>CM028336.1:31609692-32809692 GCA_016647705.1 Eucommia ulmoides
TATGAATTAATTAAAGTCCTGGGGCCTCGAAGGGCTTGTAAACCTTGAGGTCTTCAACAACTCCGGCGAAAGAACCGGCGGCCGCCGCCACCGAGATGATGAGGCAAGCGAAACTTAGAATCTGGAGAGCAATCCATCTGGTGTTCCATTTGGGTATCTTCTTCTGAACTATGTACATCTCCACCGGAAAATAAACAGTCAGCGGCCAAAACACGAATGCCCCGAGAATCCCGATGATGTCGTTAAAGAGCGGCAGGAGCATCGATATCACCGTCGTTGTGATCACGAAAATCGTCCTCCAAACCAACCGGAATAAATTGAGTTTAAGGGGTTTAAAACCCGGAATCGGGACCTCAAATTCTCTGGCGATGAATTGGCTCCCTGGGTACATATCGTTCACCTTTTTTTCGACGTACGCGTAAATGTGTCTGCAGTAGACTTGGTATGCTCCAACGAGGTGGATGGGAATGGCGGCGTTGGCTATGTCGAGGAGCCAATAGGGGTTGAACAGACCAAATCCGTTGAGGAGGTTTCCGGGGGAGAGGTCGCCGAAGGCGGCGTAGCCAGAGCAGCCGCAAAGCATGTAGAAGACGGTAATGACCGCCACGCTTATGGCGGTGGCCTTCTGCATCGTCTTGGATTCCGACGGCGGCGACTTGACGGTGTCTTGGATTTCGATGAGGATCAAGGAGAAAGAATAGGCGAAAGCTACATCACCTATAGCTTGAAACGTCCGCCATATTTTTTCGGTTTGAGTCACATTTCCGACGCTTATTCCGGTGAGACTTCCCTTTATGTTCCCTCTTTCTGATAAAAAAAAAAAGTTTCTGATCATCAAAATATCGATTTTAATTTCGAAAAGGGCCTCAAAGAGAAGCTGTCTTTTTTTTTTTTTTTTTGACCTGCAAATTTGAAGATTCCCAGGGCGAGGCAGATGGAGGAGTAAATGAAGGACATGATGGCGGCGACAATGGAGAGCCAAGAAATCTGATCGAAATCTGGGATTTGAGAGAAAATGATTTGGACAACACCAAACATTATCATATAAGGATTGCTTGAGATTTTGCATGATTCTTTTCCTCCACTCTTATGGAGGCAATTTGATTTCTGAACTGCCCTGTTTCATCCAAGAACAATCATCAAAATTTCAATAAAAAAATTGTTGTTATTCGAAATTTAAACTCACTTCATACTGTCGGAAGCATCAATTGTGTAGCCAATGGCAAGCCCAAAGAGATTCACGTACTGAATTATCCCACAAATTTTTACCTTATACCCACCTGAGAAATAAAAAAAAAAAAAAAAGAAAATTAGTTTTTCTTTACTTTTCTCAAGTTTCTAAGAAGAACCCATTTTCCAGAACGTTTGAAAATTGTGAAATTCACCGAGGTGGGATTGAACGGCATCCATGTAAGTGTAGTTTCTTTGTCCGGTGACAGGGTTGCCTGTGCGGTAACAGGCGGCGAGGAGAGTTGAAGTGTAGTATGTTACAAATGAGAACAATAACATGGCGGTAGGACCAGCAATCCAACCGAGCTGAGCAGTGGCCCAAGCCAAAGACAGAACTCCGGAACCGATCACCGCCGTCATTATGTGCGCACTTGCCGTCCAAACAGTCCCTGAAAAACAGACACAGGTCACACAGTGATAAATACACAAAATAGTATAATATCCAAAAAAGATTAAAAATAATAATAATACCAGTTCTTTTGAGTTTGCCATCGTCGTCGAAGCATTTGGAGGGCCGAGCGGCGGTGACATCCAAGCTCTGGTGATGGGTGTTGTGGTTCTGGCTCTTTGAGGCAGTGTTTTCACCCAACTTTGTATAGAGAGAGAGAGAGAGAGAGAGAGAGAGAGCGCGAGAAAAGAGAAGGAAACAGAGTAAGTAATGTAATGCAGAAAATGAGTGAATTTTATGTAGACAATAATATATATGCATGCAAGAGAATGGAAGCGGCAGTTGTGGCTTAGTGAATGAGCCTTAAATTTTTGCTTCCTTTTTTAGCTACCTCTTTAATATGCCACTCCTATATGGCTGGCTACTATACCTGTTGTTTTTATCTGTACACTTCTTTAACTAACTGACACTCAGATATACAGAATTCTGAGAGACACCCAGATGGATTTTAGGCATATTGAGAAATGAGTTTGCTTCAAATTTATGAACAAGGGGGTAGGGTGGGGGTTGGGGGTTGGGGGTGGGGTGGCGTGGGGTGTAGCTACCCCTTGTTGAGGGCTTACATGGCCAGATGGATTTAGGCATTTTCAGAAATGGGTTTGACCCTAGTAAGCTGCCAAGTCATCAAGAGTCCCACTTGACTCTCCCACAAGGGCACTGCCCCTTCATTATTCATTGTCCCTTTCGAGAAATATCAACTTATAGAATGTTTGGTAACAACAAAAGGGGGAAATGAACTTTTTGGTTCCCGAATACGAGAGTATACACTCTCACTCTCTGTGCTATAACTACAGGAGGATTGGTCACAAAGTAAGCTTGTTCTTACAAAATGCCGGCGACCAACACCGGAGACTTGTCGGAGAAGACAAAGGAATCCATTGAGTATGAACCCGAACAAATAGTCTAGCTTCAATTGACTCCTAATATTTGAAAGTCAACATATTGGATCCTTGACATTTTATTTTTGTTCTAAATTGACTCTTCTGTTAAGTAAATGCTAACAATCAACGTTTTAGTAAGGACAATTCGATCATTTTATTCACAGATTAAAATTGTTCAAAAATTATAATTATGGGTACAAAATAAAAGATAAAATACTATAATTAATATATTTTACTATCAAATCAATAAATTGTGTTTGGCTGAACAGATCATCAAGAAAACATAAAATAAAAAAATAGAAAAATGGAAGCAAGAAAATAAAGATAGTTTCTTTCTTACCTCCATTTTGTATTTTTTGAACTCTCTATTTCAATCAATAAAATGTGCAGAGTTGGTGATGTGTGTCTCATTTGATCAACCTTCTAACCTTATAGGGGCGAAAAAGAAAAAGAAAAAGAAAAAATTAATTTTTTAATCTCTCTTTAAACTCCTAACCTTATAGGGGCGAAAAAGAAAAAGAAAAAGAAAAATTAATTTTTTAATCTCTCTTTAAAAGAGAACCTTTGAATGAGAATGAGTATATGGCTTCTCCCCCATCCTGACTGTTAGAGAATGAGGTTCTCTATTGATTTCAGTAATTTCTAAAATAACCAACTAATTTACTAACACAAGATATAAAAATTTTTAATACAATAAACAAAATATTTTTTTTGGGATGGAAGACATAAAAACTAACCAAACTATAAATTTTAAATTTTAAATCGAAAATTTGTCAAAATAAATTAACAAATATTTGAACAACAAACTCAAAATAACTAAGGATAGAAACACATTGATTTATGTGAGAATAAAAAAATAATTAGACGGTACTCATACCTAATTTTTATATTTTTATAATTTAAAAAAAAAAGGAAAAAAACAAAGGAGACAATTTTTTAATGACAATACTTATTACAATCTATTTTTCTTCTCATGATATCGATATCCACCCTAAAAAACACACTGTTTAATATTAAAGAAAAACATATACATATTCACATCTAATCTAATACTAATACTTGTGGAAGGAGAGAGATCTTAATGAGATTAAAAATGCCTCTTTCAAGCCTTTTGAGAATTCTTATAATGTTCTTTTAGTATTTTTTTATATATCAAATAATGAGTGAGCCCATCCATTTTTTTAAGTTCATTTAATTTTTTTTCTAATTAATGTACAAATATATGATTAATTTTCTTAGTCTACATTTTAAAGTATTTAAAAATAATAATTTGATTCAAAAAATGTTTCCACCTAAAACTAAAACGAATGATGGATATAAATTGTTAAATTAGAATTTATTGACTTGCAAAAATTTATAGAATTAATAGATATTTATTTGTTATTTTAAAGTATATTAGTAAAAGTTAATTTGTCAAAATATTATTTCAATTTTATGAGTAATTATGCAATTTTAATAGTATATTTACATTTGGTAATTTTAAAACACCATTACTCACTAAACTTTATGCATCCACTCTCGGATATTGTTATCAAAATAACTAAATAATATCATATGCTTCAATATATATATATATATATATAAATATATAATTATAATTTTTTTTAAGCCCGGGCAATTGATCGCGCCACAATTTACGCTATCTAATATCGTCAATCTAAATTTTGTTAATCTTTTGAATTAATTAAATTAGTATAATCGATTAATTTTATTTGCTTTTGACTTGAAGAATTGGAAAAAAAAAAAAAAAAAAAAAAAAAAACACTATATTTTTAAGCACCACGGAACTGAAAATGACAAAAAATGGAAGAGAAAATGGACCGAGTCGGTCCGCGAATCCGACCCGAACCACTAAAACAAGTGTAACGGTTCTTCGTTGCGGTCAATTAATGGCTATGACCATTAATTGGCCCCTAAATGGAGACTTCAGCCAAAAATAAGAAAGCAGACCAAAGGATTAGGGGCAGCAATTAAGCCCATTCAATTCTTGGGGGTCAAAGACGTAAAAAAGGAAAAACGTATCAAAACAGTCGATTTCGTTCAATTGGCTTTCATTGGTCTTTAATTCTAGGGCTGTGCAAGAAACCCGTGTAACCCGACCCGCCCGAAAGCCCGATCCGGCCTGGCCCGAATTATGCCGGTTTGTTTTACCCAAAGTTCGGATCGGGTAAAACCCGATCCGACAGACCCTCAGGCCGGGTCGGTCGTCAGATTTAATCTCCGACGACCCGTTTCACCCGAACCGACCGCACCAACGTTATATATATATATATATATATCTATAATATAAATTAGATCCTCATTTGAAAATGTGTGCTACAGTGGTTGAAGACATTTTTGGGCGGGAGACATTTTTGACCCTTAGATCTCATATCCAAGGGCCAAGATCAAATATTAGTAAGAGACATTTGTAGCCTTAGGTTCAAAGATCATCCAACGATTGTGATTATATTTTCCCTTTCCCTCCAGCGGCAGATATCAGGCCTCACACTCTCTCTCTCTCTGTCGTCTCTCTCTCTCCCCAGCACTTCTCGCTTCTCTCTCACTCCCATGCCCTTCTTCGTCGCCGATGATACAAAAATCAACGCTCATCCTTCGATCGATCTCTCCTCCACGCACCCAGCTTCGATCGATCGCTCCTCCAAGCACCAATCGTCGATCGAGCCCTCCACCACGCAGAAGCTTCGATCCATCATCCGTTGGTGAACTACGACTCCGTCGTCAAACCCACTGCCGTAAATCCAGCCATCCAGCCGTCGACTCTCCCATCTGGCCTCCTCTTCGAGTGCCGTAGCCGTCACCGTCGTCATAGAGGCACGAACAGGTATCCACTTCCTCTGCCACATGTTCTTCTCTCTCTATTTTCAGCCCTATACATTTGGTTTGATCTGAAATCCCCAATTTCTTGCAGATCTGAAATGGATTTTTTTGTTCTAATTTTTTTTTTTGTTGCAGAACAAACCCACGGCAACCCAGCTTCGTTCTCTCATTTCTCTGAACCGTCTTCGTCAATCCTCCCCACGGCAACCTCAGATCTGTTCAGGTCACCGCACTACCGAACTTGAAATCCATCTAGGTACGTCTCTCTCTTCTTCTATTTCCATTGACGAAGACGGTTCAGATCTTCAGCCCTATACATTTGGTTTGATCTAAAATCCCCAATTTCTTGCAGATCTGAAATGGATTTTTTTGTTCTAAATTTTTGTTTTTGTTGCAGAACAAACCCACGGCAACCCAGCTTCGTTCTCTCATTTCTCTGAACCGTCTTCGTCAATCCTCCCCACGGCAACCTCATATCTGTTCAGGTCACCGCACTACCGAACTTGAAATCCATCTAGGTACGTCTCTCTCTTCTTCTATTTCCATTGACGAAGACGGTTCAGATCTTCGTGGGCCTGGACGGCTGTGGTTGATCGGCAGTTGTTGATTGCCGTAAATTTCACCATCGCGATTGTCGTCGCTTCTACAGTCGCCGTCGCCAGCGCCGATCTGTGCCGTTCTATCACCGCCCCGTGAAGCCATCGCCGCCGCAGCTGCTGCGGCGGCGATGGCTTCACGGGGCGGTGATAGAACGGTAAGGATAGGCAACGAGCTGGCGACGGCAACGTATTAGACAAATGGTACATATTTTTTTGTGGAACTATGTTTTGATTTTTGAATATCAAGCATTATGGTACATATATGAATAGTTTTAGACCCGCTCAATGTGCTGGTTTAGAAAAAAAATTAATTTATATTAATAACTTCTCAAAATTTACACACGAAACATTACGGTACTATTTGGAGGATTTGACAGTAATAGCATGGATTTTAATATAAAATTGAAATTTTAAATGCATACATGCATTGTTTATAGGAAATAAATGCATACATGCATTCAATTTTTTTAAGCATTGTTTTTAAATTTTTGCTCTCCATTTGGATTGGATAAATTGGGATTTTTAGGAAACAAAACAAAGTTTCCAAAATTTACACACGAAACATTACGGTACTATTTGATTATTTTGACAGTAATAGCATGGATTTTAACATAAAATTAAAATTTTAAATGCATACATGCATTGTTTATAGGAAATAAATGCATACATGCATTCAATTTTTTTAGGCATTGTTGTTAAATTTTTGCTCTCCATTTGGATTGGATAAATTGAGATTTTTAGGAAACAAAACAAAGTTTTCAAATCATTTATATTCGTCATTGAATC
This sequence comes from Eucommia ulmoides, assembly GCA_016647705.1. Taxonomy (NCBI): domain Eukaryota; kingdom Viridiplantae; phylum Streptophyta; class Magnoliopsida; order Garryales; family Eucommiaceae; genus Eucommia; species Eucommia ulmoides. The sequence continues at coordinate 31,616,457 of CM028336.1, forward strand.
TATAGACTCATTAATATAAGACATTGTTGATAGTAAGGAGAGTTCAGGTATGTTTATTGAATATATGTATATTAATATTAGTAAATTAAGGAGAGTTCAAATAAGTTTTTCTAAGTTTTCTAAGCCCTCCAAAGGGTTAACTTCCACTTTTTCTTCTGAATTTTCGATAAGATGTATCTATCCAGTCCAGCTTAAAGCGACCTGATTTAAGGGGACAAACCATTATATCCTTATTTTTCTATTATTATTTTTAACTCTATTTATTATACAAAACAGAATAGTCCTATTATTAATAGTGATCGCATTAATATCCTTCCAAGTCAACAGTGATGGAAGGGATTTCTTAAGCACAAATGTCCATTTTCTTTAACAATTTCTTAATGTTAACAAACTAATTAAATAATTATGGGAATTAATATTAACATTATTTTGTTAATATTTACACTTTCAATAAATCAATTGTAAAAGAGAACATCATTCAATTATCTTAAAATCCGTAACATATTGAAAAATCGTGAGTATTTACTACCCAAAACTCCACCATTTTTGTTTATGCTTTTGGAAAGCTGAAATGAGAGTTAAAATTTTATGCAAACCACCTGAAATTTTTCGGTGATTAAACGACTTTCCATTTATGTCATTTTGACTCCTGATATTTGAAAATTAAATTTTAATGTTATTTAACATTACGGATATTATCTGGTTAGAATATTAATAGGTCTAAAAATTAAATTGTCAATTGACTTTTTTATAAAAGCATTCCCAAACCACTATGAGCATGCATATATATACGTTCATGCATATAGTGATCACAAAAACCTCTCTCTCTCTCTCTCTCTCTACATCGTTGCATGCATATATATACGTTCATGCACATTAATGGTACAAAAACCAGCACATTGAATGGTAAGGATAGGCAACGAGCTGGCGACGGCAACGTATTAGACAAATGGTACATATTTTTTTGTGGAACTATGTTTTGATTTTTGAATATCAAGCATTATGGTACATATATGAATAGTTGTAGACCCGCTCAATGTGCTGGTTTAGAAAAAAAATTAATTTATATTAATAACTTCTCAAAATTTACACACGAAACATTACGGTACTATTTGGAGGATTTGACAGTAATAGCATGGATTTTAACATAAAATTGAAATTTTAAATGTATACATGCATTGTTTATAGGAAATAAATGCATACATGCATTCAATTTTTTTAAGCATTGTTTTTAAATTTTTGCTCTCCATTTGGATTGGATAAATTGGGGTTTTTAGGAAACAAAACAAAGTTTCCAAAATTTACACACGAAACATTACGGTACTATTTGATTATTTTGACAGTAATAGCATGGATTTTAACATAAAATTGAAATTTTAAATGCATACATGCATTGTTTATAGGAAATAAATGCATACATGCATTCAATTTTTTTAGGCATTGTTGTTAAATTTTTGCTCTCCATTTGGATTGGATGAATTGGGATTTTTAGGAAACAAAACAAAGTTTCGAAATCATTTATATTCGTCATTGAATCTATAGACTCATTAATATAAGACATTATTGATAGTAAGGAGAGTTCAGGTATGTTTATTGAATATATGTATATTAATATTAGTAAATTAAGGAGAGTTCAAATAAGTTTTTCTAAGTTTTCTAAGCCCTCCAAAGGGTTAACTTCCACTTTTTTCTTCTGAATTTTCGATAAGATGTATCTATCCAGTCAAGCTTAAAGCGACCTGATTTAAGGGGACAAACCATTATATCCTTATTTTTCTATTATTATTTTTAACTCTATTTATTATACAAAACAGAATAGTCCTATTATTAATAGTGATCGCATTAATATCCTTCCAAGTCAACAGTGATGGAAGGGATTTCTTAAGCACAAATGTCCATTTTCTTTAACAATTTGTTAATATTAACAAACTAATTAAATAATTATGGGAATTAATATTAACATTATTTTGTTAATATTTACACTTTCAATAAATCAATTGTAAAAGAGAACATCATTCAATTATCTTAAAATCCGTAACATATTGAAAAATCGTGAGTATTTACTACCCAAAACTCCACCATTTTTGTTTATGCTTTTGGAAAGCTGAAATGAGAGTTAAAATTTTATGCAAACCACCTGAAATTTTTCGGTGATTAAACGACTTTCCATTTATGTCATTTTGACTCCTGATATTTGAAAATTAAATTTTAATGTTATTTAACATTACGGATATTATCTGGTTAGAATATTAATAGGTCTAAAAATTAAATTGTCAATCGACTTTTTTATAAAAGCATTCCCAAACCACTATGAACATGCATATATATACGTTCATGCATATAGTGATCACAAAAACCTCTCTCTCTCTCTCTCTACATCGTTGCATGCATATATATACGTTCATGCATATAGCTCTGCTCAATTGGATCTTTATTAGATCTGCTCAATCTATCATTCATCACCTCCACGAACCATTACCGTTGCCCTCCATCTGAAAATTACGATTCCAATTGGTTCGATTTGGCCAGATCGAGGTCCGATCTGGCCAGATTTGAGTTTGACTTTGTTTGAAATGTCCAAATTCGGCCACCTCCTTCGCCGTTTGTTCCCTACTCCTTCGCATAAGCTCCAACTTGGACTATAATTGAGCAATATTATTCTTTGATGAGTTTTCGAACATCATGAATGGTATTTTTCATTGAAATTACAAAGCAAAGTCCACTAGCCATTTGCTTGCACTTTCCCTTTCCCATTTGCAAGGACAAAACAATTGAATTCTTTAATAACTGTTGCTTCTCCAAAACAATGGAATTATTTAATTCTTTAATTGAGATCAAATCAATGGGTGAAATAATTGTTTTCCCTTCATTTTCCCTTTCCCATTTGCATGATCAAATCATGTGTTTCGCCGTTTACGAGTCGAACTCCCAGTACGGTGCGCCTCGCGAGAAACTGATTTAGTTTTGTATTTTTAACTATGATGTTTTGGCATAATTAGGACTTTATACTTAATTTGAATTTTTTTTTTTTTTTCAGGTGAAGATCCTAAGTGTTATTTTTTTTGTTGAATGAATCTGCAGTTTCGATCTATTGATTTTCGGTAATTTTCTTCCACTTTTAAACTTAATTTAGTTTGATTTGTCTTGACAATATAATTTGTGATTTATATCATATATTTGTGCACAAAAATAGTTTTGCTTTCCTCTCAATTTTTTGATATTTTTTTTTTTGCACAAAAATGCGAGTTTCAAAGAGTTGAAGGAGGTGATGTGTAGTATTTTTTAGAGTTGAAGGGTTAAAAATGAAACAAGATCAAAGTGAGAGCGGATAAAAAACAATTATTATTTTTTTTACTTTTTTAAAATATGTTGTCTCGGATCCTATCACACTAAGATTGAGAGACGTGACTTTTACCATGATCTCCACCTTGATTTTTTTGTTAATTTTTTTTCTTTTTTTTTAAGGATGTTGGCACTTAAATTATCAAAATAATTGCATTTTATGTGTTATTTTTGTAATCACTTATGTCTGCATGTTTTAAATTGAAGTGCAAGTGTTGCAATTTTTTTTAAAGTAAATCATCAAATTTTAAAAAGTCCAAATTATCCATCAATATTTGAACTGATTATGGTAGAGTTTGATAATATCTGGTTGCGTTTTCAATCCAGGATATATGAGATAATTGTTTATTATTTTAGAGTTGATGTAAAAGTCTTTTTTTACAGTTGAAGGGTTAAAAATGAAACAAGATCAAAGTAAGAGCGGGTAAAAAGCAATTATAATTGCATTTTATGTGTTATTTTTGTAATCACTTATGTCTGCATGTTTTAAATTGAAGTGCAATTGTTGCAATTTTTGTTAAAGTAAATGATCAAATTTTAAAAAGTCCAAATTATCCATCAATATTTATACTGATTATGGTAGAGTTTGATAATATCTGGTTGCGTTTTCAATCCAGGATATATGAGATAATTGTTTATTATTTTAGAGTTGATGTGTAGTTTTTTTTAGACTTGAAGGGTTAAAATGAAACAAGATCAATGTAAGAGCGGGTAAAAAGTAATTATCCATGTTAAAGTAAATTATCATACTTTAAAAAGTCAAAATTAGCCATCAATATTTATACTGATTATGGTAGAGTTTGATAATATCTATTTGCGTTTTCGATCTAGGATATATGAGATAATTGACAATTTCATTGTTAATTATTAATTTACAACAAAGTGATGCAGTGTCTACTTTTTTGTTTTTGATGAAGACATAAATTAGCGTTCATAATTAATTGGCCTTTACCTCACTCTACAGAAATTTTTCGCGCTCTCTCTCTCCAAACCGGTTCTCCTTATTAGTCACGCTCTCTCTCTATAGTCCTGTGCTCCGCTCTCTCTCACTCGCGCTCTCTCTCTCTCTCTCTACAAACCGGTGCTTCGCTCCGTCGCCATCAGACACTACTGAGATCGTCGCCATTCGCCATTTCTCCGCCACGTCGAAGACCGCCGCCGTGGCCAGTTCCATCGCTTGAACCAACCGATCTAGGTACATCTCTCGCTCTATTCTTCTATTTGGGAACCGATTTGGTTGTTGAATCTAGCCCTAGCACCGTTGATTTTGGGTTTCCAAATCAATTTTGGAAAAGAACACGACGATCGATTGAGATTGAAGAGTCGCCAGTTCCATCGCCTAAACTAACTGATCTAGGTACATCTCTCGCTCTATTCTTCTATTTAGGAATCGATTTGGTTGTTGAATTAGTTTGTATTTGAGTATTAGTTTTGGAACAGATTTTGGGTTTTCAATCTCCCGATTTTGGGTTTTCAAATCACTGTTTAAATCTTGATTGGAATAGAACTCAATTTGAATTAGTTTTGGGTTTGAATATTGGAACAAAAATAGAACAAACGAATGTGATGGCCGATTGTCTGCACGGTGAGGGTCAATTGTAGTTCATTGGTGGTTGTTGAATCGATCGCCGAAACCTTCACCGTCGTCCTATGTTGAATTAGTTTTGGGTTTGAAATTGAAATCAATTCTAGAACAGAAATAGAACAGAAGACGGTAATGGTCGATTGTCTGCACGACGAGGGTCGATTGTGGTTCATTGGTGGTTGTTGAATCCCACAACCGACCTAGCCCTTGCACCGTCGATCAATCGTCGAAACTTTCACCGTTGCCCTAAATTGAATTACTTTTGGGTTTGCAATTGAAATCAATTTTACAACAAATCAAATTGAAATCAATTTTGGAATAGAAACGGTGATGGTCGATTGTCTGCACGGCGAGGGTCGATCTAGCCCTACCACCGTCGATCGATCTCCGAAACCTTCACCGTCGCCCTAAATTGAATTAGTTTTGGGTTTGAAATTGAAATCAATTTTGGAACAAAAATAGAACAGAAGACGGTGATGGTCAATTAATTTTTTTGACCATCAAAGTTTGTTTGAAGTTGTTTTTTTATCATCTATCTTATATATTATAGCTTTCTATTCTAAAAGAAATCAAACACTGTTAAAAATATATAATTGCTTTAAATCTCTTTTTTATATCTTTGCGATTCTACGGTTTATTCTTTTAAGGATAACGGAATAGCCATGCAAAATAAAGATGCAAACTGCAAAGGAAAGGAGAAAGGAAAAGAGAACGTTCCTCCCAATTTGGTATGAATATTTTAGTTATCAAACTACCTTTACAGCTTTTATTGATTGAACATGTTTAAATCTAATTTCATACACCATTATTACGTCAATAATGTAAATCTATAGTTTTCATGATCGTTCTCTAAAACATTTAAACACTTGAAATACACTTCAACATAGATGAAAAATTAAACATGTCGTTCGTTTTTTTCATATCTCTAGAACGTATCAACCGCCTCCTTGGCCCAAAAAAAGAGAAGGGAACGAGAAAGAGTCGAAGAAGCTCATAAAAAGAGAGTACGCATACACTCCGCGGTTCAATGTGAACAGGTGTGTAATCTTTCTTTCGTTTGTTTGATCGAATCGTAAAACAATTTTTCACCAACTTAATTGCATGGCCAATGATCATAGAACATATCAAAAGCTGCCATCGCACAACGAGCTCGAAGGGAGAGAGAGAGAGAATGTCATACTGAGCTTGCAACTGGCCCATCCATCATACATGTTCCACAACTGCTAACGGTCGTGGACATTAATAATGATCTAACTGATACACCAATGGTGGATGCCGAAATTATTCAAGATGAACAGGTGTGTTGCCTACTCTTTAACTATATCTTGCTATAGTTAAATTCGAACAAATGATATTTGTATTGCTATAGATCGTATCAAAAGCTGCACTAGCACAACGAGCGAGAAGACATCGTGAGAGAATTAGTCATCAGTTTTTGTGTCGTACAAATGGTGGATTTATGACTGAAGATCTGCAACGACCCATGACTGTGGATACTGAACATGCTACAAATACAAACTTTTCTCCTATGCCCATTATCGATGATGAGACAATTTTGCAGTGTGCACAGGTGTGATCCAGTTAATTATCTAAATTAATGTGCATTACATTTACTTTGACTATGTTAATAATTATCTGACGATAACCACTCAGAACATATCGAACGTTGCTCCTGCACAACGAACGGGAAGAAAACGTAATAGAGTGGAATTGCAACCAAATGTCTTAGATTCCGATCATATATGGTAAAATTATCCTCTCTTCCTAGATCATTTAAGTTGTTAGGATTAAGAATTATTTTCTCCTTTGGTGTAGGCCAACATCTGCGGGTGAATGTTTAGATGAAAGCCAAGCCAATGATGACTTGCAAAATATACCAATCAGTCATTTGGATAATACAAGGTCGAAACGTCATTGTCTAGGTAAAATGGATGTCGTATGCCCTTATTGTTCTGCTTTGCATTGGATGGACGAAAGATTGTCCAAATCAACAACAACACGTCCTTTATTTGGAACATGTTGCTTACAAGGTAAAGTTAGATTACCTTTGCTCACAATGCCACCTTTACAAATCAAAGCGTTATTTGATGGGATAGATGAAATATCTATATCATTCCGTCGTCACATTCGAGAGTATAATGCAACAAATGCTTTTACAAGCCTTGGAGCTAGATTGGATCAAAGAGTATTTACTGGAAGAGGTCCAACATCATTTACTATTCATGGTGAACTACGCCATCGAACAGGATCATTAATTCCTGAAGACGGACAAGATCCTATTTACGCCCAATTGTATATTTATGATCCAGCGCACGCTCATAGTATTAGATGTCGCAGAAATCCTTCTTTGAGAAGTGATGTTCTACAAATTATTCAAGATAGTTTGTTGCAATACAATGCATTCACGAATAAGTTTAGGCAGGCTCACGCAATTCTAAATCAACTGGATTTGAATTTTCAAACGTTGCCTGCAATTCTTCAATACAATTCAAGTGCAGATCGACGACGATACAATTTGCCTACAACGGATGAGGTTGCAGTCATATTACCAGGGGACGGAACTCATTTTGGCGGTATGAGAGACATTGTTCTACACTTAAGGGCAGGTAACGAATTATTGAGAATTAATGAATGTCATCCTGCATACTTACCGTTGCATTATGTTCTATTCTTTCCTTTTGGTGAGCTTGGATGGGAACCTGGATTTAGACAGTGGGATGTGTTAAATGGTCAACATACAGATGATCGGTTAACTCAGATGCAATTTTATAGTTATCGATTGTTTGAACGACCGACTGAGTACTCATCGATTCTAAGGGGTGGAAATTTATTCCAAGAATTCTTGGTTGATACTTGGGCTGCAACAGAGCAAAATCGATTGAATTACTACAGACTTAATCAGTCAAATCTACGTGCTGAACTATATCAAAACCTTACCGACGTATCATTTGACGGGTTAGGACCTGATCAAATAGGTAGGCGAATAGTTTTACCTTCTTCATTCATCGGTGGACCAAGGCATATGTTTGAAATATTTCAAGATTCAATGGCTATAACGCGTCACAACCATCATCCAGATGTTTTTCTAACTATGACTGCAAATCCTCATTGGAATGAAGTGACTTCAGCTTTACTTCAAAATCAAAAGCCAAGTGATCGCCCAGACTTAATTGCCCGTGTTTTCCAACAAAAGAGGAATGCTTTGATGAAAGATATTGAAAAAACACAAGTTTTTGGGAAAAATGTTGCCCATGTTTTCACAATTGAGTATCAAAAAAGAGGATTGCCACACATGCACTTGCTTATTTTTCTTGACGGGCCACATAAAATTCGAACATGTGATCAAGTGGATCGAATAGTATGTGCAGAATTTCCAGATCAAGTAGAAGAACCAGAGCTTTTTCAGACTGTAAAAAAATGTATGGTTCATGGGCCATGTGGCTTTCGAAATCCAAAATCTATTTGCATGGAAAATGGAAAATGTACGAAGAGGTATCCAAGGGCTTGGGCAAATGAAACAACAATGGATCAAGATGGTTATCCCATTTACCGTCATCGTAATAATGGTAAAGTTTATATTGTTAGGGGACACCAAGTTGATAATAGGGATGTTGTTCCTTACAATCCGCACCTTTCAAGAATATTCGATTATCATATTAATGTTGAGGTTTGCGCTGGAATTCGATGTGTTAAATATATTCACAAGTATATCTACAAAGGTGGGGATCGAACAACATTGACTTTGGGAGAAATAGATGAAATCAAGCAATATCTTGATGCAAGATACATAGGGCCATCGGAAGCGGCTTGGAGACTTTTTAGTTTTCCTTTGCATGACGAGAGTCCAAATGTTGTACGATTGGAAATCCATTTGCCTGGAATGCATCGAGTTCTTTTTAATCCTAATGAAAGTATGGAAACTATTGTTTCCAGGGCACAATCACAAGTATCAACTCTTACGGGTTATTTTTCCTATTGCGCAGCACATGAGGAGGCGCGTGCATATACTTATCAGGAGTTTCCCCAATATTTTGTTTGGGTGAAAAATGAAAAAATATGGAAACCAAGACAAAAAGGGTTTGCTATTGGTAGAATGTACTTTGTGCCTCCTAATTCGGGTGAACGATTTTATCTACGTCTACTGTTAACAGTTACCAAAGGACCAAAGTCATTTAAGTGCCTACGTACCGTGAATAACTTTGAACATGTGACATTTAAGGCTGCATGTGTGGCAATGGGACTCTTAGAAGATGATGGTGAGTGGATACAATGTCTTCAAGAAGCGTCCATCATTAGAACTGGTCATCAGTTAAGGACATTGTTCTGTGTACTTCTAACATATTGTGCACCGATAAATCCACATGAATTATGGGATCGATTTTCATTGTATTTATGTGACGATATACCACATAAACTACATATATCATACAAAATTTCTGACCCAACTGAAGACCAGATTAAAGATTATGGTTTGTATCTTTTGAATCAACTATTGCAAGAATGTGGCAAAAGTTTAATCGATTTTCCGCCAATGCCACTACTTGTAATGGATTGGAATACAGTTGTAGGAAATAGGCTAATATGGGAACACATACAATTACAACATAAGGCGCAACGATTGGATGTTGAGACTAACATCGATCGCCTTAATGATGGACAGCGTAGTGCTTATGAATCAATAATTTCTTCCGTGTTTGCTAACAGAGGAACTATGTTCTTCCTCAATGGTGGTGCTGGTACTGGAAAAACATTTCTTTATAATACAATTGCAACAAAATGTCGTTCTCTTGGTCATATTGTTATTACCGTCGCATCGTCTGGTATAGCATCGCTATTACTAGAAGGAGGCCGAACGGCACATTCTACATTCCGCATCCCATTGGACATACTGGATAATTCAGTATGTGGTTTCAGTAAGCAGTCGTTACATTCTGAGTTGTTCAGGGAGACCAAACTTATTATTTGGGATGAAGTTCCAATGCAACATAGATACTGCGTTGAAACTGTCGATCGAACGTTGCAAGATATTCGAGATAACAAGAAGCCATTCGGGGGTATAACTGTAGTACTTGGGGGAGATTTCAGGCAAATCCTACCTGTTATACCAAAAGGAGTCCGCCAGCAAATTGTTGCTTCGACGTTGCGACGTTCCAACCTTTGGAAGCATATTACCGTGTTGACACTGGAATTAAACATGCGCTTAAGTAGCACAAACAATCGAAATACGGAATTCTCTGAATTTCTACTTCAGGTAAACTGCAGTTGTCACTATCGAGTTTTACAATTTGTGAATACTTAATTACTTTTTCAAAGTAACTAAATTGGATGTTTATGTTTCAAATTTCAGATTGGTAAGAATCCTCATGAAAGTGTACAGTTGCCATCAAACATATACTGTTGTCGTAATATCGATGAGTTAATATCATCTGTTTATCCAGGACTTAATACGCCAAGTATTGTCACTCCTACGTTTCTTACTGAGCGAACCATTCTTTCTCCACGAAATGATGATGTTAGCGTAGTAAATTCGAAGGCTTTAGAAATGTTTCCTGGCAATACCATTACGTACTTGGCAGCGGATAAAATGTCCGAAGAAGATAGAGTTGATCCTCAAATTACAAATCGTTATCCTAATGAGTATTTGAATTCATTAGACCCCCCTGGATTGCCCCCTTTTAAGCTAGATCTTAAAGTTGGTTGTCCAATTATGTTGCTGCGAAATATCGCACCGAATGAGGGGCTTTGCAATGGCACAAGATTGATGGTTGTAAGATGTGTCTCGCGTGTAATTGAGGCAATAATTTTAACTGGGGAAAAAGCTGGAAATACTGCGTTCATTCCAAGAATTTCTTTGACACCTTCGACTACTGAATTTCCGTTCAAAATGACGAGACGCCAATTCCCGGTTCGTTTGGCATATGCCATGACCATCAATAAATCCCAGGGACAGTCTGTAAAATATGTTGGAGTTGACTTGACCATGCCGGTGTTCAGTCATGGTCAACTATACGTTGCTTTATCGAGATGTACGTCATTTGATCGATTGAGTGTCCTACTACCTGATCAGGGATCTCTGTCAACAACGAACATCGTTTATCCTGAAGTCCTATTATAATTTGTCTTAAATATCATAAAGGTACCAATGCCAATAAACAAATAGTTTACCTTATTTTTTGATTTATGAGACCAAACATTGATTTGAATTTGACTATACAGGATTGAGATCTACTGGCTCGAGTCATTGTACAATTAACCAAGAGGACTACAAATCAGTGGATTCAGACAACAGGTATTCAATTAAATTTATAATTTCTAACACATTTTAATTTATTTTCTCAATCATGTAATTGCTTCGGCGAAGACATAGTCACCTTATCTATTAATCACTTATTATTGTTGTATTATTGATTGTTTATATTTTTTAAAAAATAGTAATCTTTTTTGGATTGAGTTGTGTGCGAAGGTGGTAGGTCCATCACTAGGCTACCATCTGAAATTGATTTTGTGCATCTTTTCTAAATTAGAATTTTCATGAATTTGCATTGACTTGGGGGGCAGAGGAATTCTTTAGACCATCCTGGATTGCCCCTCATTCGGTGATATATTTTTGCCTTGCAAAGGGAGAATCGTTATGACCCGAAGGTTTCGGTATGCATTTCCCATCTCATTGGTGTCTCATTTTATAGTTTAAAAAAAAGGTACAAAAGCATTTTTTGATGTGTAAAGTGTAATTTGGTCTAACTATAGGGGTGCAAAGTATAATTAATCTTTTTTATATTATAAAAATGGAATGCAATCGGATACTATCGATACACTAAAATTTAACACTTTCACTCCCTCAACCACAATGTATTGATCCTAATTAACGCACAAAAATGATTCTTTATTAGATGTAAGAATTTATTCTTCTCTTGAATCCGATTTTAGGCCATGAAATGCTCAAGTACTATTTTTTTTTATAAGTTGTGACAACTACTTTGAATCCAGTTTCATTTTACACTACAAGTAATTTTTTTTTAGCATGCATAAAAACATTTATAGTACTGTTAAGATTCATAAAGGTGAATTTTTTTTTTTCCTGAGCCAATACTTAGGAGTTGAATCTCACTATTTTTATCCCATTTCTCTCTCCAATGTTGATTGACGAGGGTTTAAAGTGTCATTCCTAATTAATTTTTACTTCATTATTTCTTTAAGTACTAGGCTTTGTCTGGTGTTCAACATTTTTGCATGTTCAGTTTCTGTGACTGAAGTTGATGTTGCAACAGATCGGTTAGCAGCTTGCAAAACAATGATATAGAAGTATACTTTCGGTGATTAAGGTAAGTTCCAGTAGTCCTGGGTGGTGGACTTATCATTACTAAATTTATAATGCATATGATTAATTGTCATTATTTGTCATATTGTTAAAGTTCTTTGTGTTAGTTATTGTTTGAATGTTGTGTTGTTTGAAAATATGAGTTGATAGTTTGGAATATCAAATAAATAAAGGGGTTTATGTCCAATTTTCAAATATTAGAGTGTCGTATAAATAAAGGGGATTATGTCTATATTTTAAATTTCTTATTAATCATGTTTGTTTATACCGTGTTCATTACAAAAACAAGAGTTGATGATAGCACTAACACCTTTCGTCCAATTGCAGTTGAAGAATGATTTTGAGAATTTGTCGACGGAAGCGAATTGAAGGTGTGAGTATGGTTCTAACTTTAAGAGCTACGTTCGAGTTCCTTGAAGTATAGATCTCTTTGGATTATTTTTTGAGTTCCAATTATGAATTGAAATGGATAACGTTAACGCTTTTTGACCAATTGCAGTTGAAGAATGGCTTTGAGAATTTATTGACGGAAGCGAATTGAAGGTGTGGGCATGGTTCTAACTTTAAGAGTTACGTTTCAGCTCCTTCAAGTATACATCTCTTTGGATTATTTTTTGAGTTCCAATTATGAATTGAAATGGATAGCACTAACATCTCCTTTCATCCATTTGCAGATGAAGAATGACTTTGAGATTTTGTTCACGGAAGCAAATTGAAGGTGTTGTGTATTTAATTATTGTCAATGTTTTATGGTGTTTGTATTTGGACCAAGATGTTGCTTAAAATAAGTTCATGAGTTTTTTATTGTCTTTTTACCAGCAATTTTAGGAATATTTGAATTTCGTGCATTTGGCCAAATTTATTTTTTGTAATATTTTTATTTCCTAGATTTGGCCACGATTTGGTGGATCATTGACTTTATTTGGATATCTTTAGCTTATTCACTGAATTTGGATCCCAATCTAGGCTGTCACAGGAATCGAATGTCAGTCAGATTTTGATAATTTCACCATTACCTTATTCGTTCTTTGATGGAATTTTCTGATTTCATATCGATTGCAGTTGTTTATCCATTTCGATTTCATATTGATTCCAGTTGCACTTGGTGTTGTGTTGTACCATACAATTATGTAACTGTGGAACTCGATTGTTTTTTTTTTAAAAAATAAATTATAATGAGATTTGGATTGGCGGTAACTATTTTTTGCCTTTATTGTAGATATTGGGTTATTTGATTTTTAAGAAAACAAGTATAAAGTGTTGTACAAACAGAGGAGATTATAATATTTTTTTGTTTAATTTTTTTTTTCCACCCGTGCCTTCAGGCACGGGTTATGCCCTAGTATATATATATATATCAGACCCAGTCCGGCAGTCCGTGACCGTCCCGTCCCGTTCGGATTTCTTGGTTCTTGCACAGTCGAAAGCTCAAATCTCTCTGTCTCAGATCAGATCATCATCATCCCATCTCTCACCTAAACCCTAACTCCCTAAGAGCCAACGCCGATCTTCATCTACCCCAAGCGCCGACTCCTTCTCAGGTCCGAACAATTCGTCGGACACTAGGACTGTCGGAGATTGGACCTGGTAGGCCTGACCTAAGCGCCGCTCAACTCTAAGCTCTTGCGTCGCTTCGAAACCCTTCAAATCGTCTCGAATTCCTTTGACAAATGATGACAATGGCTATAAAGGTATGGTCTTGTTCTTCCTCTTCGCCGTATCTTGAGATTCTTGACTCATATTTGAAATTGAATCGGTGAATCCCTTGTTTCAGTGTTTGATTAATTTGAAGCCAAAATCCAAAAGGACCAAAACTAAGGTGAGTTGAGTTCGGTTTTCTATTTTTTGTTTACATTCATTACATGTTTATATTCCATTTATTGAACACTGAAACTCCTGCACAATTGTTGAACACTTTAGAATTTTAGATTGTTTATAAACGGTCCTTACAGTTGGTTTGATGCCTGGAATTTTGGATAATTTAGGTGGCGTTTGGTAACCGTTTCTGTTTCAATTCCAGCAGTGGGATGGGAATGGAATGGGATGAGATGGGAATTTTGTTTTCTTTTTGGGAGTAGAATTGCGTTTGGTAACGATAATTTTTTTTTTGTTTTGGGAAGGGAATTGTGTTTGGTAACGATTTTATCCTAAAATCTTTTTTTTTTTTTTTTTTTTTTTTCTTTTCAGTTTTGGCCTGACGGCGGTGGCGCCGTCGCCGGCGGCCGGCGCGTCGCCGGCTGCGGTGCTCCGGCAGCGCCGTCGCCGGACTGCCGGCAACTGCCGGCGACGGTTCTCCGGCGTCGGAGACGGCGGTGCTCCCGCCGGCGATGACCGGACGGCGGTGGCGCCGTCGCCGGCGACTGCCGGAAGTGGCCGAAAAAATTCCGGCCGGACGGTGACCGGCGACGGTCGCCAGAGATGACCGGCGGCCGGTGACCGGCGACGGTCACCGGAGATTACCGGTGGCCGGTGGCGGCGGACGGTGGTCGGCCGGTAGGTGAATAGTGATCATGGGTTTTGGGAATGGAATGGGAATAATGAGAAACAACTTTTTTTTGTTTCTCATTTCTTAAGAAAAAAATGGGCACAATTCTCAAATGGGAATGAAATGGAAACGGAAACAAAAATTACCAAACGTTATTCCCAAACAGAATTCCCAAAAATCTGGGAATAGAATGGGATGGAAATGGTTACCAAACGGGGCCTTATGTTTTGCTGATCTACTATTCTGCTCCCATATTCTGTTTTTTTTTTTTTTTTTTTAAAACTATGTGAAATCACTGAAATGTATTTTTGTTCCCACTTCCCATGCTCTGTTTCTGTTTCTGTTTCACTGAAATGTAATATCTTGAAGTTTCATTTTCTATTTTGCAAAATGAATGAGAAAAATTGGAAGACGCATCGGCGATGCATTTAAGGAGTTGTAATTTTTTTTTATTATGTTGTAATTTTTTTTGGATGTATTTTTTAAAAAAAAAAAATTGTATCCGTAATATTAGTTTTGGATGTGTGTTTTGTTTTTTGTTTTGAGTTGTGATTTATTTATTTTTTTGAATGGTTTTTCCTAAATATTGTATTTTTTTTTTAATTGGTTCGAATTTCAATTTTTTTTTTTTTTTTTTATGGGCCCAGACCCGAAACCGAACCCGATTATGCCTAGACCCGTCGAATCGCAACCCATACCATCCGAAGCCCGACCCGACCTTTAACCCGTATCCCCATCGACCCGCACCCGCCCGTACCCGACCTACACCCGCCGAACCCGACAACCGCCGGTTCCTAAGCCAAAACGGTCAGGTCTCGGGTGAATTTCGTCCACCCGAGATGGTCGGGTCTCGGGTTGGGTTGGCTCGGATTTCGGCCAACCCGACCCGTGCACAGTCCTATTTAATTCCTTGCTTCGGACAGTGTTGAGACGGGCATGATTGGATTCAATATTGGATATTCCTTTTTTATTTCCTTCGAATAGAGGAGGGAGGAGGATTTAATTCAACTTTTCTTATTGTTTTCTGGTCTGACAGTAGCTGAAAAGAAGGAAAAATCATCATTATATTTCTGGTCCCAAAAAAAGGAGAGTACAAAGGAGGGGTCCATTGAGTTTTGGCTGACTACTCTTAGTGGTTTTTTGTTTTTTTTTTTTTTTTTTTTTTTTTTTATTCGTAAAAGACCCATTTGAATTTTGGTTTTGTTGGATTTGTGGTGGTAATTCATGTGGAATAATATTTGTGTGAATGGGAAAGGCCATTGTTTCGAGAGATGTGGAGCGCTTTTTGACAATTGAAGTTACGCTCACGATTATTAAAATTTTTTGGCTTTATCAATTTTTGTCAAACATGTGGAATGACAATTGACAGACACGTGTCAAAAAAATAAAAATGAAATGGTGATTTAAGGATTTCTCGTGTATATAGTTTTCTGCCCGCGTTATAATTTTTTTCAATTTAATTTTTTGTTTTTTGCTTAATCAATATTTTTATAGTAGTTATTGATGAGGGTATTTGGGCACCTCTAAGTCAGCACTTGAGACTCAGCCACGTGTCAACTCTCGCAATGACAGGGACGTATTCCGGAATCCACAACGCTACGCTAGAGTATACACCGACTACGACTCCTCCCTAGAATCCCATTTGTACCCAGGGAGGAGCGAGGAGCCTCGCAGGGACGTGCCGCTCCGAGCTCTGCGCCGTGCCCTCGACGATCAGTTTCAGGGACTCAGTCGTTTACCTCGACCGGCTCTCTTTTTCACCTTAGTTCTTCTCTAGGGTTCCACGGATCTCCGCTCTCCTTTACCAGTTCACCGCCACAGGCCTGATAAAGGCCCGCGGGCTTCGCCAAATGGGCCCGAAAAGCCCAAGCTCAATGATTATCTCCTAAACGCCCTCAATTATCGGCTAAACACAGGATTTCGACTAACTAACTGTGTTTAGGCCCGACTAATCATCTCTAACTCCTATATATATCAGGGGATATGCAGGCCCGATGTACGCTTTAATGCTTGACATTATGTGCGAGTTCAATTGTTTACTTGCTATATTCTGTACCTTTTTTCTCTGAGCACTGATTACCAAGCAGGAGGGGCTTCACCGGGATAAACCCCGGTTTGATCTTTCTGTAGGTACACTATCTGAGGAGCAAGACTTTGGGCACAGCAAGTCAGTCCTCCCAAGATCCAGCACAGCTCACGCGAGGACTTGTCAACTGACGAATCCACCTCAGCAAAAGGACCCACCTGTCATCCGACTGGACCATACTCGAGGTGTGTACTAGTTTTATGAATCAACAGTTTGGCGCTGTCTGTGGGAACCGAGCAAAAAGCATTCCCCTTATCATTGCTCTCTGCTCAGCTGAGCTTGAGTGATCACAAAGGTCCAGTTAGATAGACACAAAACAGAAAAATGAGAAGACATGTTGAACAATCCAAGCGCATACCCCCTAACTCCTACCAATGAGGATAACTGCCCCCCATGGTCAGGAAATACCATCAACTTTGCCACCTGGGGCTGCAGGACAAACCTCAAAAGTTGTGGATGCATCTCGGGTTGATCTCCTTGAACGCCAAATGCAAGAGTTCAAGTCGTATGTACAGCTCCTCCTCACGTGCCTACTGCTGACCCCCGTCTAGGGAGAACCATCTCTCTAGACTGGAGGGCCTGAGGAGTGACCCCAAGATCACGATACTCGTATGGAATCTTCAAATGGGCTTGTGCCCGAGGGCCGCCTTCCACCTTGCTATACTCGGGCTACCGGACTGGAGAGCCCCCTGCGACCATGTCAAGATCCTATTATCCACGAAGATATGGTGCTAGGGACTGACCAGGGCTACTCTTGGGCTCAGCTTCCCAGCCACGCAGTAAGATCTGACTTGAAGGCCCGTCGTAGGCGGAGTGAGGTGCCTACCCGTCACCCTCGTGCCACTACGGCGTCCGAGCAATGGCCAACTATGAGCATGCAACTCAAAGGTGGAGACGAGCAGTCCTCCATCCTACCAGAGATGGAGACGAGCGCCCTCCAGCCTATCTCCAACAACAGTATTCCAACAGCCTGAGTCGCGGATGATTCTCCAGATCCGCGTCCTGACTCTGGTGTCGCGAGTGGTTCTCCACGGTTACATTCCAACCCCCTGAGTCGTATCTTGGCTCTCGACGTCGCGAGTAATTCTCCATGGTTACATTCTGAACCCCTAAGTCGTATCCCGGCTCTCGGCGTCGAGAGTGATTCTCCAAGGCTGCATTCCGACCCCCTGAGCTGTATCTTGGCTCTCGGCATCGCGAGTGATTCTCCACGGTTGCATTCCGACTCCCTGAGTCGTATCTTAACTCTCGGCGTCGCGAGTGATTCTCCACGGCTGGATTCTGACCCCCTGAGCCGTGTCCTGGCTTTTGGCGTCATGAATGATTCTCCACGGTTGTATTCTGAACCCCTGGGTTGCGGATAATTCTCCACCCAACATCCCGACTCTCGGCGTCGCGAGTAACTCTCCACAAGCCTCATCCCGGCGCTTAGCGTCGAGGGTGACAACCAGACCCTCTCTGGAAGTCAATAGTTCGTACCCGGGGATAGACTAAGGCCATCCACCAAGGACGGGGCATTGATTAGGTCTGAGGGCCTGCAGCCAAGTACTTCTCCCTACCAGTCGACTATGAGTCCAACGTTCTAAAAGAGAAGGTGCTCCTGCATGGACTAAATGGACATAACCTGAAAGAGTTCTTGAATGAGCCTGCCTACAAAGAACTCCCCAATAACTGGCTGCGGGGGTCCAACCACCGCGTTACGCCCCTACGAACTGAGAGGACCAGGCACTTTGGGAAACACTCCTCCTAAGTCCACAACACGATTTTCTTGCAATCAGCTCGTGTCCTGGACTGGGGGCTAGTGGTCCATGGTCTTAGGCAGAGACGAGAAATTTGTTTGGCAATGACGGTAACAAATTTCAACAAAATTTTTAAAATTTTACAACTCTGAAAACAAGACCAAGCAGAAATCGACTTGGCAAAAACATCGAGAGAAATAAGTTGACTCTGAAGTACCCTGTCTATACTGCTCAAAAGCTTAAATGCTCGCGTGTAGAAAAACAGGAGTAAGCGAAAAGGAGTGTAAAATCCTAAGTCCTGAAAAAGCGACGGTCCGAGCTCAGTCCTTTCCATCCTCGTTGTGAGGGGTATCCGTGCGAGGGGAAGTGGATTTAATCTCACCCTCCTCGGGCGGCCCTCGTCAGTACTGTCCGTCTCGGTGTCCTTATGCATGACACCATCTTGAGGTTCAACCTCAGTACCTCGTAACCGGGACTACCAGGTGCGACGAACACCGCCCTGTCATGCCACTCCTAGCCAGCAGGGTCCAGTAACGATCTTATCCAAAAACGTCATCAAGGAGTGTCGTCCAAAAATTTTACCACATCTTCTCGGGCTGGCGTCGTTTAATCCAGCTCCTCCTGTCCTACAATGCTGCTTCAGGCCGACTGGGCGCAGATGAAAGCCTATCGAAAATTCTCTCCTAAAAAAATCTGTAAGTATAAAAAAAAAAAAAAAATATTAGTAAAAAGAAAAAAAAATTATTAAAGTTAAAGTTGGAGGAGGGGCAGGTCCCTTGGCTGGCTACCTTGGGGCTGCGCCCCACTTTGGGGGTGCAGTACCCAAGGTGTTGGTGTCATCAGTGCCCAGCCTTTAAGTGGGCGCTGGTGACCAGCGCCCAGCATAACTGGGCACTGTCTCTAGCACCCAGTTGGGCGCTCGTGTCTGACCAGCGCCCAAAATGGGCGCTGAGGACAGCCCAACGCCCACTTGGGCGCTAGTCAGCCCGGTTGGGCCATTGCCTAGTGCACGGTGGCGGTCGGAGAGCTCTTGGCTACTCGCCGCGTGCCCGCCACCCTGTGGTTCACCTTTATTTTTTTCGCGCTGAGCGCCGATTCGTGCTTAGGGCTTGTTCACGATGAACGTGTCGCCCTGAAATTCGAAAAAATTTGGGGCCGCCCTGCTGTGCTACTTGATCCCGGACCCCGGCCGTATGAGAGCTTATTTCAAATTAGCTCCTTTAAAAAAAAAAAAAAAAATAACTCTTGAAAAATCGTCGCCGTGAAATCGAAAAAATTCAGGGTCGCCCTACTGTGCTACCTGACTCCGGACCCCAACCATATGGGAGCGTATTTCAAATTAGCTCATCTAGAAAAGTTAAACTCTTGAAAAATTGTCGCCGTGAAATCTAAAAAATTCGAAGTCGCCCTGCCGCGCTACCTGACCCCGGACCCGGCGGTGTAGGAGCCTATTTCAAATTAACTCCTCTAAAAAATTTTAACGCTTAAAAAATTGACGTCCTGGAAATCAAAGAAATTCGGGGCTGCCCTGTTGTGCTACCTGACCCTGGACCCCGGCAGTATGGGAGCCTATTTCAAATTAGCTCCTCTAAAAAAGTTAAACTCCTGAAAAATTATCGCCGTGAAATCGAAAAAACTCGGGGTCGTCCTGCCGTGCTACCTGACCCCGGACCCCAACCATATGAGGCTTATTTCAAATAAGCTCCTCAAGAAAAAATTAACTCTTGAAAAAATGTTGATCAAAAGTGTTTCTCGCGCTTCGAAGTCTCCAGGACGCCCGTTTCAGCCAGGAATTGATATCCCTAACCGCCTCGCTTCCCTTGTCGCACAGGGCTCGGGGGGCAACTGATGAGGGTATTTTTGGGCACCTCTAAGTCAGCACTTGGGACCCAGCCACGTGTCAACCCTTGCAATGACAGGGACGTATTCCGGAATTCACAACGCTACGCTAGAGCATACACCGACTACAACTCCTCCCTGGAATCCTATTTGCACCCAGGGAGGAGCAAGAAGCCCTGCAGGGACGTGCTGCTCTGAGCTCTGCGCCGTGCTCTCGGCGATAAGTTTCAGGGACTCAGTCGTTCACCTCGACCGACTCCCCTTTTCACCTTATTTCTTCTCCAGGGTTCCACGGATCTCCGATCTCCTCTACCAGCTCACCGCCACAGGCCTAACAAAGGCCCGCAGGCTTCGCCAAATGGGCTCGAAAAGCCCAAGGCCAATAATTATCTCCTAAACGCCCCCAATTATCGGCTACACATAGGATTTTGACTAACTAACCGTGTTTAGGTCCGACTAATCATCTCTAACTCCTATATATATCGGGGGATATGCAGACCCGAGGTGTACTTTAATGCTTGACATTACGTGCAAGTTCAATTGTTTACTTGCTATATTCTGTACCTTTTCTCTCTGAGTACTGATTACTACACCGGAGGGGTTTCACCGAGATAAATCCCGGTCTAAGCCTTCTGCAGGTATACTATCTAAAGCGCAGGACTCTGAGCACAGTAGGTCAGTCCTCCCAGGACCCAGCACAGCTCACGCGAGGACTTTTCAACTGATGACTCTACCTCAGCAAGATGACCCACCTGTCATCCGACTGGACCATACTCGAGGTGTGTACCAGTTTTATGCATCAACAGTTATTAAGTTGTGTTTTAGTGCAATGATTGATTTCTTAAAATAGCATGTGTATACATCTAATTGGAAGAGGTAAATATATATTGTTCTTACTAAAAAAAAAAAATTAAAGGTTGACTATGAATTTGAGGGAGAGAAACTTTTGCATAATGATAAATATTATTTTTTTTGTTGTACATGAGTGAAGTAGATATTAAAGGAATTTACAATTATTAGTTAAGGAGACTCAAGTTAATCAAAAGTAAACATCCTAATTGTACGATTAACACTAGCATTGTAGAGTGCTCTTAACAAAAAAAAAAAAATGAAAAAGAAAAAAAAGAAAAAAAGAAAAAAGAAAACTATTATACACTAAGAAAAAAAATTATGTAAGCATTCACATATAAAAAAATAATAATTATGTAACCATTTATACATCCATAAAAAAATTTCTTTGCTATTGATTTAATAGGAATAAAGAGTTGAGATGTTAATTCCAAAGTTTATAACCTAGTGAGTATGTCTTAACCTTATTTGTGAAAGGTTTAGAATTCAACCACATCCCTCAATTTTGTAAAATAAAATAAAAAAAAAAAAAAAAAAAAAACAAAGGAAAAACAGGTCAATGCGAAGCTGAAGCACAAAACTTCAAATTCTTCTTGTGCTAAGAATGAAGATGGTGAGGATCTCGAACATTGGTAGTGGGGAGTGTAGGGTTATCTTTTTATTTCTTGTTTTTAAAAGAAGTCATTAATTCTATTTTTAATCATGTAATTATCATGTTATATATATATATACACACTAACATATAACTCGTGCCTGAAGGCACGGGTGTCAAATAACAAAAAAAATTGACATAATTTTTTTATATATATACAACCTTCATGAAGTTATGCTTCCTCAAACCAACATACAACAACAATCCAAGAAACTATTGACATCAAAATAAATAAAGCTCACCATTATTTTCATTCATATCATTATGCAATGATACCCAAGAGCAATATGAACAACAACCTAGCAAATATCCGAAACATAATACTCAGGCTCTATATATACATAACCAGTGTGAAAAGCAATATTTCACTTTTTATCTACCTATTAAAAATTATTAGAAATATAAATAAAGTTAGTGGTTTATCATAATCAGAAAACCAAAAAAAAACCTAGAATACAAAATAGAAAACATCGAAATGCGATGGTTGTGAGATGTAGTCATGTTAGCCTATTACAAATTAGGCAATTATTAGATCTAATTGAATCAAGATAAAATCTATCAGAGAATGAGCCTTATAAATTAAATCAAATAACAATAATTATATTGAAATCACAGAGAGTGATTCAAAAGATACTACTCACTTGAACAATTAAATCTTTCCTCGCACCGTAGCCATGACAACTCAAGGAACAACTCTAATTTAAACTAAACAAAATCTAAAACGATAGGAGAGAATTTCATAAACTAATAATCAACTAAACCAAATAAACTATAAGCATCTAAAAAGAGCTGCCCATGCCCGTTATACACAGTAACAATGACTAACAATTTAGTCTACATCTATGGATGTTTCAAGAGTATTAA
This sequence comes from Eucommia ulmoides, assembly GCA_016647705.1. Classification (NCBI taxonomy): domain Eukaryota; kingdom Viridiplantae; phylum Streptophyta; class Magnoliopsida; order Garryales; family Eucommiaceae; genus Eucommia; species Eucommia ulmoides. The sequence continues at coordinate 31,639,216 of CM028336.1, forward strand.
TCTTTTATGAGTCATTGTCTCCACAAAAAAAGATGAATTTTAAGAGCTACAAAGTTAACTACCACCCCTTTTTTGTTTAGAACAAAAACGAAGATAACAAAATAAAATATAGAGGAATGAATTAGATGGGAAAATAAACTACAAATATACAATCATTCAAAAATTAAATGCCATTACAAAATTAAACACACTTGAATTTCTAAGATTTAAGTACTTTTTTTTTTTAATGCTATATAAGATCATAACAAAAAGTCAAGAACAAAAAACAAACAGTTGGGAACAGAAACATTGAACAAACAAAAATAATTAAACCAATCATTCACAACTTCATAAAATAAACCAAACAATGATAAATTAAAGAATTACAAAATACGTAAACAAACAAAAAATATTAATTTTTGTTAAACTTATATAAAAAATTGCATTGAAACAAATTCATAACAAACATAATTGAATCAACATTCCACCAGATAACATTTTAATTTCCAATAACATTCAACATGAGAAACAAAGTAAAATCTTTGTAAGAAAGTTTAATTTGTGAAAATTGTTAGATTTCACATACGTGTAACAATCTACAGTACTTGAAACTTAATTGCAAACATAAATACAAAAAACCACACAATAGCCCATTAAATTAAAAGAATCGAATAGGTGAATACAAAGCAATAGTAAATATCAAGCGCTCTTTTTTTCATGTAAGTGAAGAATTGAGTAAATAGTAATGGCAGGTGTACCTGGCTTTGTAGACACACAAAGAGAATTAGAAGAACAACTCCATGTTAATATACTAAAGACCTTTGTGGATTGCTTCTCTTCCCTGTATAGAATACATTATTATAAGTTTTGATAATTGAAACTGAAACCATAAGATATAATAGAGAAATGATCTTAGCCAAAATTCAACCAAATACACAGATGAATACAAAGCAATCTTCAGTAATTGGAACTTAATTTCAAACTCAAAAACTTAATTTCAAACTCAAATACATAGATAAATACAAAGCAACAATAAAAATCAAGCATTTTCTCTCTTTGTATACGTATAAACCAAGATCTGAGCGAAAAGTCAATAGAGTAAATGGAAGTGAAAAAATAAATAGCCAGTTTACTTTTCCGTTTTCTAATTTTATCGAAAAACAAATAGTTAGACAAACAATGCTTTGAACGCCAAAGCATTAAAAATTACCTGTGAATTGGAAGGTAGAGACATCGAACTCAGCATTCTTTCATGGATCTGAAAATAAGACAATGCAATTATATTACCCTAATAATCTAATTGTTCTAGAATCGAATTGATTATCGGATTCAAATAAATAAAAAAACAGAAAAGCGGGACATGGGTAAAGACATCGGTGGTGTGGTAAGAGATATCTGGTTTAGGGTCCCCTATTGTTTTCATCGTGGTTGATGTCTTAATTGGTTTTCCATACAAAAGAAAAAGAAATCCAATTATCTCGCAAATTTTGATGGTTGTGAATCTAAAACGAAATTGAAGAAATCCCCAATTGGAATAATCCCAAATCAAATTTGAGAACGTTTTAAAAAAAAATAAAAATAAAAAAATCCATGAGGTGATGACATTTAAAAATCATTAATCAGAAAATCAAGAATTGATATAGAAATCTAACCTTGGATTTCAAACTATTTGCCATGAAACCAATAGAGCAAATCAAGCAAAAAGAAAGACAGTATATCACTTGCTTACAAATATGAATCAAGCTACCAGGTAGCTTGAACAACATTGCTAGAATAATTGAATTGCACAATTGAATTGGAATAGATCAGATCAGATGTACAATGAGATTCAGTCACAAAGTTATATGCATCATCATCATCAACACCATGCTGAGCAAACAAATTTTTCAAATTTATTTTCGATTTAGAAAATGATAAAACAATAAATAGAAAAGGATAAATCAATAACAAATGCGATAAAGGGGATCTTAACAAAAGAACTATATTAGGGCTAGACAATAGAAAAAATAGAGAACTAAAATCAAGAATCCCGCACAACCACACCTAGTCCCCATCCATGATTGGATACGTCAAATTCAATAACCCTACATTCATGAAGCTACTGTATAATAATGTGGAAATGAGTTTGAGCAAAAACAATACCAAAGAAATCAGTTTGAGCAGCTCTCGAGAGTACCCGCAGATCAACTGATGGATCCATCCAAGCACGAACCAAAGATGTGTTTGGAGTAACGATGGCAATGGCTAAACAATGTCATGGGGATATAAGAGGGAGAGAGGGGGTCGGATCTTTGAAGATAATGGCAGGAGGCGTGGATTGAAATCTAAAAAAAATTAAAAAATAATTGAAATCTGAAGAAAAAAAAAAACAGTGGCTGTGAATCTCAACCAAAATTGAAGAAATTGAGTGAACTCTAAGAGTAGATATCCGTAAATGGAAATAAATTAAGATTGAAATGGTTGACTTGGATCAAATCCCTAACTGGAATAACCCTAAATCAACATTGAAAAGGATAAATCTAAAATTGAAAATCCATGCAGGATAATGGTGTCTAACCTTAAATAGATTGGCGAGTGACGACATCGGATACGGTGGCGCGACAGGGTGGAGAAAAGGGCTGAAGCCTGAAAATGAAACAGAATAAGGGTGATTTTACCCTAGGTAGATAAATGTTATGGTATGCGGATGGAAATCGAGCTCCCTACCTCTGAATAGAACTCTCTCTATCTCTATTACCCTATCAATGTAGTGGGAAATAGGAAGAAAACTGTTGGAGTCAAAGAGAATGAGACAATGGAATTCAGTGGTTGCGATAGTGGCTACGGAGGCAGTCTGTAAAGAGGAGACGATGAGAACGAAGGAGAGGAAAATTTGGCCTAGGAGTGAGATACAAAGAGTGAGATGATATAGTTTGGTGGTTGCAGTGGTGGCGATGATGGTGGTCAGCAAAGAGGAGATGATGAGAGTGAGAGGGAGGAGAAGCATGCCTCGAAGAGAGAGAAACAAAAGCGAGAGTGAAGACTGAATGAGGACAGCAGTGCCTTTGGTTAACCCTAATTTTTTTAATTATGTATAAATAGGATGATCTTATGGTCAGAAAATATCCAAGCGTTTGTCTCTTATCCGACGGCTCTATTTATAACTGAGTTGATTTATTATATAGATACACACACACACACACACACACGGGCATAACCTCTGCATGAAGGCATAGGAGTAAAAAAAGTAAAAAAATTTGAACTTAAAAATCCTATTTGTAAATTCTACACATGTTTTATTAAAAATAACTTCTCGAACAATTCAATACTAGTATCCAAAAATAGAATTTTGCGAAATAACAAATTTTCTCTTGTGTCTGACCTGACTTGAAAAGGTAAATAGATATTATCAGACCCTATCCTACCTCGACCCTATTTTGAGGTTTGAAACTTTAACTCGAAATATAATCCTTACACTCCAATTTATGGCACATAGAAATAGTGCTTACAAAAATAACACAATGGGTGTAAAGTGCAATTGATACGTTCGAGCAGACAGGCTAAAAACAATGAAATAAATAAATAAATAAATAAATCATGCTGGGAGTTATCATTAACTGTTAAGCAATAAGAAGAGAAAAACTCATATTCATCATCTTTGTCATCACTACCAACAACATAGCATTCGAGGCCACCTTTAAAAAAAATAAAAATAAAAAAATAAAAAAAAATCGCATTTTACCTCCTTTTACTTTGCTAGTCTAAAATCCTACACATCACAACTTAACAAAGGGAGAAACTCACATTTTATTCAACTCGCTCAAAGTTGGCGGATTCATTCAACAAAAAAAAAAATTCACACTTTATGGTCTTCACCATATTTGCATAAAAAAAGACATTCAAAATTTAAAATCTATAATCTATACCATAAAAGTAGAATCTCTAATACACATTTATTTTCAATTTCTCCAAAAGAAATTAAGACATATTTTCATAGATGAGAGAAATCAAAGGCCTATAAAAATTGAGGAAATTAGATTTATAGGAAAATTTGTGAAAAGAACACAACCAGTTCAAACATTTTACAAAATAAGCTTTATTTGTTCAACGTTATGTAAGATTTAACAAACAAAAAATTGAATAAAGAGGAGGAAGAGAAAGATTCATACCTATTTTGTTGGTAGATTTGAGGAAACAACAACTATCAATCATTGGGGAAACAAAATGAAGGTAGAGATAGAGAGATGAGAGTCAAATACCAAATCACTCAAATCCTTCTATTTGATTAATGCAGTGGCTTTTTACCATTGATCTAAAGAACTTTTGAGCATTTCATGGCTTGAAATCGGATTCAAGAGAAGAATCAATTCTTACAGCTCATAAAGAATCAAAGTTTGGGCCAATTAGGATCAATATGTTGTGGTTGGGGGAGTGAAAGTGTTAAATATTAATGTATTAATAGTATCTGGTTGCATTTCATTTTTATTATTTAAAAAAGGATTAATTATATCTTGCACTCCGTATAGCTAGACCAAATTACACTTTACACCTCAAAATTATTATTTTTTTATTTAGAAAAATAAACTTTTGAATTTCTTTTTATTTCTTATTTTATTTTTCTAAATAATGAGGTGTGAAATATAGGTCAAACTGTAAAATGAGACATGAAATGATTTTTCTAATTAATGAGGTGTGAAATATAGGTTAAACTGTAAAATGAGACATGAAATGAGAGGGGAAATGCATACCAAAGTCTTTGGGTCGTAATGATTATCCCTTTGCAAGACAAGAATATGTCACCAAATGAGGGGCAATCTAGGAGGGTCTAACGAATTCCTCTAGCCCCCAAGAAAATTCAGTCAGCTTAAATCAAACCACAAGTCCCTGCAAATTCATGAAAATTCGTGCTAAAAAAAAAGGCACAAAATCGATCTCTGCTGGTAGCCTAGTGGTATGCCTATCACCTCCCCACACAGCTTAAGTAAAAAAATGTGTAATGCCAATCCAAACCTGATTACTATTTTTTTAAGAACATAAGCAATCAATAATACAACAATAATAACAAACAATTGAGTCCCATATTTGTTTATTTTTAGCCATGAATTAAAGATAACATTTAGACAATGAAAGCTTGAAATCAATCATAAATAAGCAATACTCTATCACAACACCCAGTGCAAGTAGAACTTACAGGTATTGGTCTAAGAGCGATTAAGTGATTAATAGCTAAGGTGATTATGTCTTGGCCAAAACAGTTAAAAAATGAAAAAATAAATAAATTAAAATGTGTTGGATAGAAATAATAAATTTAATTGAATTCTTTTTGTCGGAATCCACATATTTGTAGTCCACTTGGTTAATCGTACAATGACTCGAGCCAGTAGATTCCAATTCTATATAGTTAAATTCAGATCAATGTTTTGATCTCATAAATCAAAAAATAAGGTAAACTATTTGTTTATTGACATTAGTACTTTTATTTTATTTAAGACAAATTATAATAGAACTTCAGGATAAATAATGTTTATTGTTGACAGAGATCTCTGATCAGGCAGTAGGACACTTAATTGATCAAATGGCATACATCTCGATAGAGCAATGTAAAGTTGACCATGATTGAACACCGACGTTGTCAAGTCAACTCCAACATATTTTATAGACTATCCCTGGGATTTATTGATGGTCATGGCATAGGCCAAACAAACTAGGAACTGGCGTCTCATTAGTTTGAATGGAAATTCAGTAGTTGAAAGTGTCAGAGAAATTCTGGGAATGAACACAATATTTCCAATATTTTCCCCAGTTAAAATTCCTGCCTCTATTTTACGCGGGACACATCTCACAACCATTAATCTTATACCATTGCAAAGCCCCTCCCTCGGTGCGATGTTTCAGAACAACATAATTGGGCAACCAATTTTAAGACCTAGCTTAAAAGGGGATGTTGGCTTAGTGATCTACCCAAGAAAGAGGTGAATTGGGTAGTTATAAAAATTAAAACAAATTATCAACTTTCAACACTTGAAAATTCAAATAATTAATTTAATCCTAAATTAATTATTATCTTTTTATATTTTCAACACTTAAAATAATCAATTAATCAATTTATTCCAAATTTATTATTATCTTTATAAGGCAACGGATAAGTGTTCAAATCTACGTGTACACCCAAATAATAAGAAATAAAGAAAATAATGCAATACACCACGATATATCCTGGTTCACTAAGCTACTATTGGCTAATCCAATTCTCCGAACTCCACGGAGATTCACACCCACTAAAAAGTATGATTCTATAAATCAGATAGGAACCAAACCCTTACAAAATGATTCTTTTCAAAGGTTCAGAATCAACCTTTACAATTTTCTTTTCTCAGTTTCAGAATAACCTTTTTCTTTTTCCTAGGTTCAAGAATAATCTTCTCTTTTTCCCAATCTTAAGACTAACCTAATCCTTTCACATGCTAAGGATCAAACCTAATTGTTTTATACCTTAGGCTAAGAATCAAATCTCACAATCACTCCAACTATCATTTTTCTAGGTAAGGATGAAACCTTTACAAATCACTTAGAATTGATTCTAATCATGAAGAATCATACCTAACTCTTTTCAAGGGAAAAGAGTAATTTAACATTTTTATGCACTAGATAAAGATTAAATTTCAATCGCTTTACAAGAAGAAATTGAAATCCAACTACCCCTAATTAGATACTCCCAATAGTACCTAATCAGCACACAACTCACCAATTACAAAGGAAAAAAAATAAAAAATTGATATGTTCTTCCTACTCGGAGCTTCTACCACTTCAAATCTATTTAAACTCAATTAATATTCCAATATTTACTAGTGATAGAATTAAGTGAGAAAAATAACAAATCTGATTATAAAATTATACAGTTAGTACAAAAATGAGCATGTAATTAGATTTTCGCACAAATCATTTTTAAAATATTTTTATGCTTTTAAAATTCAAAAACGATTTCTCATAAGATCAATTAACTAAGCAAGCAATAATAATAATAAACTCAATTAAGAATAATCTTGGAATAATCTCACCAGGAAAACATAAAAATCTAATCATAATGGATATGGGTAGCACACAAGTAAATACATAATCAGATTATCACAAAAATCGTTTTTAAAAGAATTTTTATGCTCTTTAAAGTTTAAACAATGATTTTATCACGATCTTATCAATCAAGCAAATATAAAAAAATAAATACAAAATAAAGATTAATAACTTCGAAAGATCTCACCAGAATAACACTGAAAGATCTCAACTTGATGACGCTAACACAATCAACGCTTTAACTCAAGAATTTCTCAACAATTGATTTCACAATTAGATCTCTTAAAATAATATCAGAATGATGACTCTTAGAAAAGTTTAAGAACACTTAGTTCTTGATTATTTGGAATTTCAATATTCAAAATCCACAGGTCTATTTATAAGGAATCAAAACAAGCCCTCCAACGACTAGTTTTCAAATGATAGGCCTCTAAAAGGCATCAATTGACCCTATATATCATTACCTTTCATTTCTAGTATATTTAACTTAAATACAACTTTTCAAATATTCAATTAAGTCCCCAAAGTATTTCCCAATTACTAAACACAAAGATAGGAAGTATTTAAAAAACCCAATTGAGAAAATCATTTAACATATGAACCAAATCAGTATCTATTCAAAATATATGAACCATATCTTCCATAATTTCAAGTCCCACAAATCTCTCCATTGGAACCATAAAAAACGGATAGTTTTTTACCAAAAATCAAAGTTCCTTGTGATCTCAACCGAAATGGTCAACCGATCACAATAGTCAGTTGACTGATTGTAGTTACAGGTGTATAAATTTCAAACCCATTTTTTACTATAACACAATTACATTTTGGAAAAACTCAAAGCATAGAAGTTGTAGATCTCTTTCGTAGATTTATATATCATTTTGAATCACCTCAATCGAAATTTGTATGAGAAAGTTATGACAAAAATACGAACATGTGTACAAACCCAGTTGGTTGACTGAACTCCTACTGTAGGTTGACCAATCGATTCAACAAGTTTTCATGCCAAAATCAAGCCACGGTCGGTCGACGAATCCTTCCATGGTCGGTTGACCAATCTATGCAGAGAATTACACTTTCCAGCCCAACATCAATCGGTTGACCATTCCTATATCTTTCAGTTGATCGATCACTGCTAGATTCTCTCGTTTTCAACTTATTTTAACTCCAAACATCATCATTTTAATCCCGTTAACCGATTTCTTTTCTCGGTTAACTAAATTGGCACTTATTAATCAATTTTAGATACTAATCTTGCTTAGGCCAATTTTTTTTTTTTTCAATTACACAATGAAGCAAATAATTAAACTTAATTAGAACCCTATTATAAACACACATAAATATAAATCATTTAATTCATGTCATGTGTGATCCTAATTAAGATACATTAAGATTAAAAGAGATTTGAGTTACTTTCACTTAGTTTCTTCAGAATCTTCAATCTCTTTATATTTTTAATGTCCGTCTGTGTATCCTCTATAATTACTTCATAATATTATCGTCTCCGCATCCTTCATGATATTATCGTCTTTGTATACTTTATAGTTACTTCATGATTTGATCTTTTATAGAACTCTTTTAAACTGAAACACTCAACAAATCTATTAGTTCTACCCAAAATATCAACATTTAATTGTCCATCAAAATCTCAAGATCAACAGGGGATAGTCCAGGAGGGTCTAATGAATTCAAATACTCATTAGGATAACGATTTGTAATTTGAGGATCAGCTCCATCTTCTTCGGATATTTTATCCACTACCAAGTATGTAATGGTATCGCCAGGAAACATTTCTAATGCATTTGAATTTACTACGCTGACATCATCATTTCGTGGAGAAAGAATGGTTTGCTTAGTAGGAAACGTAAGAGTGATAATGTTTGGCATATTAAAACCTGGATAAACAGATGATATTAATTTATCCATATTACGACAATAGTATATGTTTGATGGAAACTATACAATTTCATGTGGTTTTTACCAATCTGAAATTTTGAAACATAAATATCCAATTTAGTTACATTGAAAAAGTAATTAAGTATTCACAAATCGAAAAAGTTGATAACAACAACTGTAGTTTACCTATAGCAGAAATTCTGAGAAATCTGTATTTTGATTGTTTGTGCTACTTAAGCGTATGTTTAATTCCAATGTCAAGAAGTAATATGCTTCCAAGAGGTTGGAATGTCTCAAAGTCGAAGTACCAATTTGCTGGCGGACTCCTTTTGGTATAACATGCAAGATTTGCCTGAAATCTCCCCCAACTACTGCAGTTATACCCTCGAATGGCTTGTTGTTATCTCGAATATCTTGCAACGTTTGATCGACAGTTTCAACGCAGTATCTATGTTGCATTGGAACTTCATCCCAAATAATAAGTTTGGTTTCCCTAAACAACTCGGAATGCAATGACTGTTTATTGAAGCCACATACTGAATTATCTAGTGTATATATATAGTATTCATATATTAGTTGTTTAGTAGTGCTTTTGGAAAAATAGTTTTTAAATGGGATAAGGGGTAATCATTATTTTGGGGGGTTTTGTATTGAGTGGTTTGTTAGTCCTATTCACGTGCTCACATTCATCCATTTAACAATAATTATAAAAAAAATTAATATATTTTCTTTAAGGTTTGTATATTTAATATAAAAATGGTCATTAATTCTATTTTTAATCATGTGATTATCATGTTATATATATATATATATATATATATATATATATATATATATATATATATATATATATATATATATATATATATATTAGCGTATAACTCGTGCTACGGGTGTAAAATAAATAATATATAATAATATTATTTGATTTTTTTTTACATGACATTATTATTGTTAATCATTCGAACAAGAATCAAGGGTTATTAGGTGCATTCACAAGAGATTACTCTCTTTCTGAAAACAAATAGTCTATGCATTGCTTGAAGGTCCGTACACTACACACACACACATATACATGCGTGCGCGCGAGTGCGTACACATCTACACACACATATATAAGATAATATATATTGAGGTTTCAAGAAATGTGATTTTTTTTAATTTTTTTTTTGTGAGCTTATTTTATTTTAATTCCAGCGTAAACAGTTTATCAAGTGTACACGTTATTTTTATTTTTTTTCTTAAGTTGTACTTTGATTTTATCCGAATAGGAGATAAGATCATATTATTATTGGTTTCCTTTATAATGTGTATGTTCATCTGATATTCATTTTATGAAATTAATTATTGTCGTAAGAAATTGGCTTTTGGATGTGTTTTATGGGGTTTTTTATTTGGCTAAGATTTTTCTTAAAAATATTTTTTATGTGTGTGTATTTGTAATAAGATTGTTTCGTAATGAAGTATTATAGTGCTTTTAGGCTTTCTTAATGAAGCATAATAATACTTTTAAGCACGCGTTATGCACTAATTGTTTGGTACCATTATTTTAATTAGATAGTTTCATTATCATTATTTTTATTTCAATTGATTTGTAACTTACTTTGAAGATTAAATTATATATAAAATCGTAGAATATCATGGGATTTTTTATATTATTGATTTTTTTTATATCAGTACGTGTATTTTAGTCTAGATTGTTAATTATAATTGACATTTCATTGTTAGTTATTATCGATGTTCAAATGAATAAGTGTATTATGTTGATCTGAATTATTTTATTATTGATATTCAAATATAATAGATGTAGAATGTTGAATAATAGATGAAATTATATCATTTTTTGGGTGAGTTTGGTTATTCTATACCCATGCCTTCAGGCACGGTTATACATTAGTGTGTGTATATATATAGTATTCATATATTAGTTGTTTAGTAGTGGTTTTGGAAAAATATTTTTTTCATGGGATAAAGGTAATCATTATTTTGGGGGTTTTGTGTTGAGTGGTTTGTTAGTTCCATTCACGTGCTCACATTCATCCATTTAAAATAATTATAAAAAATTAATATATTTTCTTTAAGGTTTGTACATTTAATATAAAAAGGGTCATTAATTATATTTTTAATCATGTAATTACCATGTTGTATATATATATACTAGTATATAACTCGTGTTTGAAGGTACGGGTGTAAAACAAACAATATATAATAATATTATTTGATTTTTGTTGACATGATATTATTATTGTCAATCATTCAAACAAGAATCAAGGGTCTATTAGGTGCATTCACGAGAGATTACTTTCTTTCTGAAAACAAATAGTCTATGCATTGCTTGAAGGTCCGTGTACTACACACACACACATATACATGTGTGCACGCTAGTGCGCACATATCCACACACACATATATAAGATAATATATATTGAGGTTTCAGAAAAATGTGATTTTTCTTTTGTGACCTTATTTTATTTTAATTCCAACGTAAATAGTTTGTCAAGTGTACACTTTTTTTTTTTTTTTTTTTGTTGTACCTTGATTCTATCCAAATAGGAGGTAAGATCATATTATTATTGGTTTTCTTTGCAATGTGTATGTTCATCTGAGATTCATTTTACGAAATTAATTATTATCGTAAGAAATTGGTTTTTGGATGAGTTTTATGAGGTTTTTTATTTGGCTAAGATTTTTCTTAAATATGTTTTTTATGTGTGTATTTGTAATAAGATTGTTTCGTAATGAAGTATAATAGTGCTTTTAGGGTTTCTTAATGAAGCATAATAATACTTTTACGCACGCATTATGCACTAATTGTTCGGTACCATTATTTTGATTGGATAGTTTCATTATCATTATTTTTATTTTAATTAGTTTGTAACTTACTTTGAAGATTAAATTATATATAAAACCGTAGAATATTATTGGATTTTTTATATTATTAAACTTTTTAATATCAATACAAGTATTTTAGTCTCGATTGTTAATTATAATTGATGTTCAATTGTTAGTTATTGTCAATGTTCAAATGAATAGGTGTATTATTTTTATCTGGATTATTTTATTATTGATATTCAAATATAATATATGTAGAATGTTGAATAATAGATGAAACTATATAATATTTTGGGTGGGTTTGGTTATTCTACACCCGTGTCTTCAGGCATGGGTTATACGTTAGTATATATATATATATATATATATATATATATATATATATAGTATTCGTATATTAGTTGTTTAGTAGTGGTTTTGGAAAAATATTTTTTTAATGAGATAAAGGTAATCATTATTTTGGAGGTTTTGTGTTGAGTGGTTATTAGTCGCATTCAAGTGCTCACATTCATCCATTTAAAAATAATTATAAAAAATTAATATATTTTCTTTAAGGTTTGTATATCTAATATAAAAAGGGTCATTAATTCTATTTTTAATCATGTAATTATCATATTATATATATATATATATATACACACACACACTAGCATATAACTCGTGCTTGTAGGTACAGGTGTAAAATAAATAATATAATATATATATATATATATATATATATATATATATATATATATATATATATATATATATTGACATGATATTATTATTGTCAATCATTTGAATAAGAATCAAGGGCTTATTAGGTGCATTCACGAGAGATTACTCTCTTTCTGAAAACAAATAGTCTATGTATTGCTTGAAGGTCCGTGCACTACACGCACACACATATACATGCGTGCGCGTGAGTGCGCACGAGTGCGCACATATCCCCACACATATAAATAAGATAATATATATTGATATTTCAGGAAAATGTGATTTTTTTATGAGCTTATTTTATTTTAATTCCAGCGTAAATAGTTTGTCAAGTGTACACGTTATTTATTTATTTTTTTTATTTTTTTTTAAGTTGTACATTGATTCTATATGAATAGGAGGTAAGGTCATATAATTATTTATTTCCCTTGCAATGTGTATGTTCATCTGAGATTCATTTTACGAAATTAATTATTGTCATAATAAATTGGTTTTTGGATGTGTTTATAGGGGTTTTTATTTGGCTAAGATTTTTCTTATATATGTTTTTTAAGTGTGTGTATTTGTAATAAGATTGTTTCGTAATGAAGTATAATAGTGCTTTTAGGGTTTCTTAATGAAGCATAATAATACTTTTAGGCATGCGTTATGCACTAATTGTTCAGTACGATTATTTTGATTGGATAGTTTCATTATCATTATTTTTATTTTTATTGGTTTGTAACTTACTTTGAAGATTAAATTATATATAAAAACGTAAAATATCATTGAATTTTTTCTATTGTTGAACTTTTTTATATCTATACAAGTATTTTAGTCTCGATTATTAATTATAATTGATGTGCAATTGTTAGTTATTATCGATGTTCACATGAATAGGTGTATTATGTTGGTCTTGATTGTTTTATTATTGATATTCAAATATAATAGATGTAAAATGTTGAATAATAGATGAAAGGGTTAATTACACTTTACCCCTTGTGGTTTGGCCAATTTGCACTTACCTCCTTGTGGTTTAAAAATCGCCACTTACCCCCCTGTGGTCAAATATTTTGTGCACTTACCCCCCACATTAGGGGGGTAAGTGGTTTTAAAATCTAACCACATGGGGGATAAGTAGCGATTTCCAAACTATAGGGGGGTAAAGTGAAAATTGGGCAAACAATAGGGGATAAAGTGTAATTAGCCCTAGATGAAATTATTTCATTTTTGGGGGGGGTTTTGTTATTCTACACTCGTGCTTGAAGGCACGGGTTATACGCTAGTATATATATATATATAGTATTCATATCTTAGATGTTTAGTAGTGGTTTAGAAAAAATATTTTTTTAATGAGATAAAGGTAATCATTATTTTGGGGTTTTTGTGTTGAGTGGTTTGTTAGTCCCATTCACGTTGTCACATTCATCCATTTAAAAATAATTATAAAAAATTAATGTATTTTCTTTAAGGTTTGTATATTTAATATAAAAATGGTCATTAATCCTATTTTTAATCATGTAATTATCTTGTTATACACACACACACACACACACACTAGCATATAACTCGTGTTTGAAGGTACGGGTGCAAAACAAACAATATATAATAATATTATTTGATTTTTTTTTACATGATATTATTATTGTCAATCATTCGAACAAGAATCAAGGTCACGAGAGATTACTCTCTTTTTGAAAACAAATAGTTTATGCATTTGCTTGAAGGTCCGTGCACTACACACACACAAATATACTTGCGTGCGCGCGAGTGCGTACACATCCACACACATATATATAAGATAATATATATTGAAGTTTCAGGAAAATGTGATTTTTTTTTTTTTGTGAGCTTATTTTATTTTAATTCCAGCGTAACTAGTTTGTCAAGTGTACACATTATATATATATATATTTTTTTTTTTTTTAAGTTGTACCTTGATTCTATTCAAATAGAAGGTAAGGTCATATTATTATTGGTTTCCCTTGCGATATGTATGTTCATCTGAGATTCATTTTACGAAATTAATTATTGTCGTAAGAAATTAGTTTTTGGATGTATTTTATTAGGGTTTTTATTTGGCTAAGATTTTTCTTAAAAATATTTTTTAAGTGTGTGTATTTATAATAAGATTGTTTCGTAATGAAGAATAATAGCGCTTTTAAGCTTTCTTAATGAAGCATAATAATACTTTTAGCCACGCGTTATGCACTAATTGTTCGGTACCATTATTTTGATTGGATAGTTTCATTATCATTATTTTTATTTTTATTGGTTTGTAGCCTACTTTCAAGATTAAATTAATATAAAACCATAGAATATCATTAGATTTTTTATATTGTTGAATTTTTTTTATATCAGTACAAATATTTTAGTCTCGATTGTTAATTATAATTAATGTTCAATTGTTAGTTATTATCGATATTCAAATGAATAGGTGTATTATGTTAGTCTTGATTGTTTTATTATTGATATTAAAATATAATAGATGTAAAATGTTGAATAATAGATGAAATTATATCATTTTTTTTAGGGTTTGGTTATTCTATACCCGTGCCTTCAGGCACGGGTTATACACTAGTATATATATAGTATTCATATATTAGTTGTTTAGTAGTGGTTTTGGAAAAATATTTTTTTAATGAGATAAAAATAATAATTATTTTGGAGGGTTTTGTGTTGATTGCTTTATTAGTCCCATTCACGTGCTCACATTCATCCATTTAAAAATAACTATAAAATAAAATTAATATATTTTCTTTAAGGTTTGTAAATTTAATATGGCACAGATTATATGATAGTAATAAATAAATTATACTATAAATAATTAAAAAAGAAACACAATTTCATCAATATTATTGATTTCCGATAAGAGAAAAAAAATTATACATTCTTTACAAATACACTGTTTATGTACCCATATAAAACTTCTAATAAATTCTCTTTTTTGTTTCATCTACACCCTAAAACAATTAAATACAAAAGAAACAAATTTAGACATGAAAATTACATAGAAAGGAAAGAGAATCTTAGAGCTATAAATTTTATCACTCATTGAACTTATCAAATTCAAGAAATGCCTCTTAGCCATCTTAGCAAATAAAAACTATGGTCAAACTAAAACAACATGTTTTATCTCACAACAATCATGAATAAAATATTTAATTTAATAACAATATATCTTATTAAAAAAATATTAATATAAAAAAATTCAATAATTACAACATAACTTTACTTGGAGATATATTTGAAAACTGAGGGGAAAAAAATTAATACCTTAACCTTTCCTTATCAAATTGACAAATTGCGATAACAATCAAGTATTGCTTCATGGCACGTGAATGATACAATTTTCACAATTCAAATCTTTTTTCAATAATTCCTACATACAAAAAAAAAGGGGGGGGGGGGGGGGGGGGGGAGGGGGACTTCAATAAATCGGAATAAAAACTGATGATAAGAATAGTTTTGAAAAAAAAGGTGCTTATTAAATAAATAAATAAAAACTATTTATTCCAATATTTATTTATTCCAATTATATATCACTTAGTTTATATTTTCGATCTGATTCATCGAGATCTTGATGAATTGTGTTGTAATCAATTGAAGAACGATCAAAAACTTGATTTTTCTCATCTTGAAAGCTTTGATTTTGAGTTCACTCGCTGCTTCTTAATTTGTTTTGTCTCGATTATTAGAACATGACATGCTGATAGATGATGAACCAACTAAAATGTCTTCAATTTCAATTCCTACCTGGTATCTTTATGAGTCACATGATCAAGAAAAATCTCAATTCAGATAGTGAAAGCCAAATTCGAATTCTTCATCTTGTTTTTTATTTTATTTTTTCTTTTAAGTAAGATCAACTTATTTATAAGTTGTTGTTATCAATTTCATTTTTCCCTTTCCAGATGTATATATTTTTTTGGGTTTAGGATTTTCCAAATCGGAATTTTCGGATTCTAGTTTAGAATCTGAATTATTTCCATTTTAAAAAAATCCCATATGAAGACCGTTTGTGTCATTGTTCTTAGTACCCATGTAAGCCACATTTTCAACGATGATTGAAAACATAAACCTCCTTGTAGAATGATATGATGACATCTATCCAAGAAGCTAATCTAGGAGTTGTAAATAGCAAAACATGTTTGCATAATTTGTTTGGTCACCCACGTCTCCTTTGGGATATATTTGTTTTCTATATTTATTTATTTTTTTATTTTTTTTAAAATATGGATATGATTTTTTTCTTCTTTATTATTTTAATTTTGTTCACCTATAGGACTTATGATTAACAAACATGAGAATCAGTCTCTTAGGCCCCGTTTGGTAACCGTTCCTATCCCAAAAATTCTCATCTTATTTCCAGATTTTTGAGATTTCTGTTTGAGAATAGCGCTTGGTAAATTCTGTTTCCGTTCCCATTCCATTTCAAAATGAGAATTGTGTCCACTTTTTTTATATATAAATGAGAAACAAAAAAAAGTTGTTTCTCCAAATTCTCATCCCATTCCCAACCTAAAAGAGGACACGATCGTCATTTTCGCAATTGTTAGTGAGATCCCCTCTTCAAGTTATAACTCACTTTTTTTCTTTTTCTTTTTTTTTTCTTTTTTCTTTTTTCTTCTTCTTCAATGAGCTTCGTGTCAATTGCTTCGTCATCTCAGATTTCAATTTCAAAATCAAAATCAAAAAGGGTTTTATTTTAAAATCGAAATCGAAATCGAAACCCTTTTCGATTTCGAAATCAAAATGTTCTTCGCGTCCTCATCTTTGTCGTCTGCTCAGGTTTTGATTTTGTCGCCTTCGTCTGCTCCTTCATCGTCTTCATGTTCTGCTTCTTCATCATTTTTTTCTTCTTAACAAATCAAAATAGGGTTTCGAAATCAAAATCGAAAATCGAAATAGGGTTTCAATTTGATATTGTTTGGCTTCAATTCGAAATTGATTTCGATTTAGTGTATTTCGATTTCGACCCTAAATAGAAATCGATTTCGATTTCATCGATTTTGATTTAGGGTACTTCGATTTGAATTAGGGTTTCAATTTCGATTCCGATCGGGGTCTTGATTTCGATTTCGATTAGGGTTTCGATTTCGATTTCGATTAGGGTTTCGATTGGGGTTTAGAATTTAGATTTCGATTGGGGTTTAGGATTTCAATTTCAATTAGGGTTTAGGGTTCAATTGCTTGGTGATTTCTTGATTGTGGTTTAGAGTTCGATTTCTTGATTATGGTTGTTTGATTGCTTGATGATTTCTTGATTATGGTTTAGGGTTCGTTCCTGATTTCTAAGAACAAAATAGATCCTATCATTAGCAAATGCAATTATGTTCTCAAATTAAAATAGAATTATGTTGTTACCAAACGCGATTCTGCTCTTAAGAAAGACATAGAATTTCCATCTCATCCTATCCCATTCCCATCTCACTGCATGGGATGGGCACGAAACAGTTACCAAAGGGGTCTTTAGTTTCTGAATATCATACCTGAAATATGAATTGCATCATAATCATAAAGATCATGCTCCCACTTATCATTCTTTGGTCTCTGCCTAGAGAAAATGGAGTTTGTTACATAAGCCAATACAAATATAGATACAAAACATTTCATTGTAGTAGACTTTACCAGGTAGGGTAAGGGCCATTGCAATAGATAGATAATCTAATAAGGGTGGAGTTACCTCCATAAATGAAACACCACATACCACTACTATTTTAATAGACCATCATCTCTCTTCTTACCTGTTAGCATTTATGTAGGTGTTCTTTATGTGCGTGTGAATAAGATGATCAAATCAACTGAACACCGAAATTTGGAATATCTCATGAGTTTGATCAATGATCAACAAATTCCGGCAGCTTTTTACATACCCTACAACACAATTTTATGTCCAAATTTAATATGTTTATTTAAGTCTATAACATGGAGTAATTAGACACTAAAATGATCATGATCCATGAGGATAGTAATAGGTGATCCCTGTAGAATCCAATCAATGCTCATGAAAATATACACACACATAGTTTGAGCAAGGAAAATATGCAAAAATCAATTTATCTAGTAGTTATACTGTTATACACTTCCACTGGAGAATTAATGGCATGCACATGCTCATCCCCAAGGTAAAACACAACACAATCACAATTCTCTTTCTGTTTTTTGATTTTATTGTTTTATGTAAGCATTTAATACTCATCAGCTGAATTTAATATGAAAAAAATAAAAATAAACAAAAAGCTTAATTTGAATGACACTTCTATAAAATTTCATACAAACAAACTAATTTGAGCAATGATTAATCCCATTCATACAGTCAGTGTATAATACCAAAACAGAAACATTGAGTAATAGGAAAATTAGAGAGAGGGGGAGATCGAGTTAGATGGGGATTTCCTAAGTTATAGGTAAATCAAAGCTAGAATTTGCAAAATCAAAGTCAGATTTGGTTAAATAATCAAAATTGATCATAGCATCTTGCCAAACTTAATCTGAAGCTAAAAATACAAACAAAACATACACTTGCATTTCAGTCCAAAAATTAAACTAAACCTACTTTCATTTCAATCTAAACTTGTATTATTTTCAATTTCAAATAGCAATTGAAAAATAGCCTGATTGAAAAGAGAGAATATGGAGTGAGGAAGAGCAAATCAAGCCTGTTGTCGTTGTAAAATACCAGATCCTAGCATCTTCGTAGCTCTACCAACTGCTCAGCTGCTACCATTCTCGCAGCCAGATCTATACAATTCATTGTTAGGCCTAAAAAAATTAAACACAAATATATAGAAATAGAACTTTTATATTTAGCCAAATCAAGCTCCGATTTGTGCTTTGAGGGAGAAAATCGGAAGGGGAGAAGAGAGAGAGAGAGAGAAAGAAAAACCTATGAGTGTGCAAGGATGACGATCCAAACCAAGAGAGGTTGTCAATGGAAATCAATGTTTCCCTAATCAAAAATAGAAAATTAGTTCCACTAAGAATGGGTTAAGGTTATAGAAGAAATAGGGGGAGACGACGGGAAAAGAGACACAGAGCAAGAGTAGCATACCTTAGCATAGATAAAAAACAGTGATTGATGATGGGGATGCAAAGGAAAGTATTGGGAAGTAGAGTGGTGATGCAATGATAGTGATGCAATAAAAGCGATGCAACGGCACTTCGAAGGCGTGACAATGGCAACACAATGGCGAAGCATAGGAAATGGAGGGGTTAAAAAGGAGAATCGTGTGTCGGGGTTTGAGGGGATAAGGGTTCAAGGTGAGCATGAGGGTGAGAGAAAGATCAGGAATGAGAGCGAGAGTGAGACTGAGATAAAGGTTAATTAAGGAAGGCTTAATTAAATTGAATACTGATTAGTCCCGTTCATGTGCTGACATTCCTCAATTTAAAATAATAATAAAAATTATATATATATATATATATATATATATTGTATAGGGTGTAGCAATTATTTGGGGTTTTGTGTTGAGTAGGTTGTGACTACCATTCACGTGCTCACATTCCTCTATATCATTTATACAGCTTTAAAGAGAAAAATATCATTTATAATCATATCACTATTTCTCTCTTTCAAGACTTATCAAATTGCACTCCATGTTTCCTTATGTTCGTCGATGGATCTTTCTCCCACGTTTTTGTTCGTAACTATCGGCATTTGTCTTTATCGTTTGTCTACTACTTTTCATACCCATCGAGCCATCACCGTATGTCGCTATTCGTCAATAGTTCATGCGACAATGTTCGTTCCCGCCGTTGGTTCATGCGACGCTATTCGTAGATTGCTCATTTGCTATATCTGTCTCCAGCTCTTCTGCAGCGTCGATGGATCCGCCTTCACTTTTGTAGACTGTTGTTCAACAAAACTACTTTGCCTACTTACAATAGTGATGGCTCCTAATGCAACAAATGTAGATGACAACGGTTGTTGGTGGTGTGGAAGAGAGATGATTGAAGTTAATGGGGACGATGGTAATCTGTCAATGCAATTACATTAAGCAAACAATTGATAGAAGAGCTATGAAATGAGAGCTCAATAGTTGTAGAGAGAATGGATGGTATGGGATATATTTAATTATTATCTATAGTGGATGGATGTTGCACAATTAACGCACCATCTTATCTATTTTTAAGTGAGTGGAAGTGAGTGGAATGTGCTTTTAGTGTTTGGTGGAATGAATTGATCGTAGCCAGTGTTTGTCATATAATGAGTTGATCTTAGCCTTCTATCTCATCGATTAAGGAGAAACGACAATTTAGTCACTCTCAATTATGGCTGTTTTCAAAGGTAAAGCTTCTGCTTTTATATGGATCATATATATATCGGTTATCTTTCCATTATTCTCCAATTTCTTATCTTTTTTATTCTTCTCATAATTGCTTTTTTATCTAATGACCATATATGAGCATAATTGGCCAAAATCAATGTTGATCATTATGGGGAGAATTATAAGGATAATTACTTTAATGCTTGAACCAAGAACCGCCAATTTGTTTCGCTATAGGACCTGGGTTGATTTTCTTTAGTATTCAGGCACCTTGCACGAATGGCTAGGTTGAGTTCACAGGCCAGACCGGGTCGGTTCGCAAGTCACCTCTTTCTCACCATTTTTAATCATTTTCAACTATTTCTTTGTCTTTCTTTTCAGAGATTTTTTTATCTTCAAATTTATTCCTGCAAAATAATAAATTATGTTAGTTTTAATTAGAAATTGATAAAAAGATTAACAAAGTAATACAATAAGGGTTAAATTTTGATATAAAATTAGGAACGATCACACCTCCACACTTACATTTTGCTAGTCTTCGAGTAAAATAAAAATCTAAAAAATAAAAAAGGTCACTTTTGTAGGGAATACTGTTGGCCCAGTAGAATACCCAAGAGGGTGGGTGAATTGGGTAATTAAAAAATAATTAGAATAAAACTTGATAAATCAAATAATTAATTTTATGCCTAAATTAATTATTATCTTTATAACATAGCGGAATTAATCAATCAACTAGGTGTGCACAGAAACAGTAAAAATAGACAAATTAAGAAAGTAACACACACAAGATTTATACTGGTTCACCAAGCTACTCTTGGTTAATCCAGTCCCCCGAGCTCCATGAATGTCGTACCCACTAAAACCAAGATTCCTTTAAAGATAGGAACCAAACTCGCACACCGATTCTTTTACAGGCTCATAATCAACCTTTACAAATTTCTTTTGTAAGGCTCAGGAATAACCTCTATTTTTTACAGGTTAAAGAATAATCTAATTCTTTTTGACACTTAGGCTCAAGAATCAAAACCTCACCAAAACACTCCAAGTATCCTTTTTCCAGGTAAAGATGAAACATTTACAAATCACTCACTAATTCTATTCAGGAAGAATTACTACCTCAATCTCTTTACAGGAAGAGACTGAAACTCAGCTACCCTTGATTAAATACCCCTAATGGTATTTAACCCTTCACAACTCACCAATACAAAAATTGATAAGTAAATCTTACTTGGACCTTCTAGCACCCCAGACAAATAAAAACTCAATTAATATCCCAACTAGTGATAGAAAAACGTGAGATACAAAATCTAATTTTAACAAGATATAGGTAGCAAATTAAAGCACGTAATCAGATTCAAGAAATTGTTTATAAAAAATTTTGCTTAAAAAATAAAAAAATAATTTCTAAGATCAATTTCCAAATAATAAACAAGTAATACACAATAAATAATAATTGGAAAGATCCCACTCAAATAACACCGAAGAATAATAGATTGACACTTACACAACTAGCGCTTTAACTCAAGAACACCTAAATAATTGATATCGCAATATAATCCCCAAAAATAAATATTAGAATGATGACTCTTATAAAAGCTTATGAACTGAATAATTCTTGATATGGTGATACTTCATTATGATATCCGTAGGTCTATTTAAAGGCATATGAAACAAGTCCTATAACGGCTAGTTTCCATAAGACATGTCTTCTAAAATCACTTAAAGATCTCATATATTAATATCTTTCATTTAAGGAATATTTCACTTAATAATAGTTTTCAAAATATTCAATTTAGTCCCTTAAAAAATTTGATCTTAATCAATATAAATATAGAAAAATTATATATAAGTATATGAACTAAATCGTAAGATCAAAACAAATCCCTTAAATCTCTCCCATATTTTTGGTCCAAAATATTCTCTACTAAAATAGCAATATTTTAAACCCAAAATTCGTAGCTTTTAATATATAAATATCAAATATATCTTATAATAATTACTTTTCAAATATAGTGTCATTAAATGACACCCCAAGACCCCATACATCATATATAATCAAAATAGATATTTTTCATTTAAAAATATTCTTGGAAAATCTCATTTTGGTCCTTAAATATTTTTTAAATCAAAATACATCAAAATAGAAAGTATTAAAACACTTTAATTAAAAGAACATTTAATTAAATAGACCAAAGTAATAGAGATAATAAAATATATAGACCATATCTCAATAAAATATAGAACCCTAAAAATACTCTCAAATCTCAACAAAAATGGCTACTTTTAGATATGAAATCGGAATCCACAAGATCCTGAAACAGAGCCACCAGTCAACTGGTCGGTCGACTATTCGATTCAGGATGTAGCCTGCTGCGTTCATCAGTCGACCGCTCGGTCGACTCGCAGATTCAGAGAATTCAGATATTTTCACAGGTCGACCGGTCGGTCGACTCTTCGATTCTGGATGTTTCATCTTCTTTCTCCGGTCGACTCCCCAATCGACTTCTTCCTTCTCAATCACTTCTCTGATCTCGTTTTTAACTTACTTTCTTTTATAATTTTGCCCCTTTATCCATTTTTATATTTAAATGAACTCCACTAATACTCTTATATTCTATTTTAGTCATTTAAAAATATTTATTTTTAATTCACATAGGAGAAAATAAATATACTCAATCAAAACACACAAAAAAGATAAAATTCATTTTGTGCCATGTGTGTGTTCCTAAATGAGATATTAAAAGTTTAATATTTACCTGAGTTGTTTTCCCTAATTTCTTCAAACTCTTAATACTTCTTCATTATTTTGATATCTTCATTTAGCATCCATTTAACTTGTCTTCAATATCTTCAACTTCATCATTTAGAATCCATTTAACTTGTCATCTTCATCACTAGAACTTAGATCATTGAAACACTCAATTAAAATATTAGTTCCACCAAAACATTAACATTTAATTGTTCATCAAAATCTTAGGATCAACAAATACGATTGTATTTAGTGTATGCAATAAGCCTTTAAACCTCAAGGTAATTCTTAGTAGACGAGTTTTAGTCTTGTGAAAGTTTATAAAGATGACACCTACACACATCTATACCTCTTCCGATAATCTATTAAGCACAATAGGTAGAGTCCAGAAATATATTTATTAGTAGATCACATACTTATCTAAGGGTATCACTATTATTTCTGATAGAAAACACTCAATTTAATTCCACATCTTACTTTGTTCAAACGACTCAATTTCATGTATAAGTTATCTTGACAAACATTAGCAAATTGATGAATTTCAACATCAAAATGACTTGATTCTTCTCTCTAATATTTTTTTTTATTATTATTTGTTTTTCATAGTAACTTTGTTTTTTTTTTTTAATTTTTTTTTTTTTGATATATGCAATGTTAGTCCCACTAGGCTTTCTAGGGTGTCCATGTAGTGAGTGTTGAGCCAATGATCCCAATCCAGTTGGCTTCGGGGTATTAGATGTTGAGACACAGTAAAAGACTTAATTACTCGAACATCCTATGCTTTAAGATTAACTGATCAATTAATTTAATTTTTTATTATTATTAGAGGGAAGAACGCAAACTTATATTTTAATTGCTATTCGATATGAGCTAAGATTACCAAACTTAAAATTAGGATGTAACTTGAAACTAATATAAGTGTAACTTTCATAATATAACAATTTTACCTCTAGGGATTCACATGCGTTCACTAAAAAAATATATTTCCAAACTTAATGTGCATTTTTATTATTATCATCATTACTATTTTAACTACGACATTAGGTAACCTCCCCTACACTTAGTTCTAACATTGTCCTCAATATAAAAAATAAAAAAATAAATAAAAAATAAAAAATTAAGACTTTGAGTAAAGTAACGGGACGACCTGATGTCGAGAGTAGTTTGGACTTGTTACTGTGAAAATATCTTGAAATGCTTTCAAACTTGTGAACTATGCAGTAATAGATGTATCTCGGGAGTAATAGATATCTTAATCAAAGGAAGATTACCTAACGTATCTCTAAGGGTTTGATCTTATCTTCCTCATGATTTTCTACCATGACTTCTTCCATGTACGTATCATCAGCTCTTACATTCACTCGCTCATCTTCACTCTCATACTTTAGACCATTATCCTTAATACCCATCTGATTGTCAACCTCTAGATCACTCTTTGCATTTTCCTCATTTAACACTTCAAGGATCCGCCTGATTTGGGTTTCTATCCTTTTAGTTTCCTCTTCCAGGCCTTAGGCTCACCTTTCTAAAATTTGGTCTTGAATTTCTGAGATTTGGCCTTGCTTTGCTAAAGATTAACGATATTTTACTAAAGTTTGGCGGGTCTTCGCTAAGAATTGGTGTTGCTCTTCCAAGTCTTTTAGAACTTGTTGCATTTTGTTGGGTTCAAAATTCCTAACTTTTTGGGAAAATGGTGGTTGGCATTGGGGTTGGTAATATGATTAATTGAAAAAGTACGATATTGAAAGTTCACTATAATATTATTGATCCCACCCATAATTCTTTGGATATTGATTATACTCAGGTGGCGAATAATAACGATAAAGATGGACACTATTATTGGAACATATTGGATTTTGAAAATTGTAAGGACATTAATTGGTGAGTTGATTTGGATTTTGATATGCAGTATATGAATATGAGTCGGGTTGCGGTCCTAAGAGATTAGACTAAATAAATTTCGCAGTTGAAGTGGTTAATCTCTCAAGGGCATTATCCATCTACCCTAGTCCCAAAAACAAATTAAAAAAAATATATATGAATTTTATATTTACTTATTTTACTTTATTTTTAGAAGAGATAATATACTAGAAGCTAAAAATAAAAAAAAATAAAAAAACAAAAAAAAAAAAACAAACAAGAATTGCAAATTAGAACGTATAAATTGGTTTCTATAAATAGCAGATAATTGAATTCAAGAACCTGGTTTAAAAAAAAAAAAAAAAAAATCTGTGGTAATAAAGTATTCGCACAGTAACAATGAAAAATAAAATATAATATGAATTTACACAAATGGATGAAAAATAAGTAAAAACATAATGATTAAAGTTGTCAATCCCCATCTCCACGAATTGGTGGCATTATTCGAACACCAAGTGGAGATGTTTCGGCCCAAAATTGCACCTGGTAATTTGCATCTTATCCAAAGCGAATTATTGGGTAATAACAACTGATAAGCTGTTGGTCTCGGGGGTTAGTTTTTGAGCGAATACTGTAGGTATATGACCTGCACCAACAAACGATTTCTATTTTGGTGCATAGCTATTTGTGGCGTTTTAATTGGGGCAGTGAAATGATCGATTAGGGAGTTTTGATGGTGTAGTTTTTTACGTTAACATTAACTCATTGTGCTTTACATTGATATGTGCTAAACCGCAATTTTGTTTTGATTGTTATGCTTACAATATTCATTTGATTTAATTTTGTTTTTGTTTTGTTTTTTGATATTGATGTTAACTTAAGCTATTTTGTGCTTATGAATGGACTTACAATTGTTAGCTTTAACATTCAGTTGTTTTGTGTGGGCATGTCTAGTTTGCTTTAACGTTAACGTGATGATTGTGTGGTTTGTCAATATTAATTTTGTTAACGTTAACCTGCGTTCGATGTTTTACCCACCCTAATTGTCACACAAAAAACCCATTCCTACTTTGATCCTCATGCATGCCAAAAATAGCTTGATTAAAAACACATACTTCATGCAAATACATCCCTGCAAAAAAAAAAAAAAAAAAAAAGGTCCCCAATGTACATCAAACAAAAATTGAATGCACCAAAACTACATAAAAAGATATGATCGCTGCTTCAAATTACAGCAATACAAGTCTTCCCATTGTGATGACCGTATCTTTTACATCTACTACATGTTATTTCTACAATCTCACCTTTTGATAGAAGGCATTTCTTCCTTGACCTACCAAGTTGTTTTTCTGTGATTGGGGGGATGATTACAACTTCCGATGCATTCCATTCAGACTTCTCAAGTGTGGGCACGCCGTATATACTTTTTGAATAGGCCATCCTATAATATTCCTCTAGGAAGAACGACTCAATGGACGAATATATGTTCTCGATGCTTTTTTGTATCGTCACGCAAGCAATGACGCATGGGAATTTGCTCCTTTGTCAACTAAAATAGGTACACATTTTTTTTCTCTTATTGTACTAATCATCCAGTATAGGAAACCCATCATCAATAATGATTTGACGCGTCTGACTAACAACGGGTTCATTAACTTGCATATAATCTTGTTGACCATCAATATGATGGGAAGGTGACAATAATCATGAATCCATACGTTGAACGACTCCGCTAGGTTGGATGACATCTCCTCGTATCTTTTGCCTTTGAAAAATTTATTGCAAAAGTTATCAGGCATGATGGACATCTTTGAGGAAATTCTCTACTCATCCCATGCCTTTTGTTCATAATTCTTCCCTCAGCTGGTAGTATTTGTCGAGCGTCGTCGCATATACCATCATCGAATATTTATACACGAGCTTCTCCTTGAACACCTATTTCATTCTTGCTAGTTTGTCCATCAGATTATTCTTCAAGTGGTTCAAACAATACAAGCGGAAGTAGTCTAGGGACATCCTTTAAATGCCTTCAAGAATACCGTTGTGTCGATCAGAAATGAACGTTAATACGCATTCATTCGCCACAGTTTTTGATAAATTCGTCATAAACCAATAACAGTGGTCGTCGTTTTCCGCATCAACGATTGCAAATGCTACGGGGAACAAACCTGTATCATGTTGAAAAATAGGTCAGCGTACAAAAATACTTTCCGTTGTGTTTAAAAACAAACATAAAATAGACTGACAAGTTACCATTGTTTCCAACATTTGCACTAGCGCCCAACAAACACCCATTGTACCTACCCCTAAGAAAGGTCCCATCAAGGAACAACACCGGCCTGCAATATTTGAATCCCTATGCAATTGCATTGAACGATACTCAATTTGTACAATGTATTTCCTTTGTACTTCCCTGAATTCTAGTATTCTACCCTTAAAAATTTGCCCGACTCCTTTAATTCTTTCAATCTAGTGATCGGATAGTAATATTTTTTTAGGCAATGGGAAAATAATCGCCAACAAGTCATCGTCCTCATTCATATCGCCTACCTCCCCATGTCCCCTTGGATATTCGATGAGAATATTGTGCCCGTTGCCACTTTATCTACTCCCGTTGTCGTGCGTCTTTATCTCCAACGCCACGTATTCGAGTTACATTACCCTTGTAAGACTAACCATTACATCTTAAGTCATTTCGACACGTTATTATGCACCTATCATGCCCTAGTATCGAGTAAAACATCTCAAACAAATCATCCCTTAGCACGTCCCACCTCGACAACATATCTTGAATTAACAACTCATGCATGAAATCATTGTTGACCTTAATGCCCCAACGAGTAACCGTCAAATTTGCACATTAAAATTATTCGCGTCGTCATGGCGTCCCAAGTAAATCTGCAAAACAAAAGAATGCACCAAATGTACGGAAAAAACTGTTTACTAACATCGAGTTATCTGTGTTAACGTTAATGTTAGCATTTAAGCTGTTGCAAAAAAAAAAAACATCAAATATATTTGTGTGTTAACATTAGCGTAAATCGTTATTAATCAAAACTTGTGTATAAACATTGGCATGCAACACCTCCCATACCACATGACCCCCCGCTGAAAAAACATGTATCTGTTAACATTAACGTGCATTGCAAAAATCAAATTTTGGGTGAAAAAAAAAACAATGCAATAAAAAGCATGGATGCATTAATGTTAATGTAAAAATTATGTTTGATAATAGAACTATCATCATTGCTAAGCAGTTGTGTGTTAACGTTAAAAATTGCGTGTTGAGAAGCATTGTCAATCCGAAAAGCAAAAATGTATGTTAACGTTAACATGTACACACATTACATAACACGAGAAACCTATTTCAAAATACAAATGCATTAACATTAATGGTCTTTTTCTCTCCCTGTCACTGGGGTCTAATTCCACATAGACATATGTAAAGAAAAAATGTTAACGTACCCATGCTAACACTTCGAAAAAACACTTCGAAAATCACCCCCCATATGTGTTAAATTCAGAAAAGAACTAATAAGACATCTGAAGATATCTTTTGATTGGATTCACATCATTTTGCGCTACTATACGCATTTAAATACGTGTATGAACGTTAACGCATTGTTACCATCCAACTGAATAATAGAGTGTTCATTCGAGCACGACGCTCAAAAATCGCGAAACTTGAAAACATGATCGCACACAATGAAACAACCAGAAACTCTCATTAGTCGCGACTAAAAAATGCTTTGCATTGAATACAAATCAACCAACCTAAATTTCCTTCGTCATATACCGCTCATGGGTGTCTTACCTAGGTAGCAAAACTGAAAATAAAAGGGATATCTCAGGTATTTTGAAAATGGTAAAAAATGTTCTTGATATTTATCAAAATGGCAAAGAATGTCCCACATTTAAATTCTATTTGAAATTAAAAATATTTATTGAAATGCCTCTTATGAAATTTCAATATTTAAAATGGAAAATTTGCAAAGTACAAACACACTCACACAAATTACTTGATCTATTTAAATGCACAACATGTATACATAGAGTTACAATTGTGGCAACTCCTTGTTATGAATAACATGAAACCCAAAAAAAGAAAAAGAAAAAAAAAAAAATCAAATCCCATTTTTACCCCTAATGCTAATGCTGGTGAAATTACTAACCGAACAGTTTGACGATCCCAAAACTATAATTTTAGAATATCCAAATTCTTGGGGCCACCGCCACTGAGATGAAGAGGCGAGTGAAACTTAGGTGGCGTTTGGTTTAGTGTTCCGACTTTTTTGAACTCAACTAGAATGGATTGGGTTGAGTTGAATTGGATTGAATTGAGAATTTTGAAAACAGAATAACGTTTGGTAACGACAATTTTTGTTTTGTGCTGAGAACATAATGTGTTTGGTAACGATTTTATCCTAAAACTAATTTTATTTTCTTTTTGAATTTTTTTTTTGTTTGGTGGCTGCTGGACGGCGGCGGAGGTGGCCGGCCGGCGGCGTGGACGGTCGCCGGAGGTGGCCGGAGACGGCGGTCGGTCGCCGGACGGTGGTCGGCGATAGTCGGCGGCGGCTGCAGACGGCGGCGGGTGGTGGTGGTCGGCCGGCAGATGAAGTCAGAAGTTGAGAACTTTGGGTTGAGTTTTTTGGGCGAAACAATTTTTTTTTGTTTCTGGTTTCTTTAGAATTTTGAGAATCAATTCCTATTTTTTAAGTTGGGTTGGGTTGAGTTTTGTGCTTGCCAAACGCATTCCCAAAAATCAAACCCAAAATTTTTGGGTTGGGTTGGGTTTGGTTGGAACACTAACCAAACGGGCCTTAGAATCTAGAGAGAAACCCATCAAGTGCTCCATTTGGATATCTTCTTCTGAACTATGTACATCTCCATCGAAAAATAAACAGTCGGTGGCCAAAACACGAATGCCCCAAGAATCCCGATGATGTCGTTAAAGAGCGGCATGATCATTGATATCACCGTTGTTGTGATCACGAAAATCATCCTCCAAGCCAGCCGGAATAGATTGAGTTTAAGGGGTTTAAAACCCGAAATCGGGACCTGAATTCTCTGGCGATGAATTGGCTCCGTGGGTATATTCCAAACGCTTTTTTTTCTTTTTTTTTCAATGTATACGTAAATGTGTTGGTAGTAGATTTGGTATGCTCCGACTAGGTGGATTGGAATGGTGGCATTGGCTATGTCGAGGATCCAATAGGGGTTGAGCAGGCCAAATCCTGTGAGGAGGTTTCCGGGAGAGAGGTCGCCGAAGGCGGCGTAGCCAAAGCAGCCACAGAGAATGTAGAAGACAGTGATGACCCCCACGCTTATGGCGGTGGCCTTCTTCATCAACTTGGATTTCGACGGTGGCGACTTGAGGCGTCTCGGATTTCGATGAGGATCAAGGAGCAAGAATAGGCGAAAGCTACGTCACCCATAGCTTGAAACGTCTGCCATATTTTTTCTGTTTCAGTCACATTTCTGACGCTAATTACGGTGAGACTTCCTTTTATTTTCTCGGTTTCTGATCATCAAAAAAGAAAATATAAGTTTCTGATTGTTAATGTAATAATAGGCTTTGCGCACTTAGACCTATTAGGATATAACCCTAACTCCCTATTCCCTATAAATACTTGTGTATATGATGTTGTCTAGCATCCCTTTCATATGTATTCTTGTATATCTTTCTCATAATATTAATACATAGTTCATTCTTCCACTTCTCAATTATCTTAACATGGTATCAAAAGTAAGTCTTTCCTGGACCTATTATCTTTAAATATGTTTTTCAAAACCCTAAAGCTTCCGCCATTGCTATCTCTTTTCTCTCAGGGTTTTCATCACTGCTATAGGCTTTATCACCACTCCAATATCAACAACCACATGCCACCATCTTCGTATTTTAGAGACGAGTACAACGCTACCAAAATCACCACCATCAGAGTATCGACACACCCTTATGCTCCGCCCACAACCTATTGTACCCCCTAACTGTGCCGTCTTGGATTTTGGGCTCTATTACCTCAACCAGAGCTGCAAATCCATCCCACATTTTACCATCAAAACCATCTCGACAAGGCAATTCCAATAACGCGAAGAACAGCCTGATCCGACCTTCCAAGTACTTACATGAGCGGGCTCATTGTCTCTGCAGTTAGATCCACGAGCCGAGTACACTGTCTCTGATTTTTGGCTCTGCTGTCTTAACTGGGGCTCCAAATCCATTCCACAATATACCACTGGAACTTTCTCAACGAGATGATTCAAAGAAAAAATCGACCTTGTACGTGCCCCCATGCGCAGACCAAAGTTTCTACTCCAAAATCGCATCAGATCCACACACTAAGTCCACTTTCTGTCTTCGTTGTTGCTGCCACGTCAGTTCCAATTGCCCAGTCAGCGTCCAGTCAGCGTCCAGTCAATGCTCAGTCAACACTTAGTCAGTCGTCGCCACACCAATGCCATATCATCACTATATTAGTGTCACGTCATCATTTGTTTGCCACGTCACCCATTGACCTACCACTTCAACGCCCACTGAACCCCTTGCCTGCCACGTCACTAGTTTAATTGAGTAATTTTTGTTGGACTAGTTCAAGCCTTTTTTGATCGGTTTTTTAAAAACTTGAACCGGTTCCTAGGGTTTTTCGACGTCCTGATTCTATTTCCAGCTTTTATTTTGTGGTTCGAGGCTTATAGAATATACTTTATGTTATATCCATGTGATTCCTACACTGATTCACCTGTTTTTCACCCAGTCCTTAAAGATTCAATATCGATTTTTGGACAATTTTAGCATTTCGGATCTATTTATGATCTTCATTTCAACAAATTTGGATCATACAGTATAGTTTTATTTATATTATTGATTCGGTTTTATCACGAAGATTTGATCGAATCAAAGGGATCTCAATCGGTTACTCACAGTATAGATCGGTTCTTGGACAAATTCAGCATTTTGAATCCATCTGTAATAGCCATTTTTCTAGATTCAACAACGATGTCTGTGGGTTCTTCGCTCATTATCAATGCCAAAGAGGGTTTAGATCCTACCTTTACTACTATTATCATGTCTATTGCAGATTTAGCCTTGCTTTTCTATCATACTTTTTTCAAAAATAGTATAAATCTTTTCCCTACTCTCTCAATTACTACAGGTAACTCTTCTTGGTTCTCTGATTCTGCCTGTTGTAATCATATGACATTTGATCCTAATATTTTTTTAACCAAACTCTCTGCGATAAATATCCCTAGTATTCATATCGCTGATGGTTCTCAAATGCATGTTACCCATACCAGTTAGGTTTCTACTTCTCATCTTTCTATTCCTAACACGTATTTAATTTTGAAACCCACCTTAAATCTTTTGTCTGTTGGGAAACCTTGTGAATGAGGATTTGAAATATTTTCTAATAGTAGTTGTCGTATGCAAGATCCTTGAATAGGAGAAACCCTTGGGACTGGTCATAAGGTTGGACACCTATTTATACTTAGTAGTTTATACCTTCCATCTCCAACTCTACAATCACATATTCTTTCATCAACCTGTGTAACCTCACTACTATCCTTATCTCCACAGTCACCAGTGTTTCTATCACTATTCCAAATTTAGCATTCTCAGTTAGGTCACACTTCATTTAGCTTACTCAAATCACTTATCCCTAGCGGTCATTTATGTTCAATTTAGCATGAGTCCTTTAAATGTATCCATTGTCAACTTGCAAAACAACTAACCCTATATTTCAAAAAGAATCAGTCTATTTTCTTTACATCATTTGATCTAATTCATTATGATATTTGGGGGGCATTCTCCTCATGCCTCGATGGATGGTTGTCGTAATTTTGTTATCTTTGTTGGACTACTACTTTGGATATACATGGTTATTTCTTATGAAACATCGATCCGAACTATTCTAAATACATTCTAAGCTTTGCTCTATAGTTCAAACCTAATTTTCTAGAAATATCAAAGTTTTTTTCGCTTAGATAATGCAATGGAATACAAGGATTGTGCCTTTCTTCCCCATCGCTCGTGTCCTAGTATATCTGGGAGTTGAACGCAAATATAGACATATTCCTAACACAGTTCATGCTTTCCTCATTTCTTCATCATGTCGTGAGCGTTTTTAGGATGATAATGCCTTCACATTCATCTACATAAAAAAAAAATCATGTCCTTTCCTCTACAATCCAGAATCAGTCTCTATTTGAGTGTCTTTTCGGTAAACCTCCCGATTACTTTGAACTCAGAGTCTTTGGTTGTGCTTGTTTTATTCTTCTTAAACCATATGAACACAACAAACTGGAACCAAGGGCTCATCTGTATTGTTTTCTTGAATATAACATCGAACATAAATGGTATCGGTGCTGGGATCCTATTTCTAAAACTTTTCATATCTTTCGACATGTTGTTTTTTGGGAACATCAAATATTTTCTTCCTTACTGTCATTTGACACGTTAACCATCACCAACTCTAGATTCTTTAATGATCCATCCATTGAGTTATTTCTTGAGGATACAATTCCAGCCACTATTGAGTCCATTCCAGCACCACCAATCATGCCCAGCCCTATACCTTATGTTGAGTCTACTCTAGAACCGCCAACTGATCTCACCCCTCCAATACCAGCAACTATGCTTGAGACTTCTCCTGTGGCCGATGATTTTGTATCAACTTCCTTTGAGACCCATACCCCAGATCACCCCCGTCGCTCTACTAGGGTAACTCATCATCCATCTTACCTTACTGATTTTCATTATTTTTCTATTATACTTCATCCGCATGAGACTCAATCCTATAAAGAGGCTAGTACTAATTTTAGATTTCAAAATGATGAAAATATGTTTTTTAAACAAATGGTTGAGGGACTGAGATATGAACACTATACCTTTCACTTAAAAAAATAATATTAATAACCAATATGCCACAATCCTTGGTTATAAATAAATAAATAATGAAAATAATTAATTGTAAAAGTTCAGTTGTCAAAATAATTTTAACTTCTAAAATATTTATTAACCTTTTTCAAATATATTTATCTTTAATTAAATTTATTTTAAACTTTAAAGTTATATTTTTTAACTTTATTAATATAAGACTTAATTTTTTGACTTAATTAAAATTTATTTATAATTTAAAAAATAAAATAGATGTTTTATTCAAAATTTCAAACTTAACAAAAGAAAACTAAGAATTGAATAGTGATATTTTTGTTAATAGTAAAACAATTATATCACTATATTTAATAGTAAATGTTGGTAAGTAAATTTTTATTAATAGTAAAACAATTACATCATTATATTGAATAGTAAAAAATGAGAGAAATTGAAATTTATGTTAGCTATTATCAAATATGAATAAATAAACAAAAATAATAATAATAATAATAATGAACAATATAATAGTGGGAAATCAAATTAATGTTACCGAAAACGAAGCAAATAATTGAAGACGACAAAGGATATTTGACAATTTCTCGCACTTCCAAAAGGTTTGAATTGACCACTTAGCAATTGTCAAAGAAATAAAATTTTGAAGGGTTAATAGCACTTTACCCCCTGTTGTTTTACCTATTTTCACTTTACCCCCTTGTGGTTTGAACTTCGTCATTTACCCCCCATGGTTGTTGGGCTTAAGTGCAACGGTAACCTCATTTAGCAGAAAAGGTAAAATATCAAATTTACCCTTATTTATATATTAAGCCTTTTAAATTTTTCCAGCTTTCAGCCGTTCTCTCCTTCTCGCTTTTCTCCCCCGCTCTCGAATTTATTCTAGATCATTCAAGATGGTTGGCGTTGGTAGCGGCAAGGTCAGATCTGGATGGCCACGATCGGTAGTGGTTGGATCTACACGACCTCTCACCAATTTCACTACTATCTCCCTCTCGCTTCCCCAATCCATTGCCTCCATTGAGATCGTCGCCATCGCCAATGACTCACCATCGCCGTTTCTCCGCCACGCTCCCATCATCAACAATTTATCGTGTCCTTCACTCAATCTCAATCTCTATCGTCTCGATCAAGATCGTTCAACATTCGGTCACTCACTTCTCTCCTCCAACCCCAGATCTGGCATCTCTATTCTTTCTATCCCACTCCTAGGCTTCAGGGTTGCTTCTGCTTGTAAGCCTCCACCGTCCTCCACTATTCCATGTTTACAAATGGTCTAATCTGGCCAGATTTGGGTTTGATTTGGTTCAACATGTCCTAAAATCAATTTTAACTTTCACTTCAATTTCAGAAAAATCAATTGCGAAGAAAAAGAAAGACTATTCATACGTCTGATTTTTTTACCAAAGGTAATATGGTTTTTTCTTTGTTTTCTTCAGTGATTTGAAGTGTTAGGAAAATCAATTGCTTGGCGTTTCTTTACTGTTCCTATTCTTTCATTTTTGCTCCCATAAATCTGGACAAATTCGATCGAGGTTGGTCTCTATTACCAAATTCTCTATAAAATCCATTTTCGTGTCTTTATTGGTTTCATTTCATTTTTATGGTTCTTAAGTCATATTTATTGTTCCAGAAATTTTCCGGAATTTGCCAAGGCATGAGGTTGAATTTGTTGTTTAAGAACTATGCCTGAACAAAAATTGATGTTGAAATTTAACAGTGTTTAAGAAGTGATATTGTTGGATTGGGGTTTTTTTTTTAAACATTGTTTGGATAGTGTTTTAATATATTGTTGTTGATGTATTGAAGAATAAGTGAATTATGAGAAGTTAATTATAGTTTTTTTATCGGTAAATTTTAGTGGATTGTTATTGAAGTATTTTGATGGGAAATTTTGGATTACCATGGTATTTCAGAGTGAAATGTAATTATTGATATATTTTGATATATTGATATGGTGTATTATGGTAAAATTTTGCATTTTGAGATATATTAAATGATCGTATATTTTTTAGTTATAGGGTAATCGACAAGAAGATGATAATTCATATTTCATTATTTCAAATATTACACATTCATTTAATTGTCATAAGCATAGCTAAAATTGTAATAACAAACACATAAAATAATTTTTTTAGAAAATGAAAGTATCTTTGAACAACTTTCAAGTCGGGTATTCGATCACATTTGCATTTTTTTTTTTCCCGAAATTCAATCCAATAGTGTAACCATAATCACTTAAGGAATACATGGAAAATAAAAATAAGAGAAGTAGGGGTAATAAGTTGTGTTAGAAAGATGATTTTTTTTTGTTAGAGGGGAATAGTGGGTAAAATATGTATAAAAAATATGACTTTTTGAGAGAAATCACCAAAAGACATGCATAGCTTCATAAATAGCACGTGAGCAGCAATTCTGTCAAATTTGACAGAAAATGATAGATTTGCATTTAGGTCCAAGACCATAGGGGATAAGTAGCGAAATTCAAACCACAAGGGGTAAAGTGAAAATGGGCCAAACCACAGGGGCGTAAAGTGCTATTAACCCAATTTTGAATTATAAAGTAGAGAGAGTTTCAGAGTTGATGTGAAAGAAATGAAATAAGTTGGGGTTATTTATATTTTTTTAGGAGGGATGATAAATGTAAAATTGTAAATAATGGGTGTACAATATAATGATATTTAAAAATTTCTAAATATATCGATAATATTTCAAAAATCAAAAGTTACAAACCATTAGTGATTAGTCTAGCCTCGGGTAGCCAGAAAATCAGGCTTCGGGCTCGGCTTTGGGTCGGGCTTCCATAAAATATTCAAAGCTCGAGCCCAACCGAAATCCCTATGGGCTCGGGCTCCTGGAAGCCCATAGGCTTCTGGCTTTTTGGAGAGGCCTAATATGCATGCAAGAGAATGAAAACGTCTGTTGTGGCTTAGTGAATGAGCCTTAAATTTTTTGCTTCTTTTTTAGCTACCTCATTAATAGACCACTCCAATATAGTTAACTACTACCTGTTCTTGTTTTTATCTGTACACATCTTTAACTAACGAACACTGAAATTTACACTGCTAAGATGGTTGAGAAGTGGGAGAATGAATCATATATTGATTTACAAAAATACAACGGTATATACACATATTTATAAGGGAAGTAAGGGTTACGATTTTTCTCTAATGGGCCACATAGGCTAAGCTCGTATAATACATTAACATTCCCCTTCAAACTCAAGGTGATAAGTGGGAGGTGAACTTAAGTTTAGAAACCATAGAATGAAAGTGTCCGGGTGGATGAGCCTTAGTGAAAATGTCGGTTGTCTGATCAATTGAACTGACAGATTGCAGATGAACCGTATTTTAGAAAATGTAATGACGGATGAAGTGATAGTCAGTCTCAATGTATTTTGTACACTCGTGGAAGACATTATTGTGAGCGATCTGAATAGCACTCATATTGTCATAGTGTAAGGTAGTGGCAGTTGGAGAAGAGATACCCATGTCAGTGAGTAGCCATCGAAGCCAGAGAAGTTCTTGAGTTGTTTCAGTCGTGGCACGATATTCAGCTTCAATACTGGAGCGAGAAACCACAGCTTGTTTCTTACTATGCTAGGAAATAAGATAATTACCCAAAGAGAAACATTAACCGGTGGTTGAATGTTTGTCGGTAGGGTCTCCTGCCCAATCGACATTAGAATAAGCTTATAAGATGGGAGTAGATTGAGCTGAGAAATGAAACCCATGAAATAAAGTACCCTTGACATATAGAAGAATGCGAATAAAAGCCAAATAATGGGTGGTTCGATGAGCGGACAAGAACTGGCAGACCTGATAAACAACATAAGTAATATCAGAGTGAGTGACAGTAAGATATACAAGACTTCCAACCAAATGGAGATATAGAGTAGCATCTTGAAGAGGTGAACCATTGAGTAGGGTAAGTTTGACGTTCGACTCAAGATGAGTAGTGACAGTGGTTCCGTCAGTGACCCTAGTCTTGGAAAAGAGATCCGAGGTATATTTGGCCAGAGAGAGAAAATATCCATTAGTTGTCGATGAGACTTCGAGACCAAGAAAATAGGTGAGCACGCCAAGGTCTTTAATCTAGAATTGACCACTAAGAAACTTTTTTAGTGCAGAAATACCACATAAATCATCTCCAGTAATGACCATATCATCCATGTACAGTAAAAGAAGGATAATATCGTTGACCATGTGGAGAATAAACAAAGGCGAATCATAAGCACTAGGTGTGGACCCAAACTGATGAATAGTAGTGTTGAATTTAGCAAACTAAGCATGTGGAGCTTGTTTCAAACCATATAGGGCACGACGATGGCGACACACTTTATTTCGAATGGCATCTAGGCCAGGAGGGGTATGCATATAGACTTCCTCAATAAGATCTCCATTGAGAAATATATTTTTGACATCCATTTGAAAGAAAGTTCATCTTCTATTGCAGTGACGGCAATAAGTATACAAACAGATGTGAGCTACGCCACTGGAGCAAATGTCTTTTTATAATTAATGTCATATTCCTAATCAAAGCCCTTGGCAACAAATTGGGATTTATATCATTCAATAGAGCCATCAAAAAGCGTCTTGATCTTAAACATCCATTTACACCCAATAGGAGTTTTTCTAGGGGACAGATCAATAATATCTCCAGTATGAGTTTTGGCTAGGGCCAAAGTTCTTCATCCATTACTTTCTGCCAAAGAGAATTAGTACTAGCCTCTTTATAGGATTGAGTCTCATACAGATGAAGTACAATGGAAAAACAATAATAATCAGCAAGATAAGAAGGACGGTGTGTTACCCTGGTGGATCTGCGGGAATGATCTGGATGATGACTCTTAGAGGGAGTCGGTGCAGACTCTTTAGATATAGAAATATCCTCAGGCACTACCGATTGAGTCAGAGGGGTGTGGTTAGCTGATGGTTCTGGAGCTAGAGTTGGGTCTGAAGAGGTAGGGTCTACTGGTGGTTCCGAAATGGAAGGGGTGATATCAGTTGGTGATTCTGAGGTGGACTCAACAATACCTGAAATTGGATTCTCAGGAAATAACTTAATAAATGGATTAGTAAATAATTTAGAGTTGGTAGTGGTTGACATGTCAAATGATCGTAAGAAAGATAACATTTGATGTTCCCAAAAAATAACATGACAAGAGATACGAAGAGTTTTAGAAATAGGATCTCAGCATCGATACCCCTTGTGCTAAATACCAAATCCAATGAAGTAGCACAAGTAAGCCCTTGGTTGCAGTTTGTTGTGTTCATAAGGTTTGAGAAGAATAAAACAAGATCAACCAAAGACTCTGAGTTCAAAGTAATCAGGAGGTTTACCGAAAGAGGCGCTCAAATTGGGACTGATTCTGGATTGTGGCAGAAGGGACACGGTTGATTGTGTATACTACAGTTAAGGCAACATCACCCCAGAAATATTCAGGACATGATGACGAAATGAGGAGGGCACGAACGGTGTCAAGAATGTGTCTATATTTGCGTTCGGCTCGTTCATTTTGTTGGGAGGTTTCAGAGCACGAGCGGGTGGAAGAGCGTGCTATTTTTGTGAAGTAGGTTTAGAAAAACACGATCTTTATATTCCGTTGCATTATTTAAACGAAAAACTTTGATATTCCGAGATAATTGAGTTTGAACCATAGAAGAAAAATCAGAATATATTTGAAAGAGTTTATATATGCTTTTCTTAAGAAACAACCACGTGTAACCAGAATAGTCATTCACAAATATAACAAAATAGCGAGCACCACCCATTGATGCATGAGGAGAAGGCTCTTAAATATTATAATGTACTAAATCAAAAGGTGCAAGGGAAATAGGCTAACTCTCATTAAAAGGTAAACTTGATTATTTTGCAAGTTGACAATGAATGCAATAAAAGGACGCATACAGAAATAAACCTAACTGACCACTAGAAATAAGATAACATAAACGGCTAGATAAAGTGTGGCCTAACCGAGAGCCCTACAATTCTATGGGTGAGAGTGCTAGGATGGATGAAGCTGATTGGTTTGGTGATGGTGAGGCTGGGACTTGAAGGTGAGTAAGCTCAAAGCGGCGTCCAACTTTACGACCGGTTCCAAGGAGTTTTCTTATCTAAGGGTCCTGCACACGACAACCAGTAGAAGAAAAATATAGGTTAAGTCCAAGATCACATAGTTGTCCAACAGATATAAGGTTGAGCGTAAGATTAGGAACCAGATATATGTCAGGGAAAGACAAATGAGAACTGTCAACATATTCAGTATGGCTGACCAACATATTCGATCTATTAGCAGTGTGAATAGTAGATATATGCTTATCATGGGTTTTAAAGAAAAATATAGAGGCATTAGAAGTTATGTGATTGCAATAGGTAGAATCCAAATATCATCGGGATGTACATCGTGTAACTGACGTGGCTCTATTGTTACCAGTTTTGTTTAGAGCCTCGATAAGCATAGTACAAAGACTACCCCAATCAGATGAAGAGTTTGATGAAGTTGTTATAGCATCTGTGGTTACAGCAACAACATTCTTTGACTTGGAATTGGATTGATTGCAAGAGTTTCGAGAACGATATTGGTTCCCATTTAATTGATTTCCAGATTAAAGTTTAGGACAGTCTGTAAGATAGTGACCAGGTTCTTTGCAGACTATACACAGATGAGAAGGGCATTTAAACAATTCATGCCATGGTGAATGACAATACCTACAGTATAAGGTATTCTGGGATGGGGTAGCCTTGGTAGCTAGTGTGGCAAGAGCAACTGGTACTGCAAAAACAACTAGTGTCGTAAGGGCAACATCTGTATGAGATCCTTGTAATATGGCAATATGTGTTTCATCATTGGGTAGATCAGAAATTATGTCTTTTAGAAAAGGTATCGCGGCCTGGTGTAGGATTGAAGCTCGTACAAACTCAAATTTCTCTCTCAAGCCATCCGGAATTGCATAATACGTGTCTCAATTTGGTACTTTCCATGACCATTGGCATCTTTTGTGCATTCCCAAGTTAGCTCAGAGAGGGCCAACTGGTTCTATACGGCAGTCATCTAAGATAGGAAATTGTTGATAGTTTCCATGACCATTGGCATCTTTTGTGCATTCCCAAGTTAGCTCAGAGAGGGCCAACTGGTTCTATACGGCGGTCATCTAAGATAGGAAATTGTTGATAGTTTGCCCAGGTTTTTGGCGCATGCTATGAAGGGTGGAAAGAAGACGATACCGATTTGTGATGTCTGCCCAGGTATAGTGGTGCTGGAGAAGATCTCAAGCTTCTTTAGCTGTATGGAGTGTACCAAATTGAAGTTTGATCTCTGGGATAATGGTGGCACGAAATCATGTGAGAATCTGGTGATTTGTGTTATCCCAATCCTCTCGACGGTCAATATATTTGTCAACATTCTCGTTGTCCTTCTTCTTGGGTTCAGTAATATTTCCAGTCACGTAATGCCACAATATTCGTCCACGGAGGAAACCAAACATTTTTTAAGTCTACACAGCATAATTAGATTCATCTAGAACAATAGTGATAACTCGTCGTAAGTTTAATTCAGCCATAGGCGCAAAGAAGAAGGTGAACAAGTGTATAAACCACAAAAATATAAAAGGAAGTATGTTCTATGAGCCTCAAATTAAAAAATAGAAGCCAAAAATAGAATCAGGACATCGAAAAACCCTAGGAACTGGTCTAACTTTGCAGAAATTGGTTAAAAAATGCCTGAACTGATCAGAGAAATTATCTTGGAGAAAATCGGTGACATGGCGGTCAACAGCTGAGGTGTTGCTGATATGGTGTTGACGTGGTATTGAGGTGGCATTCTAGGGCTGACGTGGCAGTAAGTATACTAGAACAAGTGGCGGTGGCGCGTGAATCTAGTCCAGAAACACTTAGGCGCACGTGAGGGCGCGTGTGGCATCGGATCTGGAAATTCTTTACATTGTTGGAATAGTCATTTCAAGATGGTTCCGATGGTATATTGTATGATGGATTTGGAGCCCTGGTTGAGGCGATATAGCCCAAAATTGAAGACGGCGAGATGTAGTAGTACTGCGGCCTATTTTGGGCGCGTGACGGCTCGTCAAATCTCCAGTGATGATGAGTTTGATGGCATTGTGTTCGTCTCTACAAGACGAAGATGGTGATATGGTGGTTGCTGATACCGGAGCAGGGATGAAGCCTACATTAGCGACGAAAGTCTCGAAAGAATAATGGAGGTGGTGGCAAAAACTATTAGGGTTGTGAAAATTTTAGGAAGAACAGGTTCAGAAAAGACTTGTTTTTGATATCATGTTAAGATAATTGAGAAGTTGGAGAATGAATCATATATTGATATATGTGAAAGAGATATTATAAGAATACAACGATATATATATATATATATATATATATATATATATATATATATATATATATATATATATATATATATATATATATATATATATATATATATATATATATATATATATTTATAGAGAAAATGAGGGTTAGAATTTTGCTCTAATGGATCACGTGGATCAAGCTCATATAATATATTAACATACACGATTCTGAGAGACACCCAGATGGATTTTAGGCATTTTGAGAAATGAGCTTGCTTCAAATTTATGAACATGGGTGTAGGGTGGGGGTAGGGGTGGCCACCCCTTGTTGAGGGTTGACCCTATGTAAGCTGCCAATTCATCAAGAGTCCCACTTGACTCTCCCATAAGGGCACTCCCCCTTCATTAGTCGTTATTCCTTTTTAGAAATATCAACTTATAGAATGTTTGGTAACAATAAAAGACACCCAGAACTTCCTTTTTTGGTATTGAGAAATAAAGTTGTGAACAATACACCTCTTACTAAAAATTCATATTAAATAACCAATACGGTATAAGTCTCCGTTTACACCTGAAACCTCTTCAATAATAAAGAAAATCATATGCATTTGCCATGGAAAAATTACTCATTATCTCTCATCTTAAAATCTAAATTCAATGATAATAAAATATAAAATACTATAATTAATATATTTTATTATCAAATGTGTTTGGCTGAACAGATGATCAAGGAAACATAAAATAAAATAAAAAATAAAAAACATACAAGCAACGAAATAAAATGAGTTTCTACCTTCATTTTGTATTTTTCCAACTCTCTACGTCAATAAACGAGATGTGGAGAGTAGAGTTGGTGATGTGTTTCATTTGATCAACCTCCCAACGTTATAGTAGTGAAAAAGAAAATTAAAAATATATATATATTTTTTAATCTCTTTAAAAGAGAACATATTGAATGAGTATATGGCTTATCTTCCATCCTTTTAAGGAGGATAAAAAAATTAATATTTTAATCTCTCTTTAAACGAGAACGTTTGAATGAGTATATGGCTTATCCTCCGTCCTTTAAGGAGAATAAAGAAATTAATATTTCAACATCTCTTTAAATGAGAACGCTTGAATGAGTATATGGCTTTCCCTCAAGCTCTTCACCTTTTGGTGTTACAAAATATTCAAATTTACAATTATGGTCCTTTTTGAATTTATTTACCCAAATGGGTCTTTCCACCTTTGTACGGCTGGTTTCACATCATTTATTTTATTTTATCCCCCCCCCCAACCCCCCAGTATCCCCAACTCCCCCCCCCCCCCCCCCAAATCATTTTTTTACCTAATTAATTTGTATATATAACTAGTTAATTTATATATATAATTTGTACATATAATTTTTAATTTTAAAATATTAATAAATTTTATATATATATTTGATTCAAAGCACATATCTCCAACCCCCCAAAACAAAAATAACAAATTTGGTCATGCAAGGGCCGGATTCGGTAAATTGCACTTTATACCTTAGTGTACTTGTTCCTCTAATGTTTTAGTGAAGTCCCATTTTGGCTCATGATATTTCAATTGTTACAATTTGTCTCTTAAAATTTATTTTTTAAATTAATTTAGTCCAATTTAATTTATAAAATTAATTCAAAGTAGACAATTGGACCAAATACAAAAAGTAAATTTTAAAAGACAAATTGCAACAATTGAAA
Organism: Eucommia ulmoides; assembly: GCA_016647705.1. NCBI lineage: Eukaryota > Viridiplantae > Streptophyta > Magnoliopsida > Garryales > Eucommiaceae > Eucommia > Eucommia ulmoides. Next base: position 31,683,456 of record CM028336.1, read on the forward strand.
TATCGAGAACCAAAGTGAAACAATACTAAAATATTAAGGGCACAAGTGTATAAAGTGCAATTTTCCATATCTGACCTTTGCATGGCCGGATTTTTATTTTATTTTTTTATTTTTTTATTTTTTTTTTGGGGGGGGGGGGGTGGTTTGGGGGTATGAGCTTTGAATCAATATATATATATATAATGTGTTTAATATTTATATATACGAATTAACTAGTTATATATATTATACAAATAACTTTTAAACAATTTTATTTAAATGATTTTGTATATATATTATACAAAATTATAATTTTTTTTCTTCCACTCATTTAAATTTGTTTTTTTTTTTCTTTTAAAAAATATTATATACAAATTTTGTATAAATTATATATAAAATCATTTAAATAAAATTGTTTAAAAATTATTTATAAAATATATAATGAAAAATAAATTATCATCAAAACAAACAAAATTATTTACAAAAAGATAAGAAAAAAAAAATCCGGCCCTACAAGGAAAAGAGCTGGGGTTTACCTTTCGGGGTCAGATTTATTTTATTTATTTTTTGTTATCCCTTTTATACATTTTTTTTTTTTTTTTGTTTTGAAAATAATTTATTTTTTCATTATATATTTTATAAATAGTTTTTTATATTTAAACAATTTGTATATAATTTATACAAAATTTGTATATAACTATTATACAAAATTATAATTTTTTTCCTTTCATTCATTTAATTTTTTTTTAACTAGTTAATTTGTGTACAAAATTTTTAATTTTAAAATATTAAACAAATTTAATAATTTTTTTTTATATATATATATATATATATATATATATATATATATATATTTAATAAAGCCCATACCCCCAACCCCCCTCCCCCCCCCCCCAAAAAAAAAAAAAAAAAAAAAACCGGCCTTGCAAAGGCTCCTAATATTTTAGTGATATTCTACTTTGACTCTTGATGTTTTAATTGTTGCAATTTGTCTCTTAAAGTTTACTTTTTGTATTAATTTGGTCCAATTGTCTACTTTGAATCACTTTTTAAAAATAAATAGACCAAATTAATACAAAAAGTAAATTTTAAGAGACAAATTGCAACAATTGAAATATTAGGTTCCAAAAGTGGAATATCACTAAAATATTAGGGGTACAAGTGCACTTAGGGTATAAAGTGCAATTTACCAAATCAGGCCCTTGCCATGGCCGAATTTTTTTTTTTTTTTTTTTGGGGGGGGGGGGGGGTGTTTCGGGGTTTGGGCTTTGAATTAATTAATTAAATATATATATATATATATATATATTTAAATTTTATTTAATATTTTAAAATTAAAAATTATATATACAAATTAATTAGGTAAAAAAAGATTTGGAGGGAGTTTGGGGAGGTTGATTGGGGGTGGGGGGGTGGGGGGGGGGGGGGTGGGGTGGGGCAGGGGGGATATCAACGATCCGGGTTCGGCTCGGTTTCATATAAAATTAAAACAAAATCTAAAACCGTTTAACATATATAAATCCAAAATCAAAACTAAAACCATCGATTTTTTTTAAAACGATTTTAAAATCGAACCATTTAATTTTAATCAAAATTAAAGCCAAAACTATCAAACCGTTTAAGATTTTTAAATTTTATAAAAAAATCAAAACCAAAATCGCGAACCATTGTTTCTCATATATGAACAAAAATATAACTAAAATATAAAACATAAATTCCAAAAATAAAAACCAAACCACAAAAGTATCCCAAAATCCAAACCAAAACCAAAACCAAAACCGTTTCGGTTGCTAAATTTAAAACCAAAACCATTTAAATGGTTTCAACCCAAACCATTCGATTCGATTTCTCGCAGTTACCCGTCAGTTCGATTTCTCGCAGTTACCCGTCGGTTCGATTTTTTTGTCACCCCTAGAGTTGGGGGATTGGGAAGGGGGCTGCCACGGTGACAACCCCTTTTTTCTAATATTGGCCTTGCAAAGGTAAGTTATTAGATCTTGCCCAAAGGCCTGGGTTATTTGGAATTCTTTTATGGACCCACTTTGAGACAGGAATGGGGCTTGGAGATATCGAATTGGATTTCAAAATACATTAAAGGGAGAAATGTTAAACCCTCTGTTATAATTCTTTTTGTAGCCATTTTATGGGAAATTTGGAAAGATAGAAACAAGGTTGTGATTGAGGGAGTTATCCAAGATCCTAACCTTGTTGTTTTTTGCATTAATCGATCTGTTCGAGAGATGTGTGAAGCTTTCTATCCTAACCAAATGAAAAATGGTTTGTTTTTAGATTTTTCTTCTAATTGGTTTCCTCTTCCTGCAGGGTTTTTCAAATTGAATATCGATGGTAGCGCTTTGGGGAATCCTGGGAAGGGGGGTATTGGAGGACTGATTAGGCAAACTGTTGGAACTTGGAAAGTTGGTTTCATTGGTCAGATCAAGTCTTATACTTGTTTGGAAGCGGAAATTAGGAGTATTCATACGAGCCTTTACTTGGCGATTTCGAGAGGTTTTCCCAGCATTATTGTGGAATCCGATTCTGAGGAAGCGGTCAAGCTAATTTGAGGAGGTTGTCCTGAGAGTCATGTTTATAGGAGCTGGATCTTAGAGTGCAAACAGATTATCGAGATGCATAATTTTACGATCCAATTTACTTGGAGAATTAATAATAGATGTGTTGATTTTTTGGCAAAGCTAGGAATTGATTGTGGCTTAGAGGTCCATTACCTTGCAGACCCTCCAGTAGAGATAGAAAATTTTTTGATGGCTGATATGAGGGTTGTCACTCCACTTTATAGGCCTTAGTTGTCTTGTTTGTTGCCTTTCTCTAAAAACTAAAAATAAAAAAAAAAACAAAAAAACAAACAAACTGATCATCCAATAGTCAAGAAGACCCATTTGGGTAAATAAGTTCAAAAGAGACCCATAATTTTAAATTTGAATCTTTTAGACCCCCAAAGGTAAAGAGCTCATTCCCCTCCATCCTAACCCTGAGAGGATGAAGTTCCCTTTTGATCTCAGTAATTACCCATAAAACAATGACATCATTTTTATTCATATGAGATATTACTCATATTAATAAAATAGACTGTGAATAAAATTAGGAAAATTTTTTGTCAACCCTCCCTTCTACCAAGAAACAACTTTTTAAGGATCAGTTCATTTTAACTTAGGCCAAAAATACCAATAGAAATATTTTTTCTAAATTATCCTTTCATGGTATCAAAATTTACAAGAATTGTCATTTTGTTATTTTTTTCAAATTTCTAAAACTAAACAAAGGTTTTTATTTTATAGTCCATATTTAAGAGTTCATCTAGAAAAAAAAAATCTTTTTAAATAGTTATATTGTAGTATAGCCCTTTTATCAAATTTTGTTAGTGTATAATGCTTATTCATTGATCAATTTAATGAATATACGGTCAAACCTATATATATATATATATATATAGTAGAAACCCTAATTTACAATTCACTCGTTCTCTCCCTTATGCCTCTTTCTCTATTTTCACGCCTGGAGCTCTCTACTGGAGATTTATCTTCTCCATTTCTTTAACAATCAATATTCTTTCTATATTACCATTATATATTTATTTGACCATCGTAGAATCATATTCTCCATTTCTATAACAATTAGTTTTCTTCCTATACTAGCCATTATATTTATTTGACCATCTCGACCTATACATTGATTATTATTATATGTTTAACTACGCCACCGCAACAACTACGCCATCAGTAAGCTCATCACCTTTTGCACTCTCTCTAACGCCGGAAACCTCTGGTACGTTTCACTTCTATTGACCAAGGTAGATAATCCCGTTCGTGGCTTGCCGTCACCATCGTGGTTGTTCTCAGCTTACCGTTCATCATATTGCGTCATCTTCCGTCCAAATATGAAACCAGTTTGTTCCGTTCATCCAGATCGTCGTCGTTGTCGTCTCTCTCTCTCTCTCTCTCTATCTCTCTTTTATATCTGGATTCCAGATCTGAATATTCAGATCTGGAATTTCCATACTTGAAAAATCAAACGAAGGCTCAAGCGGAGGCAACCACAGACGGCGACTAGCTATTCTTTTTTTTTTTTTTTCTCTCTCTCTCCCTCCCTCAACGTTCAATATTGCTCCATGCCTTTTGCTGTCGTCCAATAGTCCTTCATGCCTTGCCGTCGTCCGTGCTCTATACTAGAGGTTGGGTTGCGAACGGCAATAAACAATGATGCAAACAAACAGCGAAGAGGCTCAGGCGGAGGCGGCCATGGATAGCGATAAACAATGGTGCAAATGAAAGGCAAAAAAGCTCAAGAGAAGGCGGCCATGGACGGCGACAAGCTGCTTTCTCTCTCTCTCTCTCTCTATCTCCCCCTCTCTCTTCATTTAGATCTAGGTTTTTAGATTTGGGTTTTCTTCCAACCGAGTTGCTTGCCATCATCGTACATCCCTTGTCGCACCGTCTGAACTTGCAATTGCCATCGCTATTCCTCTGCCGTTGTTCATTGTCTCTATTGCCGCCGTTCATCAGCTCTATCGTCGTCATTCATCAGCCCTTTTTTGCTCATTAACGTTAACTCACACACACAAAATAATATGAAAATGTGTTAACATTAACACAAAGAGGTCCAAAAAATATACATTAATGTTAATGAACACCCAACCTAAATACATAACAGTAGATACCATACGATCATGTTAACGTTAATACATAAAATCCCAAAAAATAAAAATATGTATCGCTAACACACACAAGCAAATGGGGAAGATGCATGAATGTTAACTCATGCACAAAAAAAAAATATGAAAATGCATTGACATTAACATAGAGAAGCCTAACAAATGTGCATTAATGTTAACGTACACTCAATTTAAAAAAGCAAAATATCACATACGGTGAGTTAATGTTAACACAAACACATAGGGGCAAAAAAAATAAAGTTGCGTTAACGCATAGAACCCCTAAAAAAGCAAAATACATTAACGCTAAAACACACAGCCCGTTAGTGAAGATAAGGAAGATTTGTTAACATTAACACACACACACACACACACACACACACAAAAAAAAGAAGTGAAAATTCATTAACGTTAACATAGAGACCAAATAAGTTGCATTAATGTTAACGCACACCAAGCCTAAAAGACTAACATATTATATACGGTGAGTTAATGTTAATGCAAACACATGGGGGTTCTAAAAAAAGGAAGTTGCGTTAATGTTAATCTACATAACTCCAAGCAATATACAATTACATTGAAGCACAATATGGATATGAGATTCAAATCGTAATTTATTGTCACACCCCACCCCGGACACCCTTCATGTAGGGCCGGCGTGACATCGAGATAACATCACCTATCTGACTAACCAACCACAATACGACAATATATAAAATTTTCATCTATACCACATATACACAATTCCATCTGATAGGGATACACCGTCCCAATTATAAGAACAACCAAACTAATCCCATGAATCTCACTTAGATTTATCTTTGACACCTCGTCTCAAAATTTCTCTCAATTGACTCTATCGCAAGATCCGCATAACTCCATCTAGCGCCAGTAGAGGACCGACCGACTCCTAGCCATTTCACTTGCGAGTGTACTGTCTTCTTAGTAAAAATATTTTTATAATAATAATAATTTATTCTGCAACATCTAAATGGATCAAGCTTAAATAGGTAAACATCACGTAGCTCGTAAAAGTTTTCATAATATTAGCAGTGAGAATAAAACACTATATACAAGTTCCATTCAAAATCATTTAGTATAAGAATCATGCCAATCACCATAATAAATAATAAATCACCCAGTATAAGCAAAATACCACATCTCAAAACATCATCTCAAACACACACACGCTGGCCAGCCCTAGTAATCGTTTTAAACTCACGATCGGGAGTTTGCAATGGTACCGTACCATCCGTAGGATATGCCTTCCTATGAACACCCATCACTCCGCCGAAGCGAATAATTACTGCGCAGTATAAACGTCTAATATCACTTTGTCGAAGTAGATAAATATCACTTCGCTGAAGCGGATAAATACTATGGTATCGTCCAATTCAATACAGCATCATCAAATCACAACTCAATAAATATCGTCTACTCAATATCGTCAAATCACCACGTCTATCTCTTTTCCTCAAAACCAACTTTTAAATCCAAAAACCATATTTTACACTTTTTTTTAAAGAAACTTCTGATTTTTATCAAAACCACTTTTTCACCCTTTATTTTTAGAAAACCAAACATTTTTAGAAAAACAGATGTTTTCTATTCTCTTTTAAAAATACCGTCTGATTTCACCAAATCCAACAAAAATTCATTTTCAACTTCTTTTTGAAAACCATCGAAATCTTCCGAAAATTCAGTTTACCAACTCACCCAAATCCTACTTGATCTATATCATTTATAAATTCGTATTGTTTAAGTAACACATATTTCATCATATATATACATAGAAAAATAGTTTGGTAAGAAGACAATACACTCACCTGATTACCCGTTTTTGAAGACTTTGACTACCTATTCTCTACTGGTACTTCGGTGCCTACGAACCTATTAGCGACAAAGCCTAAATTAATATTCAATATAAAAAAAATACTCTATTCGAACCATGTAGGCCCTAATTTCCCCATAATTCTATATTCCCCGTCTTTTATTATAAACTATGTCTCTTTAACTAATATTGCTCTATTACTATTTACTATATTGAATTTATTTATGCGTACGATCTCACTATTTCTTATCGCTATCTCGACATTTTTTATGCGAACATATAATGCTAAATTCAACGATAATGATAACATGTATTTTATATTGAGACAATTAAATGTATTTACTAAAGAAGTGTCGAGTTCTACCTCCCCCGAATTTTTCACTGGCCGCGAGATTGGATTTATATTTTTCGTGGGGTGTTTTGTGCAATTTCTCCATTTCTTTTTCCCTTTTTCCTTCTTTTTCTTCCTTCTTTCTTCTTCCCGCTTCTTCTTCCTATTTCTATTTACTGTGTTCTGATTAGCACGCCACTGCTGCGGCGAAGTCCCCACCGTCACAGCGCATACAACACACCCAACACCCCTCATTATCACCCCACAGCAACAAAAACAGGGGACACACACACACACCTACCGGAACCCAGTTGAACACACACCTACTTACCGGTGACGACCATACTTCACCGACGACTCCACACACACATGCAATTCACCGGACGATTGCATCCACGCCGCTGGCAATCAACAAAACAACAGAGAACGGCAACGAGCAGGCACCCCCGAAAAGCAACCACCGAACGATCACCGCACCGTCCGACTGCTCATTGTCGACCAAGCACCCCCACCGTCGAAGACTGACCAAACACCGAACACACACACATCGTCACAGATTACTTACACACACCGCCGATCGCCGCGCCTCACCATCGACGAACCGCACTTTACTGCCGGACCGATCTGTCTCTCTCTCCGTCACTGTTACCGATGATCAAACCCACACATACAAACATACTCATCATCATCACACACACACAGACCCATAACAGCCCACACACGTACGTCGAACATGCAAACCACCCTCGACAGCCGAACACCCACCGCCGGCGAACCCCTTTGTTCCCAGTTCTCTCTCTTTCTTCTTCTTCTTCCTCTTTCTCTCTCTCTCTCTTCAATTTTGTTCTGATTATTTCTCGACCCTTCTTCCAATTTCCTATGTGTGTGTGTGTGTGTATATATGTGCGTGTATATGTGATCAAGCAGCCGACCACATGGCCTCTCCCTCGCCGTTCGATTCCACATTCTGTCTATGTATATATAATGTTTATAATATATATATATATATATATATATATATATATATATATATATATATATATATATATAATTTACATAATCCTCCCCCTCTTTTTAGTTAAGATTTTAATTATACCCATTCTTAATTATATTTATAAAATTTACAATTTAACCCCTAAACTTTTTAAATCACCTAAATTCATATCGTGAACCGCTCTGCCAATTTAAATCAGGATAGTAATTCAACCCATTTCAAATTTTTATGTTTTGAAAATTTACTAAATTAGCCCCTCAAATTTAAAATCAAATCATAATTTATACCATCAACCCATTATTTCCAAAGTATTTTAAAATGCGATTTAAACTATGCATATGCCAAAGGTCGGGGTCTTACATTTATAATATAAACAAAGTATATTACTTGAATATTTACGTTAACGTTAATGTCTTTCACCACCAATAATTAAGATTTGTATTAACATTTACGTATCATTTTAAAGTGGACAAAAAAAAATCTGATTACATCATTATGTAGATTTTTTTGCAGATTATTTTTATTTTTTTCCTGAATTTTCGATATGTTTTATGCTTGTAAAAAAAGATTTTACAATGACGGTGTTTTTATTGTAAATATGAAAAGTTTATTACTTTAATCTTATTGCAAATGACAAAATGAACAGTTAGGATAATATTATGGACATTTTTCTACAAACTCTCTGAGTCCTAAAAACTTAAATAATTGGGTCAAATATCTATTTTCCAATTTTACTATCTTTGGGGACTACATAATTAACTACCCAACTAGAAATACATTTTTTCTAAAATTTCATTTAATTTTTTAAATTTGACTGAAATTTTATTTTTAATAAAAATGTCAATTATTTTTACTTTTAAAAAATATACATTTCTTGTAAAATATCATAAATACCCCCTATTAAGTTTCAGTTAATTTATTTTTGTAATATACACATAATTTTTTGTAATTTCACCAAATTTTATTTTTTAATAAAAAATCATTCATTTATTTTTTATTCATAATATATATATATATATATATATATAGCTTAAAAATATCAAAAATGCATTACATGCATCCACAAAAACTCATTTTCTACTGATTTTTTCTTTTAACAATTTCACTGTTTTTTTTTTTTTTTTTTTTAATAAAAATCTACTAGTAGTTGAAATATAATTGAAAAATGCGTAAAAATTCAATATAAAGTAATTTAAGTGAAAATCCAATGAAGAGTAATCTATGTGGATATCCACGAAAATTAATCTAAGTAGATATCAATTGAAAATAAACAAAGTGAAAATCACTGCCAAGCTAATTAAAAATTATAAATCATCTAAGTCAAATATATTTCCCAAAACAGAAAATTGAAAAAAAAATAAAATAAACATAATTGATCGGTGGCGGCGGTGGACCTTGGGAAGGTTGCAAAACATTAAGAAATCTCTGTTGAAAATTAGACAAAATTAAACCATGGTGATGATCAAATTCGCTCACAACTAATCAGATCTAATCTAAGTGGATATCCACTAAAAATAATCTAAGTAGATATCTAGTAAAAATAATTAAAGTCAAAATCAACACCAAATCAATCAGATATTCTAAATTTTCTGAGCCAAAAAATATCTCCAAACACAGAAAAAAATAAAAATAAAAATAAAAAATGGTGATAGTAGCAAAGAAGATAGAGCTAACAACAAGGAAGAGATGGAAATGACAACAAATAACGGATGAGGCAATGACAGCAAAGATTGAGGAACTGGCCAAGTCCAACTTAGATCTGGCGATGGGACAGATCTAAGGCGACGAGCAGGAATTATCATGGAAAATGGCGACGACGGAATAAGAAGATGCAGCAATCGACGATGATAGATCTGGCAAGATTGATGGTGAAAATCGAAGACTCAGCGAAGGAATAAGAAGAATCACACAGCGAACAGCGATGAAGAGGAAGAACCACGCGGTGAACGACGACGATAGATTGAGACGAGAACAAGGACAGCGGTGACGATAGATGAAACGAAGATGAACGGCAACGATCAATTGAGGAGATGAGGACGACGATGACGGCGACATCGATGGCGATGAGAGAGAGAGAGAGAGGCGACTGTGAGAAACTAAGAGAGAGACAACAGTGAGAGAGCAATGAAGAGAAAGAAGGGGGGGGGGGAAACTAAGAAAAATAAGGTTAACTTATTAGGGATAATTTTGCCATTAAAAAATATGAATAACAGTCTCAGCCAAATTTTCTTTTAAAATAGGAGTTATGAACATAAATAATTTATATGGGAGTAAAAGAATTGTATGTTTAAAAAATAGGAGTTTGAAGGAAAAACTCATAAAATTATAACAAAGTGTCATTTTTCTTTTGTGTTGTGGGACTTAGAATATTAAGGGACTGCTAATTTATGACCCAACACAAAAAATAGAATGCAAGTTCATACTACAATAAAATTCATTTTTTAAGGGTGCTGTCTTAATATATATAATTTTAGAACACATTACGTATTCGAATAATTAAAATATGTCTTATAAAATATTGTCCCAATAACTTAGAAGGATAAGTATTTTATCGTATTAATTAGTTTGTATCTTTAAAGGGCTAAAAATAAATTTCTCATTTTTGCGATATTTATTTAATACCCCTTCTTTAAGAGTTGATTTAGGGAAAAATCATTTTAAACAGTTATGTTGTAATGTAACCTTTTTTTTAGTACTTAGTCCTTTGACCGTTGACCAATTTAATGAATAGACAATTATATCCTTATATATATATATATATATATATATATATATATATATATATATATATATCCCTAATTTATAGGTTCATCCTCTCGCTCTTCTCTCGCAGCCGTTTATGCATCAAACGTTCTCCTAATTTATATCCATATATAATATAGGTTCATTCTCTCGCTCTTCTCTCGCAGCTGCCGCAACGTTCTCCTTCAAGTATGCGTCCGGATCTTCAACAGAGGTTTTGTTGCTGCACAATTAAAATAAAGAACGAAATTACCGACTTTTCTTGGATTGAGTCACGAACTAGGTCACTCTCTTTAAGACGTTTCGCGGTTTTGCCCAAGAATCATGCAAGTCGTATAATAACCCCATCGTCTCCAAAATAAAACAGCCCATAATCATCTCTGTCTAAGACCTTCTTTACACAACAGAAGGCCTGAATACTAAACACCCCACACAGTTCTAATGAAGAACAACTGCTCGGAAATTAAAGAAAAAATTGATGAAGAAACTGCTCAAATGAATGGGAACAGTGAAAGAAAAAACCATTTCAGAACTAAACAGAGCAGTTCTGGAACGAAGGAGAACAAAACTGTTTCCTATTTCACACAATTTCAGAACAAAATAAGTTTCTGATTTTTCTGAACGTTTTCGTGTGTCTCAAAAACTGAAGTAATCATGAGTATTTATAGACCCAAAAACTGACACAAAACATTTAAAACCGATTCAAAAATTAATTCCAGAAACTGAAACGTTTTGAAAGCGTTTAGAATTTAAAACAACTTTAAACTATTTCATAGTGAATGGAAACATTCAAAATTTAATGTTTTGGAAATAGTTTCAAGAATAAAATTAATATATATTTTATTAAATATTTTTTGTCCAAAATATATATATATATATATATATATATATATATATATATATATATATATATATATATATATATATATATAAGTGCCACCTCATCACACGCGCGACTCGACACGGCACGGTCGGACGGCGGCGGCGCACACATGTGTGGTAAACCAATAGGGATATAACTCATCTCCCCTCCACAAAATGTGGGTACCCCTTTGGGCATACCCCAAGTATCCCACGTGCCCCTTGTTATACTCATTATCACCTCTTCTCCCAACCAATGTGGGATAGAAGAAATAAAGGAAAATTTTTTAACACTTTCTTTTAAAAAACAATTTAAAAAATTCATATGTTCTAACAATCCCCCACTTGAATTTTTAAAAACAATTTTTCGTCAAGCAGTATAAAACAATATAAGATTGTGCATAAGCAAAGGTGTCTGTCGACTTGAACCTTTACATAGTAAAGATGCTTTAGATTATACTAGAGTAACTCGTAGTTTTGAACTCTATCTCTAACAACATCACACACACAACCCTATCAGGGTATAGTCCAAAAGCCCGTGCTTTACGGCCATGCACATATATCCCAGTATAGTAAAAGATCTAGAGAATTTTGCCCAAAATTCTATAGGAGGTGGCCACACTTCCACATTCACATAGGTGAGTCTATCAAGAATACTCCTGTAGCTAGGTACTCTACTCCAAATAGGGTATAGATCTCATTAAGAGTTAATAAAAACTCAACCTTTTATCACTTCAGGATATCATGATTCAATCAATACATGTAAGGAATAGAACTCAAATTTATTATTTTAGCATGATTCTCTTTATATCACTACATGAGTTGTTATTACCCTTTGAACTTATTTCTTGGGATCTCCAGTCTATATGTTGGGTTTTCCTCACAAGTGACTCGTCAATCTATGACTTAAGTCCCATTCCTTTTGTGGTTTTGTAAACCTTTTCTCGAACTAATCCTTTCGTCAAAAGATCAGCTAAGTTATCATCAGGCCGTACATGATCCACTCCTACAGCCTCTGTCGAGATATACTCCCTAATAGTGTTATGTTTGCGACGTATTTGTCGCCTTTTTCCGTTATAATAACGGTTCTAATTTTTGCAATAGCTTGCAGTACGATTGCAATAGATCATGACAACTGGAATCAATTTCTCCCATAAAGGGGAATCGCAAAGTAGTCTTTTTAACTACCCTGCTTCCTTACTAGCCGACACTAGTACATACATCTCAAGCTCAATAGTAGATTGAGCCAACATAATCTGTTTCTTATATTTCCAAGAAACAACTCCACCAGCTATGCTAAACATATAGCCACAAGTTGCCTTGGAGGCATCTGAAAAGGTGTACCAATCAGCATCGCTATATCTTTCTAGAACAACGAGAAACTATTGATAATGTAATTCAAGGTTCATAGTTATTTTAAGGTACCTCATGACCCTTTCAATAACATGTTAATGCTCACTACTATGTTTTCTTGTAAACTTGCATAGTAACCCCCACAACATAAACTATGTCAGACCTAGTGTAATCAGTGGCAAGTCGTAGGCTGCCCATGATGTTCGCATACTCTGATTATCTAACACCATCACTGGTGTTCTTGAACATCTTTACACTAGGGTCATAAGGAGTACATGCCGGTTTTACAATCAAAATAATTGTATTTCTTTAGAATCTTTTCTCTGTAATGAAATTGATCTAAAGAAATTCCATATTTAGACCTAGTTATTTTAATACCAAGGATTACATTTGTTTCACCAAGATCTTTCATGTCAAAATTAGCACATAACATAGATTTCACATTTTTCACGACATGAATATTCGAACAAAAAATCAGCAAGTCATCCACATAAAGACATATAATAGTACAAATATCATTTTCAGATTTATAATAGATGCATTTGTCACTTTCATTCACTTTAAAATCATGTGAAATGACTAAATTATCAAATTTCTCAAGCCATTGCTTAGGTTCTTATTCCAAATCATAAAGAGATTTATCTAATTTACACATTTTATTTTCTTGACTAGGAATTACAAATCCTTCAAGTTGGTACATATATATCTCTTTTTCTAATTCATCATTTAATAAGAAATTTTAACATTCATATGGTGCACAACTAGATCATGAATAGAAACAAGTGATAAAAATCACACGAACAGAAGTAATTCTAGAGACAGATGAGAAAGTATCAAAGAAATCCGCATTTTCTCTTTGTCTAAACCCTTTGGCTACAAGACAAGCCTTATATATATTAATAGTTCCATCGGGTTTCAATCTATTCTTAAGAATTCATTTACATCCTATTGTTTTACAACTAGGAGGTAAATCTACTAAATGTCAAGTCCTATATGACTCAAGAGAGTCCATTTCATCACCTATAGCCTCTTTTCACAAATTGACATCTACAGAGGACAATGCCTCTTGGAGGGTAAGCGGATCCTCCTATTAGGTATATGCATAGAAATCCAAACTATTATCCTTAGCAGTATGAGGCCGTTTACTTCTTCTAGGTTCAATTTCTAATTCTTTATTAGATTCATTAATTCTAATGACAGGCACATTACTAGATATTGAGCCCCCACTATTCTTCATTTAAAAAAAATTATGTTCATAATTATCAGCATTATTAGATTCAATAATAACATGATCTAGCAAGTCATAAAATCTATATGCTTTATCATTTACTACATAACCAATAAACATACATTTATATGTTCTACTTCCATTTTATTTTTCATAAGATAAATGAAAGTATAATTAAAGTAATCACCAATTAACATAATAAAATAGTGTTTTCTATTTCTATTCAAGACCCCATCAAATTCATTATTCTTAGTTAAGGTGTACAAATTAGCCCAATAGTTTGAGTAAACTCGCTCTTATTGGGAAGATAGCCCAAAATCAATTTCAATTTCATCTCTGGAGTATACAATTCATCCTTAAAAATAACAATCTTTCCAAAGGTAAACTCTAATTCCACCTCGCCAGAATCATCAACAATAGTGGAATAGATATCACCCAACAACACTTTCTTGTACTCAGTTTTAGAATAAGATCTGAACATAGCACAATCATAGTAAACATGGTAAGAAACACCAATGTCTACCTTCTATCCTTCGAATCCACCAACTATGTTGATTTCACAAATCATAGCCACAAGTTGGTCTTCGGTTAGATTCGTCTGCGGAGCAGGACGAAGTCTAAGCCAGCAGTTCCGAGCTATATAGCCCGTCTTTCCACAATTATAACTAGTAAACTATACAGTATCATTTCTTGAAGGGGTTTTGTGTCTATTCTTGTTTTTCATATATTTCCCTTTGGGTTTCATAACAGTAGATAAGGTTCTCTTGTGAGCGTTGTTGGAAACAACGAGCACTTCATTTTATTGATTTTGTTTGTGGGTTGCCCCTTAATACGAAGACTAGTAATCAAACTTTCTAAAGAAAATTCTTTTATTTGAGACTAATAGTACTCTTAAAATCTTTCCAACCAAGGGGCAATTTGTCAATGAAAACAGTAATCATGAAACTATTCTTCAAGAGACATACTTCTAGAAATAATTTCATGAACAAAAACAATTGCAAACTTTAGGGTGTTATGTGTCCAAATTGAAACCTTAGGGACCATTTTGATATTTAGGTAAAACATTAGGGTGGTTTAGTGCAATAAGCTCTAAAGTGGAGGGATTAAATTTAAACAAGATCAAAGTATAAGAGGCTAAAACACAATTAACCCTTAATTATATCATACAGATTTTACGCATGCAAGATGGTTTATATTTGCATTCTCAAACTGACATATAGATCAAATAATCAGGTGGTGTTGGAATAGAAACACAAATATAAGAACAAAAAGAATATGCTTTTGTTCTATTTTTGAGATATTCGTTTTAAAAAGAATATGAACGTCTTTTAGCTTTGTAGTGATGTAAACGCTATTATTCTCAGTCTTGTGTTTTATGCCTTGCCTAAAAAACACAGAACGAAGGAGAAATTTGGGAGCAATTTCGGAGAGCTGTTAATAAAATCTTGGAACTGAATTCACATGATAAACTTCTTCCAAGTTTCAATAATCCACTTTCAAAAATCAAGGATGCAAATTTTAAAAGGCTCAAAAAACAATTTATATAAGGTTAGCAGCCGAAAGTACTTCTTGTGGGAAACAATACATCATAATTATATTTTATGATAGCTACATAAAGTATAAGTGGGCTCCATTTCCAATTCCAATTTCAAAGTATAAACATAAAATAATAATTCATAACTATGATAAAATCGAAATAACAGAATCATCTAAGCTTCTCAATTAAAGCAATAATCAAGTATAAGAATTTTATATTTAGAAAATTCATGCAAACAGTAACAGACGCCTACTTTGAATGAATCCATATATATACGGGTTAATTACACTTTACCCCCTGTGGTTTGGCCCATTTTTACTTTACTCCCATGTGGTTCAAACGTCATCACTAACCCCCCCTGTGGTTTGTGGATCTAAGTGCAACTCTCACTCTGTTAACGGAAAGCGTGGAATATTGATTTTGCCCTTCTATAATTATTCACAATTATTGAGGTAGAAAGTGTAATTAACCCAAAATTCTCTCAGCTCTCTCTCTAAAAAACTCCACCGCCGTCGGATATCTCTTTTCGCCTCCGAAGATTTTGCTGCCGGAAATCTCTCTTTTTGTCGCGGATTCCTTCCCCTTCCCCTCCTCCTCCCTCATTTTTCCCTTCCAACCACCGCCACAATTACAGGTATCCAAATGGAGAACCTCCGCCGCCGCCACGACCACCGCCTACCCAAATCGAAAGCCCAAATCAAACGATTTTGAAATCGAAATCAAAACCCAGAGACGAAAAACACTTCAAAATCGAAATCGAAATCAAGAAGAAGACGAACGTGAACGAACTAGGGTTTCGATTTGGATTTCGTAATCAAAATCGAAACTCAGATTTCGAAATCGATTTCGAAACTGAGTTCCGATTTTGATTTCGAAATCAAAATCGAAACTCAATTTCGAAATCTATTTTGAAATCGAAATCAAACTGGAGAAGAAGACGAAGATGACAGCGATGCGACGGCGAAGACAGCGTCGATGACGGTAAAGAGGACGAAGAAGGGCGAGCAGACGATCTG
Organism: Eucommia ulmoides; assembly: GCA_016647705.1. Classification (NCBI taxonomy): domain Eukaryota; kingdom Viridiplantae; phylum Streptophyta; class Magnoliopsida; order Garryales; family Eucommiaceae; genus Eucommia; species Eucommia ulmoides. Next base: position 31,699,997 of record CM028336.1, read on the forward strand.
AAAAATAAATTAAAGGAAACACATATTTTTACTCCTTAAATTTAACAAAATATGCAAATAGGTCCCATTAAATTAATAGTCAAATATTTTTTTTTTGTCTTACTCTTTTTTTTTTTATTTCGTTTTTTTTATATATGAACTTGAATTTAAATGAAATATTTTTAAATAAAATTGAATTAATTTCAATTCAATTCAATTGAAAATATTTTTACGTGAATTCAATTGAAATTAAATTCAATTGAATTTTTTTTTAAAATTAAAATTAAAAATATTTCCAATTGAATTCAAGTAAAAATATTTTCAATTGACTTGACTTCAATTCAATTGAAAATATTTTTAATTTCAATTTTTAAAAATTTTTAATTAAATTTAATTTTAATTGAATTCAAGTAAAAATATTTTCAATTGAAATTAAATTCAATTTCATTTAAAAATATTTCAAGGAAAAAGAAACAAAATATACAATAACCCCACAAGATATTGAAGATGAACTGTAACTCCAAATTAAGTGTTCTGAGTATGGAAATAAATTACATTATCACCTCTCAATTTATGTTTTAATTTTAAATTAATCACTAGAATTTTTATTTAATTATCCTTGTATTCAAATTCAATAAATTGACCCTTGACTTTGTTCACGAATGCATTCAGTATTAAAAATAATTTTTTAATAAATATATAATATTAATTAAAAGGCATGAAAATCAATAAATACTTGAATAAAAAAAATGTGATATTTGAATAATCAAATGAAATTAATAAGATTAATTTTAAATAAAATTTTTTTGATATAATGGGAACAAGAAAAAAGAATTTTGGAAGGAAAATGGGAACAAGAAATTGTATTATTATAATACAGACATATGGAGGTAAAATGGGAATAAGGGTAATACATTTTGGAGGGAAAAAGCATAAAAAACAAGCCCATTCTCAATGCAGGCGCGTGGGGCTCAATTTTGTCAAAGTTGACAGAAATCGTTAGTTTTGCACTTAGGCCCAAGACCACAAAGAGGGTAAGTGGCGACGTTTGAAGCACAGGGGGGTAAAATGAAAATGAACCGAACCACAGGGGGTAAAGTGTAATTAACCCTATATATAATTATGATGTGTAACTTCAACAACCTACATGTCAAGAATTTTGTTGATTTATGCTTTGTATCTTAAAGATAAATAAGGGCTATATGTTTAGTCCTATTCTATAAACAAAGTAGACAAATCTGACGATTACTAGTAGATGAACATCTAACCAACAGATCAAGATTTAATCATAAACTCAAAGACTTGCATATCCAAGAAAAAGGTACTTCCACAGGTAAACATTCATGGTCCAATTAATCATAGTCAAAATAATTTGAGCAGCAGATTTATTTGGCAGATGAACATGTCTTAAAATTGTTGCTGCACAATTAAAATAAAAAAACGAAATTATCGAATTTTCTTGGATTGAGTCGCGGACTAGGTCACTCTCTTTAAAATGTTTCGCGGCTCTGGCCAAGAATCGTGCAAGAAGTATAACAACCCCGTCGTCTCCAGGATAAAATAACTCATAATCACCTCTATCTAGGACCTTCTTTGTACAGTAGAAGGCCTGAATACTAAACACCCCCACACAGTTCTAATGAAGAACAACTGCTCGGAAATCAAAGAAAATATTAACGAAAAAACTGTTCAAATGAATCGGAACAGTGAAAGAAAAAACCGTTTCAGAACAGAATATTTCGGAACTAAACAGAGCAGTTCTGGAACGAAGGAGAACAAAATTGTTTCCTGTTTCACACAATTTCGGAAAATAATAAGTTTCTGATTTTTCTGAACGTTTTCGTGTGTCTCAAAAACTGAAGTAATCGTGAGTATTTATAGACACAAAAACCAACGCAAAACATTTGAAACCGATTCAAAAATTAATTCCAGAAACTGAAACGTTTTGAAAACGTTCAGAATTTAAAACAACTTGAAACTATTTCATAGTGATTGGAAACATTCAGAATTTAATGTTTTGGAAACGGTTTCGAGAATAAAATTAATATATATTTTATTAAATATTTTTTGTCCAAAATATATATATATATATATATATATATATATATATAAGTGTCACCTCATCACACGCGCGACTCGACACGAAACGGCCGGACGGCGGCAGCGGCGAGCGTGTGTATGGTAAACTCGTAGAGATGTAACTTCTCTCCCCTCCACAAAATGTGGGTACCCCTTCAGGCATACCCCAAGTATCTCACATGTCCCTTGTTATACTCATTATCACCTCTTTTCCCAACTAATATGGGATAAAAGAAATAGAGGGAAACATTTTGACACTTTCTTTTAAAAAACAATTTAAAAAATTCATATGTTCCAACAGGTTTGGGTTCAATTGTGACAACAATTTCAATCAATGTTAAGAAGCCAACTAATGTCAAGCCATGGCCGTCTCATCAGCCTACAATTTCAATGACATGGCAAGGTACAAGTGTATGGTTCAATTGGGACCAGTAATTACATTTTTATCCCTATTTTTTGTTTTACCTTTAATTTCTTAGTTTTATTTTACATTTTCCTCCATTGTCGTCATGAACCATAGCAGTGCTCGTCATTGTCGTTGCAGATCTGCCCAACGTCGAGTTCGTCGTTCCAATTCTTCTCATCTCTGTGCCTGTCTTTTACCATGCTCATTGTTCTCACTGTACGTCAGACGAGACAATGAAGACGACGATTTGTTCTTCCAGATTTTGTTTAATTTTTGCCGATTTGATTTTTGATTTTTCCATATCTATTTTTTAGATCCATTTTTAAGATACATTCGACGATTTGATTTTTGTTGATTTCTTCACACGGTTTTGTTAATGTTCGCACTGATATGTTTTTAGATCAGTGAATGTTTATGTAAATTTTTTTGTTAATTATTTTGGAGTTTTTATTTATTCACTGATTTATTTTTTATTATTTTGAAATACTGAGTGAACATTCACATAGAACGTATGAACTATTATTAAGTGAACTGAAATATTAAGTGAATATTTACATAGCATGTGTGAACTATTGTTGAGTAAAATATTGAGTAAATTGCAATTTTTATTCTGAAATATTGAGTGAATATTCATACAAAACGTGTGAACTATTATTGAATTAAATTTAAGTGATATAAAATATTGTTATAAAATTCTGAGTGAATATTCATACAAAATTTTCCATGAAGCTTCAAGTAGCTCAGATGTATTGTTGTGGACAATAGCAATGCAAGAGAAAATTGAAGCTCTACACAAGAATAAGACATGGAAACTTGTACCATTAGCAACTGGAAGAAAAACTATTAGTAACAAATGGGTTTACAAGATCAAGCGAGATAGCAAAGATCAAGTAGAACGGTATCGTGCAATATTGGTGGTGAAGAGATGCACTAAAAAAGAAGGTATTGATTTTAATGAGATATTTTCCCCGGTGGTACGAGTTACAACAGTCAGAGTAGTCCTAACTATGTGTGCTGTTTGACTTACATATGGAGCAGTTGGATGTAAAAACTGCATTTCTTCATGGAGAGCTTGAAAAAGAAATCTACATGCTCCAACCAGAAGGTTTTGTTGAAACAAGCAAGGAAAACTTGGTTTGTAGGTTGAACAAATCCCTGTACGGTCTCAAACAGATGCCGAGATGTTGGTATAAGAGATTCAATTCCTACATCATGAGCCTTGGGTACAAATAACTTAGTCCATACCATTGTGGGTATTACAAAAGGTTTAAAGAAGATAATGATTTTATAATCCTGCTATTGTATATGAACGACATGTTGGTAGTAGGCCCCAACAAAGATCGAGTCCAAGAATTAAAGGCACAATTGCCTAAGGAGTTTGATATGAAAGATTTAGGACCCACAAACAAGATTCTAGGGGATGCATATTCACCGAGAGAAAAGTAACAAGAAGATTTGGCTTTCTCAAAAGAACTATTTGAAGAAGATCTTCCGACACTTCAATATGCAAGATTGTAAGTCAATTTCTACCCCACGTCCTGTTAACTTTAAACTATCCTCAAGTATGTGTCCTAGCACCAATGTTTTAAAAACCGGACCGGACGTTGAACCGAAAAAGTCACTAGATCACAGGTCATCGGTTCAACCGGTAGGCGAACCGCGGTTGAAACGGTGACATCATAATTATATATATATATATATATATATATATATATATATATATATTCAATAAAAAAATATTAAAAAATACAATATATATTTTTTTTTATTCTATAAATCACAACTTAATTTCAAAATATCCTACACATATTTTGTTTTAAGAGCCCTTGGATCAAATATTCCACATATCATAAACTCTTATTTTGTTTTGTAAGAGTAAAAAAGTGATAATTAAATATTAGGGTTAAACTAAAACGTTTCTTAAATAAAAGGGAGAAAAATGTATTTTAAGCCTAGTTGAGAGAAGAGAAAAGTTCTTCTACCGTTGAACCAAACACTACCTAACAGCAATTAGAAGCAATTAGGTTGACAGGGTCACGCCGCCTCCCTCCTCTTCTCTCTCTCTCTCCTCTTTGCTAGTCAAAAGCCGATAAACCCCTTCTCAAATCCTCAACAAGGCCTGATCGTTTGCCGTCGTGGGACTATCGGAGGTTGTAGGGAAGAGTCGAGATGTCATCGGAGCTGCGAAAGAAAGAATTATGAGTTTGTCTTCTTCGGAAGCAACATAAAATAGAGAGATCGGAGCTTGGGCCTTCCATAGGAGGCTTCTTACCTGCCTTCAGCTTCTTCAGGAGGAGCTTTCTCAGCTACAACGATCTTCTTCTGTTCCGTCAGCTTCTTCTCGGGCCGATCAACGGTTCTTCTGTCAACTTCCAACTTTTGTTGAAAACCGGTCAGTTGAAGAAAAATCGCTCCGGTTCACCGGTTCAACCATCGGTTTAACAGTTTTTTCCAGTTTAACCCCTAAAACGGGTTTTGTTGGTTAACCGGATCATATTTTGGGCCGGTCGATGGTTCAACAGGTCAAACCGGCCGGTCCAGTCTGATTTTTAAAACATTGCCTAGCACTACAATAAAAACTGTCTATAAGGACACTTCTGTTGGGACACTATATGTATTATGCTCTATAAAGGTGTTTTTCAGGGCACAATATTGAAAGTGCCACATAAAAGTAAATTTATTGAGACACTATATGTTATTTTGCCCTATAAAGGTACTTATTGGGATAATATATGTATTGTGCCCTATAATCAAATATTTAAAAGACACAAAGTAGTTCCCCAATAACATTTAATTAGTAATTAAATAAAGAGATTTTTATTCTTTAGACCAAATTTCATATTCTCTCTCCTCATCAAACCATTATGAAAATAAAGTTATTATTTAGACCGCTAAAAAAACATAATTATTTTTTAATCCTTTCATGAACATGAATAGACATATTTAACCCTTATATATAGGGGTAAGAAAAACCCTAATTCCACATTTATTTGAGCCTTAGAGGAATTCGACCCCTAAAGTCGTCATGCACTACGCCGTTCACTGTCTCTCTCCCGTGTTCGTCCAACGATGACACATCACTGTCGTTGGTCTTCTTTAGGTTTGGCTACCATACTCGTTGACATCGCCGCAGCCAATTTCGACAACAATTTTGCCAAATGCCGCCGCCAATTTTGACGATGATTTCGCCAAACACCGCCAACGATTTCGATGAACGACGAGATGCCGATTTCGACGGCGATTTTGATGAACATCGAGACGATTCAAAGAGAAATGCGAAACTTCCCAAGTGTGATGTTCATGTGATTTTCTGATTTTTGGGGGAATTTGGGGGTTTCTAATCATTGTGTCTGATCATTGTGAATTTATTTATTTTTTTGCCTGATTCTCAGTGAATCAATGGGTTTGGATAAATATTCATCGCGGTTCAATGAACACTCAAACCGATTGTCTCGGTGTAGAATGTAGAATGTTCATACCAATTGATTTTTGTGTTTCCGGTTGTGTTTTATGAATGTTTACATATATTGGTGGAAAAAATGTCCACACCGATCGTTTTTCATTGATCTTATTTAGGTTTTTGATTTTAGTGAATGTTCATATGAAGTGTTTTTAATTAGGTTTGGTTTGGTGAATGTTTTATACAAAGTGTGTTTTCAATGTACGGGGGGTGTTTTTTGTAAATGTTCGTATAGGGGCTAGATTTGTTTTGATTTTTCATTTGTGAATATCCCCTTTATTTGATTTTGTTCATATCGATTTTTTAGATCTGATTGTTTTCGAAGTTTTAGGTTGATTTTATTTTGTGAATATTTTCCCTAAATTTGTTCAGATTTTGAATGTTCATTAGGTTTGGTAAATGTCCATAAAAACTTAAACATATTTTTGTAGTGGCCGGTTCGAACACAGCAGCCCTTTCTTTGTAGTTAGGTTTGACGTTTTTGGAAATTATAACTTTCCATAAATAATGGTCGTGCATAGAACTCAACGGTAATGGTTTGTAAATACAACATCAATAAGAAGGCAAATGTTAGGGACTATTTTCTAAGAACTAAAAAATTTATTCAACTAGTTGGTTGGTTCATTTTATAAGTTATACATCTATTCGGGTCTAAAGAATAAAAATCCCTTAAATAAATTAATATCTATATATAATGTAAAAATGCCAAAAAATAGTGCCCTAAAAACAGAAATTATATCAAGACACAATTTTGTGTCCTATTATACATATATTAAAACCGTAAAAGTAGGTTTTTATCACACTTATTGTTATAAGCGAGATTAAACCATAAAAAAAATAAAAATAACAGTGGGAAATTTTGCCGTTCCCGCTCCCGTCGAAATTCTCTTCTACTTGACCAAAAAAAAAATCTTCTTTTTCATTAACCCTCACTATCTCTCTACCGTCTCATTCTCTCCCTCACTTTCTCACTTGATCCTCCATCGCCGATCTTCTTTTTTCTCTCTCCTACCTCCACTATCACCATCGCCATCGTCATCGCCACTATCGCCCACTCCAGCCAGATTTCTCATCTTTATCACTTCAAATCGGAACACCATCATCGCCGAATCGATCTCTTTTGCTGCCCATTTCTCATCACCGACCACTCCTCCACCATCGCCATCGCCATCTCTGGCCAGATCTTCCTTGATTTGGCCAGATCTAGCCAAATCAGAGTTATTGATTTGGCCATATCTCTACCGAACACTCTCTCTATGTTCTTCTCGTGAACTCTAATGACGATTTGGTGGTGGTGTTTGACAGTGTATTATTTAGTAACTTTGGTTTGACGGTGTTGAGTGGCTGGCGATGACGATTTGGTGGTATTGTTCGATAGTGTATTCTTCTGCACTTGTGGAAACAAATAACGTCGTGGTCTGACTACTATCATCTGACTATCGCCATCGATCTTGCTGAAGGTAAGACTTCTTCCATCTCTCTTTCTCTCTCTTTTGTTCTCTTCTTGCAGGTTCGTCATCAATTCGGTTCATTTTTAGATCGACATCGATTATTCCATCGTCGATTATGTATTTCAAGTTTTCCATCGATTTGGTTCAGGTTCATGTTTGTTTAGTGTTTCCTATTTTGTTCTACTTCCTGTTTTGTGCTAAAGTAGATTTGACCCATTGTTTGCCCTCATAGGTACTATCTTCTCTCAAATTTCTTATGCGTTTGTGAAAACGGGTAATATCTTCTCTCTTTTTAGCTCCTAGAAGCTTTGTTCACATTTGTCAGTCGAGTCAAATTTAGATTCCTTGTGGGTTAATCGGGTCAATTAGGTAGCTATAACTAAAAATTCCTGTACAAAACCAACGATAATAACCCGCCAATCGCAAGAAGTTCCGAACTTCGGTCACACTTTTTGGCATTTCCCATTGAACCATAGCTTCGACTTTTTTTTGGTCAACTTGAATACCATCCTTTGAGATAACATGTCCCAAAAATACAACTCTATCCTGCCAAAACTCACATTTATTGAATTTTGCATACAACTACTTCTCTCGCAAGGTCTGCAACACAATCTTGAGATGCTCTGTATGTTCTTCTTTATTTTGGAAATAGATAAATATATCATTAATGAACACGATAATAGCTGATCTAAGTAAGGCCAGAAGATTCGATTTATCAGGTTCATAAAAGCAGCAGGGACATTCGTCAACCCAAATGGCATCACTAGGAATTCATAATGTCTATACCTCATACGAAATGCCGTTTTCAACACATAACTATCTCTAACTTTCAGCTAATGATATCCTGATCGAAGATCTATTTTGGAAAATACCCCAACCTTTTATAATTGATTGAACAGATCATCAATTCTAGGCAACGAGTATTTATTGCGAATCGTCACCTTATTCAACTGCCTGTAATCAATACACATCCTCAGTGTGCTATCCTTCTTCTTTACGAATGACACCGGGGCTCCCCACAGAGGAACACTAGGTTTGATAAACCCACGATCTAACAGATCTTGCAACTCAATTTTCAATTCATTTAGCTCGATAAGCGCCATACGATAAGGTGGAATTGATATTGGAGAAGTTATTGGAAGTAACTCGATAGTGAATTCAATTTCCCTATCCACTAGCAACCTTGGCAATTCTTCTGGAAATATATCAGGAAAATCCTTGACCACTGGGCTATCTTCCACCTGTAGCTCATTCTGACTGGTGTCAACCACATGCGCGAGGTATCCCTAACATCCCTTCTTTAATAATTTCCTGACCCCTAGAATTGAAATTAAACTGACTAGGGTAATAATTTTGTTCCCTGAAAATACAAACCCTGACTCGCTTAAGACTCAAAAAGTAACTTCCTTTTTAAAACAATTCATTGTGGCATGATAACCAGATAGCAAATCCATACCCAGTATCACATCAAAATCGTAAATATTCAGGGGTAATAGATCCATCGACAATTCTCTATCACCAATACGAAGTGGACTATCTTTATATGCGTTATCTATCAACACAAACTCACCCATAGGAGTGGAGATAATAATACTATATGACAAAGAAGTAGAAAATTTGCCTACATATATCATAAAGGTCGCCGAAATAAATGAATAAGTAGAACCGAAATTAATAAGTACATGTGCATCTCTATCATATAAAGACATGATACCTGTAACTACATCAGGGGTAGCCTGGGCATCTTGCCTGGTAGTAGCAAATATAAGACCTCGAGTGGGAGGTCTACCAACAGATCCTCTACTGCGCCCCTAAATACTGCAAGGGCCAACACTACCCATACTACTTGCAGAAGGTATAGATCTAACAGCAGATTTCGGACAATTCGAAGATATGTGACCCGACTCATAACAACGGAAACATATTGGGCCTCCCATGGGACAGTCCCCAGCGAAATGATCCGATAATCCACATTAATAGCATATAAGTATCCCAGCTCGATAAACCATATGGATCCTACCCTGTCCCTGTTGGCCGAAACTCAGTCCAGATACATTCTGCTATCGCCCGGAGTATGATTATCGTGGACCTCGGCTCTTCGCTAACTGATTGGTTGTTGGAGCTCGAGCAAATAGAGATCGAGCTACAGCTCCTCGAGAAGTGCCACCCAGATATTTACTAGGTGACTTGAATCTACTCTTTTTGTACTACTCATGGTTCTCGGCTGCTTCCAGCACATCCTTCTCTATTAATTTCGCTATGTTTACCAATTCCGCATAGCTTTTGATATGTCTACCCGTTAACTTGGAACGTATTTCTAGATCAAGTTATTTCTAGAATCTTCTACATCTTGCATCTTCTGTTTTCACTAAACTATGAGTAAATTGGGACAGGGCATCGAATTTAATTTTGTACTGCAGAACGGTCATCTTCCCCTATTTCAGTAATATAAACTTCTCCTCCATCGAGAACCGATAGGATTCATGGAAATATTTTTTATTAAACACAATAACGAATTAGTCAAAAGAAATCTCCTCGTTTGAAACTGAAATTTACCTCTTCAATTCCTCCCACCAATGTTCGGTCTCTCCTTTCAACTGGAAGATGGCAAGAGGAACTCGACTGTCATCGGTAATTCCCATTGCCTCAAATACATGCCCTATGCTCCTCAACCAATTTTCAGTATTAGCAGGACTTGTAGTTCCTGTAAAAGTCGAGGGATCCAATTCCTTGAATCTCTTCAGGAGTATTGCCTGAAAAGTAGCTGTTTCGGTTTGGGCCTTCTGACATTCCATTATCTTTGTCTGCTACTCTATCAGTTAAGCAGCAGCTTGTAAAATTTGCTCAACGGCATCCAAGCTTTCCTACGTCCTATCCCTATTCTTCTGGAGTCCAGTACTCCTAGTACTTTCATTTTCACGCTTCATACTCTAGATCTGAAATAAAATTTAATAAGTAACAGGGCCAACAAGGCAAATGACAGTGCATGACGCAAATATGTTATTTAATCCAATAAAATAACTATCACTCACTTGCCGAACACACCTATCAACACCCTATCCATGGTCCACTACTGACTAGACAATCTGACACGCCTACAAAACCTATAACCTAAGCTCTGATACCAAAAATTGTCACACCCTTCCCGGGCCCCTATCACCCGAGGTCGGGCGTGACATTGACTTGACGTTACCTGACCAATCAACATATATATATATATACATGTATTACTATTTTTTTTCTAAAAAATATATTTACTCACTTCAAAATTTAGGAATACACTTGTCCCAAATATTCACAAAAAAACCGAACATTCCACGGTTCATATTTGTCCAACTAAACCTTTAAAACGACCCCACCTCCTGACTCTACCTAGTGCTAGTAGTGGATTTACTTCTAGCTGCTGTATCTGAAACCAAATATTTTATCGGTGTACTATAGTCATAATAAAAATAATTTATGGATCAAGTATAATTATCAAATAACACTTTTCAAAAACTAATATAATATAACTGCATACCAAGTCGGAATAAAAATCCACTGTCACCATTGCAATAAAATAATGTACTTAAATCAATCAATTCAAATATTTCAACATATAATAAAAATACCGCACTCATATTTTTCTACTAGTCATAAGACCATTTCACCTCACGATCGGGAGTTATGACGGTACCATAACTTATACAACTGTATCATCTAAAGTAAATATCAATATCAGTACTATTTAATATCCCCAATGGTAGGGGCATCCACCTGCAGGATTCGCACTCTTAACAGGTCAACATATATCTACCCTGCAGGACTTGCCTGACAGGTAACAACAAATATCCACCCTGCAAGTCTTGCCTGGTAGCTAACATCATATCCACCTTGCAGGACTTACCTGACATGTAACAATATATATCCACCCTGCAGGTCTTACCCGACAGATAATTCACATCTCGCAGGACATACCCTCCTGACGAAAAAACAACTATGGCATAGTCGGATAATAAAAATCATTTTTAAAATTTTACTTGATCCGCATAATGTTATAAAATAATCCATTTTAATAAACCTTTTTTTTCCCCCATATTTTAGTACAAAAATATAATTTTACAATTTACATAGAAGACAGTACACTTACCTCGATTTTTATGCTACTACAAACACTGTTGCCGAAATACTACGCGGGCAGCGTCGCCTGTGAACCTAACAACTAAAAGGCCTAAACTAATAATTTATTTAAAATAAATATACTATGCAATGCGTGACCCTAAAATTCACCATTTCATATTCCCAATTTTTTTTAATTATACGAAATTACTTAATGCCTAATTTCTTAAGTTAATATTACCTGTGCAGAAATTATTAGAACAAAGACTATAAAATTCTTCCCATTAATAATGTAATTAGCAGAAAAACATTAATCGACTGTCAAAAATTTTATTAGTCAACGGAATATTAAAAATTATCGTTTTAGTAAAATTTATAATTTTTATTTATATTTTTCGTAAATTAGATATATCGGTATATATAAATATACCCGCTACATTTCCCGACCCCACTATATTAATCGAATCTTCATGGATATATATTTTTGACATTACATGTATATATGTTCGTACCAATAGCCTATAAATTAAACGTGATATATATATATATATATATATATGAAAACAAATGGTGAAGAATACCTGTTCAATGTTCTGCCGGCCGAGAGCTTTCTCCCTCTCTGTTTTTTTTTTTTCTTTTTTTTCTTTTTTTTTAAACAGTCGCCACACACATATATTGATATAATGGTGTGTGTATATATATATGTGTGTGTATGAGTTCCACCGCCCACCATTTTTTCTCTTTATTTGTTTTTTGCCTTGGGACACATGTAAATTGATGCTTCTAAATTGTTGCCTGCCTTAATTTGGAAGGCAACTATTTTTATCCACAATTTTTTTTTTTTCTTTGATCTTATCATAATACATAATATTATAATTATTTATTAATAATTTATGAATATTACATAAATAGCCTTAGAACAATATTATATATATATATATATATATATATATATATATATATATATTTATTAAATTCCTAAATAATTTTTAAAGTGTAAATTAACCACTAAATATTTTTCAAGAGTTAAAAGTTAATATTAACATATTAATCCCTAAAAAAAAATTTTGAAGTAGGTATTAATTAGCACAATGCAATCTATTATTTTCTAAATGTTCTAAAACATATTATGCACATGTAAAAGTTGGATCTTACAATAAAACGCTAAACGCATTAACAATTTATAAATATTAAGCAAACAAACTGTAAATTTTCAAACAAAAAAAAAAAACCTCATTGACGATTTAATAGAGTAATCCGTGGCAATTGAACATTGAAGTGGAAGTGGAATCATTCACATGTGGAGAATAAAAAAATAATAAAGTGGAGGTGGAATCATTCACTTACGGAGAATCCCTTATATTTTGCTGAAAAGAAGTAATTAAATAAAATAAAATAAATTAAAACCTACCTTAGTGAGGAGGCATAGATTGTCAACCTTTTTTGTCCAAAAGGGAAGAAGCATTTCGGCAGCTCAGATTGAAGATGAACCCATAGTTTTTTTACCTCCGCTTTCTAGTGCTGTTCATCGGCGTCCGCCCCCCTTTTCTGATACAACATGCTTGCTCTCTCTCTCCTCTGTCTTCTCTCCGTCTCTCTCTCCTCCTCGGTGGTGGTTGGTAATGGTGCTTGGTGGTGGTGGGATCCCAAAGCTAAGAAAATGGAGGCGAAAAGGAAGCGAAAAATGGTGGCGACAACATCGAACCGTCCAGATTTCTGGGAACAAAAAATGAAACAACAGGAACACTAAGGCCCCATTTGGTTAGTGTTTCCATTCCAACCCATCTTAACCCCAAAATTCTGAGATTGATTTTCGGAAACGCGTTTAGCAACACAAATTCAACCCAACCCAATTCAAAAAATGATAATTGATTCTCAAAATTCTAAGGCAATGAGAATTTATTTTTATTATTATTATTATTATTCTTTTTTTTTTTTTAAACTCAACCCAATATCTGGGACACGCTTGGAATTTTTCGATTTGTTAATGAGAGCTACTCTTCTAACTTCATTCCAAGCATTTTCTTTTTCTTTTCGCAATCGTCCTCGCCGTCGGTGAGTCCACCTCCTCGTAATCCCATGCAATTGTTGATGTTGTCCACCTCCTCGCAATCGTCATCGCCGTCGCCATCGTCCTCGCCACAGCCATCGTCCTCACAATTGTCTTCTCTGTCGGTGAGTCCACCTCCTCGTAATCCCACGCAATCGTTGATGTTGTCCACCTCCTCGCAATCGTCATCGCCGTCGCCATCGTCCTCGCCACATCCATCGTCCTCGCCATCACCATCGCCTCCATTGGTTCCTCGCCTCTCGTCATCGCGAATCGTTCATCGCACCTCGCCAGTCTTCACTGTCGCTTGTCGATCTGTAGTCACAATCGATTTCGCAATATGCATGAATCGATGGAGGAATTTGATTGGGCAGCTAGGGTTTGTGAATGAAATCGATTTCGTTGCTCGTCAACGAAATCGATTATTTTCAAGAATTCGATTTCGTCAACGAAATCGATTTTTTTCATTGATTTCGATTTCGTTACTTGGTTTAGGGTTTCGATTTCATTCTGAATTCGATTTTAGCTTTGATCTATGAGTTGATTTTAATTTCAATTTTGATTTGTGAATTGATTTAGGGTTTCGATTTCGATCTATGAATTGATTTTGATTTTGATTTGGTTGAATTTGATTAAATCAGCACTAGGGTTGGTTCTTGATTTGAAAATTTTGGCTTCTAATTGGGGGTTTGGTTGAATTTGATAACATCAATTCTAGGGTTGGGTTTTGATTTGGGGATTTTGACTGAATTTGAGGGTTTCGTTGAATTTAATGAAATCAATTCTACGGTTGGTTCTTGATTTGTAGATTTTTTGCTGAAACACCTGAAATCAATTTTAGGATAATATCGTTACTAAACATGATTCAGTTTCCGATACCAAAAAAAAAAAAAAAAAATTATCGTTACTAAACACAATTTTGTTTCCAACAGGAAACAAAATTCTCAACCCAACTCAACCTAACCCATCCCAGTTGGGTCGAGTAAAGTAGGAATACTAATCAAACGCCACCTAAACAAACACTTACCTCTCTCCCTCTCCGATCTCACCGAACAACACCACTGAAGTGAACAACACAATGAATTTCGCTGGCTTAGATATGCTCAATGAATTGTCGTCACCAACGACGATTTATCGGTGAACCAACCAATACACTACCGAACAATACCACCATAGCTCAAATCTGGTCAAAGGAGCATGAATCGTCATCGCCAGCCACTCAACACCGTCGAACCAAACAATACACTGCCATGGCTTAGACCTGCTCAAGGGAGCATAAATCATCATTGCCAGCCACTCAACATCGTTGAACCAAACAATACACTGCTGAACAACAACACCAAAGGAAACAACAACACCAAAACGAACAACATCATTGTCGATCGTTCAGATTTAAAACCTCACTCGCTCAGATCATGTGCATCCTCGACGGATCGATGGCGATAGCATAGGTTGTGGCAACAAATCGAAGATTCAACAATCGTCGGCCATCATCCATACATAGCGTTGGTTACGCTGGCAGATCGAAGATTCAACAACCATTGGACGTCGTCCAAACCCATCGCCATCGCCGATCAAGTGGATCCTCACCGATCGTGTGAATTTGACAGAGGAATCGCGCGTGCAAGAGAGAGAGAAAGTGGTTTGTGGGTGAGAGCGACGAGAGGTAGAAAGAGAGGGAAGGGTTACCGAACGGCGAGGGCGAGATAGCAATGGCAGTAGTGGGTGCCGATGGTAATGGATACGGCGATGGTGGTAGCAGTTGGCGATGGAAGCTCTGTCGATGGCAACAGAGATCGCTGAGAGAATTCATGGAGAGAGGAGAGAGAGAGAGAAGATAAAATGGCATAATTAGGGTTAGAGGCAAGATAAAATGGCAAGAGTTGAGAGATAGTGGTAAGGATGATCTTGGCATTTGAAAGTGGTACACATGTAAAATCTATAAAACGTTTCTAGATATTTGTTAATGTATCTCAGCCCTTGAGCCTGAAATCTTTTTCTCCAAAAGTATCTTTTAAACATTTTTAAACTCACTTCTAATTTATATTAGAGCAACTCAAATGGCTATGCCATCTCAGGAATGGCTTTTTTGAAGGCCAAAAACAACTCCAACGGCTACGCTATCTGGTGTTTCAAAAATGGCACACCAAGTTTGTTGTGTCATTTGACCATTGGAGTAGCCAACAGTCTAAAATTTCAAAATCAATCTCCCAATTAAAAAAAAAAAAACAGAGTTTAAGAGTTTGCAAACCAGATCTGAAATGCCTGAATCGCCATCGCAAGCCTTCACTGGTGTCGCCTTCCCCTTCGCAAGCCTTCCTAAGGTCGATCCTCTGTGTGTGTGTGTATTGTGCAATTTCCATTAGGGAAATATATGACCCTAAATTATGTTGGGCATTAAGATTAGGGTTGTGAATTAGGGATGGGTTATTGGCAAGTGGGTTGGGTTAGGCTAATTTAGATTGGGTTAGACCCTAAAAACTAATGTTTAGCAGTTAAATTAAAATATCAAAATTCAATTAAATTAATTTGTTAATTTTATTTTTTAATTAAAAAAATAGTACACCCAAATAGCACTTCTCTTGGATTTTTTCTTTTTTTTGGTGTGCCATTTGGGCCAATGGCACACCAAATTTCAGCATCTCTCTTGGAGATGCTCTTATAGATGATTATATACACACACACATTAGCATATAACTCATGCCTAAAGGCACGGGTGTAAAATAATTGAACCCAAAAAAATTGAAAATACCTCTTCTATTTATACAACATTCCACACTTGTTTTATCTAAAAATAAACAATAATTAAAATTTAAATATCATCACCAACTAACAATCTACATCACAAATACAACACAATCAGTATGATATTCAAGTATTAAAATAATACCACAATCGTAAATTGTTTTAGCAATAACCACCTAACAAGTATATTCAATTAACTGAAGCAATATATCGTACATCTAATACGCACATGACATTCTTATTTCACTGATTCAATTCTAACAAAATGAACCGCTACTTGCTTCATGGCGCCAACATACAACTAAGCTAACATAATGCAAAGATATTATAAAAGTTGAAGATGAACTGCCTATGAAAAATACAATTTAGCATAATTCATCCAGATAAAAAATAAATGAAATAAATCAGTATCTAAAGAAATGCAACAGTTAACAAAATTCAAAATTGAAACACTTCAACAAAATTGAAGATTGAAACACTTTTACATTTGGGTCTCCAAAACTCTAAAGGTCATTAATGCTCAACAATATTGTATTTTAAATAAAAACAAAATTTTTGGAACATATACAGTCTAGAATTCTGGAATAGAAATAGAAATAGAATTTTGGAACAGCAATATAAATTTTAGAACAGAAATAGAATTCTAGAATAAAAATAAAAATGACTAGTTGAATGAAATCAATGATCAAAAGCGAAAAATCCAAAAACAAAACAAAAAAAAAAAAGGAAACAAACCTCATCAAAAAAACTATCTGGTTGCATGAAATTGGTGACCAAAGGCAAAAAATCCCCCCCCTCCCCCCCCCAAAAAAAAAACACTTACCTAGTTAGGATTTAGAAGAATCCAAATCAAATATAGCCTAGACCAAAGCATAATTCAAGAAATTGTCAGCGAAGAGAAAATCAAAACAGAACATTGGTAGCAAAGAAATAAACTACATATCGAACAAATTGCAAATTGCAATTGTTAGCCAAAATCACTAAAATCGCGAGCTACATTTCGAAGAATCAAGCGAATAAATGTCTCTATATCGGGCAAGAGATTTTACCTCTATATCTATATGCTTCAATTCCCATCTGCAACCAAATGAAAATTCAAGAACAGACACTCAATCACTGTGATTTGCAAGAAATCTCATATAAATTAAGGGATAAAACATCACATTTGTGTACATCAAAACTATCCACAATAACAATTGATTGTTGCAAGCTCCAAGGGTCTACAGCTTTCAGATGCAGGAGTAGCAGAAGCCCTATAAAAAGGTAGGTTTTAGTAGTATCAAATACGACACCATCAATATCCTCTCCTCTACTCCTTACTTCAAAAGATTTGTAATCTTTAGCAGTATCAAGCCTGAGTGAAGCCAGACACACAAAATTAAAAAAAAAATAAAAAAAAAAATTTATAGCACTAATATATTGCTAATCTAAATTCAAGAAGTAAAACTATCACTAAATTTGAATTATAAAAAATAAAACACACTCACAAGTCGCATGTGAGAAATAAATAACAAAAATTAAATAATAAAATTTTCAAATAAATTTAATCAATCAAGAATCTAAATATTTCATTCCAAAATTTTTAAATAAATAACAAAAATGAGCTAAATAAACAAATAATAACATAAACAAAATAAATAAACAAACAAACAAATAATAACATAAATAAACTAAATACACGATTAAACAAACAAATAATAACAAAAGAAAAAAAAAAAAAAACTAAGAAGAAGATAATTAGAAGAAGAAGAAGAAGAAATGATTGGAAGGAACCAAATTTTGTTAAATAAACAATAACAGCACTAACGAACAGAGCACATACCTAAATCGTCTCCTCAAACACCCTAAAGCCCGTATCAAGTGACTCATCAATGAACTGAACAAATCACATCTCCATCTCCCACCGCAACTTACCCTAAGTCTCATTGTATCTTCCATTCCATGGCCTCTCATCCACACCCTAAAGCCTGAATCTGAATAAGAAGAGGAAGAGGAAGAAACAGTTGTCGAGCTTCTCATTGACGGGCTTTTGACGGGTTAAAAGAGTGATGACTTAAAGATCAGTGGCTAAAACAGCTTCCACTTAAACAGAAATGGCTTCTGAGTGACGTACAGTAGTGTTATTGCCATTAGCTATATTGGGGTAATGGTTGGAGACGACCGATTCGGCTATAGTTAATTATTTTACTACATTTTTATAGAGCTACATCAAGTGATCCATCATGAGTAAGGGATTGTTTGGCTTCAATGTAGAACAAAGATTAGAAAACATTCTGAAAATAATATGGAGTTATGCTAAGTTTTAACGTAGTGCTTTTAATTTCATTGTCCTTAACACCTGGAACAAAAAGAGAAACATGGGAAGAGTTAGAATTTTTTTTTGATTATATATAGTTTTTCCCAAGTTTTCAACTCAAATTATTGGGAATAGAATGGAAACTGATTTTTGAATTTTCTGATTTTAGTTCCATGTTTATTGTGTACAGAAACTCTGAGGAGGTGTAGTTTGTTTAGTTTTTGTATTTCTAAATTTTTGTTCTATTCAAGAAAAAGGGAACAAAAACATAAATATGGGAACAAAAATAAATTTAATTTTACTCTATATTTTGGAGCCCGTTTTTTGGAAAAAAGAACAAAATTGTTCCAAATACAAAATTTTCAAGAGTTGATCAAATGCTTTAAACAGGAATTACCTTAGACTTCTTACAATTGATTCAGTGGTCACAACTTCAAAGCTTGAGCAGCAATTGTTGATAAATCCCAAAGTCGTAGAGATTTTCATAAGTCTAGATCTGAAATGCAAACAAATTTTCAAAATTAAAACCCAAACTTGCCAATTTAGAACCTCGATGTTCAATTGATGCGATGGAGATGGCGACTTCAACTGATGCGATAGCGATGGAAACTTCAATTGATGTGATGACAATGGCGATGGATCTCTGACGCTGTTTGTGAAGGCGTGCAATGATAATGTTCAGAGGTGTGTGACTCGGTGTTGGTGCGTATGGTAAAGAGAGAACAGAGACGGGGTGGTGGTGGTGGTGGCCGTTTGCAAGAAAAGATAAGAGAACTGAGACTGAGAAAGGACCGAAAGAAAGAGATGAGAGCCGAGAGTGAGAGAGCCGCAAGAGGGAAGCGGTGGAGAAAACGCGAGCGCTGCGTAATTGAAGTAAACCCTAATTGAGGTTAATAGGGGATGGGGAGGAGATGAATCCGGTGGAGATTGGAAGGAGATGAATCTGGTGTGAGCGGTTGTGTGCATCTGAGAAAGGAAATGACAATAAGATAGCGACTAGATGAATAACTGAGAGAGAGAGAGAGAGGATATGCAGTGTGGGAGATGAGCACAAAACCCTAATTAAAAAAAAAAAAAAAAAAAAAAATCTTCTGACGGCCTTAAAATGTCTAGAGTTTTGTCTCTCATCCGACGACCGTGAATATACCAGTCTTGATTTATTATATGTGTGTGTGTGTGTAAAGTTTACAATTGTCATTCATTTAAAAAAGAAAAGAAAAAGATTAAAGAGGCGGTGAAGGCTGTAATCGACGTATATATATGCACACAAATATACTATTATATAGAGAGGGTATATATATATATATATGTTAGAAAAATAAAAATAAAAAAGATCGATCAATACATTAGCGATTTCAGTTCGAATTTCGGTTTCGAATTTCAGGTAGAATTTCTATCTCTTTTAATATTTGCATTTAATCTCTCTCTCTCTCTCTCTCTCTCTCTCTCTCTCTTGATTATGTGATTTACGCTGAAGTTGTTGTTGGAATTTTAATAGTTAGTTTTTCATGAAATATTTAGGATTATTATGTGAAAGTTATGTGGGAAACATGTTTATGTGTTATTTGAAGATTGATTGAATGCACATAGTAAAGAGGTTAAAAATTCTACTGAGTGTTGGCTCACAATCTCATAATTTTGGTTGTAAGGTTGGTAAGAATGAAACTGCGCCATGAATAATATAGGGATTTCTATCTGTAATAATTTTATTTATTATTTAATGTTGTAAAATCGACTCAAAAATTCGATAATTATAATTATCGCATAAAATTTTATTAAAAATTCTATCTAATCTGTAATTAGGTTGATATTTCTATTTTGAAAATTTAATGTATACATAATATTGTATACGTTATATATTTATATTTGTGTGATTGATATAACATTATATTCAATCCAACTCTTGGACACCCATTCAATTGTGTTCTTATGATTTTTTTTAATATTCAATCCAAATATTATAATATAATATAATATAATATAATATTATATTATATTATATTATATTATATTGTGTTCAATTCAAAACGATAATTATAATTATCGTTGTCACATTGTAAAATTTTTCAGATTTTTATAAAATAAAATATTGATTATTCGATTTTAGTATTAATTTTTCAAAGAGATAAACCGCGTAACATCCCTGGGAAATTGAACCGTCAACGTAAGGATGAAGGAGAAGGCATATATTCATTCAAACGTTCTCTTTTAAAGAGAGATTAAAATATTAATTTTTCATTTTCTTTTTTACTACCATAAAGAGATCAAATGAGACACACATCACCAACTCTACTCTCCACATCTCAATGATTGAAGTAGAGAGTTGAAAAAAAATACAAAATGGAGGTAAGAAAGAAACTCATCTTTATTTTCTTGCTTCCCTTTTTATTATTTTTTATTTTATTATATATTCTCTTGATCTTCTGTTCAGCCAAACACAATTTATTGATTTGATAATAAAATATATTAATTATAGTATTTTATTACCGTTGAATTTAGTTCAACACAGATTTAAAGATGGGGTAGAGGGAGTAATTTTTTCATGGCAAATGCATATGATTTTCTTTAGGGTTAATTATACTTTACCCTCTATAGTTTAGTCAATTTGCACTTACCCCCTATAGTTTGAAAATCGCCACTTACCTTCCCTGTGGTCAAATATGTAGTGCACTTACACCCCAACATCAGGGGGTAGGTGGTTTGAAAATCTGATCACAGAGGAGGTAAGTGGCGATTTTTAAACTATAGGGAGATAAAGTACAAATTGGCCAAACCACAAGGGGTAAAGTGTAATTAACCCTTTTCTTTATTATTGAAGAGATTGCAGGTGTAAACGAAGGATTATAACCTATTAGTTATCTAATATATTTCTATAATGAGAAGTGTAGTATTCAGAATCCTCTTTCTCTGAACCAAAAAATAAGTTTTGGGTGTCTTTTATTGTTACCGAATGTTCTATAAGTTGATATTTCTCAAAAGGGATAATGACTAATGATGAGGGAGAGTCAAGTGGGACTCTTACATAGGGTCAGCCCTCAACAAGGAGTAGAGACACCCACGCCCCGCCCCCCAACCCCCACCCTACCCCCTTGTTCATAAATTTGAAGCAAACCCATTTCTCAAAATGCCTAAAATCCGTCTGTCAGTGTCAGTTAGTTAAAGAAGTGTACAGATAAAAACAAGAACAGGTAGTAGCTAGCCATATGGCAGTGGTCTATTAAAGAGGTAGCTAAAAAAGAAGCAAAAGTTTAAGGCTCATTAACTAAGCCACAACAGACGCTTCCATTCTCTTGCATGCATATATATTATTATTTACACAAAATTCAGACTCATTTTCTGCATTACATTACTTACTCTGTTTCCTTCACTTTTCTCTCTCTCCCTCCCTCCCCCTCTCTCTCTCTATATATACAAAGTTGGGTGAGAACCACAACACCCATCACCAGATCTTGGATGTCACCGCCGCTTAGCCCTCCAAATGCTTCGACAACGATGACAAACTCAAAAGAACTAGTACTATTTTTTTTGAGTTTTTTTAATATGAGTCCCATGGCCCACCCATATATTAGAATCATACCCATATGACAATAAAAAATTAATACAAACCCCATTGAGGAGCTGTGAGTTTCCAACAGAGATAGGGGCGCCTGATTGTATTCTAAAATTGGGAAGGTAGTTCTTGGGGGAAAAGTTCCAATCAATATTAAATCACAAAGCCTTCCATTGACATTCCGTCGTTTCCATATGCTGCAGCAGTTCTGACTATGCCGTCACGTTCCGTTCACTTGCCGTCGCTATTGTATGTGCCGTCGCCATCCATTCCACTCGCCATCGCTGTCCCACATGCTGTCACCGTCGCTGTCAATTCCATCTCCTGTAAGTTGCAGCAAATTCTACTTTTTTTGCTTTGTCTCTCCACATTTATTCTCCATTTTAGGGTTTATGGTTTGTTTCAGCATATTGTTCTTTCCATCCCAGTAAAAATCATACATTGTTATTTAAGGTTAGTTACTGTTGTGCAAAAATCGAGTATTGAAGTGTGGGTTTGTTGCTTTTCATATTTGTTGTGGGTGTTTTTTTGTCAAAATTGACTGTGTAGCAAAAATCAATTTTGATCTTAAATGGGGAAAACAATATAGTTACTTTCCATTGTTCGTGTTTGGTTTCTTTTAGATGTTTACTGTGTAGATGTTTGCTACACAGTGAATTCTTGGTTACTTTCCATCTCGTTGGTGATGTTTGGTTTCTTATGATATTGACTGTGTAGCAAAAATCACATGTTGTCGTCTTGCATTTTTTTATTTCCCTCTCTCGCTTTTTCATTGTTGATGCTTGGTTGTCGAGATTGTTAATGTGTAGCAAAAATCGATCATTGAATTCTTGGTTCCTTTCCATCTCGTTGCTGGTGTTGCGTGTTACGATATTGACTATATAGCAAAAATCACATATTGCTGTCTTGGATTTTTGAATCTCTCTCTCGCTTTTTCACATTTGTCTGTTCTTGGATTTGGTTACTATACAGTAAAAATCAATTTTTGAATTCTTTGAGATATTTAATGTATAGTACAAAATCGAATATTGAAAATCTTGGTTTGAATTTCCATCTGTTCATTTTCTTTATTGATGTTTGAGTTCATAAGATAGTTATTGTGTAGTAAAAGATCTAATATTGGAGTATAGCTTTGAATTTTCAACTTCTTCCTTTTTCGTTATTGATATTTGAGTTGTCGAAATTGTTACTATGTAGTAAAAATATAAATATTAAAGTCTTGTTTTGAGTTACCGAAATAGTTACCGTGTAGCAAAAATATAAATATAACCATCCGGTATCCCCTCGGTCCCCCAATTGTGTTACTATTTTGTTTTTTAATATACAACAATAATTACTCATATTCCTCCAAGAATGTTGTTGCGCTGCTTTGAATTTTACCCCCGCCCCCGTCACTGCCCCCACCCCCATTCCAAAACATATGCTGTTGTTTTTAGAATTAATTGAGACAAACCCTACTTTTAGAACAAAAATTAGAATGGACTCTAGGCTCATATTTTATTTTGACAAAATACTACATAAAAAAAAAAAAAAAAAGGAGGAAAAAGGAGGTAGAAGAAGAGGGTTGAAGAAAAACCCATAAATTTAGATGAAAACTCTCAAAATACCCTTATTAAACAAAGACTAGATGGTTCCAATCTCTCTCTTCAATTTACAAACACAGACCCACTTTTTTTCTCTCTCTACGTCTTCTCTCTCTCTCTCCAACTTTTCTCTCTCCAAATATATTGGTGGCTCCAAATCTGGAAAGATCTGTGCACTACCTTTACGCTGCTGGCCTATGGCGGTACAATGTCGCCGCTGCCACCATCGTGCTACCATAAGAACCGCTCCACCTTTCCGTCTAACAACCACGTCTCTCGCTCTCTTTCTATCTAACCGAAACATGGCCGCAACCACTAGATCTGGTGGTGGGGGTGGACGATCTGGCGTAGACGATCAGACCGGGGTTGTCTGTGTGTGTGTGTGTGTGTGTCCGTGTCCAAAGCATGGCTACCACCACCATATCTGGCGGTGGACGTGTAAGATTTGGCCGACGGGTAGATTTGGGCCAGCGCTAGCCTCAGAGATGAAATTTCTGGCTTTTTACGTGAAGATCGACATTGTTTCTGCTCCAATTGGAGGTTTAGTAGAGTGCTTCAAGATCAAGACCCCCTTGTGCATGGAACTTTCTATCTATCTCCTCACGATTTATTTTTTTAATTTATGTGTTTTGTCCATTTATGTTTGCATTTGCTAATATCTTCATTCAATAAACTTGATTTTCTGTTTTTCATTCCAATTTTACTGAGTTAATTTCAAGATATAAGAAGTAAATATACAAGATCTGAAATTTACTGTAAAAATTAATTTTGATGCGTTGAAATTTATTGGGGCTAAAATGGTGGTAGTCTAGTAGACGGTAGTTCGTCATGATGGTGGTGGCGATATAGTAAATAGTGGTTGCGAGTGTGAATGAATATTTACTATGGTTAATATTTATTATTAAAAAAATTAATTGAGGGTATTTTTGTCTTCAAAGATAATATATTTTTTGAATGGGATTTTCATAAATAAATAAAAAGTGAAGATAAATATAAGAACTAACGGCCTTTGGGGCCCCAATTTAACTCGGCCTTGTTTTTATTGTTGTGGTTCATCAAAGTTCGTTATCCTACATTTCACCATATTATGTTGTTTAGTATTATTATTTGTTCAGTATTAATTAGTGATTTCATGATTCGCAAAATTTAGAAAGATTATATTACAAACTATTTCACTTGGTATGTAAGTGAGTCGAGCACTTCAACTCAAGAAAAATTGATAACTTTGGTGCCTGTGTTTGACACACCTCAGTAAAATAGAACCCAATAAAGTGATGTTTGGGATTTGTATTAATTTTGTGAGTATATACTTTATGTTGTATATTTTTTTGGCAGACCTGATCATGAAGTAATTATTATGTATATAATGAGACAGTTCATCCTTAGGAAATGGGCAAACATCAAGTGCACAAGCAACGACGGGATAGCAACTGTGGAAAGGGCAGATCTTATTAGGGACAATAATAAATGACAAACATGGTAGTTGGGTGTTTGATGCATTTTATGCAAAAGGCAGCTACGTTCGATGAGTCAGGCGACAATATGTTTTCTTTTTTGTTTTTTAAGTTCTTAAGAAAACAAAGTTTCGCGGGGATCATTTGTTACAACTTTATTTATGTTATTTTTGATATAATGTTGTACTTAATATAAATTTATTTGATGTGAATAAGTTTAGGATGGATGTGGTTCATGGTTAATTTTCTTCATGACGGTGTACAAATGCTTCGTTAATTTGTTTTCAACTTTTGTTATGTTATTTTTGATATAATGAGTAATATGTATCGATAAACGTGCATGTAATGTCTTAGATTAGTAAGATAAAGTTTTTCATGGTTGTAACGAAAACAAAAATATTATTGGGCGCAAATGCTTAGTTTATTCAAAAGTTCCTGTGCATTAATAATTAATTATTGCGTAATTTTACTGCACGAAAGTTTACTGTGCAATAATATTCAGGTGTCCTGTTTTAAAACTCACACTATATTATTGTGCAATAATTATGTATCTCAAAACATGTTGTGACATTTTACCAATTATTGTTATAGATTTACATGCTTATCAATTTGTATCCTTTATCTCCCAAATCCCACCATGGACGGTTGAGTTTGTTGTTGTACAATATTATATAAAAGTATTATTGTATAACAATATTTCAACCATTTGTGACGAAAATCCATTTTGATCCCAACGGTTGAAATATGTTTTGCAAAAATTTACCGTGTACCATGTAAAATATTGTTATATAATATTATTTAAAATATTGATGTACAACAATATTTTACTGTGTACCATGTAAAATATTGTTATACAGTATTATTTAAAGTATTGTTGTACATGAATATTTCAACCATTTTTAGGACCAAAATTAATTTTGGGTCAATATCCATATGGTACAATTTCATCGTACCACCACCTTTTGTTCTCATGCTTCCATCGCCATTCATTGGCACCATTTTTTGATGTCACGAATTCATTTTACGCTACTACCAACCGTCACATAATGTTTCTTGCCATCACTAATGTAGTGATGATTAGTACACATGAATTTTTCTATTCTAGAAATTCTAGGATAGTAAAGTTCTTATATGCTAATGTAATAAAATTGTGCTGGTACTTAATTTCGAAAGCATTCCCCTTTCTGCCTTCTCGCATTCTAAGTGCTTCCAAGACACTGAATTCTTCACTAGTTTTGGTGTTGGAATCTATATAGTTAGGCCCCATTTGGTTAGTGTTTCCAACGAAACCCAACCCAATCCAACCCAAAAATTTTGGGTTTGATTTTTGAAAACGCGTTTGGTAAACACAAAATTCAACTCAACCCAACCCAAAAAATAGGAATTGATTCTCAAAATTCTAAAGAAACCAGAAATAAATAAAAAAATTGTTTCTTTTTGTGCCCAAAAAACTCAACCCAAAGTTCTCAACTTCCATATTAATTTGTCGGCCGACCACCACCATCCGCCACCGTCCCCCAGCTCCGGCCGCCGCCGCTGCTGTCCGGCGACCATCGCCGGCTGCCGCCATCGTTGTCCGGCCACCGTCCGCTATCTCCGGCCACCTACAGTGACCTTCCGCCGCCGCCGGCACCCTCCGCGCGACCGACCACCGTCTCCGACCACTTCCGGTGATCTTCTGCTGCCGTCGGCCACCTCCAGAGACCGTCCGCGCCGCCGGCGTCCTCCTCCGGCAACCGTCGCCGGCAACCTCCGCCGTCGTCGCCAGCCGTCCAGCCACCGCCAAACACAAAAATAAAATTCAAGAAAAATAAATTAATTTTATGATAAAATCGTTACCAAACACATTCTGTTCTCAGCACAAAATAAAAATTGTCGTTACCAAACGTAATTTTGTTCTCAAAATTCTCAACCCAACCCAATTAAACTCAACCCAACTTATTCCAGTTGGGTTCAGAAAAGTGGGAACACTAACCGAATGCCACCTTAGAAACCAAACTAGATTCAGCATTGGGAGCATTGATTTATATCCTCTTTTGGTAGACAGCGTAAGGTTATATTCTTCCTACATGTTTACTTGAAAAATCCTGTATATCTTTCATTCCGATGATACTAATTTCTCATTAGGATTCTGTTGAGTGGATTCTGTTTTTAAGAAATATTTTCATATTCATGGGAAATTATAGCGATAAGGATTAATCAAAAAGGAAAACAAGTGCAAAAGACTCTGCAATGCAAGGCCTGGCCCTGTATACGAAGAAGTTGTTTCCGTGGTACAAACCTATATGGTACAAATCAACTGGGCAAGGCAAAAAAAAAAAGGTCAGGAATGGTGTCTCATACCTCTCACAACTGCAGCAACAATGGAGAGACAATAAAAAAAATCAAGAACTGAACATATCAAAATTGGAAAACAATTGAACTGTACATCAATATTCAAATCCCCCAAGAAAATGCAGTGACATTGACTATGTATATTTAAAAAACAATTGTACTGCAATATTAAAAAATGAACAATGTAACAAGCTCAGCAATAGTTAATGTACAAAAAAAATTCATTCCTCTAAAAAATGCAACTATATTGTTGAATAATAACTGAAACCCTCAAAATCGCAAGAATAAGAACATTTTTATTTTCTTCAAAAACTACTAATAATGTTTCTCATAAGATCCTTGAAACGCCCCCACATAGGATCCCAATCAACATTCTTTAGAGAGAGATAGTAACAAACAGGAGCCTTACAAATTAAACACATTCCGATTTGAACACTTACAGAATCGTGCCCCCAAAATCGTCGCCGTTGAATTTCGTCGTCGGCAGCCATCAATGCTCGTCGCCTGCAGCTTCGTTGGCTGTGGTATAGAATTCCTTGCAAAATTAGGGTTACCCACTTGATTTCTTTGCAAAATTAGGGCAATGATAATGAAAATAGAAGATTAATCACCCAAATCTCTTCCATTTTCGTAGCTTGAATGAATAGATTTGAGAATTCCTTGTTTAGCTTGATGATTGTTTCCAAATATATATAAAGTCTCCCCCTTTTGCCAAATCGCGCGTGAGGTGTGTGTTGAACAATAATATGTTTTTCTAAATATATTAGTAATTAATTGGGGTTTTCATTGTGTAGGCTTAACCCCTTGGGACCCATTCTAATATCCATTGTAAAATTGGGTATTTGATTAAAAAATCCTATTTTTTTTTTCATCTTTTTTGGGTATTATACAATTTTGTGTAGTTATCATTGTGTGTGTTTTTTTAGGGACTGCTTGGACGTCAAGTGCGCACATAATCACGGTGGTAATCGGTTCTGGAGTTATGTCTTTAGCTTGGGCCACCACTCAGCTCTGTTGGATTGCTAGTCCTACCGCCATGTTATTGTTCTCATTTGTAACATACTACACGTCAACTCTCCTTGCCGACTATTACCGTATAGGCGACCCCGTCACCGGAAAAAAAAAAAACTACACTTACATGGACACCGTTCAATCACACCTCAGAGAATTTCACGATTTTCAAACGTTCTGAAAAATGGGTTCTTCTTAGAAACTCGAGAAAAATAAATAAAAACTAAATTTCTTTTTTTATTTCTCAGGTGGGTTTAAGGTAAAAATTTGTGGGATAATTCAATACGTGAGTTTAAATTTTGAATAACAACAATTTTTTTTATTGAAATTTTGATGATTGATCTTGGATGAAACATGACAATTCAGAAATCAAATTGCTTCCATGAGAATGGAGGAAAAGACCTATGCAAAATATCAAGCAATCCTTATATGATAATGTTTGGTGTTGTCCAAATCACTGTCTCTCAAATCGCAGCTTTTGATCAGATTTCTTAGCTCTCCATTGTCGCCGTCGTCTTACACCTCCACCGGCCTCGCCCTCGGAATCTCCAAAGTTGCAGGTCAAAAAAAAAAAAAAAGACAGAGCTTCGCTTTAAGGCCTTTAATTTCGTTTTCTGAAATTGAGATCAATATTTTGATGATCAGAAACTTAAATTTTTCTTTTTTGATGATCACAAACCGGAAAATAAAGGGAAGTCTCACCAGAATTAACGTCGGAAATGTGACTCAAATCGAAAAAATATGGCGGATGTTTCAAGCCATGGGTGACGTAGCTTTCGCCTATTCTTGCTCCTTGATCCTCATCGAAATCCAAGACACCATCAAGTCACTGCCATCGAAGTCCAAGACAATGAAGAAGGCCACCTCCAGAAGCGTGGTGGTCATCACCGTCTTCTACATGCTTTGTGGTTGTCCTGGCTATGCCGTATTCGGCGACCTCCCCCCTAGAAACCTCCTCAACAGATTTGGTCTATTCAACCCCTATTGACTCCTCGACATAGCCAATGCCGCCATACCCATCCACCTCGTCGGAGCATACCAAGTCTATTGCCAACACATTTGCGCGTACGTCGAAAAAACAACGATCAGAATGTACCCACGGAGCCAATTCATCAACGGAGAATTCAAGGTCCTGATTCTGGGTTTTTAAACCCCTTAAACTCAATCCATTCCGTTGGTTTGGAGGACAATTTTCATGATCATAACGACGGTGATATCTGATGTGGGTAAGATCGGGCTCCCTCCACATGTCGGCCATCTGGATCAAATATGCCACATCACCAGTCACACGTTACGATGGCCTGGGTTAGCCCGAGTGGAGCCAGCCCGGATGACTCCCAGGTCGGTGGGTAGGAAGCACTTAGACAAGGTCTCCGCTTGAAGCCCTCTAGAGAATCATCACGCAAGGACAGGTCGGCGGACCCAAACCGACTTGTACCCCTAGTCCGGTCCAAACTATCCTACAACAGGTTGGGCGCCGGCAACCGCCATCTACAGTGAAGGGCCCAATGCCTAGGCCCATAGCTCTAATCCGCAGTGCCTCCCACGCTCCTGACTGCTTACCGTTAATCCGAGCTTAAGGTCATAATCTTGTTTACCCTAATCACGTTTCCTCCTATAAATAGAAGGCTTCCCCAACACTTTCGGGGGATGAAAAATTGACTTCTAGAAAGAGAAACTCCACCATAGGTCGCTCAAATAAGTCAAGGTAACAGTGACCTTTCGATCTAAATTTCTACCCTGGACTTTTACTCTCACTCCGGAGGGAACACGCCGAGGAAAGTCCTATGTGTAGGTAACAAATTGGAGCTCAGCCCGGACAACGACAAGGAGTTGAAGACGAGGAGCACAAGACCCAGACTCGAACCCAGGCCAGATAGCGCCCGTCTAGTCCAATCGACACGACGAAGAGACGATCGGAACCATTCCTGCACCATCTCTATTTTCCCTAATCCCAGGGTGATTGGACCATACTGTTGGTCGGTCAATTTTCGACATCAACAATATTGATGCTTCTGCCGCTCTTCAACATCATTCGGGATTCTCAGGGCATTCGTGTTTTGGCCGCTGACTGTTTATTTTTCAGTGGAGATGTACATAGTTCAGAAGAAGATACCTAAATGGAGCACCAGATGGGTTGCTCTCCAGAAAGTTTTGCTTGCCTCATCATCTTGATGGTGGCAGCCGCCGGTTCTTTCGCCGGAGTTGTTGAAGACCTCAAGGTTTACAAGCCCTTCCAGATTAGTTCCTGATTCAAAATTCCAAAAAAACCCTCCCAAGAATTTGGAGATTCTAAAAGTACGGTTTTGGGATCTTCAAACTGGTCGGATAGTAATTTCATCAACATTAGCATTAGGAGTGAAAATGGGTTTCATGTTATTCATAACTCCATGTCTACATGTTGTGTATTTCTGTTGTTGCCGAAAATAAATAATGAACGAGTTTACCGAATTTTTTTGAGTTGAATCGCGGACTAAGTCGCTCTTTTTAAGACGTTTCGCGGCTCTGCCCAAGAACGTGCAAACAGTGGAATAGCCCCATCATCCCCAGGATAAAACAACTTAAAATCACCTCTGTCTAAGACCTTCTTTGCACAACAGAATGCCTGAATACTAAACACACACACTGTTTGAACAAATAAACAAACTGCTCGGAAATCGAAGTTAAAAACAAAATTGTTTCAGATGAAGAAGAACAATGAAGCTGTATTTTGTTGTTTCAGATTAAGAAGAAGACTCAAGCAAATTCTGTGTCTCACAACTGTTGAAGAAACCAGTATTTATAGGAAGAAAAAAAAATATGAACGTTGGGATTATTCTGAAACTGATTCAGATTTAATTAAAAAAAGTTTCAGACTTAATTAAAAAGCGTTTAAGATAAATAAACGTTTTTTTTAATTATTTCATAAACTGATGCTTTTGTTTAAAATGTCATAACTGTTGATATGTTTTGAAATTGTTCATGTTTAACAATCTGATCTGATAATATTATTTAAATATTTTTTATCCAAAAAGAATAAATAAGTGTCACCTCATCACACGCTCGACTTGACCTGGCCGGACGGACGGCGGTGGTGGCGTGTGCGTGTGGTAAACCAATAGGGATGTAGCTCCTCTCCCCTCTACAAAATGTG
This sequence comes from Eucommia ulmoides, assembly GCA_016647705.1. Lineage (NCBI taxonomy): Eukaryota > Viridiplantae > Streptophyta > Magnoliopsida > Garryales > Eucommiaceae > Eucommia > Eucommia ulmoides. The sequence goes on from CM028336.1 coordinate 31,731,626, forward strand.
GGTACCCCTTGGGGCACACCCCAAATATCTCACATACCCATAGATGTACTCATCAATTCCTCTTCTCCCAACCAATGTGGGATAGAAGGAATTGAGGGAAAACCATTTGACACTTTCTATTATAAAAAAACAATTTAAAATTCATTTGTTTCAACAATTTCAATACAATCAAGTCATTTGTGTGAATATGTTTGTACTTTGCAAATTTTCCATTTTAAATAGGGTAATTAATTTTTTGGTCCTCCAAAGATGCTCCTTTTAGAATTCAGACATCCACTAGTCTCAATTAAGTTCTGCCCATGAAGAAATTTTAGGAAAAAGTCCATGCATTTTGGCCTCCCTGTTCACTCATATTTACGATTCTATCATTTTGTCTTATGTAATAAGACAAAATATATGTAACAGGGGTGTTAACGTTAACGTAAATGTTTAGACAATACACCTTACATATTTTACAAAAATTATTATTTGAATTTCACGTTAATGTTAACGCATTTCATGTTCTTTTTGTGCGTATTCACGTTAATTCATTTCCCCCATCTGTTTGTGTGTGTTAGCATTAACGTATCTTTTTGTTTGTGAGTTAACGGTAACATGATCATACCATATCTATTGTTGTGTGTATTTGGGTTTAGTATGCATTAGCGTTAATGCATTTTTACCATTGGACTATGGGTTTTACCATTAATGTATTTTATTTTTTGGAGGTTATGTGCATCAACGTATTTTGCTTGAACATTTACGTTAATGTCATATTGCATACTTTTATCTTGTGCGCGTTAACACTAACTACCATATGTGATATTTTGTCATTTTAAGCTGAATGTGTATTTGAATTGAACTTGCGTTAACATTAATACACATTTTTTTGTCTCTATTCTGCGTTAATGTTAACGCATTTCATGTTGTCTAGAAAACATATGTGAAAAAATCATGTAAAACACTAATGTTAACGTATAAAGAACACCCCCTCCACCTCCACCACCATTCATATCCCCACCGTCATCACCATCAAACCACATTCAATGTGAACATTTTAGAAAAAACAAATTATAAACTTCAACAACTCACAGAAAAATGTACTAAAATCACTGCAAAATTCAATTCAAATCTAGAAATCTCAGATTTGAAAAAATAGATCTAGAAATCTAAATCTAAGAGAGAGATATACATATATAGAGTAAGAGGAGAGAGATGATGCTTGACACAGCAGCCCTGAGTGTCCCAATCGTCGTCGTCGTCCCAAAGACTGAAAATCTATATATATATATATATATATATATATATATATATATATATATATATATAGAGAGAGAGAGAGAGAGAGAGAGACGTAACCGGGGAACATGGCGAGATGACGAGGCTGGACAGCGGTGAAGCAAAACAATGGTGAGCATATGGAAGACATCTCGACGACGAGGCGGTGAGATCTGAGAACCTCAGATCAGGAAATCCAAACTTGAGAAAAGATCGAAAGAGAGAGAGACAGAGGGGGAGAGAGAGAGAGAACTAGCGAGAAAGTAGCTGCGATACTAGAGATCGACAGTCCAACCACAAGAATTAGAGAACCAAGGAGAAAAATTGCGAGATTGCAGATAAGAGCGGATTGCCATTTGGGCGGCGAGGCTTAAACCATTGAGGAAGACGTACAATAATTCCTAAAGGCAGTAAAGAACACTGAGTACAAGGTTGTCGAACAATTGAGCTAAGCACCAACACAAATTTCGATCCTATCGTTGCTAATGACCTTTAAAGTACATCGAAATGCACTGTTGAAAGTCCTTAATGAGGCCCATGTGCCTAGTTCCATATCACAGGATCACTTTACTAATATAGTAGAGAATATCCCTAGCACTAATCTCGTAACCTTCACTGATGATGAGATACCATATGAAGGAACTGGGTATATCAAACCACTCAACATATCAGAGTAGTATTGGGATTTTATCCTCTGTAAAGTTTTAGTAGAAAATAGATCCACAATTAACATGTATCCTATGAGTATATTGAAGAAGATGAGGGTAAACAAGGAGCCAAACCACTGCTATCACCATCAGGGCTTTCGATGGTGACAATAGAGAGTCTATAGGAGAAATTACACTATCCATCTTTATAGGCTCGGTCACTTTTCAGTGGACCTGCATGTCTTAGACATACCAGCTGCGTATAACCTACTCCTCGAAAGGCCTTGGATACACTCGTCTGGGGCAGTTCCTTCATCACTCCATCAGAAGATGAAATTAGCCTTTAAGGATAGTATTATCACTGTCTATGTTGAGGAAGACCATGCCATCTACCAAACCTTTGTTGAATCTGTAGTAGTAGCTGAGCACGTCGACCAGGTAGTTTCTTTCCAAGCCCTTGATAAATAATGCTTTATATGTTCGAGAAGGAAGTCGACCATTAACACCTAGACTGTCTGCTGCTACCACTATGTTAGCCACTCATATAAACATCATGAACTCTGACTTAAAGATACAAGTCGGTAATAGTGAAGCAATAATGCGGTCCTTGTTTAAGATCAAATAGAAAGTAGATAGCTATAAACTGGGTTTTGTTCCAAGCCAGAATAGGGGATTTGGCAAACAACTTGGAAAGAAAAGAGAACCGAGAATAATACCTCATATCCAAGTTAGCTTTTCGTTCGCCATTGGCATTGTCCAAGATGAGAAAGAAGAGAATAAAGATAAACCTGACTTTGTGATAATCCATTACCAAACCAAGACTAATCCTCCAACATCGTTGTCAGAAGAGTTAGTCTGCATGATTAACTAGGAAGGGAATGACGTCGGAGCAGTAGAGCCAGCTAGCAGCCTCAGCAATTGGGAAGCTCATCCAATCCTGGTGCAACAAGGACTTTGGTAATCAACAAACGGTTGTAATATCTCCAATTTGATTAGCCACCAGATAGTAACGATCTCTAGGCCCTCTTTTAATTTTTTGAATATTCATTTTTTGTATTATAGTAATAATTATGCTAAGAAAATAACATATTTAAAATTAGATTTTGTGTTCACTTTTTCGGTGCCCAAATAATCTTGCATATAATCCATATAATAATGAAACACTTTTCCCAACGAGTACAATCTAGATAAGGAAATAAATTGGAAGTTAGTGGGAATCAAAACAGAAGATGACCATATTCCCGAGAATACCGAAGTAGTCTAAAGAGTCTTAGAAAGATTCGAGGAACGATCTATTCTAAGTCAAGACAAGACCGAAACAGTAAACTTAGGAGATCTGAAAAATCCGAGGGAAACAAAGATTTGGAAGGCGATCAGTAGCCAAGAGGGATAAGACCTGGTATCCTTGTTAAAGGAATATCAGGATGTTTTGGTATGGCCTTATGTTGAAATAGTAGGATTATCGACCGAAATTGTGATGTATAAGCTTTCCATTAAAAAGAGAATCAGACCGATTAAGCTAAAGATCCCTAAGATTCAACCCGATATCAGTGGGTTTCATGCTTATGCCCATTTAGGATCACGCCTAAGCCCATTCACTTGCCTTGATGAGATGGATTAGGCCTTGATTGCCCACTACAATTTATACAGTCTAGGGTATTTCAAGGTAGGTAAATTTAGTTTCTCTACTGAAGTAGTGCTAGCCACATTAGTGAAACTTCCCCATCAATGATCATACTACATACCATATTGTTGACATGACATCTAGTATGAAAAATGGACCTTTGTTGTTCCATGTCATCCTCCGCAACTTGGGCACTCAGAGCATGCCTTGTCACAAGTGACTCTCCTTCCACCGGGTGCTCCACATCATCATCACAAGCATCCTCAAGTGGTAGCATCTGGTCATCATTACTCTCACTTTCGGTTTTCACCTCTCCATTAGCACGAGCTATCATGGTTCTCTTATTTGGGCATTGTGAAGCTATGTGACCTACTACCAAACAACGAAAATATTTAATATCATGGTTACGAGTTTGGTATTCAATTTTACCTTTGTTGGCATTGGGCACATCATCTCTCATTTTTGGCAGTTCAGATTTAGACTTTGAAACAACCCCTTCATCTTTTTTCCCATTCGGCCTACATGAAGTATAGGAGCTCGGATTTTCAATGACTGAGTTCCTTTCCTTTTAAGCTGTCGTTCTACCTTCATGGCCATGTGAACCATGTCCTCCAACTCCATGTAATATTTCAACTTCACTACGTTGGCAATTTTTTGATTCAGCCCATTCAAGAACCTTGCCATTGTAGCTTCTCTATCTTTCTCGACATTAGCCCAGATCATGGAAATCTCCTTGTAGTAATCATCCATGCTCCAATATCCTTGCGTAAGGCTTTGTAATTTTTGATACAAGTCCCTATAATAGTGACTAGGGACAAACCGCCAACTCATGATGGCCTTCATTTTTGCCCACGTCTCAATAGGCCTTTCATGGTTTCTCATCCTATTTATCACAACTTGATCCCACCATGATGCGAACCTCACCAAGAATTAGTGAAACCCGAAACCAACTTAGGGTTTCTTCGCGAAGATCGAAACTAAATCAGATTTTGAACGAACAAAAAATACAGAAATTGAAAGATAGATTACCTTAACCTAACATTTATGAACGAAACGCAAACCAATGGTATAATGATCTTGACCCAATGATTATAATGAATCACGAATCAAAGATATAAGTTTGAACACCACAAGAAACTTTTGATAAGTTCATGAAAAGTTCTCTAAAGAACTAAAGAGAAAACTCTCACAATTTTATTAATCAAAGTAATGTAAAATTCGTAGGTCTACAAAGCCCCTTAAATAGGTGGCCAAGAGAATAAGAAAAGAAACCCTAATACACTTTGAAATTCGTGGATCTACATGGAGGAAAAAAGAAACCCTAAAATCTAATTGCTAAATAAAGAATAAGGAAGCTTCCTAATTTGCCTTACATTCCTAGTTGGAAAAGAAAATGATTTACTTGGCAATCAAACTTACAAATCAACCTAAAATAATTAAAAGACTTAAAATAATAAAATAAATATGATAAGAATTTCGTGGTCCACAATTCTTGGTCCATTTGAGTTCATGTCTAAACCTATTCACTTTCTTTGATGAGATGGATTAGGCCTTGATCGTCATTTGGGCCTAATTTGGGCTTTATTGTTTTCGATTCAGCCGAAAGCTCTTGAATTAGCCCATTAAGCGCTTCTTTGATCTTCTTGGATCTTGCCCTAGTAATGGGCTCAACCGGGACATGCAATGTGTCCTTTGATGTTGCTTGTTGGTTCTCATCATCCCCCCTCTCTTCAAAAGGATTCGACCTCGAATCTTCACCTACATCAAACGGAGAAAGATCAGAGCCATTAAATGTAGCACTAACGTTATACTCACCTGGAAGATCCAACTTGTACGCATTATCATTAATCCTCTGAAGGACTTGAAATGGACCATCCCCTCTAGGATGTAGCTTGGTCCGCCTATGGGCTGAAAATCTTTCTTTTCTCATATGCACCCAAACCCAATCACCAGGTTCAAAGATGACTCGTCTATGGCCCTTATTTGATTTTTTTTGCATATTGCTCATTTTTCTTCTCTATGTGTTGTCGTAAACTTTCATGGAGTTTCTTCACCATCTCAGCCTTCTTTTGTCCATCTAAAGTAGCCCTCTCATTGACTGGCAAAGGCAACAAATCCAAAGGAGTTAGTGGATTAAAACCATAAACAATCTCAAATGGTGAAAAATCAGTAGTAGAATGAACACTCCGATTATAAGCAAATTCAATGAACGGCAAATAATCCTCCCAATTTTTCAAGTTCTTTTGAATTATAGTCCGCAACAAAGTAGATATTTGATTTACTACCTCGGTTTGTCCATCCGTTTGGGGGTGACAAGTAGTTAAGAACAATAATTTAGTTCCCATTTTCCCCCACAAGACTTTCCAAAAATAGCTGAGGAACTTAACATTACGATCAGATACAATACTCTTAGGAACACCATGGACACGTATTATCTCTCTAAAGAACAAATCAGCGACGTGGGTCGCATCATCAGTTTTATTACAAGATATGAAATGTGCCATCTTAGAGAACCTATCAACAACCACAAAAATCGAATCCCTACCTTTCCTTGACTTAGGCAAGCCTAAAACAAAGTCCATGGAAATATCCATCTAAGGCGCACTAGGTATGGGCAAGGGAGTGTATAATCCATGTGGTAAGACTCTAGATTTAGCTTGTCTACATGTAACACACCTAGCACAAACTCTCTCCACATCACGTTTCATCTTTGGCCAAAAGAAGTGTTCATGTAACACGTCTAAAGTCTTTCTCACACCAAAATGACCCATCAAACCACCCCCATGTGCTTCACGCACGAGTAACTCACGCATAGAACTATTAGGCACGCAAAGTCTATTTTCTCTAAACAAGTACCCATCTAGTCTATAGAACTTACCAAAAGCTGTCTTCTCACATGCACCAACGCACTAGCAAAATCATCATCATTAGCATACAATTCTTTAACATATTCAAACCCCAGTAGCTTTGCATTTAATGTAGAGACAAGGGCGTACCTTCTGGAGAGTGCATCAGCCACAATATTTTCCTTACCTTGTTTGTATTTGATTACATAAGGGAAGGTTTCAATGAATTCCATCCACTTGGCATGCCTTCTATTTAACTTACTTTGTCCTTTCAAGTGCTTCAAGGACTCATGATCGGTATGTATGACAAACTCTCTCGGACACAGGTAATGTTGCCAAGTGTCCAATGCTCTCACCAACGCAAAAAGCTCCTTATCATATGTTGGGTAATTCAATGCTGCCCCATTTAGCTTTTCGCTAAAGTATGCTATTGGCCGATTTTCCTGCATCAAAACAGCTCCAATGCCTATTCCTGAAGCATCACACTGAATCTCAAAAGTTTTATAAAAATTAGGTAATGCTAATAAAGAGGCACCACATAACCGTTCTTTAATCTCATTAAATGCACGCTCTTGCTCCATACCCCATTTAAAACCCACGGATTTTTTGACAATTTCAGTGAGTGGTGCGGCTAGTGTACTAAAATCTTCAACAAATCGATGATAAAAACTAGCCAAATCATGAAAACTTCTTACCTACTTGATTGACTTAGGTGTGGGCCATTCTTTGATAGCCTTCACCTTTTCCTCATCCACTGCAATCCCTTCCGAACTAACAACATAACCAAGAAACACAACTTTGTCCAAGCAAAATGAACATTTCTTTAAATTTGCATATAATTTTTCGTTTCTCAGAATATCAAGCACACAATGCAAATGATCAATATGCTCATCTAAGCTCTTACTATACACCAAAATATCATCAAAATAGACCACAACAAACTTGCCTATAGACGCACGCAATGCATGATTCATTAACCTCATGAATGTACTTGGTGCATTAGTTAGCCCAAAAGGTATTACCAACCACTCATACAATCCATATTTAGTTTTAAAGGCAGTTTTTCATTCATCACCTTCTTTCATCCTAATTTGGTGATACCCACTTTTCAAATCAATTTTAGTGAAAATACGTGACCCATGCAACTCATCTAACATGTCATCTAGCCTAGAAATGGGATGTCGATACTTTACCGTAATGTTGTTAATAGCTCGGCAATCAACACACATACGCCAAGTTCCATCCTTTTTAGGCACAAGTAGTACCGCAACTGCGCACGGACTCATGCTCTCTCTTACGTGTCCCTTGGCTAGCAACTCCTCCACTTGTCTTTGAAGTTCCTTCGTCTCCTCTGGATTACTCCTATAGGCTGGTCGGTTAGGAATTGTTACACCCGGCACAAAGTCAATTTGATGCTCATTGCCTCGAATAGGTGGAAATCCACTAGGCACATCGTTAGGGAACACGTCCTCAAATTCCTGCAACAAAGAAATAAAAACACTAGGCAAAGATTGGTCAAATTCGTTAGCACTAAAACACGCCTCTTTGTACAATAGTACAAATATAGGCCGGTTTGCATACAAAGCACCCTTGATATCACTCGCCTTAGCATAAAAGCTCACTTGTTTCTCTGTTTTTGTCTCATTTTTTCCACTTCTTTTTTTCTTTTCACTCTCTTTTATGTTTCCACTCTCTTTTTTCTCATATTTTTTTGAACTCTAGGTCTCACAAGTTTTTTTCAACTCATTCTCTCTTTTCAATTTCATTTGATCCTCATACACTTGTTTTGGAGTCAACAGCATAAGAGTAATGGTTTTATTGTCTTTGACGAATGAGTGCTTATTCTTGAACCCGTCATGAATAACCTTCCTATCAAATTGTCATGGCCTGCCCAACAATATGTGACCCGCATGCATTGGAACAACATCACAAAGTACTTCATCCTTGTACTTCCCAATCGAAAATGAAACTAACACTTGTTTATTTACCCGAACCTCCCCACAATCATTCAACCACTACAATTTATAAGGTCTAGGGTGTTTCAAGGTATGTAAATTCAGTTTCTCCACTAAAGTAGTGCTAGCCACATTAGTGCAACTTCCCCCCATCAATGATCATACTGCATACCTTGTTGTTGACGTGGCATCTAGTATGAAATATATTCTCCCTTTACTGTTCCATGTCATCCTCCGCAACTTGGGCACTTAGAGCACGCCTTGCCACAAGTGACTCTCCCTCCACCGGGTACTCCACATTATCATCACAAGCATCTTCAAGTTGTGGCATCTGGTCATCATCACTCTCACTTTCGGTTTCCACCTCTCCATCAACACGTGCAATCATGGTCCTCTTATTTGGGCATTGTGAGGCTATGTGACCTACTCCTAAACAGCGAAAACATTTAATATCACAGTTACGAGTTTGGGTTTCAGTTTTACCTTTGTTGGCAATGGGAACATTATCTCTCCTTTTTGGGGGTTCGGTTTTGGACTTTGAAACAACCCCTTCGTCCTTCCTCCCATTCGGCCTCCATGAATTAGATGAGCTTGAATTTTGAAATGACCGAGTTCCTTTCCTTTTAAGCTGTCGTTCCACTTTTATGGCCATGTGAACCATGTCCTCCAACTTCACATAATGTTGCAACTCCACCACATTGGTAATGTCCCGATTCAACCCATTCAAGAACCTTGCCATGGTAGCTTCTCTATCCTCCTCGACATTAGCCCAGATCATAGCAACCTTCATCTCCTTGTAGTAATCATCCACGCTCCGGTAGCCTTGCGTAAGGCTTTGTAATTTTTGATACAAGTCCCTATAGTAGTGACTAGGGACAAACCGCCTTCTCATGATGGCTTTCATTTTCGCCCATGTCACGATAGGCCTCTCATGGTTCTTTCTCCTGTTTATCACAAGTTGATCCTACCATATTATAGCATAGTCAATAAACTCAATCACAACGAGTTTTACCTTTTTCTCCTCGGAGTAGTTGTGGCACTTAAAGATCAACTCCACCTTCTTCTCCCACTCCAAGTATGCTTCAGGATCGTTTTTCCCTTGGAATGAGGCTATCTTCACCTTGATACTTCCCAAGTTATTATCAATCCGCTCCCCATGTCTATCTCCTCTATTCCCATGTCCACTCCCAAATCTGCCCAAGCTTGCATTAGAGGCCCGATCGTCTTCATCTAGGTCATCCCCATAATCATCTTCATACACGAACCGAGGCTGATTCCTCTCTCTTCATTGCACATTAAGAGCTCTCGGTGGCTGCCCCTTTTGTGCACTAGACTCAACTTTGTCAAGCCGCTCATTCACTTTATCAAACCGCAAGTTCAACTGTTGAAACTTTTGCTCCAAGGCCTTGTAGAAAACTTTTGCGTTTATTATGTCCATCCTTTCATGTGTTTCATCAAACGAGCCTTTGTTTGTTTCTCGAGACATGTTTAGTAACCTGCAAAACAAAGTTAGCAAACCTCACAAACACTCCCTCACATGTTTGCACTCAAACTATGTCACTCCACTCGTGTATCACTCAAATTCGGCTTTTACCCTCTTATAAGCTCACACTCTCTTGCCTTTTTCCACTCTTTAGTTTCCTCTTTTAGTTCTTTATTGAACTTAATCAATCTCAATCAGAAATTTCCTTGTAGCAATCCAAACTCAACAATTTGATTCACTAAGAATGAGATTTTAGTAACGAAACAAAGGGAACAAAAATAGCACAAAGAAAAGTTTATAGAGTAGAACAAGAAGAAATTATTCTCAATTTTTGTTGGGGGGGCTGTTGAATTTTCTCAATTTTTTTTTTCTGTTTCTGTTTTTTTTTGTTTTTTTTTTTTTTTTTTTTGTTTCTGTTTCTGTTTTTTTTTTCTTTTCTATTTTTTTTTGAAAACCAACAACTTTAAATTAAGATTTGAAGAAGCATAATATTTAAACGAAAAATATGATCAGAACAAAGATGCACCGCGTTTATTTTTTTCAAGATTGGACTAGATTTGAATTAGAATGAAAAGAAAAAAAATACAATAGATCTGATGATATAATTTGGTCAAGAAAAAAAAATTATGAAGGAATAGATATGAAAGAACGAAAAAGAAAAAGGATAGATGAAACCTGATTTAGACCTTACTCTTATTACCAAATGATGCGAACCTCACCAAGAATTAGTGAAACCCGAAACCAACTTAGGGTTTCTTCGCGAAGATCGAAACTAAATCAGATTTTGAACGAACAAAAAATACAGAAATTGAAAGATAGATTACCTTGACCTAACATTTATGAACGAAATGCAAACCAATGGTATAATGATCTTGACCCAATGATCATAATGAATCACGAATCAAATATATAAGTTTGAAAATCACAAGAAACTCTTGATAAGTTCATGAAAAGTTCTCTAAAGAACTAAAGAGAAAACTCTCACAATTTTATTAATCAAAGTAATGTGAAATTCGTAGGTCTACAAAGCCCCTTGAATAGGTGGCCAAGAGAATAAGAAAAGAAACCCTAATACACTTTGAAATTCGTAGGTCTACATGGAGGAAAAAGGAAACCCTAAAATTTAATTGCTAAATAAAGAATAAGGAAGCTTCCTAATTTGCCTTACATTCCTAGTTGGAAAAGGAAATGATTTACTTGGCAATCAAACTTACAAATCAGCCTAAAATAATTAAAAGACTTAAAATAGTAAAATAAATATGATAAGAATTTCGTGGTCCACAAGCTTTGGTCCATTTGAGTTCATGTCTAAACCCATTCACTTGCTTTGATGAGATGGATTAGGCCTTGATCGTCATTTGGGCTTTATTGTTTTCGATTCAGCCGAAAGCTCTTGAATTAGCCCATTAAGTGCTTCTTTGATCTTCTTGAATCTTGCCCTAGTAATGGGCCCAACCAGGACATGTAATGTGTCCTTTAATGTTGCTTGTTGGTTCTCATCACACCATATTATAACATAGTCAATAAATTCAATTACTCAAGATGGTGGGATCAACTTGTGATAAACTAGATGAGAAACCATGAGAGGCATATCGAGACGTAGGCTGAAATGCAGGCCATCATACGGAGGCGATTTGTTTTTAGTCACTACTATAAGGACTTGTATCATAAATTACAAAGTTTTAGACAAGGTTATCAGAGTGTGTATGATTACTATAAGGAGATTGATATTTCTATGATCCAAGCTAAAGTCGAGGAAGATAGAGATGCAATAATGGTAAGATTTTTGAATGGGTTGAAATGGGAAATTACCAACGTGGTGAAGTTTCAACATTACGTGGAGTTGGAGGACATAGTTCACATGGCCATAAAGGTGGAACCATAGCTTAAAAGGAAAGGAACTAGGTCATTTCAAAATCCAAGCTCCTCTACTACATGGAGACCGAATGGGAGAAAAGACAAAGGGATTGTTTCAAAGTCTAAATCCGAACCACCAAAAAGGAGAGATGATGTGCCCAATGCCAACAAAGGTAAAACCGAATACCAAATTTGTAACTATGATATTAAATGTTTTCGTTGTTTAGGAGTAGGTCACATAACTTCACAATGCCCAAATAAGAGGACCATGAGAGCCTGTGTTGATGGAGAGGTGGAAACCAAAAGCGATAGTGAAGATAACCAGATGCTACCAATTGAGGATGCTTGTGATGATGATGTGGAGTACCCGGTGGAGGGAAGTCACTGGTGGCAAGGCATGCTCTAAATGCCCAAGTCGCGGAGGATGACATGGAACAACAAAGGGAGAATATTTTTCATACTAGATACCATATCAACAATAAGATATGAAGAATTATCGTTGATGGGGAAGTTGCACTATTGTTGCTTGCACTACTTTAGTAGAGAAACTGAATTTACCTACCTTGAAACACCCTAGAATGTATAAATTTTAGTGGTTGAATGATTGTGGGGAGGTTCAGGTATATAAGCAAGTGTTAGTTTCCTTTGTAATTGGGAAGTACAAGGATGAAGTACTTTGTGATGTTGTTCCAACGCATGCAGGTCATTTAATATTGGGCAGGCCGTGGCAATTTGACAGGAAGGTTAATTATGATGGGTTCAAGAATAGGCACTCATTTGTCAAAGACAATAAAACCATTACTTTTGTGCCGTTGACTCCAAGACAAGTATATGAGGATGAAATGAAATTGAAAAGCGAGAATGCGTTGAAAAAAATTTGTGAGACTGAGAGTTCAAAAAAAGATGAGAAAAGCGAGAGAGAAAAGAGTAAAGAGAGTGAAAAGAAAATAGTGAGTAAAAAAATGAGAAAAAAATAAATAAAAACAAGTGAGCTTTTATGCTAAGGTAAGTGATATCAAGAGTGCTTTTTATACAAACCAGCGTATATTTGTACTATTGTACAAAGAGGCTTGTTTTAGTACTAATGAATTTGACGAATATTTGCCTAGTGTTGTTGTTTCATTATTGTAGAAATTTGAGGACGTGTTCCCTGACGACGTGTCTAGTGGATTGCCACCTATTCGAGGTATAGAGCATCACATTGATTTTGTGTCGGGTGAAACAATTCCTAACCGACCGGTCTATAGGATTAATCCAGTAGAGATGAAGAAACTTCAAAGGCAAATGGAAGAGTTGCTGGCCAAAGGACACGTCAGAGATAGCATGAGTCCGTGCGTGGTTCCGGTACTACTTGTGCTTAAGAAGGATGAAACTTAGCGTATATGTGTTGATTGCCGATGTTGATTCCAAGATTTTGATGGACAATTAAAATTTGATGTTTTTGGTGGAACTAATGAGTTTATTGAGTGTTTTAGTGTAAAAGTTCCATTAATTATATTATCATGAATAAATTGTTAAGGATGCTAAGGATGCAAAGAGACAGACAAATAAGTGGATATTAAGAGATTGAAGATTCTGAAGAATCGAGGTGAAAACAACTCAGACTAATTTTTACTCTTAATGTATCCCGATTAGGATCACACACGACACAAAAATGAATTTATATTTATATGTATTTTTATTAGGATCCCAATTAGTTCACATATTTGCTCCAACGTGAAATTGAAGAAGAAATATTTGCCTAAGAAAGATTAGTGTTTAAACTTGATTAATAGTGTCAATTTAGTTAATCGAGAAAATAAATCGGTTAAAAGTTCGAAAACGTCGAATTTGGAGTTCAAATTAACTAAGGTAAAAATGTTCTAGCACTGATTAGTCAACCGACTAAGTAGGATCGGTTAATCGATGGGCATAGGTTGGAAAATAGAGTATTCTCTAAATCGATCAGTCAACTGACCGAGAGAGATCGGTCAACCGATAATCGAAAAGTGAACTCTCTGAATCGATCGGTCAACCAACCAGGGCTGAAAAATAGCTTGGGGAGCATCCTGAATTGATTGGTTAACCGACCCTTGGGGGATCGGTCAACCAACCATGTTTGAGAAATGGCTTGGGCTACAACCTAAATCGATCGATCGACCGATGGGTCATTGGTCGGTCAACCGACTTGGCAGTTTCAGGATTGGAGGATTTCGAGGATTTGATCTAAAAATAGCTGTTAACTAGCTGTTTTGGCTGATTTTTTGGAGATATCTTTGAGATTTAAACTTATGATAGATATATCATCCTTATTTGATTATCTCTATAGATATGGTTCACTCATCTTAAGTGTTTCTCAAATTGGTACATTATATACTTCCTATCTTGTTTTTATTTGAGATTGAGAAATATTTGGAGGACTAAATTGAATATTTTAAAAGCGAAAATTAAGTGAATTGAACCAAAATTAAGTTATATTAATATATGGGGTCTATATGAGCATTTAAATGTCATTTCTTGTGGGAACTAGCCGTTAGAAGGCTTGTTTCAAATCTATTTAAATAGACCTGCGTTTTTCACTTTAAAAAGTATCAATCTATCAAGAACAAATCCGTTCCTGAGCTTTATGAGAGTTATTATTCTGAAAATATACTGAGAGTTTATTGTGAGATTATTTTTGAGAAAAGTTCTTGAGAAAAGTGTTGAGGATTCTGCAACTACCGATCTAAGCTTTAATTGCGATTCAGTTTTCATTCTTTCAGTGGTATCCTGGTGAGATCTTTCCAAGCTACTATTTTATATTTTGAGTTATTATTATTAGCTTGGATTTAAGATTTGTGTGAAATTGTTTTGAAACTTTAAAGTGCATAAAATTATTTTTAAGATGATTTTTGTGTTAATCTGATTATGTGCTTATTTGTGTGCTACCCATATATTTTATAATCAAATTTTAAATTTCTCACGTAAAATTCTATCACTAGTAAATTCGGGACATTAATTGTGTTTAATTAATTTGAGGTGGTAGAAGTTTCGAGTGGAAAAAAAACTTATCAATTTATTGTAATTGGTGAGTTGTGTATGGATTAGATATTGTTGGGAATATCTAATCAGGGGTAGCTTGGTTTCAATCTCTTCCAGTAAAGAAATTGAGGTTTGATCTTTACCTAAGGTATAAAAATGTTAGGTTACTCTTTTCCGTGAAAAGATATAGGTGTTAATTCTTCCTGAATAGAATTAGTTTGTGTGACTTTGTAACAGTTTCATTCGTATCGGTGAAAAGGATACTTAGAGTGATTTTTTGTGAGGTTTGATTCTTAACCTAAGTATAAAAGAATTAAGTTAATTTTTAGCCTATTAAAAAGATAGAGGTTATTCCTTAACCTGTGAAAAGACAATTGTAAAGGTTGATTATCAGTCTGTGAAAAGAATAATTGTGTAAGGGTTTGGTTCTTACTTGTTTAAAGGAATCTTAGTGGTTTAGTGGGTGTGACTCTCCGTAGGGCTCGAAGGACTGAATTAGCCAAGAGTAGCTTGGTAAACCAATATACATCGTGGTGTGCTGCATTGTTACTCTATTTGTTTTTTTTTGTTTGGGTGTGCACCTAGTTTATATAACACTTATCCGCTAATATATAGAGATAATAATTAATTTAGGATTAAATTAATTATTTGAATTTTTAAGTGTTGAAAGATAAATATTTGCTTAAATTTTTATAACTACCCAGTTCACCCCCCATCTTGGATAGATCACTGGGCCAACAACCGAGCTATTAACAACATTACGATAAAGTATTGACATCCTATTCCTAGGCTAGATGACGTGTTAGATGAGTTGCATGGGTCATGTATTTTCACAAAAATTGATTTTAAAAGTGGGCATCATCAAATTAGGATGAAAGATGATGATGAATGGAAAACTGCCTTTAAAACTAAATGTGGATTGTATGAGTGATTGGTAATGTCTTTTGGGTTTACTAATGCACCAAGTACATTCATGAGGTTAATGAATCATGCATTGGTGTATTTATAAGCAAGTTTGTTGTGGTCTATTTTGATATTTTGGTGTATTGTAAGAGTTTTTTTTTTTTTTAAAAAAAAAAACGAACTCTTTATTAATGAAATGGAAAAATTACAACCTTAGACGGGGAAGACCCTCTTGATCCTCACGAGCATAAGAGGTTACGTCGTGAGGTAAGGGATTACCTAAAGGAAATAACAAAGGGCTAGACGAAACAATGTTAGCAAGACTATCAGCAACAAAATTACATTCTCGATGAACATGAGAAATCTGAATTTCAAATGATAGAATCCAAAAACGAACTGTGTTCCAAAGATAGGCATCGACCAGATTGGGTTATCCTTCTTGATTGAATGAACCAAAGCTAGTGAGTCGCTTTCCACTGGCAGAGGAAGCTGGCGTAAACGCAAAGCTTCCTGAATCCCCAAGAACAACCCATGGAACTCAGCTAGGAAACTTGAACTAACAGTAAGGGGAGAGAAGAAATCCCAACTAATAGCTCCATTACTATCTCGAACACCACCACCATAAGAAGACGTCATGGTCTCTCTCTTCAAAGCACTATCCACGTTAAGTTTGAAACTCTCATCGGGTAAACGGGTCCAATAACAAATCAGCGGCCGACGACGAATAACCTGCTTAATCGGACAACCCAACAGAACCAGAGACTGAATCCCAAAAGAGGATGAAACCGACTTAGATTTAGTCAAAGGGCTCAGCGCTTGAACCCAGTTTCTAACTTTGAAAATTATCCATTTATCAAACATGGAAATATCATCATAGAGAGCACGATTCTGATTTAACCAAATCTCCTAACAAATCAGTGATGGGATCAATGCCCCTAATTTATGAAACTGAGAACTCCCTTTTAATCTACTCCACCACAACTTAATACAAGGTATTAATGGTTGAGGAATAAAATGAATATTAAAAAAGGAGCTAAAATACCGCCAGACCTTTGAAGTAACCTCACTATCCAGAAAACGATGTTGGATATTTTCAGTAGAACGAAAGAAGCAACATTGACAACCCGAAACCAAAAACACTCCCATTTTCTGGATGGTATCATCAACTGCAAGTTTGTTCTTCAAAAGCCGCCACATGAAAATACTAATCTTCAAAGGAAACCGCATATTCCAAAGATTAGAATAAAGAGCAATTGGGATTACCTCACTTCTAATAGCCCTCCAAGCGGATTTTATGGAGAAGACTCCATTATCACTAGGAATCCAAATGAGAGAATCGGATTTCGATGACAATACTGGAAGGGAGGCCTCCAAGAAGTCCTAAGCATCATCTTCTAGATCTGGGGAGATCCATTCCTTATCCTGTAAGCAAATTTTGACAGAAGACAACAAGTTGGTAAAATAGAGATCATTAGCAAGGATACCAAGGCCCCAACCATCTTGCTAAAAATTAGTTAGCTCTCCATTGCCAACTATCCATCACGATAAATTATTAAAAGTATTTTTCGCCGACAATATATCTTTCCAAATTTTAGAACTCCCAATATGATCTTGCCACAGAGATAACGGGAGATGATTAGTGTATTTGGAGCGTATAAAATCACACCAGAGAGACTTCCCTTTCAGCAGAGACCAAATCCGTTTGAGAGAAAAAACCAGCTTCATATCTTTTAGTTTGCGAAGATCAAGACCGCCGGAAGAGGTATCTTGACAGATTTTATGCCAAGTCATCCAGTGCCTTTTCTTACCTGAATCCGAGTGGCCCCAATTTTTTTTTGCAAACATAGATTCCATATCCTCTAGAATGCTATTATGAACACAAGTGGATGCCAAAAGATGAAGAGGGAAGGAAGATAAAATATGCTTTAGAAGAATAAGTTTACCTCCACTAGATAGAAGCTTAGCCTTCCACCCATCGACTTTCTTAGACACTTTCTCGATAAGACCAACAACGTGACTCGCTTTAAAATGATCATAGGTAAGGGGCACTCCAAGGTAAATACAAGGAAACCCACCTTGACTAAAGCCTGTAGAAATACCAATAGCCAAGCGATGCACATTAGGACAGTTACGATGCTAATAGAAATTACTTTTCGGAGCACTCACAAGTTGACCAGAGGCTAATTGATACTCTTCAAGCACCTGCATTAAATTTCTAATACTGTGAGAACTTCCATTGCAAAAAATGAGAGTATCATCTGCAAACATAAAATGAGAGACCATAGGATAATGTCTTTTAGTTACAAAAGGTTGAACTCAGCCATCTATCATGGAATGATAGATATTTCGACTAAGAACCTCTTGAGCCAAGATAAACAGTAAAGGAGAAATAGGGTCACCTTGACGCAATCCTTTAGAAGTAGGAGACCAACCCTTATAAACCCCTTGAAACACCACTGAGAAATAGGTCGAGTCAAAACAGCTAGAAGCAGCAGTAATAAATTCCAAGCTGAAACCATATCGATTAAGCATCTCAATTAAAAAATTCCACTCGATTCAATCATATGCTTTGGCCATATCGAGTTTGAGCATAACATTACGCCCCCGAATATCCTTTCCCAAATCTTTGACAAGCTCTTGGGCTAGCCCAATGGCTTCAGCTATGGACTGGCCTTTAACAAATCATGCTGTTGAACAAAAATCAACTTGGGTAAAAGAGACGCTAGCCTGGTAGCTAACGCCTTAGAAAAGATTGTATAAAAAATATTACATAAACTGATCGGACGAAATCTTTTAGAGAAGAAGGTTGAGACTTCTTCGGAATAAGGACCAGTAAGATACTAGAGAGAGCAGTAGGAAGAGGATTTCCTTTAATAAAATAATTAGAAGCTTCCCAAATATCGTTACTCACAATATCCCAAGAAGATTGGAAAAAACTTGAAGAGAGAGAATCTATATCTGGAGCACCGTCAATGGGGATGGACCAAAGGGCATATTTGATTTCCTCTATCGAGAAAGGAGCCAATAGCATAGCATTATCCATATTCGTAACAATATGAGGGATGGAATCAAAGACAGTGTCAGAAAAGGACACCGGGGCAGACGAGTATAAATCTTTAAAAAACTCAATAGCAGCTTCATGAAACATATTGGGATCAACCAAGCTACTTCCACCTTCATGGCGAATAGTAGACAAACATAGAGGAGAATTACGCATTTTAATGAACGTATGAAAGAATTTAGAATTGATATCTCCCTCTGCTAGCCAATGCTCTAGAGATTTTTGTTTCCAATAGATTTCCTCTTTGTGAATAAGATTATTATATTCTGTAGTAGCTTGATCAAGTAAGTCCGATACAGTTTGAGACCAGTTGGTTTGAAGCATAGAATCATAAGCTTCCACCCTATCCTTCGAAGAATTTAACTCAACAAAAACGTTTCCAAAAGTTTGAGCATTCCAAACTTTTAGAGCCGCCCTCGTCAATTTGATGTTAATACTCAAACGAACCAAAGGATTTTGATGAGAAGCCTTCCAAGCCAATTTAACCACATCAAGAAATCCCTCATGTAACGTCCACATCCGTTGAAACCGAAATAGCTTCGGAACATTATATGAAAAAGAAGAGGAGTGTAGAACCAACGGGCAGTGCTCCAAATTAATACGTTCTAAATGCTCAACCCGACCATCGAAGAAATTATAAATCGTAGGTAAAACCAAGATTCTATCCAAGCGAGAATATTGTCGAGATAACCCTTGACGATTGTTACAAAAAGTAAAAGTTGACCCCGTGAACCGGGGGGGGGGGGGGAGGGGTCCACTAGGCTGGCTGAATTAATTCATGTATTAAACTCTTGCATGGCACTCCAAGAAGGGGTTAAACGACCCAACTTCTCAGACATACTACGAACAACATTAAAATCTCCCCCCAAATTATCAGAATAGAGACCGAGGTAGTTGTAATGAGAAGATCTTCCCAAAGAATTCTGCGTTCGATCTGAGAGCAACTAGCATAAACCACCACAATCAAAAACTCCAAATCTAACCAAGATAATTTACAAGCAATAAATTGACGATGCGTACGAACAATTTGGACTTCCAGGTTATTCTTCCATAAAACCCAAATTTTACCTGACTCACCTTGATTAGAGACTGCATTATGGAACTTGATAGCTTTGTTTACTCTCCCCATGTTAGAATCATCAATCCATGGATCAATAACTCCGGCAAATGAAACTTTCAAAGACTTCACAATTCGTTTTAATCTAGCAAAGGTGCTCGGGTTTTTGATACCCCTACAGTTCCAAAACAGAATGGAGTCAGACATTAAACTTCACTTGATGAAGTGTTACCATTCCCGAAGTCTTGGAGATTCCTCCAATTGACTCCGGAACCTTCGCTTTTTCGTTTTTCCTTTGAACTAGCTGATAATCACCTGTTTCGGCGCTTATCGTATCAGTTGCATATCCAGCTACTTCATTATCCTTATCCAAATAATCATCGTGTTCCGAATGAAAATCCCTAATAGCAACAGTGTTTTCTCTCTTCTCATCCGCAAATGGAACTTGGAGAACTTGAATTATATTACTTTCCCTATCTTTTGGCAGATTATCATTTTGACCTGAAGCTAACTGGATTGTAACATCCGTACCTGCTGAAAGTTTAACGACGACCTGATTTGTAGTCGCCAGAGCTGCTGTTGCGTTGACCTGATCTATAGCTGTCGGATCTGCTTTGGCATTGACTTTGTCTGCTGGAATGGAGACAGGGGGTGAGACCCCCTTCTTCTCTGTAACACCACTCTCATGAACAGTATTTTGATTGACGTCAGAAGGATCAGAAATAAGGGCTTGAACAGAAGAAACCTCCTTAGAAATCGAAGAGTTCGGAATGGGGATCATGGTCTGTTGGGTTTTCCGCAAAGCCCTATTATGCCTTTTTTTTTTTTAGCTTTTGGACATTGTTTTACCAACATCCGTTTCATTACCTTTCTCTACTATCTTTGTTAACAATTCCAGATTTTTCCGACGACATATCTCCAAGGAATGACATATTGATCATTTGCATTATATGTCTGATATTCTAAGTAAAGAAAAACTATATGCAAATTTAAAGAAATGTTAATTTTCTTGGATGAAGGCTTGTTTCTTGGCTATGTTGTTAACACAACTAGGATTGCGGTGGATAAGAAAAATGTGAAGGCTATCAAAGAATGACCTACACCTAAGTTAATCATAGAGGTACGAAATTTTCATGGTTTGGCTAGTTTTTATCAGCAATTTGTCAAAGATTTCAGTACACTAGCCCCATCACTCACCAATATTGTTAAAAAATCATTAGGTTTTAAATTGGGTATTGTGCAAGAATGTGCATTTAATGAGATTAAAGAGATATTATGTGGTGCTTCCTTATTAGCATTACCTGATTTTTCTAACACTTTTGAAATTGAGTGTGATGCCTTAGGAAGAGGAATTGGAGCTGTCTTGACTCAGGAGAAGTGACCAATAGCGTACTTTAGTGAAAAACTAAATGGGGTAGCGTTGAATTACCCGACATATGACGAGGTGCTATTTGTGTTGGTAAGAACATTGGAGACTGGGCAACATTACCTGTGGCCAAGATAGTCTATCATACATACCTACCATGAGTCCTTAAAGCACTTGAAGGGACAAGGT
The DNA here is from genome assembly GCA_016647705.1 of Eucommia ulmoides. NCBI lineage: Eukaryota > Viridiplantae > Streptophyta > Magnoliopsida > Garryales > Eucommiaceae > Eucommia > Eucommia ulmoides. Next base: position 31,752,871 of record CM028336.1, read on the forward strand.
AAGTTGAATAGAAGCATTGCCAAGTGGATGGAATTCATTGAAACCTTTCCTTATGCAATCTTTTACAAACAAGGTAAGGAAAATATTGTGGCTGATGCACTATCCAGAAATATGTATGGAGCATGTAAGAAGACAATGTTTGTTAATGAGAGGGCTAGTTTGGATGGACAAAACCAGGTTGAGATAGTGAAGAAACTCTTTGAAAGTGTACAACAACACATAGAGATAAAAAATGAGGAATATGCAACCAAAGCCAACAACGGCCATAGACTTGTCACATTTGAACCGGATGATTGGGTTCAGGTACATATGAGAAAAGAATGATTTCCAGCCCATAGGCGATCTAAACTACATCCTAGAAAAAACAAGAAAGATAATATTATGGAATAAAACAAGAAGGATTTAAATCTCAATATAGCTGCTAGAATGTTTTATTTTTATTTTTCGTTTTTGTATTTTTTTCTTTTTGAAAATTAGCCACTTTAAAATGAGATTTGACCAGTGATGAAGATGTACTGCGTTTTTGATCGAAATCTGACCAAGTTTGATTAAAACAAAAAATGCAGAGTACTATAAACAAAATTGGACCATATTTGATGACATAATTAGGTCAAGAACAAAACATTAGGAATGAATATATATCAATGAACGAAAAGAAAAAGGATAGATGAAATTTGATTTAGAACTTTGCTTTGATTACCAAATGATGCGAGCCTTACTAAGAATTAGTGAGATCCGAAACAAACTTAGGGTTTCTTCACGAGGATTGAACTAAATTCAGATTTATAAATGTAAGTGAGAACACTAAAATAAACAATTTAGGATAGATTACCTTGACCCAACGTTTATGAACGAAACATCAATCAATGGTATAAGTAATGATCTTGACAAATGATTATAACGAATCATGAAACAAAAAATATAGAGATTGAATACCACAAGAAATCTTGATAAGTTTAGAAAAAAGTTCTTTGAAGAACTTAAGAGAAAACTCTCACAATTGTATTAATCAAAGTAATGTGTTTTTCCCATGGGATACAACTCTTTGAAATAGACGGATAACAATAAAGGAAAACTCTAACTAGTGAACAGTAACCTATGAACAGTGCATCCACAATAGGAAAATAAAAACCCTAGTGTCTCACACTACAAGAAAAAACAAAAGCATAAGGAAACTTTCTGTTTTACCTTACATTCCTAGTCTAAAAGGAAAAGGCAAATTGGCAATCATGTCTTAGAAATCATCTGGAAGGTAACTTCTAGCCTCTTTTGAGATCCTCAAGGACCGATCATTCAACCTCCTTTGAGAAGATTCCGTAGATACTCAAGGATTAGTCATTTAGCCTCATTTGAGATCCTCAAGGACCAGTTATTCATCCTCAGTTGAGATCTCTCAAGGACCGATCATTTAGCCTCCTTTGAGATCCTCTAAGACCGACCATTTGGCTTTCATTTGAGAAGATTACTTGCCTTGTTAGGAAGGAATGTAGTTAATCCTGTGGACGATATGGTGGGTTTCATATCCTCGCCAACCTAGGGAAACTACAGAGATGACGATTGTCTCCATACATTGCTGCGTAATCCTCTAGGATCGATGGTTGGTATCCTTCAAAAAATTCTTTACCACTTTTATAGGGTAGATGCAACAATGTTCAGGAACGCTCCTGATTTTGCTTAATAAAATTTAATTCCTATATTTAAATTTCATGTTGGTAGCGCGTAAATATGTCGCTACTTTCACTGCAAGTGTACGAGTTAAATTTTAGTATAAATTGGGAAGAGTAAGGGTTGTCGTATCTACAGGGATTGGTGTAGACAGTCGTTGAGTACCGCGATTATCATAACCTAACTTTATTTAGGCGATAAAAATAAGATTTGTTTATAATAAAATACTAATACTAAGTTAATTAAACTAATTATACTCATATAATGGTATGACGTTTATGGAAAAATAATGCCTAGGGATTAACTTCGTCCACTTAAACGTGTTCGTTTCAATCTAGTTTACATTAATAACATTCATCATATCCGAAAATCTCAGTATTGAAATCTCATTCACTACCTCTCCCGAGTGTAAAGTGAATGAATATGTGACTTAGCGTCAACGCCAGGTTATTAGATCGTCGCGTTGTGTTTAAATCCTAGTTCGAATCTGGGGTTACCTCTCCCGAGTGTCAATCCCTGTATTCTCAGTATATCTAAGCGAGCATATAAACATTGAATAATGGTAAACACAATCGGATAAACACAAACAACCATTAACGAAACATAGATTTTATATAAATGACGTTTTCGTGAATTACATCAAGCCCTAGACAATATATGTTTAGTTACACATAGCCATAGCCCTATATATAACTAGAAACGAGCTAAACATATTGAAACATACAGCCAATCTAAGAGAGAAATAGAGGAATGAGGAGACTAGCTGTTATCCGAAGATTTGCTGTTAAAACTGCTCTGAGAATGCTTCCTCCTTCTTCGCGTTGTGATCTTCTATTGATCGAATGACCTTGGAGCTCTCAAGACTCCCGAAAACATCCACCTCCTGTTTAGGGAGAATATGGACTATATTTATAGGATCCAAAATATCTTAAAAATATCTAAAATATCTGCAAAGTGACCACTGCAGCGGTGGGCATGTCGGCAGCTTCACCACTGCAGTGGTGGGATGATTGCTGCAATGGTAGATATACAAAGAGTTTAGGTAACTCTCTGTACTTTGACCTCTGTAGCGGTGGCCTGTATAACTGGAAGTTTTCCTTTTTGCTCTTTTCCCACCGTTCTTCCACCGTTCTTGCTTCGATAGGATCGTTTAAAGACCGTTTTAGTCCATTTTCACCTAAATACCTATTTTAAGACAAAATAAATAAAAACATATTAAAACATAATAAAACCCTATAAAAATTCTCAAAAACTACCAAAACCGGCTTGGGAATAAATAGATAAATTACACTTATCAGGCATAGAACCAAGAGAGCCAGACACTACCTTCAAAGACAAGTTTCTTAGTTGGAATGGAGACAACAACCCACGCATCGAAACAAAGGGGACTTCAAGCCAAAAAATAGTTTCCACCTACAAATCAAAATTCATCATATATCCTGAGAGTATAACTAAGTGCCAATATAAAAGTTTAACACACATGATAAAAATAAAAAATAACCTAGACCACAACTACTAGGTACCTCAAGGTTTTCATTCCATAGCTTTATTATGGATGATGTTAGTGGTCTAGAGTTGTGCGGTTGCTCTACTTTTTGTGCTTACTAAGTGCACTATATTAGAATATTGTGTTTAAATATGGATATATTTTCGATCGATGAATTACTAGTCCCTGATGTGAGAAAACGTACAATGATAAAGATACCTTTTACGCTTACTAAGTGCACTATACTAGAATATTTTGAGTTTAAATATAGATATATTTTTAAGCGATGAATTACTAGTCCCAATGTGAGAAAACCTACAATGATAAAGAAACCTTTTACGTTTACTAAGTGCAATATACTAGAATATTTTGCGTTTAAATATGGATATATTTTGCGTTTAAATATGGATATATTTTCGAGCGATGAATTACTAGTCCCTGATGTGGGAAAACCAATAGTGATAAAAAAAATCTAGAGTAAAAAAATTAGAGCAACCCCAGAGCAACCCCACAACTTTAGACCACTAACATGATCCATAATAAAGCTACATAGAAAAAACCTTGAGATACATAGTAGCTGTAGGCTAAAAGTATAACAGAGGCACCCTATGAGTTCCAGTGATGATAATAGTGCAACGAAAAAAAAAACTAATTCAGGAAATGGAACAACAATAAAATAAATTTTTTAAAACAAGAAATTTAAACTTCAGAAACTTTAGATAAAAAAACAATTAAATAGGAAATTAATACGATAATACATATTCAAAAAGATATCTCCTCCACCAATAAGAAAATCTAAATACCACATGCCAAGGGCAACCACCATTAAGAAAAATAATGTTACACTGCAGAGTAACAAAAGTGTACAACGTTAAAGAAGGTCGTCGCAACAAAGTTAAGCCAATGTAACAGAAATTCCGAACTTCAAAAAAATTCTATATAGAACTAAAATAATGCTTCTTATTTAGCATTTACTCACGAGAATTGTTATACATACCTCAAAAACATTTCTAGCACCTGCCAAAACAATCTACCTAAGCATGAAGAGAAAAAAATCACCATTATACGACATCCTGTAAGATCGGGTCAATTTTGAAAAGGTATAGACCCCAAGAGAGCCAACCACCTTCAAAGACTAGTTTGTTAGTTGGACTGGATCCAACAATGCACGCATAAAAAAGGGGGGACCTCAAGCCAAAAAAAAAAATCTCCACCTTCCAATCGAGGTTCATCGTGTATGACCTCCTGAGAGTATAACCAAGTGCTAATATGAAAGTTGAACACATGAAATAAAAACAAAAATTAATTTAGATCACAAAAGAGTGTTAGGACAATAATGGTACCCTCAACTTGAATTCACATTATCTTTCACGGATACATTCATGTGAAGACCCCTTAGGATTATCCAACCGTCCATCTACCAATTGAAAAGTTGAACAGACAATTCAAAAAATTCATTCAATTATGAAAGAGAGCTTTACTGTAATAATTATACTGACAACCTGATTCCACCTTCATCTCCTTGAATACAACTTCTATGTGGAACTCCAAGGAGTCGCCAACAACCATATCAATTCGTACCAATACAAAAGTATATCGCACAAGATGAAACAATTTTTTTAGTAGATATATATCACAATTATAATAATTTAAAATCTCATTTGTTGTTCGTTCTTACAGTCACAATCACCCTTGAGACTGGCAATCTGTAAAGATATAAGATAGGTTATGGTCTAAAAGATTTAAGTAGAATTATAATCATGTCAAACAACCTTATTTAATGCTCGTACCCATAGATACAATTGCCCATGACACAGGAAATCAGTAAGCAGTTAGATAGGTTATGGTTCTAATGGTACACGAAGGATACAACTCATCATGTTTCTTAATGTCATACAACCAAACATTACAGAAGCTACAAGATATTAACAAAAAATATGAATTAGGTATTTGTGGGAAAATAAATGAAAATACTAACCATGAGAAAAAACTTCCTCCAGCAGTGAGATAGAATAAAGAAAGCGCATGTGAAATAAAGACAGTGCATGCATGGTGTACAAAACCCATATTTCAAATAAATTCCTGAAAAAAAAATATAAATTGATTAGAGACCTTCAAGATATATATACACCAAAAGCACGAATCAGATGTTTGAAAGAAAATAAATAAAAATATTAACCATGAGAAAAAATTTCCTCCAACAATGAGAAAAAATCTATCCAGAAGGATTCGAAGATGAAAACTGCACCACGTATTGCCCAAGAAAATACATCTCCTAACAAGTTAAAACCACATGACTATCAACATACAATAAGCCAAACTAATAAAATAAAACACAAACAATTAAGGAAGGCACAAATAATCATACAAACTGGGAATAAGTTCACAAATTCGAAACCCAAGTCAGAGGACAACCACTCAATAGCTACTCGTGCAAAGAAAGAATTACACTAGATGATTAAGTCACATTAGATTAGTTAAAATAAGAATTTAATCATGAAGATAATTCATGCTAATTAAGTAGTCAATTAAACTATTTAGTTAGAGAATTTTCGGCAATTTCATTATTAAAACACAAAAAACCCAATTTTTTTCAATTCTCTCGATTTTTTTTTTTAATAATTATAATTCAATCCCTGAGGTTCGAGACTGGCAGCGAATTATTTCATCGCTACAATACTGCAAGTGGGGTTAAGTTTTAATAGTATAGGAAGAGAAAGAGTTGTCGTATCCACAAAGATTGGTTTAAATTATTGTTAAGTACCGCGATTGTCATAACTTAACTTTATTTAGGCGATCAATTTTTTGGGGTTTTTAAACTAAAATAACTAATACTAAAATAAATACAAAATAACTTAAATTCTCGTTATTCCTGTGTTATCCTATTAAGCAATTGTTAGTTAATTTCGTTCATTCAACAATCAAAATCTCTAAAACACATTTACTATCTCTCCCGAGTGTAAAGTGAGTGAATATGTAACCACGTAAAAATTGATAACCCATCAAGAGTTTAGATGATTTCATGCGTCTTGCCCCAACCTTATGGATTGCACAAGTTCTAATAATCTCCCAAAACAGTAGAACTTGTGTTGTGTCGAATCCTAATCCGAATTTGGGGTTACCTCTCCCGAGCGTCAAACCCCGTATTCTCAAATCAACCACAATATCATATACAAGCATATAATGGAAGTGATAAAATGGTAAATACAATTGAATATAAATTCTAATTGATGAATCTAGAACTTGATTACCTCCCGGTCTCACAAAATCCTAAATTCCCAACTCGAATACCTAGGTGTTGATTTCCTCCCGGATTCACAACAACCTAAATTATGCACTCCTCATTCCGGTTATGAATTCAACCTCTCTTGAGTATAAAATTTGCAACCTAACATCGTCTCACTCATTGGCCACATGAATCAAACACATTAGACCTAGGAGATGGACAAAATGGAATGAAATCTAACAATTGACAAAATATTCACAATACGGTTCAAACGAGACTACGTCAAGCCCTAGAACTAGATTACGAGCACAACATAGACAAATCCATAGCTAATCTTCTCAATAAATTAGTCAATGTAAGTAGTTTAACAAAATATTAGAAATATGAACTTAAATCAAAAGATTAGGGACTAGAAAAAGGTAGAGAAAAGCTTATTGTACGTGGGTTTTGGCTCCTGATCTTCAACTACACGTGCCACCAATGGTATTTTCTTCGTCGATCTCGCATCAAAACACCATCAATCCGTGTTTTCTAGCCCAACATTGCCTTTTATAGCTTCAAAAATCGCCTCCCCTATTTTCTCCTTCGTTTCTCTCTATCTCTTCTTCTTCAAAATGAACTAGAAAATGTTTATTTAATGATTCAGATCCGACCGAGAGCACTGTAGCAAGTGTGAGGTCCCTGCAGCGAGTAGAAGGCAGAAACACTAACGTTTTCTCACTGCGACACGTTTTACAGCATGCAAAACGCGCTGCAGCGAACAAAAATGCGCTACAATGAGCATGAGGCAACACCGATACTCGCTTTGTATTTTGGCCCCATTGTTCTTTTTTGAGCTTCGATTGAGGTGATTCAAAACCTATGGAAATCTAAGACGTATATTTACAACTTCCATGTTTTGAAATTTTCCAAAATCAGATTGAATCATTGTCAGAGATGGCCTTAAAGTTATTGCACCTAAATCAAATTTTCATATTTTTTTTCCATTTATTTATAAACCTACAAAACAACACTAAAACATATTAAACTAACAAAAATGCTTGAAAACACCTAAATATTTGAACCTAAAAGTACTTGATTTATTGGTAAATAAACCACTCATCAGAGACCCTTACTAAGTGCATAGTACTAGAATATTTTGAGCTTAAATATGGGTAAATTTTCAAGCAATTTATTACTAGTCCCTAATTTGGAGAAATCTATAGTGATAAAGAAACCCAGAGTAAAAAGTTAGAGCGACCCCACAAATCCAGCCCACTAAGACGATCCATAATAAAGCTATGGAGCAAAAACATTGAGATACATAGTAGTTGTTGGGCGGAAGTATAAAAAGGGCTCCTAATAAATCCTAGTGATGATAATAGTACAAAAATTCACAATAAAAAATTAACTAATTCAGGGAAAGCAGGAACAAAAATACAATAGAACTTCGAAACATGGAAATGAAAAGAAAACTTTCGCAACCTTAGACAGAAAGGCAATTGAATAAGAAATTAATACAATATATATTCAAAAGGATACCTCATGTATCAATAAGGAAATTAAAATACAGCATGTCAAGGGAAACAACCGTTAAAAAAAGTAATGCAATACTGTCGAGTAGCAAATGTGTATCATGTCAAGAAATAAATTTGCGTTCAAGAAGGTCGTCGCAACAAACTTAAGCAAATTTATCAAAAATTTAGAAGTCCTAAAAAGTTCTATATTTAACTAAAGTAGTGCTGCCTATTTAGCAATTAATCGCAAGAATGGTTTTATATACCTCAAAGAAGGTTTCCAGCACCTGCCACAACAATCAACCTAAGCATTAAGAGAAAGAAATCACCTGTATTTGATATCCATTAAGATTAGGTCCTAAGAGTAAAATTTTGAAAGGGCATAGACCCAAGAGAGTAGACATCACCTCCAAAGACTAGTTTTTTAGCTGGATAGGAGCAAAAAAGAACATGCATAAACACGAAGGGGACTTTTGACAACAACTTTAATATTTCTGAGCTTAACTGTCTTCTGTATCAAGAAATTACGCTTGTCTTTCCTAAAAGTATATGTTTATTTCAATTTAGCCCCTCTAATAATAATGATAGTAAAAATCGTAATCGTAATAATAATAATAATGATAATAATAATGATAATGAAAATGATAATAGTAATAATAATGATGATGATGATTTATGTCACTTGTGCAAAGAAAGAATTACATTAGATGATTAAGTCACATTAGATTAGTTAAAATAAGAATTGAATCGTAAAGAAAATTCATGCCAACTAAGTAGCCAATTAAACTATTTGGTTAGGGAATTTTTGGCAATTTCATTATTAAAACACAAAAAATCCTTTTTGTTGATTTTTCTTGAAAAAAAAAGAATTAATAATTATAATTCAATCCATGAGGTTCGAGACCCTTACTAAGTGCACAATACTAGAATATTTTGCGTTTAAATACGAGTAAATTTTTGAGCAATTTATTACTAGTCCCTAATGTGGAGAAACCTACAGTGATAAAGAAACCCAGAGTAAAAAATTAGAGTGACCCCACTAATGCAGCCCACTAAGACGATCCATAATAAAGCTATGGAGCAAAAACATTGAGATACATAGTTGTTTTTTGGCAGAAGTATCAAAAGGGCTCCTAATAAATATGGCCTTTTTGTGAGCATTTCGCTTAGAGGGTTGTTTCCACAAAAAAAAAAAAAAAAAAGGGTGGTATTTTTCGTTCAAAATAGATGCATTTGATTTATTAGGTCAAAATTAGACTTTGTGGGCATTTTGGAAGTGTTTTGCTCTGTAGGTTGTTTCCACCAAAAACAGTGGTACGTTTTGTCGAAAACGGACACAGTTCAATTTTCAGGTCAAACTCGGTCTTTTTGGGCATTTTGGGAGAGTTTTGCATAGAGGGCCGTTTCCATCCAAACAAGTAGTATTTTTTTCCCTAAACGGACACACTTGAATTTTTGGGTCAAAGTTGGTCTTTTTGGGCATTTTGGAGGTGTTTTGCTCAAAAGGTCATTTCCACAAAAAAAAAAAAGTGATATTTTTCGTTCGAAATGGACGCAGTTGAATTTTCTAGTCAAACTTGGCCTTTTTGGATTTTTTGTAGGCATTTTGCTCATAAAACCATTTCCACCACAAAAGTGGTATTTTTCGTCCAAAATGGATGCATTTGATTTTTTTAGTCAATGTTGGCATTTTTGGGCAATTTGGGAGTATTTTGCTCTTTAGGCTGTTTCCACAAAAAAAATGGTATTTTTCGTCCGAAACGGACACAGTTCAATTTTCAGGTCAAACTTGGTCTTTTTGGGCATTTTGGGGGCATTTTGCATAGAAGGCCGTTTTTACCCAGAAAAGTGTTGTTGTTTGCCCGAAATAGACATAGTTGAATTATCTAGTCGAACTTGGTCTTTTGGGCTTTTTTTGAGGCGTTTTGCACAGATGGTCGTTTCCACCCAAACAAGTGGTATTTTTTATCCTAAACGAACATAGTTTAATTTTCAGGTCAAATCGGGTCTTTTTGGGCATTTTGGGAGCGTTTTGCAGAGAGAGTCGTGTCCACCAAAACAATTGATATTTTTGTCTGAAACGGACATAGTTGAATTTTCGATTCAAAATTGGTTATTTCGGGCATTTTGGGGGTGTTTTGCAAAGAAGGCCGTTTCCACGAACAAAAATGTTGTTTTTCGTCCGAAACATGCACAGTTAAATTATCTAGTTGAACTTGGTATTTTTGGGATTTTGGGGGCGTTTTGCACAGAGAGTCGTTTCTACCCAAACAAGTGGTATTTTTTATCCTAAACGGACAAGTTCAATTTTCAGGTCAAAGTTGGTCTTTTTGGGCATTTTGCAAGCATTTTGCACAGAGGGCCGTTTCAGCCCAAACAAGTGGTATTTTCGTCCGAAACGGACACAGTTGAATTTTCGGGTCGAACTTGGTCTTTTTGGACATTTTTGGGGCGTGTTGTATGGAAGGCCATATCTACCCAAAAAAGTGGTATTTTTCGTCTGAAACGGACGCAATTGAATTTTCTAGTCAAACTTGGTTTTTTTGGGCCTTTTGTGGGCGTTTTGCTCAGAAAGTCGTTTCTACCATAAAAGTGATATTTTTTGTTTAAAATGGATGCATTTGATTTTTTTGGTCAATGTTGGCCTTTTTGGGCATTTTGGGTGTGTTTTGCTTAGTAGGTTGTTTTCACAAAAAAAAAAAGTGGTATTTTTCGTCTGAAATGGACACAGTTCAATTTTCAGGTCAAACTTGGTCTTTTTGGGTATTTTGGGGGGCGTTCTGCTGAGAGGGCCGTTTCTACCCAAACAAGTGGTATTTTTTGTCCGAAACGGACACAATTGAATTTTCGGGTCAAACTTGGTTTTTTTGGGTCTTTAGAGGGCGTTTCTCTCAGAATGTTGTTTCCACTAAAAAAAATGGTATTTTTTGTTCGAAACGAACACAATTGAATTTTCAGGTCAAACTTGGTCTTCTTTGGCATTTTGGGAGTGTTTTGCTCAAAAGGTCGTTTCTACCCAAAAAAAATGGCATTTTTCGTTCGAAACAGACACAGTTGAATTTTTTAGTCAAACTTGGTCTTTTTAAGCCTTTTGTGGGTGTTTTGCTCAGAAAGCCATTTCCACCATAAAAGTGATAATTTTTATCTAAAACGAACACAGTTGACTGTTCAGGTCAAACTTGATCTTTTTGGGCCTTTAGTGGGCGTCTTCTCAGAATGTTGTTTCCATCCAAACAAGTTGTATTTTTCGTTCGAAACGGACACAGTTGAATTTTGGCGTCAAACTTGTTCTTTTTGGGCATTTTTTGGGGCGTTTTGCACAGAAGGTCGTTCCCACCCAAAAACGTTCAGTTTTTCGTTCGAAAAAGACAATTGAATTTTGTGTTCAAACTTCGTCTTTTAGGACCTTTTGTGGGCATTTTTCTCAGAGGGTCGTTTCCACCCAAACATGTGGTATTTTTCGTTCGAAATGGACATAGTTGAATTTTTGGGTCAAACTTGGTCTTCTTGGGAATTTTGGGGGCGTGTTGCAGAGAGGGCCGTTTCCACGAAAACAAGCGGTATTTTTCGTCCGAAACGAACACAGTTGAATTTTCGGGTAAAACTTGGTCTTTTGGGCATTTTAGGGGCGTTTTGCATAGAAGGTTGTTTCCACAAAAAAACAAGGTGTTATTTTTCGTCCGAAACAAACACAGTTGAATTATCTGGTCGAACTTGATCTTTTTGGGCATTTTGGGGGCGTTTTGCACAGAGGGTCGTTTCCACCAAAATAAGTGTTATTTTTTGTTCTAAACAGACAAAGTTCAATTTTCAGATCAAAGTTGGTCTTTTTGGTCATTTTGGAAGCGTTTTGAACAGAGGGCCGTTTCAGCCCAACTAAGTGGTATTTTTCGTCCGAAACGGACACAATTGAATTTTTGAGTCAAACTTAGGGCGTTTTGCACGGAATACCATTTCTACCCAAAAAAGTGTTGTTTTTCATCCGAAATAGACTCAGTTGAATTTTCTATTCAAATTTGGTCTTTTTGGGCCTTTTATGGGTGTTTCGCTCAGAGGGTCGTTTTCACAAAAAAAAATGGTATTTTTCGTAAAAAAATGGATGCATTTGAATTTTTTGGTCAAAATTGATCTTTTTGGGCATTTTAGGAGTAGAGCGTTTTGCTCGGCAAGACGTTTCCATAAAAAAATGGTATTTTTCGTCCGGAAACGGCACAATTAAATTTTCAGATTAAACTTGGTCTTTTTGGGCTATTTGTGGGAGTTTTGCTTAAAAGGCTGTTTCCACCCAAAAAAATAGATTTTGTCCGAAATGGGCGCGGTTGAATTTTCTGGCCAAACTTGGTCTTATTGGGCCTTTTGTTGGCACTGGCCATTTCCACCAAAAAAAGTGATGTTTTTCATCGGAAATGGACACTGTTGAATTTTTGGGTTAAAATCGGTCTTTTAGGGCCTTTTGTGGGAGTTTTGCTTAGATGATCGTTCCTACCCAAAAAAGTGATATTTTTAGTCCAAAATTGACACATTTGATTTTTCATGTCAAAATTCATGTTTTTGGGCATTTTTGGGGTATTTCGAACAGAAGACTGTTTCTACCCAAAAAAGTGTTGTTTTTCGTCCGAAACGGACACAGTTGAATTTTCTGGTCAAACTTGGTCTTTTTGTGCCTTTTGTGGATCTTTTGCTCAGAAGGTTGTTTTGACAAAAAAAAAAAAAAAAAAGTGGTATTATTCGTCCCAAATGGACACAGTTGAATTTTCTTGTCAAATTTGACCTTTTTGCTCCTTTTGTGGGTGTTTTGTTCACAAGGCCATTTCCACCAAAAAAAAGTTGAACATTTCGAACAAAACGGATACAGTCGAATTTTCTGGTTAAACTCGGTATTTTTGGACCTTTTGTGGGCATTCTTCTCTAAAGGCCATCCACCCAAAAAAATGGTATTTTTCGTCCGAAATGGACACATTTCATTTTTTAGGTTAAATTTGATCTTTTTGGGCCTTTGTGGGAGTTTTACTTAGAAGACCGTTCCCACCCAAACAACTAGTATTTTCATTCGAAATAGACAGTTGAATTTTTTAGGCAAACTTGGTCTTTTTGGGTATTTTGGGGGCGTTTTGTATAGAAGGTCGTTTCCACCCAAAAAAAGTGTTATTTTTCGCCAAAAATAGACACAGTTGAATTATCTAGTCGAACTTGGTCTTTTTGGACATTTGGGGGGCATTTTGCACAGAGGGTCGTTTCAGCCCAAACAAGTGATATTTTTCGTCCGAAATGGAGACAGTTGAATTTTCGGGTCAATCTTGGTCTTTTTGGGCATTTCGGGAGCGTTTTGCTCAAAAGACTGTTTCCATCCAAAAAATTGGTATTTTTCGTCCGAAAAATTTTCTAGTCAAACTTGAACTTTCAGGGCCTTTGGTGGGCTTTTTGCTTAGAAAGCCGTTTCCACCTAAAAAGTGGTATTTTTCGTCCGAAATGGATGCATTTTATTTTTTAGGTCAATATTAGCCTTTTTGGGCATTTTGGGAGCGTTTTGCTCTGTAGGCTATTTCCACAAAAAAAGTGGTACTTTTCATCCGAAAAGGACATAATTAAATTTTCAGGTCAAACTTGATCTTTTTGGGAATTTGGGGGGGGGGAGGTTATAGAGAGGGTCATTTCTACCCAAGCAAGTTATATTTTTCGTCCAAAACAGACACAGTTGAATTTTCGGGTCAAACTTGGCATTTTTTGGCATTTTGGGGGCGTTTTGCATAGAACGTTATTTCTACGAAAAAAAATATATTATTTTTCGTCCAAAATAGACACAGTTGAATAACCTGGTCGAACTTGGTCTTTTTGGGCAATTTGGGGCATTTTGCATAGAGGGTCATTTCCATTGAAACAAGTGGTATTTTTTATTCTAAATGGTAAAAGTTCAATTTTCAGGTCAAAGTTGGTCTTTTTGGGCATTTTGGAAGCGTTTTGAATAGAGGGCCGTTTCAGGCCAAACAAATGGAATTTTTCGTCCGAAACGGACATAGTTGAATTTTTGAGTCAAACTTGATCTTTTTAGGCATTTTTGGGGCGTTTTGCGTAGAAAGCCGTTTCCACAAAAAAAAATGTTGTTTTTCGTCCGAAACATGCACAGTTGAATTATCTGGTCAAACTTGGTATTTTTAGGCATTTTGGGGGTGTTTTGCACAGAGAGTCATTTCTACCTAAACAACTGGTATATTTTGTCCTAAATAAACATAGTTCAAGTTTTAGTTCAAGCTTGATTTTTTTGGGCATTTTGGGAGCATTTTGCAGAGAGGGCCGTTTCCACCCAAACAAGTGGTATTTTTCGTCCAAAATGGATACAGTTGAATTTTCAGGTCAAACTTGGTCTTTTTTGGCATTTTGGGGGTGTTTTGCAGGGAGGGCCGTTTCCACCCAAACAAGTGGTATTTTTCGTCCGAAATGGACACAGTTGAATTTTTGGGTCACACTTGGTCTTTTTGGGAATTTTGGGGGCATTTTTCATAGAAGGTCGTTTTCACCCAAAAAAGTGTTGTTTTTTCGCCCGATATAGACACAGTTGAATTATCTGGTCGAACTTGGTCTTTTTGGGCATTTTTTGGGCATTTTGAATAGAGGGTCATTTTCACCTAAACAAGTGGTATTTTTTGTCCTAAACAGACACAATTCAATTTTTAGTTTAAACTTGGTTTTTTTAGGCATTTTGGTAGCGTTTTGCAGAGAGGGCCGTTTCTACCTGAACAAATGGTATTTTTTGTGTGAAATGGACACAGTAGAATTTTCAGGTCAAACTTGGTCTTTTGGGGGCGTTTTGCATAGAAGGCCGTTTCCACCCAAAAAAATGTTGTTTTTCATTCGAAACAGATACAGTTGAATTATCTGGTCGAATTTGGTCTTTTTGGGCATTTTGGGGCAGTTTGCATAGAGGGTCATTTTCACCCAAACAAGTGGTATTTTTTGTCCTAAACGGACACAGTTCCATTTTTTGGTCAAAGTTGGACTTTTTGGGCCTTTTGGAAGCGTTTTGCACAGATGGCGTTTTGGTCAAACTTGCTCTTTTTGGGTATTTTTGGGGCGTTTTGCATGGAAGACCATTTCTACCCAAAAAAGTGTTGTTTTTCGTCTGAAATAGACACAGTTGAATTTTCTGTTCTAACTTGGTCTTTTTGGGCCTTTTGTGGGTGTTTCACTCAGATGGCCATTTTCACCTAAAAAAAGTGATATTTTTCGTCAAAAATGGATACATTTGAATTTTTAGATTAAAATTGATCTTTTTGGGTATTTTGGGAGCGGAGCGTTTTGCTCAGCAGACCGTTTCCATAAAAAATGTGGTACTTTTTGTCCAGAACCGACACAGTTCAATTTTAGGTTAAACTTGGTCTTTTTGGGCTATTTGTGGGAGTTTTGCTTAGAAGGTCATTTCCATCCAAAAAATGAATTTTTTTCGTCCACAATAGACGTAGTTAAATTTTCTAGCCAAACTTGGTCTTATTGGGCCATTTGTGGGCATTGGTCGTTTCCACCCAACAAAGTGGTAATTTTCGTTGAAAACGGATACAGTTGAATTTTCTGGTTAAAATTGGTGTTTTAGGATCTTTTGTGGGCGTTTTGCTTAGAGGGCCGTTTCTACCCAAAAAGTGATATTTTTCGTCGAAAATTGACACTTTTGATTTTTCATGTCAAAATTGGTATTTTTGGGCATTTTTGGGGTATTTCGAACAGAATGCCGTTTCCACCCAAAAAAGTGTTGTTTTTTGTCCAGAACAGAGACAATTGATTTTTCTGGTCAAACTTGATCTTATTATGCCTTTTGCAGGTGTTTTGCTTAAAATGCCATTTTCTTCCAAAAAAATAGTCTTTTTCGTCTGAAACGGACGCAGTTGAATTTTCTTGTCAAATTTGGTATTTTTGGGCCTTTTGTGGGCATTGGTCGTTTTCACCCAAAAAAGTGGTATTTTTCGTCGAAAATGGACACGATTGAATTTTCTAGTCAAAATCGATCTTTTAGGGCCTTTTGTGGGCATTTTGCTTAGAGGGCCACTTCCACAAAAAAAAAAAAGGGGGATATTTTTCGTCCAAAATTGACGCATTTGATTATTCATGTCAAAATTGGTCTTTTTGGGCATTTTTTGGGAATTTCGCACAGAATGCTGTTTCCACCAAAAACAAATGTTGTTTTTTGTCCAAAACAGACACAGTTGAATTTTAGGGTCAAACTTTGTCTTTTTTGGCCTTTTGAAGGCGTTTTGCACCGAAGACCGTTTCCACCCAAAAATTTTATACTTTTTGTCCGATAGGGAAAAAGTTGAATTTTCGGGTCAAACTTGGTATTTTTTGGGCCGTTTGTGGACGTTTTGCTCAGAAGGCCGTTTACACCCAAAAAGTGGTATTTTTCGTTTGAAACGGGTATAGTTGAATTTTCTCGTCCAACTTGGTCTTTTTGGGTCTTTTTTAGACGTTTTGGTCAGAAGGCTGTTTTCACCAAAAACAAATGGTACTATTCGTCCCAAACGGACAGTAGAATTTTTCGGTCAAACCTGATTTTTTTGGATTTTTCGTGGGCATTCTGTTGTGAAGGCTATCTCCATCCAAAAAAGTGGTGCTTTCTGTCTGAAACGGACACAGTTGAAATTTTGCGTCGAACTTGGTCTTTTTGGGTCTTTCGTGAGCGTTTTGCTCAAAATGCCATTTTCACCATAAAATGTGGTATTTTTCGTTCAAAACGGATATAGTTGAATTATCTGGTCAACCTTAATCTTTTTGGGCATGTTGAGGGCGTTTTGCACAGAGGGTCATTTCAGCCCAAATAAGTGATATTTTTCGTCCGAAACGGACACAATTGTATTTTCGAGTCAAATTTGGTCTTTTGGGGGATTTTGGGGGTGTTTTGCATAGAAGACCGTTTTCACCCGAAAATGTGTTGTTACTTGTCCGAAACAGACACATTGAATTTTCTGTTCAAATTTGGTCTTTTTGGGCCTGTTTCCACCTAAAAAAAGTAGTATTTTTCGTCTAAAATAGATGCATTTGTTTTTTTAGGTTAAAATTGATCTTTTTGGGCATTTTTGGAGCGTTTTGCTCAGTAGGCCATTTCAACAAAAAAAAAAAGTGATACTTTTCGTCTAAAACGGATACAGTTTAATTTTTAGATTAAACTTAGTCTGTTTGGCCATTTGGTGGAGTTTTGCTTATAAGGCTGTTTTCACCGAAAAAATTAGTATTTTTTGTCCGAAACGGATGTAGTAGACACCACCTTCAAAGACTACTTTCTTTGCTGGATAAGAGCAAACAAAACATGCATAAACACGAAGAGGACTTTTGTTGGCAAGTCTAATATTTTCGAGCTTAACTGTCGTCCGTATCAAGAAATTGCACTTGTCTTTCCTAAAAGTATATGTTTATTTCAATTTAGCCCCTATAATAATAATAATAATAATAATAATAATAATAATAATAATAATAATAATAATAATAATAATAATAATGATGATGATGATGATGATGATTCATGTCACTCGTGCAAAGAAAGAATTACACTAGATGATTAAGTCACATTAAATTAGTTAAAAGAAGAATTGAATCGTAAAGAAAATTCATGCCAATTAAGTTGTCAATTAAACTATTTAGTTAGAGAATTTTCGGCAATTTCATTATTAAAACACAAAAAACCCAATTTTGTTCATTTCTCTCGGAAAAAAAAAGAATTAATAATTATAATTCAATATCTGAGGTTCGAGACCCTTACAAAGTGCACAATAATAGAATATTTTGTGCTTACATATGGGTAATTTTCGAACAATTTATTACGAATCCCTAATGTGGAGAAACCTACAGTGATAAAGAAACCCAAAGTAAAATATTAGAGCGACCTCACAAATCCAGCCCACTAAGATGATCCATAATAAAGATATGGAGCAAAAACATTGAGATAAACAGTAGTTGTTGGGTGGAAGTATGGAAATGGCTCCCAATAAATCCTAGTGATGATAATAGTACAAAGTTTCACAACAAAAAATTAACTAATTCATTAACTAATTCAGGGAAAACAGGAACAACAATACAACAGAGCTTCGAAACATGGAAATGAAATGAAAACTTCAGCAACCTTAGACAAAAAGGCGATTGAATAGGAAATTAATACAATATATATTCAAAAGGATATCTCATGTATCAATAAGAAAATCAAAATATTGCATGTCAAGGGCAACAACCCTTAAAAAATGTAATGCAATACTGTCGAGTAGCAAATGTGTATCATGTCAAGAAATAAATTTGTGTTCAAGAAGGTCGTTGCAACAAACTTAAGCAAATTTATCAAAAATTCAGAAATCTCAAAAAGTTCTATATCTAACGAAAGTAGTGCTCCCTATTTAGTATTTAATCACAAAAATGGTTTTACATACCTCAAAGAATATTACTTTTTGATTAATACAATTGTGAGAGTTTTCTATTAAATTCTTCAACAAACGTTTCCTGAACTTATCAAGAATTTGTTGTGGCGTTCAAATTCTATGCCTTCAGTTCGTGATTTACTTATAATCACTGAGTCAAGGTTTGTTCTCTTTATACTTCGGTTCGCGTTTCATTCATAAACGTTGGGCCAAGAAAATCTATATTTCAATTTCTATATTTTTAGTTCATTATAAATCTGAATTTAGTTCTATCCTTCGCGAAGAAACCCTAAGTTGGTTTTGGGTCTCACTAATTCTTGGTGAGGTTTACATCATTTGGAAATCAGAGCAAGATCTAAATCAGGTTTCATCTATCTTTTTCTTTTTTGTTCATTAATATCTTTCATTTCTAATTTTGTTTTCTTGGCCAAATTATATATCAAATTTGGTCCGACTTTGTTTAAAGTACTGTACATTTTTTATTTCTTCAAATCTGGTCAGATCTTTATAAAAAATGTAATGCACCTTTGTTCTGGTTAAATCTCGTTTTAAAGGTTGCTGAATTTCATTATTTCAAAAAAAAAAAAAAAAAGAGAGAGAGAATGAAAAATCCAGCAGCCATATTGAGATTTAAATTCTTCTTGTTCTATTCCATAAGCTTATCTTTTGTATTCTTCTTGTTCACTTTGCTTTTTTCCTAAATCTCATTCTTAGTGAATCAAATCATTGAGTGTGGATTGTCACGAGAAATTTCTAATTGAAGTTGGTTAAGTTCAATAAAGAACTAAAAGAGTGAACTAAAGAGAGGAAAAGGCAAGAAAATGTGAGCTCATAAGAGGTTTAAAGCCGAATTGGAGTGAAACACAATTGTGAGTGCCATCAATCTTGAGGGAAGCACGTGAGCAAATGTTTGTGAGGTTTGCCAACTTTATTTTGCAGGTTATTCAACATGTCTCAAGAAACAAAACAAAGTCTCGTTCGATAAAGCACTGGAAAATATGGACTTCGTGGACGTCTAACTTTTCTACAAGGCCTTGGAACGAAAGTTTCTGTTGTGGCAGAAATAGTGTTCTGTCTCGCTTTAAAAAATACTCGCAAGCGTACGAGTCAATCGTAGCATAGATTAACAAAAGCGAGGTCGATCCCACGAGGATTGGTTATAGGGAAACTTAATCTATCCACTTTAATTCAATTATAATCTAGTTCAAGATGATGTTGATTTTGTGATTAAGAAATGAAAAATTAGATAAACGATGAAATAACCAATTTAGTTTGATTGAAAATGGAAAAATACTAAGATTTCAGAATCATCCGATATATAATTAATTAGTTCTTATTTTTGTATTGACTCCAAATGTTTAGTGATAGTTTTAAATCCAGATGTTACCATCTTCTTAAGATTTTAGAAATTAAGCTATATGTAAATCTCAAGTTGGTTTTTATTTGTATTGAAAATATAATTTCTTAAGCATTATATGTATACAAATTAATGGAAAACATATAATCAAAAGATATTATTTATTTTACAATACAAATCCAATCATTTAAATAATTCATGACAATCAATAATACATGATATTAAAGATAAAATCATTTATTTGATTGAAGCAAAAACCATAAAGATTAATTACAAATTATTTGGAATCAACACAATATAACAACTTAATTAATTAAATATGGTTTCATCCGTAATATTAGTAAAAGAAAATTAGAAAGTATAATAAAAGAAAACAAACTCTTAATATTGAAGATTGGCATCCTTCCAAGATGAAATATTTCTAAGAAAAATATGTCTCTAATTGTTCCCAACCTCAAATCATATTTATAGGCAAACTAAAGAGTCTTGGGGGATAAATTGGACAAAGACCAAAGGTAGGTGGGGAAGAAATGATATTTTAAAACAGCTGGAAAAATTAAGGGTGGTTGTCGACATAGGCCAAGGGGGTGGCTACTGTAGTGGCTTGACTACTGTAGTAGTCCCATTTGTTCGTCTTTTGTTCGGCTTACTGCGGTTTGCTTGTCTTTTTTGTCCAATTCATTCTAACTCAACGCCATGTTGTTCATTTTTTAAAAACCTACAAAACTATATAAAATAAATTGATTTTTTTTATATTGTTAAGGGATCGAACAATTCGTTCCGGTTTCTTTGGTTTTGTTATGTTTTCGTTCGGCTTTGCGTGGTTTATTTGTTTTTAATCCGATTTACCCCATCTTAACACCGTTTTGATCCATTTTTCTAAACAAACATAAATAAATAAAATAACTTTATTTATAATAATTTACACTATTTGAACGATTAAAAGACCTAAGCTTAAAGGTATAAAATCGCACAAAATGAGGAGCGATCGGTTTCAACAGTTGAACTCGCGGTTTGATGAAGTACATGTCCGACTAGAAAAAGTTAAGTCTAGTTCACAAAAGGGGTAGCCACCTAAAGCTCCTAATGTGCAACGAAGAGAGAAGAATCTGCCTCAGCTTCAATATGAAGATGATAATAGGGATGACCTAGATAAAGAAGATCGCATCTCTAATGCGAGCTTGGGCAGATTTTGGCATGGATATGAGAATAGAGGAGATAGGTATGGTAAGTGGATTGATAATAACTTGGGAACCATCAAGATGAAAATACCATCATTCCAAGGGAAAAATGATCCTAAAGCATACTTAGAATAGGAGAAGAATGTGGAGTTGCTCTTTGAGTGCCACAACTACTCTGAGGAGAAAAAGGTAAAACTCGCTTTAATTGAGTTTCTTGACTATGCTATAATATGGTGGGATCAACTTGTGAAACAGAAGGAGAAACCATGAGGGGCCTATTGAGACATGGGTAGAAATAAAAACCATCATGAGGAGGAAGTTTGTTCCTAGTCACTACTATCGGGACTTGTATAAGAAATTACAAAGTCTTACACAAGGCTATCGGAACGTGAATGATTACTACAAGGAAATGAAGATCGCTATGATCCGGGCTAATGTCGAGGAGGATAGAGAAGCTACCATGGAAAGGTTCTTGAATGAGATGAATTGGGACATTGCTAATGTGGAGGAGTGGCAACATTACATGGAGTTGGGTCAAACTTGGTCTTTTTGGGTATTTTGGGGGCGTTTTGCATGGAAGACCATTTCTACCCAAAAATATGTTATTTTTCATCCAAAATAGACGCTATTGAATTTTTTGTTCAAACTTGGTCTTTTGGGGCCTTTTGTGACCGTTTTGCTCAGAAGGCCGTTTCCACCTCAAAAAAGTGATATTTTTTTGTCAAAAATGGGTGCATTTGAATTTTAGGTCAAAATTGATCTTTTTTTGCATTTTGCAAGCGGAGCGTTTTGCTCAACAAGCTATTTCCATAAAAAAAAAAGTGGTACTTTTCATCCGGAACTAACACAGTTCAATTTTTAGGTTAAACTTGGTCTTTTTAGGCCATTTGTGGGAGTTTTGCTTAGAAGGCCGTTTCCACCTAAAAAAATGGTACTATACGTCCCAAAAGAACACAGTTGAATTTTTTGATCAAACTTGGCTTTTTTGTGGCTTTTCTAGGCATTTTGCTCACAAGGCCATTTCCACCCAAAAAAGTTGTACATTAAAACAGTTGAATTTTTCGATCAAACTCGATTTTTTTCGGCCTTTTGTGGGCATTTTGCTTTAAAGGCCGTCTCCACCCAAAAAATTGGTATTTTTTCTCTGAAATGGACACGGTTCAAGCCCAAAAACGTGATGTTTTTCGTCCAAAAAACACAATTAAATTTTGTGTTCAAATTTCGTCTCTTTGGGCCTTTTGTGGGAATTTTGCTCATGGGTCGTTTCTACCTAAAATATGGTTTTTTTTCCGTCCAAAATGGATGCATTTGATTTTTTAGGTCAAAATTAGCCTTTGTTGGCATTTTGTAAGCGTTTTGCTCTGTAGGTCGTTTCCACCAAAAACAATGGTACCTTTTTGTCCGAAACGGACACAGTTCATTTTTCATGTCGAATTTGGTCTTTTTGGGAATTTTGGATGCGTTTTGCATAGATGGCCATTTCCACCCAAACAAGTGGTATTTTTCGTCCGAAACGAACACAGATGAATTTTCGAGTCAAACTTGGTTTTTTTGGGAATTTTCGGGAGCGTGTTGCATAGAAGGGTGTTTCCACCCAAAAAAGAATTGTTTTTCGTCCGAAACACACCCAGTTGAATTATCGAGTCAAACTTGGTCTTTTTGGACTTTTTGTGGGCGTTTTGCTCACAAGGTCATTTCCACCCAAAAAAATGGTATTTTTCGTCCGAAACGATTACAATTGAATTATTTGGTAAAACTTGGTCTTTTTAGGCCTTTTGTGGGCGTTGGACGGTTCCACCCAAAAAAGTGGTATTTTTTGTCAGAAGCGGACACAAATGACCGTTTTCTCACAAAAAAGTATTGTTTTTCGTCCGAAATGGACACAGTTGAATTTTCGGGTCAAATTTTGTCTTTTTGGGCCTTTTGGAGCCGTTTTGCATTGAAAGTCGTTTTCACCCAAAAAAATGTTCTTTTTCGTCCGAAAGAGACATAGTTAAATTATCTGGTCAAAATTTATCTTTTTGAGAATTTTTGGGGCATTTTGCACAGAGGGTCGTTTCCACCCAAACAAGTGGTATTTTTTTTTCCTAAACGGACACATTTCAATTTTCAGGTCAAACTTGGTATGTTTGGGCATTTTGTGAGAGGTTTGCAGAGAGGGTCGTTTCTACCAAAATAAGGTGTATTTTTCGTCCGAAAGGGAAACAGTTGAATTTTCGGGTCAAACTTGGTCTTTTTGGGCATTTTGGGGGCGTTTTGCATAGAAGGTCGTTTCCACAAAAAAAAAATATTGTTTATCTGAAACAGGCACAGGTGAATTATCTAGTTGAACTTGGTCTTCTTAGGCATTTTGGGGGTGTTTTGCACAGAGGGTTGTTTCCACCCAAACAGGTGATATTTTTTGTCCTAAAAGGAAAAATTCAATTTTCAGGTCAAAGTTGGTCTTTTTGGGCATTTTGGAAGCGTTTTGCATAGAGGGTCATTTCAGCCTAAACAAATGTTATATTACGTCTGAAACGAACACAGTTGAATTTTTGTGTCAAACTTGGTCTTTTTGGGCATTTTAGGGGCGTTTTGCATGGAAGACCATTTCTACCAAAACAAAGTGGTATTTTTCATCCGAAACAGGCGCAGTTGAATTTTCTAGTCAAACTTGTTCTTTTTCGACCTTTTGTGGGCATTTTGCTTACAAAGCCATTTCCACTATAGAAGTGATATTTTTGTTCGAAATGGATGCATTTGATTTTTTGGGCATTTTGGGAGCGTTTTGCTCTGTAGGATGTTTCCACAAAAAAATGGTACCGTTTGTTTGAAACGGACTGAGTTTAATTTTCAGGTCAAATTGGTTTTTTTGGGCATTTTGGGGGCGTTTTACAGAGAGGGCTATTTCAACCCAAAGACGTGGTATTTTTTGTCCGAAACGGACACAATTGAAATTTCAGGTTAAACATGGTCGGTTTTGGCATTTTGGGAGAGTTTTGCATAGAAGGCCGTTTCCACAAAAAAAAAAAAGTGTTGTTTTTCGTCTGAAACAGACGCAGTTGAATTATTGGGTCAAACTTGGTCTTTTTGGGCCTTTTGTGGGCGTTGGCATTTCCAATAAAAAAAATGGTATTTTTCGTCTGAAACAGATACAGTTGAATTTTCTGGTCAAAGTCGGTCTTTTAGGGCCTTTTGTGGGCATTTTGCTCTGAGGGCCGTTTCCACCCAAAAAAGTGATATTTTTGGTCCAAAATTGATGCATTTGATTATTCAGTTGATAATTGGTATTTTTTGGCATTTTGGGGCGTTTCGCATAGAAGGTTGTTTCCTCCCACAAAAGTGTTATTTTTCGTCCGAAACAGACACAGTAGAATTATCGTGTCAAACATGGTCCTTTTGGGTCTTTTGTGGGTGTTTTTCTCACAAGGCCGTTTCTACCCAAAAAACTGGTATTTTTTGTCCGAAACGGGCATAGTTGAATTTTCTGGTCAAACTTGGTCTTCTTGGGCATTTTAGGGGTGTTTTGCTCAAAATGTTGTTTCTATCCAAAAAAGTGATATTTTTCGTCCGAAAGGGACGAAATTGAATTTTCTAGTCAAACTTAGTATTTTTGGGTCTTTTGTGGGCGTTTTGCTCAGAAAGTGGTTTCCACCATAAAAGTGGTCATTTTTGTCTTAAAAGAACACAGTTGACTTTTCATCTCAAACTTAGTCTTTTTGGGCCTTTAGTGAGCTCTCAGAATGTTGTTTCCACCCAAACAAGTGATTTTTTTTCATCTTTTTGGGAATTTTGTGGGCATTTTGCTCAGAGGGCCGTTTCTACAAAAAACAAAAAGGATATTTTTCATCCAAAATTGACTCATTTGGTTTTTCATGTCAAAATTGGTCCTTTTGGGCATTTTTTGGGCGTTTCGCACAAAAGGCCGTGTCCACAAAAAAAACAATGTTGTTTTTCATCCAAAACAGACACAGTTGAATTTTAGGGTCAAACTTTGTCTTTTTGGGCCTTTGAGGCCGTTTTGCTCTAAAGGTTGTTCCACCCAAAAATTGTATACTTTTCGTCCGAAACGGACAAAGTTGAATTTTCTGGTTAAAGTTGGTCTTTTGGGGCCTTCTATAGGCGTTTTGCTCACAAGGTCGTTTCCACCCAAAAAAAAAGTGGTATTTTTTGTCCGAAACGGACACAGTTAATTTTTCTGGTCAAACTTGGTCTTTTAGTGTGTTTTGGGGGTGTTTTGCACAGAGGGCTGTTTCCACCCAAACAAATTGTATTTTTCGTCCGAAACAGACACCATTGAATTTTAGGTCAAACTTTGTCTTTTTGGGAATTTTTGGGGCGTGTTGCATAGAAAGCCGTTTCTACCCAAAAAAGAATTGTTTTTCATCCGAAACAAACATAATCGAATTATCGTGTCAAACTGGGTCTTTATCGGCATTTTTGTGGTGTTTCGCACAGAATGCCGTTTCTTCCCAAAAAAGTGTAGTTTTTCATACGAAACAGACACAATTGAATTATCGGGTCAAACTTGATCTTTTTGGCCCTTTTGTGGGCGTTTTGCTCACAATGTTGTTTCCACTCAAAAAAGTGATATTTTTCGTCCGAAACGGACTCAGTTGAATTTTTTGGTTAAACTTGGTCCTTTTAGGAATTTTGGGGGCATGTTGCATAGAAGGCCGTTTCCACCCAAAAATGTATTTTTTTTTGTCTGAAATAGACACAGTTGAATTACCGGGTCAAGCTTGGTATTTTTGGGCCTTTTGTAGGCATTTTGCTCACAAGGTCTTTTCCACACAAAAAAATTGTATTTTTCTTCCGAAACGGACGTAATTGAATTTTTTGATAAAACTTGGTCTTTTTGGGCATTTTGTGGGCGTTGGCCATTTTTACCCAAAAAAAGTGGTATGTTTTGTCAAAAGCGGACACAGTTGAATTGCTTGGTCAAAATCCATGTTTTAGGGCCTTTTGTGGAAGTTTTTCTCAGAAGGCCGTTTCCACCTAAAAACATGATATTTTTTGTCCAAAATTGACGCATTTGATTTTCCAGGTCAAAATTGGTCTTTTTGGGCCTTTTTGTTGCGTTTCGCACAGGTCTTTTTCTCCAAAAAAAATGTTATTTTTCGTCTGAAACAAATTCAGGTGAATTATTGGGTCAAACTTAGTCTTTTTGGGCCTTTTGTGGGTGTTTTGCTCATAACGTCGTTTCTACCAAAAACAAAATTGTAGTTTTCATCCAAAATGGACATAGTTGAATTTTTTTGTCAAAGTCGGTCTTTTAGGGCCTTTTGTGGGCGTTTTGCTCAGAGGGCCACTTCCACAAAAAAAAATTGATATTTTTTGTCCAAAATTGACACATTTGGTTTTTCACGTCAAAATTGGTCTTTTTGGGCGTTTCACACAAAAGGTTGTTTCCACAAAAAAAAATGTTGTTTTTCCTCCAAAACAGACACAGTTGAATTTTAGGGTCAAACTTTGTCTTTTTGGGCCTTTGAGAGCGTTTTGCTCTGAAGGTCGTTTCCACCCAAAAATTGTATACTTTTTGTCCGAAACGGTTAAAATTGAATTTTCTGGTCAAACTTGGTCTTTTTTGGGCCTTTTGTGGATGTTTTGCTCAGAAGGCCGTTTCAAGCCAAAAAGTGATTTTTTCCGTTTGAAACGGGCATGGTTGAATTTTGTCGTCAAACTTGGTCTTTTGGAGTCTTTTTTGGGCGTTTTGATCAAAAGGTTGTTTTCACCAAAAACAAAAGTGGTAGAATTCGTCCCAAACGGACACAGTTAAGTTTTCTGGTCAGATTTGGAATTTTTGCGCCTTTTATGGGCGTTTTGCTCACAAGGCCGTTTCTACCCAGAAATGTTGTACGTTTCATACAAAACGGACACAGTACAATTTTACGATCAAATTCGATTTTTTTTTGGTTTTTTGTGGGTATTTTGCTGTGAAGGCCATCACAACCCAAAACAAAATGGTACTTTCTGTCTGAAATGGACATAGTTGAATTTTTGGGTCAAACTTGGTCTTTTTGGGCCTTCCGTGAGCGTTTTACTCTAAAGGCCGTTTTCACCATGAAATGTGGTATTTTTCGTTCAAAACGGACACAATTGAATTATCTGGTCAAACTTGGTCTTTTTGGGTATTTTGGGGACGTTTTGCACAGAGGACCATATTAAATAATAAATAAGCTTAAGGATAGAGGGGTTTTCATTGCGCCGATTTTCTAAAAAAATATACTTAGGCCATTTTAAAAAAAAATAAGGAGTCACAACCTAGCATTGGGTTTAAATGGTGTGCTAGGTCACCGAATTGTTAGAAAAATAATTTGAAAGGCCTAAGTAAAAGTTGACTCCAAAAAACACGGTCAAACCAAAAATTCATTTAAAGGCGGGGTCGGTTACGCTCGGGGAAGGTATTAGGCACCCCAAGACGCCCGTCCAAAAACGATATCTTATGTCCAATTAAGTCCAATTAATTTAGTCCGAGTGTTTTATTTTATTTTGAAATTATTTCCTTCTTGTAAAATCTTTTTGGTATTTTCACAAATAAGGTGACAAGTTTTGGAATTTTTTTTTTTTTTGGAATGTTCCCTTAGTATAACCTCTTAATAAATATTAAGGATTCGATAAAGATGGTCCCTGGGGGATTTTATTTATGTTTCCGAGAGATTTCTTTAATTTAAATTAGGCAAACTAAATAGATTAATAAGAGTAAAATATGAATGCAAAAACTAACATCTATATGAATTTATTTTTTATGCAAAAGTGACATAAAAATTAAAGAATTTAATTTAAATGTGTCAATGCGAAACGATATGAATAACAGGAATCGAATATGGAAACATGAATTAACGTGATTATGTGTGGCAATGATTTGATTGTTTAATATAAAAAAATAAGTGGTGTGCGTGTCGTGACTAAATAAAAAAAGTAGCGTGGAAAAAATTAAAAAAAAAATAATAAAAGTATAAGTGGTGAAAGTGTCCTAAATATGCCGTTTAAATGATACAAAAATAAATATGCTAAACGAATGAAAAATATTTATTTTAAGTTTGCCTGATTAATTTAAAGAAATCCCCATTGAAAATTTTCTCAAATTCTATGGATATGAGAATTGAGGGAAGATTTGTGGAAACAATTTTGTTGGAATTAATCTTTCCGAAACTTAAACGACATCCTACGAAAAATTTACCAAGGGAAGAGATTTCCTAAAACCATTCATTTCTAAATTCCACTCGAGTCGGGGAATGGAAATGAGGTCACAGAAAACTCTCCTACGATTTATTGAATCATCGGATTCATCTTAAGGTTTGTAAGGGTTAATTCCTACAAATAAAAGATTTTATTAATTTTTTTTGGATTTTCTTTTTGAGTTTTGATAACAAGAATAAATCAAATAAATAAAAAATACAGAAAAATAAATAATGAAAACATCCTTCACCTAACGATCGGGGGGTTAAGTTTAAGCACAAGAAACTCACCCCGACGTTTTCATCGGATCATCGGACGACTTTATTTTTTTGAGTTTTTCTTTATGCATTTGTAAAGAAAATAAATAAAATAAAATAAAAATGCAGAAAGTAAAAAATACAGCGATATGGTGTCCTCGTCTAAACGCTCAAAAGTTCAGATTGAGAATAGAGAACCTCATCTTAGCATTTTTCATCGAGTCATCGGACGACAATAAATAAATAAAGTTTGTAGAAATTTAAATTGCGAAGAGAATAAAATAAACTGAAAGAAGAATTAAAAATTAGAAAACATACCGGTTCTAGGCCAAGAATCTTGATACCCGGGTTTTTCACTCTCGCAGACGGCTTCCTAAAAGGGCTTTGAAAATCACTCTTCTGAAGGGGGTGACTCCTCTCAATTTTTGAATGTCTCCGAAGGTTTCTCTCTGAATTTTTGTGTGTCTAAACTATGAGGATAAGGGTCCTATTTATAATAAGGATGGGGAGTGAAAAATCTTAGAAACCTTAGGAAACCCTAGTTCCAATTCGACGAGAAAAAGGAAACAAAACCTAGAAAGAAAGGGAAAAGGAAACCTAACCCCATTTTGATAAGGAAACCTTTTCTTTTCCATTTTTTTTTAGTTTTTTTTCTTTTATTTTATTTTATCTTTCTTTCCTTTTTTATTTTTTATTTTCTTTACTTTATATTTTTTTTTGAAAATAAAAATAAAATAATGTATAAAATTTTTGCGGGACGGTCAAAATATCGTGTCCACAGCTGCCTCTCTTTGTCATGCGAGTTCTGCTTGCTTGACAAAGACAAAAGACCACGTCATTTTGATCGTCCCATTTTTTGAATTTTCAAAGCACTTTTGTTTTTTTTTTTGAAGTTTTATAACAAAAGACAAAATTAGACAAAAACGGTCATTTTTCGGGCCTGATGGAAAAAATGGGAATGGAATATGGATGAATTGCTACCAAACCCTACGAGGGTTGCCTAAGTATCTTGATAGCACCAAGAATCAAGTCACACGTAGTTCAACATATACTCCAAGCAGAGCGATGAAAGAATGCAAAAATAAAGTGGCTCTCACGGAGAGGTAATGCAAAATATAGAAAGGAGCCTTTGCGGAGAGGTCAAATACAAATGGAAAAGTCATCACGGAGAGGCAAAAATGCAAAAAATGAAAAGTCACCACGGAGGGGCGTAATGCAAAAAAATGACAAGCCACCACGGAGGGGCATAATGCAAAAATTGAAGGCCATCACAGAGAGGCACAAATACAAAATGAAAAGGCCATCACGGAGAGGCAAAAATGCAAAAATGAAAAACCACATGGAGGGGCATAATGCAAAAAATAAAAAGCCACCATGGAGGGGCAAAATGCGAAAAGAAATGAAAAGCCACCATGGAGAGGTAAAATGCAAAATGAAAAGCCACCGCGAAGGGGCATAATGCAAAAATGAATGGTCATCATAGAGAGGCAAAATGTAAAAATGAAAAGGCCATCATGGATAGGCCAAATGCAAAAATGAAAAGGCCATCACGAAGAGGCCAAATGCAAAAAATGAAAAGCCGCCACAAGGGGGCATAATGCAAAAAGAAATGCCATCACGGAGAGGCAGAATGCAAATGGAAAAGTCACCACGGAGGGGAAACTATGAACTAAGGGTAGGATATAAACTGTGCTCCAGCCAGTGGCTGGGGCTGCCTAGTTAAAAAACTCCCCAAATGTAAAAATAGACAAATTTCATATAATGTGCCACAACCTTGGGCTGGGGCGAAATTGACACTTTGATGACCTAACCTTTACAGGTGCCTACGTACCTTAGCATTACGCTGAGGATCAGGTTCAGGTTTAGTAAAAAAAAATGGTATTTTTCGTCTGGAACTGACACAATTCAATTTTTAGGTTCAACTTGATCTTTTTGGGCTATTTGTGGGAGTTCTGCTTAAAAGGCCGTTTATACCCCCAAAAAATAGAATTCTTCGTCCGAAATGGATGCATTTGATTTTTTAGATCAATATTGGTCTTTTTGGGCATTGTGGGAGCGTTTTGCTCTGTAGGTTGTTTCCAACAAAAAAAAATGGTACTTTTCGTTCGAAACAGACAGTTTAATTTTTAGGTCAAACTTGGCCTTTTTGGGCATTTTGGGGGTGTTTTGCAGCGTGGGCCATTTCCACCCAAATAAGTGGTTTTTTTATCTGAAACGGACACTGTTGAATTTCGGGTCAAATTTGGTCTTTTTGGGCATTTTGCATAGAAGGTCGTTTCCACCCAAAAAATGTTGTTTTTCGTCCAAAATAGACACTGTTGAATTATCTGGTCGAACATAGTCTTTTTGAGCATTTTGGGGGCATTTTGTACAGAGGGTCGTTTCTACCCAAACAAGTGATATTTTTCGTTCGAAACGGACAAAATTGAATTTTCGGGTCAAACTTGGTCTTTTTTGCCATTTTAGGGGTGTTTTGCATAGAAGGTTATTTCCACTAAAAACAAGTGGTAGTTTTCATCCGAAACGGACACGGTCAAATTTTCAGGTCAAACTTGATCTTTTTGGGCATTTTTGGGGCGTTTTGCGTAAAAGGTCATTTTCACCCAAAAAGGTGTTGTTTTTTGTTTCGAAACTGACAAAGTTGAATTAACTGGTCAAAGTTTGTCTTTTTGGGTATTTTGGATGCATTTTGCATAGAGGTCCATTTCAGTCCAGACAAGTGGGTTTTTTTTGTTGGAAACGGACACAGTTGAATTTTCGGGTCAAACTTGATCTTTTTGGGATTTTTTGGGGCGTTTTTCTCAAAAGGTCATTTCCATCCAAAAAAATGGTATTTTTCGTCTGAAACGGACGCAGTTGAATTTTCAAGTCAAACTTAGTCTTTTTGGGCCATTTGTGGGCGTTTTTGCTAAGAAAGCCATTTCTACCATAAAATTGGTATATTTTGCCCGAAAAGGATGCATTTAATTTTTTAGGTTAATATTGGTCTTTTTGGGTATTTTGGGAGTATTTTGCTCTATAGGTTGTTTCCACCAAAAAAATAGGTACTTTTCGTCCGAAACGAAGATAATTCAATTTTCAGATCAAACTTGGTCTTTTTGGTCTTTTTGGGGCTGTTTTGCAGAGTGGGCCATTTCCACCCAAACAAGTGGTATTTGTCGTCCGAAATGGACACAGTTGAATTTTCGGGTCAAATTTGGTGTTTTTGGGTTGGGGGCGTTTTGCATAGAAGGTCGTTTTCACCCAAAAAGGTGTTTTTTTTCGCCTGAAACAGACAAAGTTGAATTATCTGGTCGAAATTGGCATTTTTGGGCATTTTTGCGGCGTTTTGTATAAAGGGTCGTGTGCACAAACAAGTGGTATTTTTTGTCCTAAACGGACACAGTTCTATTTTCAGGTCAAAGTTGATCTTTTTGTGCATTTTGGGGGCGTTTTGCATGGAAGGTCATTTCTACCCAAAAAAAAGTGTTGTTTTTCGTCCTAAACGGACACAATTCAATTTTCAAGTCAAATTTGGTCTTTTTGGGAATTTTGGAGCGTATTATAGAGAGGGTTGTTTCCACACACACACACAAAAAAAATGGTATTTTTTTTTCAAAAATGAATGCATTTGAATTTTTAGGTCAAAATTGATCTTTTTGGGCATTTTGGGAGAGAAACGTTTTGCTCAGTAGTCTTTTTCCACAAAAAAAAACATGGTATTTTTAGTCTGGAACCGGCACAGTTCAATTTTCAGGTTACACTTGGTCTTTTTGGGCCACTTGGGGAGGTTTTGCTTAGAAGGTCGTTTCCAAAAAAAAAAAATGGAATTTTTCGTCTGAAATGGGTGCAGTTGAATTTTTCTAGCCAAATTTGGTCTTATTGGGCCTCTTGTGGGCGTTGGACATTTCCACCCAAAAAAATGGTTTTTTTCGTTGGAAACGGCCACAATTGATTTTTTTGGTTAAAATCGGTCTTTTAGGGCCTTTTGTGGACATTTTGCTTAGAGGGCCGTTTCTACCCAAAAAAGTGATATTTTTCGTCTAAAATTGACACATTCGATTTTTCATGTCAAAATTTGTCTTTTTGGGCATTTTTGGGGTATTTCGAACAGAAGGTCGTTTCCACTCAAAAAAGTTTTTTTTTTCGTCCGAAACTGACACAGTTGAATTTTCTGGTCAAACTTGGTTGTATTAGGCCTTTTGAGGGCATTTTTCTTAAAAAAACGTTTTCTCCCAAAAAGTGATATTTTTCGTCCGAAACGGACACAGATGAATTTTCTTGTCACACATGGTATTTTTGAGCCTTTTGTTGGCATTGGCCGTTTTAACCCAAAAAGTGGTGTTTTTAATTGGAAATGGACACTGTTGAATTTTTTGTTGAAAATCAGTCTTTTAGGGCCTTTTGTGGGCGTTTTGCTTGCAGGGCCCCTTCCACCCAAAAAAGTGATATTTTTCGTCCAAAATTGACGTATTTGATTTTTCATGTCAAAAATGGTCTTTTTGGGCATTTCGCATAGTAGGTCGTTTCCATCGAAAAAAAATATTGTTTTTCATCGAAAACGGACACAATTGATTTTTTTTTTTGTTAAAATCGGTCTTTTAGGGCCTTTTGTGGGCGTTTTGCTCAAAGGGTCATTTCCACAAAAAAAAAGTGTTGCTTTTCATCCAGAACAGCCACAGTTGAATTATCTGATCAAACTTGGTCTTTTTGGGCATTTTGGAGGTATTTTGCACAAAGGGCCGTTTCAGTCCAAAAAAGTAAAAATTTTCGTCCGAAACGGACACAGTTGAATTTTCAGGTCAAACTTAATCTTTTTTGGCCTTTTGTGGGCGTTTTGCTTAGTAATTCGTTTGCACCATAAAATTTGTATTTTTCGTCCGAAACGGACATAGTTGACATTTTAGGTCAAACTTGGTCTTTTCGGGCTTATAGTGGGCATTTTGCTAACAATGTTACTTCTTCCCAAATAAGTGGTAGTTTTTCGTCTAAAATAGACGCGGTTGAATTTTGTGTTCAAACTCGGTCGTTTTGGGCCATTTGTGGGCGTTTCGCTTAGAGGGTCTTTTCCACTCGAAAAAAATAGTATTTTTCATCCAAAATGGATGCATTTGAATTTGTAGGCCAAATTGGCCTTTTTGGGCATTTTGGGGAGTTTTTCTCTGTAGGCCGTTTTCAACAAAAACATTGTTACTTTTCATTCGAAACGGACACAATTCAATTTTTTGGTAAAACTTGGGTCTTTTTGGGCATTTTCGGAGAGTTTTGCACAGAAGACCATTTCCATCCAAACAAGTGATATTTTTGTCTGAAACGAACACATTTGAATTTTCGAATCAAACACGGTCCTTTTGGGCATTTTCGGAGAGTTTTGC
Organism: Eucommia ulmoides; assembly: GCA_016647705.1. Classification (NCBI taxonomy): domain Eukaryota; kingdom Viridiplantae; phylum Streptophyta; class Magnoliopsida; order Garryales; family Eucommiaceae; genus Eucommia; species Eucommia ulmoides. Next base: position 31,786,439 of record CM028336.1, read on the forward strand.
ACAGAAGCCCATTTTCATCCAAACAAGTGGTATTTTTCGTTCGAAACGGACACATTTGAATTTTCGAATCAAACATGCTCTTTTTTGGCACATTTTGGGCGTTTTGCATAGAAGGCCGTTTCTACCCAAAAAAATGTTGTTTTTCATCCGAAACAAGATATAGTTGAATTATCTGGTCGAATTTTGTCTATTTGGGCATTTTGGGGGCTTTTTACACGGAGGGCTGTTTCAGCCCTGACAAGTAATATTTTTCGTTCAAAATAGACACAGTTGAATTTTCAGGTCACACTTGGTCTTTTTCGACATTTTGGGGGCATTTTGCATAGAATGTCGTTTCAACCCTAATAAGTGATATTATTCGTCCAAAACGTACACAGTTGAATTTTCGGGTCAAAATTGATATTTTTGGGCATTTTGCGGGCTTTTTGCAAAGAGGTTCGTTTTAGCCGGAACAAGTAATATTTTTCGTCCAAAACGGACACAGTTGAATTTTCGAGTTAAAATTTGTCTTTTTGGGCATTTTGGGGGCATTTTGCTCAGAATGGTGTTACCACACAAAAAGTGAAATCTTTCGTCCGAAACGGACGTAATTGAATTTTCTAGTGAAACTTGGTCTTTTTGGGCCTTTTGTGTTGTTTTTTTCAAAAAGCCATTTCCACCATAAAAGTTGTATTTTTATTTCGAAATGGATGCATTTGATTTTTTAGGTCAATATTTGTCTTTTTTGGCATATTGTGAGTGTTTTGCTCTGTAGGCTGTTTCCACAAAAAAAAATGGTACTTTTCGTCTGAAACGGACACAGTTCAATTTTCAGGTCAAACTCGATCTTTTTGGTTATTTTGGGGGCGTTTTGTAGAGAGGGTCGTTTCCACCCAAACAAGTGATATTTTTCGTCCGAAATGAACACAGTTGAATTTTCAGATAAAACATGGTCTTTTTGGGCATTTTTTTGGGTGTTTTGCATAGAAGGCCATTTTCACAAAAAAAAAAAAAAAGTGTTGTTTTTCGTTCAAAACAGACACAGTTAAATTATCTGGTCGAACTTGGTCTTTCTGGGCATCTTGGGGGCGTTTTGCACAGAGGGTTGTTTCTACCCAATCAAATGGTATTATTTGTCCTAAACGGATGCTGTTCAATTTTCAGGTCAAACTTGGTCTTTTTGGGAGAATTTTGTAGGGAGGCCGTTTCCACATAAACAAGTGGTATTTTTCTTCCGAAACGAACATGGTAGAATTTTTTCGTCAAACTTGGTCTTTTTGGGCATTTTGGGAGAATTTTGTAGGGAGGGCCGTTTCCACACAAACAAGCGGTATTTTTCTTCCGAAACGAACATAGTAGAATTTTCTGGTCAAATTTGGTCTTTTTGGGCATTTTGTAGGCGTGTTGCACAGAGGGTCGTTGCCATACAAACAAGTGGTATTTTTTATCCGAAACAGACAAAGTAAAATTTTCGGGTCAAAGTTGGTCTTCTTGGGCCTTTTGTAGGCGTTTTGCTTAGAAAGTTGTGTCCACCATAAAAGTGGTATTTTTCGTTCGAAATGGATGCATTTGATTTTTTAGGACAATATTGGCATTTTTTGGCATTTTGGGAGTGTTTTGCTCTGTAGACTATTTTCACAAAAAAAAGTGGTACTTTTCTCCCGAAATGGGCACAGTTTAATTTTCAGGTCAAACTTGGTCTTTTTGGACATTTTGGAAAGGTTTTGCTGAGAGGGCCGTTTCCACCCAAATTAGTGATATTTTTTATCCGAAACAACACAATTGAATTATCTGGTCGAACTTGGTCTTTTTGGGCAATTTGGGGGCGTTTTGCATTGAAGACAATTTCTACCCAAAAAAGAGTTATTTTTCATCCGAAACAGGCACAGTTGAATTATCTGGTCGAATTTGGTCTTTTCGGGTATTTTTTAGGTTTGCTCAAAATGTCGTTTCCACCCATAAAAGTGGTATTTTTCGTCCGAAATGAACGCAGTTGAATTTTTTTGTCAAACTTGGTCTTTTTCGTTCTTTTATGGGCTTTTTGATACGAAAGTCGTTTCCACCATAAAAGTGGTATTTTTTGTATGAAACAGACACAATTGACTTTTTAGATCAAACTTGGTCTTTTTGAGCCTTTAGTGGGCGTTTTGCTTAGAATGTTGTTTCCATCCAAACAAGTGATATTTTTGGTCCAAAACTGGCACGGTTGAATTTTCGGGTCAAAGTTGGTCTTTTTGGGCATTATTGGGTTGTTTTGCATAGAAGGCCGTTTCCACCCAAAAGCGTGTTGTTTTGCGTTCAAACTTGATTTTTTTTGGGCTTTTGTGGGCATTTCGCTTAGAGGGTCGTTTCCACAAAAACAAAAGTGGTGTTTTTCGTACTTTTCATCCGAAATGGACACAATTCAATTTTCAGATCAAATTTGGTCTTTTTAGGCATTTTGAGGGCGTTTTGCACAGAGGCCCGTTTTCATCTAAACAAGTGGTATTTTTCGTCCGAAATGGACGCAATTAAATTATCTGGTCAAACTTCGTGTTTTTGGGCCTTTTATGCGTGTTTTGATAAGAAAGTCGTTTCCACCATAAAAGTGGTATTTTTTGTTTGAAACAGACACAGTTGATTGTTTAGATCAAACTTGGTCTTTTTGAGCCTTTAGTGGGCTTTTTGCTTAGAATTTTGTTTCCTCCAAATAAGTGGTATTTTTCGTCAGAAACTAATAGAGTTGAATTTTCGGGTCAAACTGGGTCTTTTTGGGCATTTTGGGGGCATTTTGCATAGAGGCCCATTTCCACCCAAAATAAGTGGTATTTTTTGTTCGAAACGAACACAATTGAATTATCTGGTTGAACTTGGTCTTTTTGGGCATTTTGGGGCCGTTTTACATTGAAGGTCATTTCCACCAAAAAAATGTTGTTTTTCGTCCGAAACAGGTACAATTGAATTATCTGGTCGAATTTGGGTATTTTGGAGGCGTTTTGCACAGAGGGTTGTTTTCTCCCAAACAGACATAGTTGAATTATCTGGTCGAATTTGGTCATTTTGCGCATTTTGCACAGAGAGCCGTTTCTACCTAAACAAGTGGTATTCTTTGTTCGAAACGGACACAGTTGAATTTTCGGGTAACACTTGGTCTTGTTGGGCTTTTTGTGGGCGTTTTGCTCAAAAGGTCGTTTCCACCCAAAAAGTGGAATTTTTCGTCCGAAACGGATACAGTTGAGATTTCTAGTCAACCTTGATCTTTTTGGGTCTTTTGTGGGCTTTTTGCTCAGAAGGTCGTTTTCACCATAAAAGTGGTATTTTTTGTCCGAAACGGACACAGTTGAATTGTTGAGTCAAACTTGATCTTTTTAGTTTTTTTTTGGGCATTTTGCATAGAAGGCCGTTTCCACCCAAGCAACGTGTCGTTTTTCATCCAAAATGGATGCATTTGATCTTTCAAGTCAATATTGGCCTTTTTTGGAACCTTTTTCGTGCGCAACGAACATAACTCAATTTTCTGGTCAAACTTTGTCTTCTAGAGCATTTCGGGGGCGTTTTGCAGAGAGGGTTGTTTCCACCCGTAGTAGTGGTATTTTTTATCTAAAACGAACGTAGTTGAAGTTCCTTGTCAAACTTGGTCTTTTGCGGCATTGTGGGATCATTTTGCAAAGAAGGCCGTTTTCACTGAAAAAAATGTTGTTTTTCGTCCAAAACAGATACAGTTGAATTATCTGGTCAAACATTATCTTTTTCAGCATTTTGCACAGAGGGTCGTTTCCACCCAAACAAGTAGTTTTTTTGTCTGAAAAGGACATAGTTGAACTTTCGAGTAACACTCGGTGTTTTTTGACCTTTTGTGGGCATTTTGCTCAGAAGGTCGTTTCCACACAAAAAAATATTATTTTCCGTCCGAAACGGACGCAATTAAATTTTCTAATTGAATTGGTCTTTTTGGCCCTTTTGTGAGCTTTTTGCTCAGAAGGTCGTTTTGACCATAAAAATGGTATTTTTCGTCCGAAACGGACACAGTTGAATTTTCGAGTCAAACTTGATCTTTTTGGTTATTTTGGGGGCGTTTTGCATAGAAGGCCATTTCTACCCCCAAAAACATGTTGTTTTTCTTCCAAAATTGATGTATTTGATTTTTTTTTGTCGAACTTGGTCTTTTTGGGCCTTTAGTGGGCGTTTTGTCGAGAATGTTGTTTCCACCCGAACAAGTGGTATTTTTCGTCCAAAACGGACACAGTTCAATTTTCAAGTCAAACTTGGTCTTTTTGGGCATTTTTGAGGCATTTTACACAAAGGGCCATTTCAGCCGAAACAAGTGATATTTTTCATCCAAAACGAACATAGTTGAATTTTCGGGTCAAACTGAATCTTTTTGAGCCTTTTGTGGGCGTTTTGCTTAGATAGTCATTTCCACCATCAAAGTCGTATTTTTCGTCCGAAACGAACACAGTTGACATTTTAGGTCAAATTTGGTCTTTTTGGGCTTTTAGTAGGCGTTTTGCTCAGAATGTTGTTTCCACCCAAACAAGTGATATTTTTCGTCCGAAACGGACACAGTTCAATTTTTAGGTGAAACGTGGTCTTTTTGGGCATTATGGGGGCGTTTTGCACAGAGACTCATTTCCATCTGAACAAGTGGTACTTTTCGTCCGAAACGGACACAGTTGAATTTTCGGATCAAACTTGGTCTTTTCGGGCATTTTTTGCATAGAAGGCGATTTCCACCCAAAATCGTGTTGTTTTTCGTCCGGAACAATGTACAATTGAATTATCTAGTCGAACTTGGTATTTTTGGGTATTTTTTGGGGCGTTTTGCACAAAGATCCATTTTAGCCTTGACAAGTGATTTTTTTCATCCGAAACGGACACAGTTTGAATTTCGAGTCCAACTTGATCTTTTTGGGCATTTTGGGGGCGTTTTGCATAGAAGGCGGTTTCCACCCAAAAACGTGTTTTTTTCTGTCCGAAACAGACACAGCTCAATTTTTAGGTTAAACTTTATCTTTTTGGGCATTTTTGGGGCGTTTTACAGAGAGGGCCGTTTTCACATAAAGAAGTGATATTTTTATCCGAAACGGACACAGTTGAATTTTTTGGTCAAACTTGGTCTTCTGGGGCATTTTTGGATCGTTTTGCAAAGAAGGCCGTTTCCACCGAAAAAAAAAGATGTTTTTCATCTGAAACAGACGTAGTTGAATTATTTGGTCGAACTTGGTCTTTTTACGCATTTTGCACAGATGGTCGTCTACCCAAACAAGTGGTATTCTTTATCCAAAACGGACACAGTTGAATTTCGGGAAACAATTGTTCTTATTGGGCCTTTTGTTGGAGTTTTGCTCTAAAGGTCGTTTCCACAAAACAAAAAGTGATATTTTTCGTCCGAAACAGACGCAGTTAAAATTTCTTGTCAAACTTAGTCTTTTTGGGCCTTTTGTGGGCTTTTTGCTTGGAAGGATTTTTCTACCATAAAAGAGGTATTTTTTGTCTGAAAATTACACAGTTGAATTTTCGAGTCAAACTTGATATTTTTAGTTACTTTGGGGGCGTTTTGCACAGAAGGCCGTTTCGACCCAAAAAACGTGTCGTTTTTCGTCCAAAATTGATGCATTTGAATTTTACGGTCGAACTTGGTCTTTTTTTGCCTTTAGTGAGCGTTTTGCCTAGAATGTTGTTTCCACCCAAAGAAGAGGTATTTTTCGTCTGAAATGGACACAGTTCAATTTTCAGGACAAATTTGGTCTTTTTGGGCACTTTAGCTGCGTTTCGCACAGGGGGCCGTTCAGCCCAAACAAGTGATATTTTTCATCCGAAACAGACATAGTTGAACTTTCGAGTCCAACTTAATCTTTTTGGGCCTTTTGTAAGCGTTTTGCTCAGATAGTCGTTTCTACCGTAAAAGTGGTATTTTTCGTCCGATATGGACACAGTTCACATTTTAGGTCAAATTTAGTATTTTTGGGCTTTTAGTAGGAGTTTTGCTCAGAATGTTGTTTCCATCCAAATAAGTGGTATTTTTGTCCGAAACGGACACAATTCAATTTCCAGGTGAACGTGGTCTTTTTGGGCATTTTGGGGGCGTTTTGCGCTATGGCTTGCTTCCATGCAAATAAGTGGTATTTTTCATCCAAAACAGACACAGTTAAATTTTCGAATCAAACTTGGTCTTTTTGAGCATTTTTTGGGCATTTTGCACAGAAGGCCGTTTCCACCCAAAAACGTGTTGTTTTTCGTCCGAAACGGACACAGTTGACATTTTAGGTCAATATTAGCCTTTTTGGGCATTTTTGTAACGTTTTTCTCTATAGGTTGTTTCCACACAAAAAAAGTGGCACTTTTCGTGCGAAATGGACATAGTTGAATTTTTTGGTCAAACTTGGTCTTTTGGGGCATTTTGGGATCTTTCGCAAAGAAGGCCGTTTCCACCCCAAAAAATATTATTTTTCGTCCGAAACAAACGTAGTTGAATTATCTGGTCGAATTTCATCTTTTTGCGCATTTTGCACTGAGAGTTGTTTCCACCCAAACAAGTGGTATTCTTTATCCGAAACGAACATACTTGAATTTTCGGGTAACACTTGGTCTTCTTGGGCCTTTTGTGGGCGTTTTGCTCAAAATGTCTTTTCCACAAAAAAAAAAAAAAAAAAAAAGTGGAATTTTTCGTCCGAAACGGATACAGTTGATTTTTCTAGTTAAACTTGGTCTTTTTGGGTCTTTTTGGGTCTTTTGTGGGCTTTTCGCTCAGAAGGCTATTTTCACCATAAAAGTGGTATTTTCGTCCGAAACGGACACAGTTGAATTGTTGAGTCAAACTTGATCTTTTTAGTTTTTTTTTGGGGCGTTTTGCATAGAAGGCCGTTTCCACCCAAAAAACGTGTCGTTTTTCATCCAAAATGGATGCATTGATCTTTCAGGTAAATATTGGCATTTTTGGGTATTTTTGGAACGTTTTTTTTTCCGTCGGTTGTTTCCATAAAAATAAAAGTGGTACTTTTCGTGCACAACGGACACAAATCAATTTTCTGGTCAAACTTTTTCTTTGTGGGCATTTTGGGGGCGTTTTGCAGAGAGGGTCGTTTCCACCCGTAAAAGTGGTATTTTTCGTCCAAAACGAACGTAGTTGAATTTCCTTGTCAAATTTGGTCTTTTGCGGCATTGTGGGATCCTTTTGCAAAGAAGGCCGTTTTCACCCAAAAAAATATTTTTTTTCGTCCAAAACAGACAATTGAATTATCTGGTCAAACTTTGTCTTTTTAGGCATTTTGCACAGAGGGCCGTTTCCACCCAAATAAGTGATTTTTTTTTGTCTGAAACAGACATTGTTGAATTTTCAGGTAACACTTGGTGTTTTTTGGCCTTTTATGGTTATTTTGCTCAGAAGGTTGTTTCCACACAAAAAAAAAAAGTTATTTTTCGTCCGAAACGGACGCAATTAAATTTTCTAATTGAATTGGTCTTTTTGGCCCTTTTGTGGGCTTTTTGCTTAGAAGGTCATTTCGATCATAAAAGTTGTATTTTTCGTCCGAAATGGACACAGTTGAATTTTCAAGTCAAACTTGATCTTTTTTGTTATTGTGGGGGCGTTTTGCGTAGAAGGCCATTTCTACCCCAAAAAACATGTTGTTTTTCTTCCAAAATTGATGCATTTGATTTTTTTTTGTCGAACTTGGTCTTTTTGGGCCTTTAGTGGGCGTTTTGTCGAGAATGTTGTTTTCACCCGAACAAGTGGTATTTTTCGTACGAAACGGACGCAGTTCAATTTTCAAGTCAAACTTGGTCTTTTTGAGCATTTTTTAGGCGTTTTACAGAAAGGGCCGTTTCAGCCGAAACAAGTGATATTTTTCGTTCGAAACAAACATAGTTGAATTTTCGGGTCAAACTGAATCTTTTTGGGCCTTTTGTGGGCGTTTTGCTTAGATAGTCATTTCCACCATCAAAGTCGTATTTTTCGTCCGAAACGAACACAGTTGACATTTTAGGTCAAATTTGGTCTTTTTGGGCTTTTAGTGGGCGTTTTGCTCAGATTGTTGTTTCCACCCAAACAAGTGATATTTTTCGTCCGAAACGGACACAATTCAATTTTCAGGTGAAACGTGGTCTTTTTGGGCATAGAGGCTCGTTTGCAAAAGCGTTTTGCATAGAGGCTCGTTTCCATCTGAACAAGTGGTACTTTTCGTCCAAAATGGACACAGTTGGATTTTTGGATCAAACTTGGTCTTTTTGTGAGTTAGAAAAATATATTATTATTAATTTTATTAGAGTAACGCAGCGGAAGCGTGATCGTGGAATGATTTATCTTTTACTTGTACTTCTCTGTAAAAATAAAATGGGAGAAACCGAGTGGCGGCCTTAGAAAATTGGGTTGTTACAGGTATGACCATAAAGACCTTGAATTCCCTAGTAAAACATTCTAGATATAAATCATGCATCATTATGTTTAGGCTCACATAAATAAAAATGAAGGGAAAATGAAAAATAAAATGCATTCATTTACATAAGGATCATCATGAAATATCGTTGTAGAACCTGCATTTTTCTTACAAAATTCACATTACATATGCCAGTATCTAAATACTAAACAAACACCATCCATCACATTTTACTTAGGCATACATAACTTTCAATACACACGAGAAAAACTAGCCATCATAAGAACTTGTGGTACCCTGCATATTATTTGCATCCGTATGCCATCATTGACATGACACTTGCACCCATACACCTTATTTGGAAGCTCTAGTAGGCCAACAAGAAATCTTCGGACATGTAACCCGGTCACTTACCTCACTAGTCACCATACCATTATCCGTTTCCATTTGTCGCTTCAACCAAATCAAAATTTAGCCAAAGAGTCGACCTCATGAATTGTGTCTTGATAATAGACCTCACCCATGCCTATGAAGCATCAGGGTGTAGTGGAATGTCATTAGAAAAGTGACCTTGCCTGTACTAAATAAAATCTTCCTAAGTGATGAACTTTGAGTACTAGTTAAGTGCTCTAAACACCATGCCTCCAATAGCAAAGCCATAATAACGTCATTTAAAGACTTCAGCAGACCAATAGTTAGGACTAGGTCTATCTTACTTAGGTATTGTTCCTGCAAGAGACACTATCCATTTTACTGTAACAGATTGTTGCCAGTGAACGTAGTTATCTTTACATGCAACAGGTATGATTCTTAAAATTATATCGTTTTTCAGAACTACATTACTACCTAATCCTTGGTAACTCGCCAATGTGAGTAGAAAACCCAAGCAAGTCCAATCAAAATAGAAAGGATGAGAGATATCAACTTCACGACATTCTCTCAGCTCTGTACCAGGGCGCACTCTGGGACAGTCCCTTGACATTCCTGAGGAAATTCTTTTCACTTTCCTTGCTATTCAAACAATAGGGGGTATCTAAGCTAGATTTTCGCTTGACCTGATCCTTGAAAACTTTCCAAGGTATGTAGAAAACCTATTAAGTTTCGGTCATCACACTATAAAAATCCTAGTTATGGGCTGGGGCAGGATTTCGCAGTTTCTATCGTCATGCATGGATTTGACTTGATAAAATCCAAGTGCACCTCTTGAAACAAAACAACAAGGGTCTAAATTCACATTTTCACTTCTTATTAAAGAATACTAAGGGTAAAAATGACAAACAAACAAAAAAAATTGAAATAAAGAAAAGGAAAAAAGAAGGGGGAATTTAATATTGGTTGCTTTATCGTTGCCTAAGAAAGTTCTTAAGTTTATCTAAAGACAACAATTCCAAAATTAAGCTGAGAAATCAAAGATTTCGACTGTTAGTTCGAAATACTTCAGGTTTTGAAGGAAGAAAGGTTAGAAACTATTAGAGATATAAAAAAACCCTTTGATAAATAATCGAGTCCAACTCCTAAAAAGAAAGTATTTCAAAAATAGAAATATACAATGGTTAAGAAAGTACCAGCATAGTGATTTATAATTTTTGATTGTATACATGTTATTTTTCTTTTGTGACTAACATTTCATTATAGTTAGAGAAAAGAACGAATGACTGGGGAAAATCAAGAGAGTATTTAGAATATCACTCCTCAAGCACTTTGTTCGAAGGACGTACAATGTCACCACTAAATCAACGCAATTCAAATTCACTAAAAGGTCGTAGACTCAAAAATCATCATGCACCATAGAGACTTGGATTTCAATGTGAAAAGTTGATTTTGAGACAAGTTTAGTATGCTACGGAGGTTTCCACCTGGATGGATTTTTTCAACCAAGAGAAAAAGTCCACCGATAGATGAAGATTTTCCAACTTCCAAAGAGAGAAGTCAGCATACACCATCCAGGTGACAAAACCAAGAAACGAGGGGGTTTCTTTTCTTCTAACAGTAATTTATCTCTCAAAATATAGGGGACAAACACATGTTGTTTAAATACTAACATTCAAAGTGTAAAATACTTGAAGAAAGTACCAAATGGAAATGATAAGGTTTACCATCCCAATTCCAACAAATTGATCTATAAGCCTTGGCACCACAGGTAAATTATTGTACCAATTCTATCTAGAATTAAATGACTAAATAGCCCGGGTACAGCACCAACGGGCGAATCTTAGGATTGGTTTCTCACTATGAAAAACCTTTTCCATCACAACGATAAATACACCAGCAAGCGTATTCAGGGACTTACAACAATAATCCCAAATTCATTTTTCATCATCTTCAACAAATAGCAAGACGAACCGACTTAGTTTCTCATATAGTGGCTAAACAGTCTCCTCCCCAGCTCCCAGGCTGGGGTATAATTTATACCGGTGATGTTCATAGTCACACGATAAGAGGTGTCGGATTAGATTCCTCACATAACTCATCAAATCACTGCCCTAGTTAGAAATTGGGGCACATTTTACCCGATTTGGGATTTCCCTATGGGAATCTACTTTTATTTTCATCCAGGGACGTAAAATAGAATTCCTTGACAAATAGAAAACAAAATTAAAAAAAAAATAAAGAATGAACTATGTTTCGACCTAATTCTCGGCAAAGTTCGAGATACGTATGCAACCTTTATAGGTTCGGTCGACAATCGGAAAGAAAAATAAAATTATCACAGTGAGGATCGAACTACATTCGACTTGATTCCTGACCTAGGAAATCAGGGTACATAGACAACCCAGGTGGGTTTCGGTCGTTTGAGGGTCATTGTCCAAAACAGTGACATGATGTAATAAAAGACAAAAGTAAACCCAACAAGGTTTCCAGTCTCAATCGGACATTTAAAAAAAAACACACACTCAGTTCGGGATACATGGGCAACCCATGTAGGTTCTGTTATATTCTACTAAATGCCCAAGACATATTCTTGCATCTTGATAGGTGTAATTTATGTATTTATTCCCAAGTCGGTTTTAGTAGTTTTCGAGTATTTTTATAACGTTTTATTATGTTTTAATATGTTTTTATTTATCTTGTCTTAAATTAGGTATTTAGGGTGAAAATAGACTAAAACAGTCTATAAATGATCAAAGCGATGGAAGAATGGTGGATAAAACAAGCAAAAAGGCCAAATTTAGATCTTGCATCCACCGCTGCAGCGGTGAAAATACACAGAGTTTGCTGAAGCTCCATCGCTGCAGCGGTTAAAATGCAGAGAGCTCCACCGCTACAGTGGTAAAAGCATCGCTACAGCGGTCAACCAACAAAAATCCTACCGACCTATCTACCGTTGCAGCGGTCAGAGTTTGACATTTTAAGATATGTTAGGATATTTTGAGATATTTTGAATCCTATAAATATCGTCCCTATTCTCCCCAAATGAAAGATGGACATTTTCAGGAGTCTTGAGAGCTCTAAGACCATTCGACCAATAGAAGATCACAACGTGAAGAAAGAGGAAGCGTTCTTGGAGCGATTTTAGTGGCGGATCTTTGGATAACGACTAGTCTCCTTGTTTCTCTATTTCTTTCTTAGTTTAGTTGAATGTTTTGTATAGGTTTAGCGTAGTTCTTGTTGTATATTTGGTTAGGGCCATGTATAGCTAAACATATATTGTCTAGGGAGCGATTGACTCCACGAAAATGTCGTTTATATAAAATCTATGTTTCGTTAATGGTTGTTCATGTTTATCCAATTGTGTTTACCGTTATTCCATGTTTATATGCTTGTTATGATATACTAAGAATAAGGGGTTTGACACTCGGGAAAGGTAACCCCAGATTCGGACTAAGATTTAAACACAACGTGATGATCTAATAACCCGGGAGGGAGTTAGAAAGTGTGCAATACGTAAAGTTAGGGCGAGACTCATATGACTAAGTGTCGTATAGATGCTCAAGGGAGACTTTGGCGTTAATGCAAAGTCATATATTCATTAACTTTACACTCGGAAGAGGTAGTGAATGAGATTTCGATACCGAGATTGTTGGATAAGATGAACGCCATTAATGTAAACTAGATTGAAACGAACACGTTTAAGTGGACAAAATTAATCCCTAGGCAATAATTTCCCATAAACGTCATACCACTATATTAGTATATTAGATTAATTAGTTTAATTAGATAAATAATTTACTATATTTATTTTAAAAACTATATTTGTATCACCTAGATAAAGTTAGGTTATGACAATTACGGTACTCAATGATAATCTATACCAATTCTTGTGGATACGACAACCCTTACTCTTTTCACTCTACTAAAACTTGACCCGTACACTTGAAGTGAATGTAGCAAAGTAATCACGCGCTACCAAGTTTTTGGCGCTGTTGCCGGGGATTGGTTTTTAGACTGTTGTTGATATTGTAATTAAGTAACTTGATTTTAATTTAGGCATTTCTTTTGTTTATAATTTTTTCTTTGTAGTTTTGTTTTTATTTTTCCTGCAAGGTACTTAAAGATGTTAGATCAACAAGTACTTTTTCATTTCTTTTAAAGGGATTCTGAGCCATTTTACTATGCTTGGGATCGATACAAGGAATTGCTATTCCGATTTCTGAATCATCATTTCCTGAGGGAGTGTCAACTACTGAACTTCCTCGACGGGTTATTAGCCGCAACCAAAAATTGCGTTGAAAGAGGAAACGGTACCACCTCTTTCAACCAATTAACCATGGACGAATTCTATTGGTTGTTGGAAGACATGGCCGGTTATGTTTATCACTGTTGGAATTATTCAACAAGCTACCAAAGCTTGGGGGATAGTTTTACCACCACGGCGCCATGGATTGACACTCTGGTTCAAGATGTGGAGTCTTCTCCCCTGGAGAAAATGTTAGCTGAATTTATGGGGGAGACTCAAACTTTTTGGAGGGAGATGAATGACCGGCTAAATGAGCACGATGATCGTCTTGACAATATCGAGACAATCTGCGCCAAAATCGATGCGACCGTAACATCTCTTCAGACACAAATCGGTCAGCTTACCTGCTTAATTGAGGCCGAGTCAGAAGTGGTGGCACTGAGAGACGAACAAGCCACATTCAATTGTGAAAGCCACCATAAGGAATCAGAAACGAGCGGAAGGAACTGGGAGAGTTCAACTATGATTATTCAAATGAGACAGGAACGCAAGCATGGATCGACGATTGTGATTCGTCTCCATTGGAGATCTAAATTGTGATGCTACCATCGATCCAAGATGATCACATCTACGTGGATTTGATGTAGCTCACTTGTCTTTCGCCGCCAAAAGCAATGCTCTTTTATGCCTACCAAGTACATGAGCCGGTAGAGAATCTTGTTGAAAGCTCGAGTCAAACAGAGCCAATCTCGCCAGTCTTGAGGGCGTACTGAATCAAGACCCATATGTGGTATTGTATGACACTTACTATGGGCAGAAGCCGATCTTTGATGAGTAGTTCTCCATGTCGGGCTGAGGACATTAAACCAAGTGCTTCTTGGGAGGTAACCCAAGTCAAAAATAAATTAAATCTATTACCGTCGACTTGATTCGGAGGCGAGATTCTCTTGCCTCCCAAGTACGTGTTCTAAACCCTCTTCATCAGCATGCTATATTTCAAATGTTGAGATTGATGATTGGGATATTCTGGACACTGCCCGTTTTAAGTTTGGGGGTGATGTGTAGTATGCTAGTATGTTTTAATTTTTGTTAGTTGTGTTAGTTTAGTTTAAATGTTTGCATGTTTGTTTAGTGTAGAATGTTTGTGTTAGTTGTGTTGTTGCATGCTGAGTTTTGCGTTCATGTGGGCCATTACCCAATGATGAAATTACCCCCTGGTTGTTTTCGAGGTCAAGGGTAATGCCCATTCATATGTATTAAGTGTGCTTGACAATGCATTTTGGTAAAAGTTATTGTGGATCCTAATTTGCACGAGCACATAGACTCAATGTATAATTATTCAATTGATTTGAGGACAATTATCCATTAGCCAAACTCATGACAATTTATGGATTCTAGAACCTGATTGAGGGAAAACTTGAGGTGAAATCCTAAGCGAGGTAATTCAGGAGATGTCATTTAGGCATTCATTTGATTCACTTGAGCCTTTGAAGCTTACCTTGTAAAATGTTTATCCCTCGTTACCCTATCAAAGCCAATTTTTCGTTTCAATTCTGAACACATAACAAATACCCTGGCCAATTGAACGTTTTCCAAACCTATATCGCTAAACCGAAGGCATAATTTGAGTGAATCAAGTTAGCATTCGTATATACTACTTGAAGTGAGCGGTTGGGTTTAGGGCGAACTTTTGATTGGTTTGGTATTCGAGTACTCACTTGTTATTTTTCTTTCATTTTAACCACACCCGTGAAATTGTAATAATCGAATAAGTTTGGGGGTGTGGTTGTGGTCGTTAAAAAAAATTAAAAACAAATAGGTAAATATAGTTAAAATTTCCGTTTCTTTTGACAAGTGAGTACGACGTTCTTAAATGATTATTCAGGGTTGTTTCAAATTTATCTATGGGGGTTCGAGAGTGATTTTGTGCCAAGCGTTGGGCCTTGTGTATCATTGAGTTAATGACGTTAACCCATTTTTATATTCCGGTATACCCTTGGCCATGTCCAAACCTCACCAAGTCCTATTGATCTTTTTAAACTTCCAAGCCTACATTAGTGGAGAGTGGAACCTAGTCAGGCGTATGGATATCCTAATCCTTTATGGTATAAGTCATGAGTTTCGTTAGTAGATAATCCAATCCGGTCGTTGAATAGTTGTATAATTGAGTTTTCGCACACACACGTTGAAAGGATCTAGAATGGCGTTTACCATTATTGAATGTCGAAATTCTAGAACATCACATGGTGCGTTTTACCACCTGAACTCAATATGATTGAGGGTTGTTGAGGGAAAAATGTTTTGGTCGATAGCTGAATTCAAAACTCGCATATCATTATGTTTAGATTGTTTGTGTTTCGGTTGTTTGTGTTAGTTATTTCGTTGTATTTTTTTTATTTTAGTGTGAGTGTTTTGCTCGAGAACTAGAAAAATTCTAAGTTTGGCAGTATTTGATAGGTGTAATTTATCTATTTATTCTCAAGCCGGTTTTGGTAGTTTTTGAATATTTTTATAACGTTTTATTATGTTTTAATATGTTTTTATTTATTTTGTCTTAAATTAGGTATTTAGGGGTGAAAAGGGACTAAAACGGTCCATAAACGATCAAAACGGTGGAGAAAACGAGTAAAAAGGCCAAATTCAGATCCTGCATCCACCGCTGCAGCGGTAAAACCACCGCTGCAACAGTGGAAATACAGAGAGTTTGCTGAAGCTCCACTGCTGCAGCGGTCAGGCCACCGCTGCAGCAGTCAAAATGCAGAGAGCTCCACCACTGCAACGGTGAAACGCTAAAAATCCTACCGATCCCACCACTGCAGCGGTCAGAGCCTGACATTTTAAGATATTTTAGGATTTTTTGAGATATTTTGAATCCTATAAATATCGTCCCTATTCTCCCCAAATGAAAGGTAGACGTTTTTGGGAGTCTTGAGAGCTCCAAGGCCATTCAACCAATAGAAGATCACAACGCGAAAAAAGAGGAAGGTTTCTCGGAGCGGTTTTAGTAATGGATCTTCGAATAACAGCTAGTCTCCTCGTTTCTCTCTTTCTCTCTTAGTTTGGTTGAGTGTTTTATATATGCTTAACGTAGTTCTTGTTGTATATTTGGTTAGGGCCATGTATAGCTAAACATAAATTGTCTAGGGAGTGATTGACTCCATAAAAACGTCGTTTATATAAAATCTATGTTTCGTTAATGGTTGTTCGTGTTTATCCGATTGTGCTTACCGTTATTCCATGTTTATATGCTTGTTAAGATATACTGAGAATACGAGGTTCGACACTCGGGAGAGGTACCGCCGGATTCAGACTAGGGTTTAAACATAACGCGACGATCTAATAACCCGGGAGAGAGTTAGAAAGTGTGCAATCCGTGAAGTTGGGGCGAGACTCATGTGACCAAGTGTCGTATAGACGCTCGAGGGGGACTTCAGCGTTGATGCAAAGTCACATATTCATTCACTTTACACTTGGGAAAGATAGTGAATGAAATTTCGATATTGAGATTGTCGGATAGGATGAACGTCGTTAATGTAAACTAGATCGAAACGAACACGTTTAAGTGGACGAAGTTAATCCTTAGGCAATAATTTCCCATAAACTTCTTACCATTATATTAGTATATTAGATTAATTAGTTTAATTAGATAATTAATTTAGTATATTTATTATAAAAACTACATTTTTATCGTCTAGATAAAGTTAGGTTATGAAAATTACGGTACTCCACAATAATCTATACCAATCTCTGTAGTTATGACAACCCTTACTCTTCTCACTCTACTAAAACTTGACCCGTACACTTGCGGTGAAAGTTGCGACGTAATCACGCGCTACCACGCCCCAGCTGGGGCTGGGGCACATTATATTAGGTTTCTTTGTCGAGATTCTTTAATAAGACTTACCCCAACTAGGTCTAGGGCAAAATTTAAGAATTAAAATCCATAGTCCCTTAAAAACAAGCATCATTGAGATCTAGTCTCCAACTGGGGCACATTTTATCCGAGATAACTTCTCACGGGAAGTTTTCTAGTCCTCGTTTGTAGTCCCAGGTGACATATGGCCTTAAAACTCCAAGAAATGTCGAATTTCCCCGAGGGCTTCTCAGGTGAGAATCCTCTCAGTCATTTTCAAACAAGCTTTGATATGATGACCCGAGAATTAGTTTCTCTAACCAAGAACGTTTTCTACCAAATATTGATTTACTTTCCTTGTTATATCTACATTTGACCCAATTCTTAGCTATCCTAAGATATGTAGGAAAACCCACGCAGGTTCAATCGTACATTTAAAAAAATTCCTGTCTCCAATGGAGGATGCATTAAATTCCTGTCTCTGGTGACGAATGCGATAGATTCTCGTCTCTGATGACAGATGCATCAAATTCTTGTCTCTGATGACGAAAGTGAAAAAATTCCTTTCTCTAATGACAAAAGCGAAAAACATTCATGCCTCGGATGGTAGAAGCGAAAAAAAAAATCTTGTCTCTGATAACGGAAGAAAAAATTCCTATCTCTGATGACGAAATCGAAAAACTTCTTGCCTCTAATGACGGAAGCAAAAAAAAATTCCTACCTCTGATGGCGGAAACAAAACTAAGTTCCTGTCTCTGATGACAGAAGTGAAATTCCTATTTCTGATGATAGAAGTGAAAAAAATTATGTCTTTAATGACGAAAGTGAAAAAATTCCTGCCTCAGATAGTGGAAGCGAAAAAAATTCTTTTCTCTGATGACGGAAGCAAAATATTCCTGACTCTAGTGGTGGAAGCAAAAACAACTTCCTGCCACTGATGGTGGAAACAAAAAAATTCCTACCACTAATGGTGAAAGCAAAAAAATTCCTACCTCTAATAGCGAAAGCGAAAAACCTTCCTACCTCTAATGACAAAAGCGAAACATTTCTGCCTCTGATGGTAGAAGCGAAAAAATTCCTGCCTTTGATGGTGGAAGTGAAAAGAAAAATCTTGCCTCTGATTGTGGAAGCGAAATTTTTTTTCCTACTTTTGATAGTAGAAGCGAAAAAATTCCTATATCTGATAGTGGAAGCGAAAAAATTCCTATCCCTGATGATGAATGCAATAAATTCTTGTCTCCAACAACGGATGGGATAAATTCCTATCTTTGATGACGGATGCAAAAAATCCATGATTAGTGGATGCAAACACTTCCTATCGAGGAGAGACGCCTAGATTATTTCTCACCAAATTACTGTTAGCATTAGATTCCTTTACTTTTCATGCATTGCGGAAAAATATGTTTGTGTCTCCTTCTTTGTCATTACAAGTAAACTCGCACAACAAAGAGAGACAGTTGTAGACACCGCATTTTGTCCAACTCATTTAAGTATCAAGTCTAAAGTGCAAGTTAGGATAAATTTTAAACAGAGGTTTAAAGGGAAATAATTTCCACCTTAAATTAAATTGGATACTACAAAAAAGCCAAAAAACATAAGAAAACATAAAAATTATCAATTTGATGTGAATTTTGTATAAGTAAAAGTTTTGGGTCAATCTTGAAATTCCTAAAGTTAATGGGGACTAAAATAAAAATATTAAAGTTTTATTTTTCATGAAAATCACTTTTAATATGATTAAATTAGTTACTACCCTTTCAATTTAAGGAAATTTCACAAATTACCTTTGTTTCTCGTTTTGACCCCTGAAACTTTTACTATCACAGGTTTTATCTAATTGACACCAAAAATCTTCTTTAATTTTCTTGTTTAAAGTACCAATCTCCAAAAAAAATCATGCCAAATCCTTGATTAAGCCAAGAATCCACCATGACAACTTAGTTACTTAAAGTAACTAATGCCTAAAGACATAGTTCGAAACTAACCAAACCAGTTTCCATCATGTCAAGCATTTAAGACACATCAAATCATGGACTAATCAAGCATTAAATGTATCATTTAATGAAGGCATTAATGAGAGAATTTAATGGGAGATCTTATGAAGATTTCCTAGCAAATATCTTGATGGAAACTTAGTTACTTGGAAGTAATTAATGGTTACAAAACTAACTAGACCGGTTTCCATCACATCAAGGCATTTAAGACCCATTAATTCATGGTCAAGTCATGAGATTTAATGTCATGAATGACCATTAATGGTTCAATTCAGTGTATGTATTTAATGACATTAAATGGAAGAGATATTTTTACCAAAACATCTTAAAGGCAATCTAGTTACTTGAAAATAACTAGCGATTACAAAGCTAACCGGACCAATTTTCATCACATCGATGTATTAAATACCTTTCAAATCAAGGTCAAGTCATGACATTAAATGATTTGAATGGACATTAATGACTTAATTCAATGTATGCATTAATGAGCATTAAATGAAGAAGATATTTTCTAAGCAAAATTAAATCAAGTAATTAGATTACCAAGAGTAACTAGTACTTACCAAGCAAACCAAACCGTAATCCATCAAATCGGACAATACATATGCATTAAATGACACATGTGAAAGCATTAAATAAGGCATTAATGGTAAAAATCTTACAAAGATTTGGTAATCATTACCAAATATCATGATTACCTAGGAAATCTAGGTAATTTCATCACATGGCTCTAACCATAACATTAAATAGCATTAAAGGATCACAGCTTGTATTAATACACTATACGCAACAGGCTGGGGAAGCCTACGCATTCCCCAATGTGCAAGGTATCTCGTGCCTAAAAATATCACCTTTTTTTCATTCGGAAATAGACTTGGACACTTTCCTACGGACTTGGACACTTTCCTTCTCTTTCTAGGCTCGAAATTCTCTCTTGGGTCTTGGAATTTTCTAAGCTTTACACTCCTTAAGCACACTTAAATCTTGCCAAAAATGATCCAAAGAGGTGTGCTTGAGACTCTTAAAACAAGATAACAGGAATTTGTTAATGAACAACCAAGAAGAACCAAGAAGATTAAATGAGGAGAAAAAGGAAAAAACACTTAGGAAAAGACCACTGCCCTAAGTTAGGTAAGTCCTCATAAACTCTTCATTGATTTGGTTTAAATGCCTTTATATTACTTGTATAGAGTATATATTAGTAGTTGTTAGAGGCTTAGATCATCTACATAGTGTAAATATCATAGTTTGTGCCAAGAACATCAAGAACGCTATAGTTTGTGCATAGCATCTTTGGCTATGTTAAGAACACATGAAATCGAACTTCAACGAACCCAAAACGAACTTTTGATGAAGGACTACTAACTACTAACTACTAAAAGCAACATTTACTTTATTGCAATAGCCTAGATCACAACCTAGCTCATGTCTCAGGCTTGTGGACTAGTACCCTATATATACTATAACATCTAGACCCCTTGTGGCTAAAATTCGAAATAAATAGAAGACCTCTATTCCTTAAGGGATAAGTGTGCACCTTCTTTAGAAATATTCTTGTCTTCTTAATTACGAGTAGGACTAGCACCTTATGTATATATTACTCTGTCGAGACCCTTGTGGCTAAAAATCAGAATAAAAGGAGGACCTTATTTCCTTCGGAGGTGCACCTTCTTCACAAATGTTGCCATCTTCTTAGTTACGAGTATGACTAACACATATGTTATATATATATATATATATATATATATATATATATATATATATATATATATATATATATATATATATATATATATATATATATATATATATATATATATATATATATATATATATATTTATCTTTTGGACTAATAAAGTAAACCTTAACACTAAACTTGCCTAAGCAAATAAGTTTGACAGGAATGTTCTTGAAAAAATCAAACGTGCATATCTACTTACTATTTGTGTTTTTTTTTTGTTCTTGCCTTGCCTTATGTGAACAAAGCAAAAAACAGAAATAAAAAATAAAAAATAAAAATAAAATCATCTTGTAGTGGTAAACTATGTTTCAACCCGATTCCCTGTGAAAACAAAGATACTTAGTCAACCTTTACAGGTTCAGTCATCACTAAAAATAAATGAAATTTGTTCATTTAATCTTTTTTTTTTCCTGTTCCTTCTTTAAATAAATAAAAGTTTTCTTTTTTCCTTACAAATAAATACATAAAAAGACAAAAACATTAAAAAATGGAATTATTGTGTTAACCATAATCAAAGAAAATTACTTGGACTATGTTTAAACGTAAAGATTCATTTAGACTTAGGTACCTTCTTCGAACGAGTGTCTTGGGGTGCCTAACACCTTCATCGAGCATAACAGACCTCCAAACTTTAAATAAATCTCTAGTGAAGACCAACTACTATTGAGTCAAAACTTGGAGTATTTAAAAAATAAAAATGATATTAAAAAAATATTATGGTGACCTGGCACACCATTTAACTCAATACTAGGTGGGAACTCCATGTTTTAAATAAATTCCGGCCCAAAGAACGTTTTCAAAAGTGGCGCCTAAAAAAGTCATTGAAACTAGTTTTGTAAAATGAACATATTTTTTAAGATATTGAGAGGGAGGAAACGGAACCTTGTTTTGCTCTTCTCCTTGTTCTCTTCTTCCTATGTTTCCAAAATATGGGGTGCGTCAAACAAGGTTGGGTATGAACCGCTGATATCCTCCCTAAGGATCCTCAAAGATTTTGATGCCACCAAAGCTGAAATATTCTACAACTCCCTCCTGTTAGCGAATCAAATCAACGAGGAGTATGCCGCCAAAGAAGCCAAATTGTCAGAGTACTTTAGTAGAGCCACGCTCTTGCTATAAGAGTTCAAAAAGGCCACCATCAAGCAGATCCCACAGGAAAAGAACAACCATACTAATTCATTGTCTAGCTTAGCTTATGCCAT
Source organism: Eucommia ulmoides (assembly GCA_016647705.1). Taxonomy (NCBI): domain Eukaryota; kingdom Viridiplantae; phylum Streptophyta; class Magnoliopsida; order Garryales; family Eucommiaceae; genus Eucommia; species Eucommia ulmoides. The sequence continues at coordinate 31,808,181 of CM028336.1, forward strand.
TGACTCCTTGAGACATCAAAACATCATGGTTGAGAACATCCCGTAGCATAGCTGCGATGAGCCTAAAGAAGAGATGGAGATGATAATGCACCAGCCCAGTTGGATGGATCCCATCTATAACTACCTCCACATTGGACTCCTTTTGGAGAAAAAAAGTTAGGCGAGGAAAGTTTGCTATCGAGCATCTCGGTACACTCTGCTGCAAGGCGTCTTATATAATTGCTTCTTCATGGGGCCACCACTACGCTACTTGTACCTAGACGAGGGCTACCTGGTGCTCCTGGAGATCATGATGGACTTTGTGATAACCACTCAGGGAGGCACAATCTCTCACCAGAAAGGCACTCAGACATGGTTACTTCTAGTCAACAATGGAGTGCCAAAGAATTAGTGAAAGAATGCGATAAATGCCAAAGATTAGGACTAGCAATCAACACCCCAACTACGGGTCAGCTGCCAAGGTCCACACCATGCCATTCACCCAATGGAGAGTTAATATCCTTAGGCCCTTTCTGGTCGCCGTAGCTTAGAAGAAGTTCATCATTGTCGCCATCGACTATTTAACCAAGTAGGTCGAAGCAGAAGCTATTACAAAGATCACTAATGCCAAGATCAAAGATTTTACCTGGAAGCATATCGTATGCCGATTTGGGGTCCTACATGCTATCGTAAGAGACCATGGCTCGCAATTTGACTTCACCCTATTCAACGACTTCTACACCAAATTAGGAATCGGATACCACATGTCGACTCTAGGTGACCCGCAATCTAATGGAAAAGTCGAGGCAACCAACTGAACTATTCTCCACACACTAAAAACGCGATTGCCGAAGTCTGAAACTAAATGGGTGGATAATTTCCCCTCGGTGTTTTGGGCCTACCACACCACTTCGAGGGTATCTACTAGGGAATTACCATTCGCAATGGAATTCATATAAGAAGTAGTAATTACCATCAAGTTGAGCCTACCAACCTGTAGGGTAGCGCACTACAATCCCGATGAAACCCAACGTTAGCTAGCATTAAGCTTAGACTATTGGAAGATAAAAGGAGAGTCCCATATTCGACAAACTGCTTACAAAAGACAGATGGTCCAATACCATGACAAGCGCATCAGAGCACACTCGTTCAAAGAAGGTGATCTTGTGCTAAAGAAAGTTAACATTTCCACCCAAGACTAAGTAGAAGGAAAGCTGGGACCAAATTTGGAAGGACCCTATCGCATCACTAAAGTCATCAGCCCAGGTACCGACAAACTCAAAACACTAGAAGGAAGACCGTTGAATAATCCATGGAATGTAGAGCACTTAAAGCAATATTTTCAGTGGCATGTGCAATCAATATTTTTCTTAATAAAGACCTATGTTTTAGTCGAAATATTTGCATGTATCTACACATATCAAGTTGAAGCAATAAATTAAGCCAATAGGGCAGCTTCGGTCCCTGACTCGGTGATCTCTCACACCACACGTGGGAAGGGAGTCACTACCGACCAATGACGCGATAACCCAATAGGGGGACCTCGGCCCTTGACTCGGCAACAGGCTCTCAAAAGCCTGAATTCGATTCCAGGAGACTAAGACCATCAATATCCTGGCTCACTAGACAGCTACGACCCTCAATAGTCTGGCTGAGATTCGATCTCTCACACCATGCATGCGAATGGAGTTGTCGCTGACCAATATCGCAATTAGATTGAAAAGGCGGCCTTCGCCCCTGACTCGGCAACAGGCCCTCAAAAACCTAAATTCAATTTTGGGCATCAACTTCCATCAATAGTCTGGATCACTAGATGTCTACAACCCTCAATAGTCTTGCTAAGATCCGATCCCTCATGCCACGCGTGGGAATAGAGTTGCTGTGAACCAATGGAACGACTAGCCCGATAGGGCAGCCTTAGCCCCTGACTCGGCAACAGCCCCTTAAAAACATGAATTCAAAAACTCATCAGGCGAATACGACCCTCAATAGTTTGGTTGAGATTAAATTCCTCACACCATGCCTGGGAAGGATAACAAGACAAAATACCTTCCATACACTCGCTCATGCCCGATAACCCATGCTCACCTTCAATAGAGGGTTGGTGAGGAGCTGGAGAACGTCATTATTAGAAATGCTGAAATATCCCTCAGTACAATCAGTCACTACCAATAACCTAAGCCACCCTGACAAGGCAAGCCGCTGAGAAAGCAGAGGTCACTGACAACCATCCACGTTTTTAACAGTTGCATATGCAACAAGTTTGCACATGGATGAAAACCCTCCATATACTCGGGCAAACCTGAAAACCTGTGTCCACTTGAGTAAGGGGGCGACGAGAAGTGAATTCTATACCTTACAAAATTGGGTCTAACACTACACGACTTACCACAACAAGGTTCAACACTAGGCAACTATCTTCTACAACTATCTCTGGCAATTCTTCAAAATTTCCTGTATTTTATGGCTCAGATTCGACTATTTGCAGCAACAACTAGAAGATTTTATGTTATAAGAATATACACAACAAACAAAGCAAGCATATATGCAAAGAAATTAGAGATCTTTCATTCATATGAGTAACCTTTCTATACAATTTCACTCAAATACATCTCTACACAAGTCATCCGACGCAAGATAGAAAATGCCCTATGGAAAATATGGAAGAAAGAAGATAATGCTAAAGAATATGTAGAACAAAATGTTGGAAACTTCCCCAGCATAATCAAGAGAAACAACTTTGAGGACAAGAATCTTCTCAACTCAGGCAAGTCTCATGAAGATCATCCCATTTTCTCATCCGATGAAGGAGGGCTCTCCTCACTTGATGAAGAAGGACTGGAGATTTTCACCAAACGATTGGAAATCATGAGTTCATTAGAAAGAGATAGTGCAACTGGCCCTTAGCTATAAATCTCCCAAAGTAGGCTAACGGACAATCGGATCAAGACCAATTAACCTGCAGTGGGCGAAAGTAAGGTTTCCCAGTCCAAAATCGATAGACTTAGAGAACACTCATCACTAGAACTTGTCATGCAGGAGTTTAGGGCACTAGCTGCTAAAGAGCCAACCGTCTCTGGGAGGGACTAATAGCAACACATCTCTTCCTTATCAGTGTAGGAAGCCGCAAGGGGAGGTGCGGTACACCTTGGCGGCCAACCACCGTAGGAAAACTCTTTCTGTAAACTCTCTTCCCCTCGGCGAGAAAGGATTCAGATTCATTTGTAAACGAATGGCCAGACATTATGCCAGTAGAACGACGAACTTTCTTCTCCGCCTCTGCCATTGTATTCGATCGCTAGACCACCTCTAGTTGCAGCTTGGTAGGCCACACCTCTTTGGCCTCCAGACGCCCTAGATTGACAGAAAAACTACCGTACACAAAGACAAAAAGAACTCTGAATTCTTTCGAATAGCAGGAGCATCAAAGACATTGAGCAGCTACTGAATAAAAACCTCTATCTTCCAAAACTCGTTCCCACGATCATCCTCAAAGCCTATGTAAAGGCTCATCATGCAGAAATAAGAAGAACAAAAGGAATAATTCAGGGATGAAAAAATTAGGCAGCAAGCACTCCTTAAATAGGCATCCCAGGCGAAACGCCAAGGGACATGTGTCATTAATGATGTCAAACGAGCACGCGACATTAAATGTTAACGGATGAGAGGATCATTGAATCCCCAAAAAGCTTGCATGTGTATATGTTTCACAAAGACTGTGTCTAGATAAACCTCAAAAAGCTGCACAGAGATGCGCTCTGACCAACTTCACCTTAGAAGCAAGCAAAATCAGGCATGTGACTTGAGGACTACTAGTTAAACTATTAATAAGTGGAATCCAACCTGGATCCTCCTGGCTAAAGACTCCACCTGGGATCCAAAAAAGGTATAGACAAACAAATAAACAAAGCAAAAAATACAATTTTATTGAGAAGTCCTGTACACGATAGGGGGCATTACCCCGTATATCCAAAAAAAAAGTACAAAATTTAGAAAAAAAAAATAGAGGCGTCTCTCGGGTCAGAGGTTTCCTCCCCGAGCAGGTTCATCTCATCTTTTCCCCATGGAATAATGTGTCCCCGTGTATCTCCTCTATCATGGCGCCTCGTCATCGCTTCAGACTCAGAGGATCGTCGAAGCTACCGTTCCAAAGACATAATCCTCTCCATAGCATCAGCAGCCCTTTGCTGAGCAACAACAACATCTTGTCTCGACCTCTTAGAAAGTCTCAAAAGTTGCGCGCTTGACCTCCACTGCCCTGCACTCTTGATTCTGAAGACAGGCCCGTGCCTCAACTTTCTCTTGCTTTAGGACATCAAGTCGAGATATGATTCTCCTCCACTCCTCAAGTAGAGTGAAGGAACGCACCGTGGCTTGAAAACTTCCAGAAGACGTAAAACAAATTCTAAAGAGTTATCAAAGTTAGAGAAAAGTAAAGCATCCTTACCATGATGTTCAAATGTAGCTAGGTCAGCACCGGGTCATAGCCCAACTCTGCTACAGCTACTTTAACGTCTCCCAGAAATAGTGCGGTTTGATCCCATATCGTCATATCCTCCGGGAAGAAAATTGTCGCCTATCCAGCCATGGACCCTTCGATCTTAGGGGACCCATACTACAGGATCACAAGATGGTGGCCTCTCCTCAGGGGGCTCACCCATCTTATCTTCTCTCTTCCCGGAAGGGAACCCCATACCTTATTCATTGTCGGTTTGTCACGGATCACAATGCCGATGGCAAGACTATGCCTCATCTTAATAGAGTCAAGGCTAGAGTGAGGAGTCACCTCCGGGGAAGCCGCAAACAGGACTACCACCACCGTCGCTCCTTGGCCAACCAACAATGAATCCGTCGGCAAGGATAAATGAGTTACGCTAGTCCTAGCGTTTGACAAGACCTTAGGCTCGGCGTCCAACAATTATGTACCAACAAAATCGCCAACCATTTCTGAAAGATGAAGTAGAAAACAACTTCATAAGATGAAAAACATAAGGGACCTTTCCCAAGACAATGCGTAAAAAAAAGACGGTTCAGATCCTGATCAAGAATTTGAATCCGGATGACCAGTAGCCTCCAAATGGGTAGCAAATAAGAGGTAAAATGAAGTGGCCCTGAGGAAGGATAAATCCCTCTCTACCTCCGAAAGCCCTCGTAGTAGAGCAACAACCACTTCCTCCGCCTCGCTAAGCGCTGGACAAATAAGAAGCTCAATAGAAGGAAAATAAAGTTAAAAGGGGGGGCATCCCAATACAAAAAAGAAAGTAAGTACACAAACTTACTCGGATCTTGCCACCTTCTCGGTATTGGATGGGCCCTATCCCCTCCCAAGGGTCGCTCCCAAGACCTTGTCACCAAGACCCACTTGTTTTTTCACCTTAAGCTATCATCTAGGACCCCCGTGATGTCCTATCTGCTCTAAGCCCATAATTGATACCAACAGTCAAGTGGGGCTGCAGTCCTAGAAAGCTGATAAAAATAGAGGAACAAAGAAGATGAAGGAGGGATGTTATTCCGTAAACACAAAATGGCGAACCCTACCATTAGCCTCCATGCATTGGGCATCAATTGCGAAGGCACCAACTAGAACTCCCTACGCATTTCATGATCGTGCAAGTGCCTCAAGTGACTCACCACTCGATGGGCCACTGCCCATCCTGGCTTCCCCACCGGCGTAGCTTCAAGAGCAACATTAGTTTCATTAGTCGGGAGGCAACGGGTTTCTACTAGCTCTACCCCCTCGCTTTGGGTTACCATCAAATTGGTTGCCCCAGCACTGCCAACATCGCTTTGGGTCCAACATCATCATTACTGCTGGACACTCTGGATAACGGCCCAACCTTATCATCACCACCATTTCCTAAAGGGCAGGAAGAATATCTAGAATCTGTTGCCATTATGAATTGTGAAAGATGAATGCAACAACTGCTCAGAAACGAAAGTAACGCTCCAAAGAACACGACTGGAGAGTTCACACTCCTCCATTTAAATGGGTCGATTACAACTCCCCATTAACCATCATCTTGGAAGTTGGATTGATCAACCATCAAATTGAGTCATGTGGAAGTTGATGCCCAAGACTCTCGAAAGACAAAACGCTACGACATTATGCTGCCACTAGAGTGTTGACACAATGCACCACACAAAGAAACGACAGAAGGCCAAATCATCATGAAACGTCCAAGGATTCCCAAGGCATGAAATTATTACACCCCTAGGAATAGGGGGAATCTGATAAGGATATATTCATCCAAAAGATACCAAGGCACTATGTGTCCCCAGAAATGCCACCGGTCCAGGATTTCCAAAACGGACCGGTAAGATAAGGCCCATTTATATACTCATCCGAGTCACTACACCCGTCCAGGTCTCCATGTCTGCTCCGGATCTCCACGCCCTACCCGAGTTAATACTCCTAAGGCATGAGTGTTATCATGCTCTCCTCCAAAGACAATCAAAGTTGTCTCTCCCACAAAGAAAAATGTCGTTGCCTTAACGGTCCACGATCTCCGTCTTTCATCCCGCTATCTCCATGGAAAGGGAGCTGATATCTTTGCTACTAACCATATCAGTATCCATAAATTTAAGGAAGGCTTGTCAAATGAGTCTTCCTCCACTTCCTATATAAAGGCCAGAACCCTAGAGGTCTGAGGTATGCAATATCGTATGCTTTTTACCACACTACACTACTTCTCTCTCAGAAACCTATATTGATTCTCATAGTAAAGGTGCAACACCAGCCAGTCCACCTACAGTGCATTGTTTTGCAAGAATCAAAATGAGAGAAAGTGAGTTAACCATCGCCGCCAATTACTTTCCCTGTCTCAGAAGTCGACGTGTCCAGTGATCCACTTCCACACATAATCATTTATAAAATAAAATTTTAAAAAAATAAATTTAGATTTTACATGATAATTTGTTTTAGGATAAATTGCCTTTTACTCCTCTCTACTTTACCTAATTATTATTTTACCTCATCTCCATTCAAAAAATTATGCTTTACCTACTTCTATTTTTTAACAAAGTGGGAAACTACTTTTTCCGTTTAAATCAACAGAATATGTTTAAAAATTGATGGCATTAAATTTTTTATCTAATTTTTAGATGAAATAGACAAAATGGGGCCTTTATTCTAATTTTAATTTATTTTTTAAAATAAAAGGGCAATTTCATCCATTTCATCGAAAAATTGGATGTAAAATTAAATCCATCAATTTTTAAGCATATGCTGTTAATTTAAATAGAAAAAAAAATTAGTTTATCATTTTGTTCAAAAGTATATTTTTTCTTGTCCTCTTTGTTTCTATTTTTATTGTTACTGATGAAAATAAAAATGAATGAAATTAGAAGGAAAAAAAACACTTCTGTAAAAGTTGAAAATGAAAGTTGTGTTTGGTAACCGTTCCCATCCCAAAAAAATCCATTACATTCCCAGATTTATGGGATTTCTATTCGGGAACACCGTTTGGTAAAATTGTTTCCGTTCTCATTCCCATCCCAAAATCAAGAATCATTCATTTGTTTTCTTAAGAAATGAAAAAGATTTTTTTTTTTTTTTTTTGTTTCTTTTCATTCTCATCCTATTCCCAAACCAAAAAAATGATAAGGTCGGTATTAATAGAATTATTAGTGAGGTCTAACCTTCAACTCTTGTAAGCCTCTATTTTCTTTATCTTTTTTTCTTCATTTTTCTTCTTCAACACTGTTGTTCGTACTACTGCTGTTCGTCATCCTCGTCCGTCTTCTTCCTCCTCCCCGCCGTCTTCGTTGTCCTCGTCTGTTTACTTTTCGAGAATGAGGCAACAAAACAAAGAGATCGGGGGAGTTTCTAAAGGTTGTTTCCCTTATCTATATAACCCTAATTCGCCACCAATGAATTCAATGTAACAGATCGGAATCAACAGCCATTTCTTTCTTTTTCTTTTTCTTTTTTCCCCAATTTTCTATGGGATTGATCCATACTGGCTCTCCAAAATGTCCAATTGCACTCCAAAACTATCTAAAATGAGGTTGTGATGATGATTTATTTTTGTAAAAATCTCAGATTTGGAGCTAAGCCGTAACTTGGCAAGGCAACGGCGCAGGGCCTGTGGGAGGCAATGGTGGAGGAGGAGAGTGAGCGGTTTTGTTCTCTCTTTCTTTATTCTGATTTCTCTCATATGGAAACTACTGTTGCAGCCATGACGGATTAGCCTGTCAAAATGTCTTATCAAAGGCGAATCTGAGCCTCACCAGCATGAATTTCTTCTCAGATTCTTGGTCGCATTTTTTCTTTCTAGATTTATTTATTTTGAAATTATCTTTTGGTTTAGTTATATATTCATGATTTCGAAATCGATTTCGATTGGGGTTTGGGGTTTCGATTTCAATTGGAGTTTAAAGATTCACTACAAGAAAATTGGCCTATAATAGCAGTTAAAAAATAGTCACTAATGTTATATTTTTAGTGGTCAATTATTTAATTACCACTAATTTTTACAATTGTCGCTAAATGTTAAAAAGTTAGTGTCAATTTTGGTTCTAAATTTTGGCACCAAATTTTTGTTTTCGTCTCTTAATTAAAAAATACTAATCAAAATTAATGGGAAAAAAACTATTCAATCACATTCCCCACACTCTCGCTATCTCAATCGCCGCCGCTGGCCACACAAGCAAAAGCTTGCCCTCTTCTCTTGGTCACCGCCGGCCACACCAGGTAAACTCTCTCTCTCTCTCTCTCTCTCTCTCTCTCTATATATATATATATATATATACAAACATGATCAAACAACTGCATATATCTTGTGGATTTCTCTACTTCCCTTCATTCTTGTGATGTCTAGGGTTTCTAGTACAATGGAAATGGGGCAACAGTTGCTGATCTTGAAACAATAATTTTAGAGGCAAGACTGTACCCACCAAGCCCTAGGCAAGAATGGAGGTGATCCGTGCCGCCTTCCATGGCGTCTGGGACAAAGATTTGTAGGTTTGCTGAATGAAGAAAGGCCGAATGAGATCTCCAGACGAATCGTCGTTTAGGAAAAAATGCTTTGAAGAACATCGCGTTAAATTCCTACTGCAAACCGACAGATTTTTTCTCCAAGAGAAGGAATTCAAGCAATTTTATAGATTCAGATTCCTAGATTCTGCCCAAAGATCTTTCAGACCGTGGTTATGGGCCGCCGCAAGCTCTGGTCAAACTTCCATCCTAGATGCGATCCCTTTTGAGGTAAAGTCCTTCACGATTCTCTACCCCTAATCATCCCCTGCACCCATTACAAAGTCTGTACAAGCTTACAAAGGAGAATCGACCATCTTCGTCTCAGATGAAGAAATCAAACAGCTTGCTTCACCATCTCACTGTAAGCATGCGTTTGATGCTATTAGAAAAACTACCTTGTTTTAGGGCTCAAATCTAATTTGTCAATTGGATTTCCGGACCATAAACACCTTTTCATTCAACTCAAAAATTATGAAGATTTTCAATGTATATGGTGTAGAGAACAATGGTATATTCAGAACTAAAAATTTTCAAATGGTGCTCAGAATTTAGAGATGATGTAGAATCTTTAATTTCCCCAATTTTGTTCCAATTTGGCTTCCTTCTAGATCACTTTATCTTAGATCATTTCTAATATATTACCCAAAACACAAGACATTCTTGTTAACTCATTGTTGGAGTGGAACTGTTCGATGTTCTTTATAATATCGCTCCTGTGGTATGTTTATAATTTTACTATTGTAATATTCGTAGTATTATAGTTTGTTTCATGATGTATAATGCAGGTGTTAATTGAAGGACTTGAGAGGATATAGACAAACCTTCAAGTTCCGATTCACAATCTAAAATAGAGGTTGTAAAGCTGGTAATAGTTTATGCATCAGTTCAATAGACTAAAAGAACTTCTCATTCATGATTTCATGAAGAAATCTCCTATATGCATAACAACTAGAATTCCTCTCTACAGTCTGAGACATACTTTTGATTTATTTCTTTTATTTTTAAGCAAAAGTACTTGTTTGCACCATGATTCTTGTTTGGAATGGAAATTTCGTATGTGTTTGGTGCTAATGTCTTTTTTTTTTTTTCAGCCATACATGATAGGTGTAGGCATTGATCTAGGAGAGGGGAAGGCATATGCTGGCACATCTCGCAACTGTAGTTGAGTCCTAGGGAAACTAGGACTCATAGAGGAGCCGATATCGAGATATCAGAGAACGACAATCGGGTTGAGGATGCTGACGCCGCCAATGATGATGAGGATTATGATTCCACTTTTGAGGATTTGTCCGATGGCGATGAGCATGCAAAGCCCTTTCACCTTCATTCCTATGCTCAAGTGGTCACCTTCGACAAGGTGCTCCTATCTCCAGTGGTTCCCAACTAATCTAATTATCCTTGGACACTTGTCGAGTCATCCTTCTTTTCTCATTCGTTCTCTCCAATAAAACTCTTATAATGCTCTTTTGTCTATTTTCTTTGTTCAGGTTGTCAATACAATGAAAATTGTTTTTTTATTCAGGTATTGCCCCAGATGAATACGGTGTTTAAAGAAAGCTTATATTCATTCCTCCAACTCTATCACGGTCGTTAGTGGAGGGATACCAGGCCTTCATACATGATAGTAGCTTCGCTAACTTCATGGAGATTTGATACTTTAGGACGAATCATAGCAACACGAATGCCTTGATCGAGCAGTGGTTTTAGCCACCAATTCTTTGCATTTGGTCTTCAAAGAGCTGGTACTGACACCCCTGGATTGGGCTATGAGATCATCAACATACACATTCGTGGTCGGTCAAAAAGCCACCTGGGATGAGGCAGAGGATCTCCTGGCCCCGATCCCTAATGCAGTGAGGATCAAGAACAAGTCGCGATACCGTGCTATGGTATCGGACGGGTATTTTCATGCTGATATTATTCTGGATGGGAGGACCCTTGTTTAGATGCAGTGAATCCTAACACATCATATGTTTGGCTGGATCGTTCTATCCTATTCTACTTCCATATGTTTGGCTTCTACTTATCACGACAATTCTTTGCAGTTTATATCAGCTTTTGAGGTGATGATGACATGTATTTTTTTATTGTATTTGTACATGTATTTGATGGATATATATATATAGTTTTTCTGCTCGTTCTTTCTTTTATAATGCATTTATGGTTTCCTGTTGTTCAGTATTTACTTAGAATGGAGTAAAGCAATTATTTTGAAATAGCAGAATCAGTTAAACATTTTGTGCCTTGATGCACATGTGGTGATTTATCAAAATTAAACCTAATAAAAATAAATATTTAATATATTTTTTTTTTTTAAATTTAGTGGCATTTAAAATTGTCGCTATGTAAAAAATACAATAGCCAGTAAATATTTTACATTCATCACCTAAATCATTAATTGCCACTAAATAAAAAAATAAATATTTAATATTTTAATTTTGTTATATGTTTAGTGGCATTTAAATTTGTCACTATACGAGATTTAAATAACCGCTAAATCTTTTATATTTAGTGACTAAATTTTAACGGCTAATTATAAATTAGTTGCTATATCCTATAATGACTATAGTATTAAGAGCTAAAAAATAAGTTTTTAGCGATAAATTGAACTGCCGGTAAAACTCATTTTTATTGTAGTGATTTTTATTGTGGTTTAAGATTTGGATTTCAATTTTGAAATCGATTTTGATCGGGGCTTCTACATCAGCCCAACCACAGCCCGCTTTGGCAGATGATCTATCTCACCACCCATCTCCTCCTCTCTTGCTCATACAAACATGACCTCCACCGTCGTCTCTTTCTTATATAGTCTCTCTCATTCTACCATAGCGTCGCCTCCCCATCGCTCTCTTTTTCCGTTTCTATTGACGTTTGTTCAACGTCGCTGCCATCGTTGCTGTCGCATAATAGGTAAACCCTTCGGTACTTCTTCTCTCTCTTTCTTTCTCTCACTCTCGGCCCAGCGACACTCCATGAAACCAATCACTACCACCCTACCACACGCTTTTCTCACAACCACAACTTCAAAGATTTATTGCAACTGTACTGAAGACCTTAAGATCTGTTCTCCACCGAGATACTCGTCGCCGAACACAAAACCGTGACTTGGAGTTGCGTACATTTGGATCGAGAACCCGTTATCAAGACCACTGATTCGCTGACATTTGTCTTCGAATTGCGAAACCGAGATCTGAACTGAACGGAACAAAATAGGAGAAAACGAAGAAGCGACTGAGATTTAGATCTGCGAATCCATATATATAAGCTGATAATTAAGGTTGGTATTTCTCTCTCTCTCTTTCGTCAGTCTTGCCCACTGCCACTCCAATATACGATTTTCTGTTTTTCGATTTCATATTTGCCCATTTAATTTTGATTTAGGGTTATTCCAGTTGGGGATCCATGCTCCAATATCTTTGTTTATCTTACTATCCCTTTCTTTGGTAGGTGTCCAAATCTTTAAATTTGTGTCTATTTGTGTGCAATTGAGAAATGGGGATGGAACTTAGAAGAGAGTGTGTTTGTGTGTGGATGAATTTCGTTTTTCTTATTCACCAATCTCTCTGATAAAGTTTGATGAACATCTGCATATATTAGTTGAACTCACTGTAGATCATTTGTGATTATATTTTGAATTTATAGCTAGGTTTCCCAAATTGGTTATTATTGAGGTTAGCTAAGGGCATACAGTTAGTTCTCAATTCAGTTTCAGTTAGTTCCAAAAAACGATTGCGATTTATTTTTTGTTTCTGTGTCTTACATATGCATTCGTTCTTCAATTCTGTCATTACATGGAGTTGAAACCCTGAAATTGATTTATTGAATGTATTAAAATACCAATTCTTCAATTTTATGGATGTCCTACGGTTTTTATTGAATTTGATTTGCTTTTTCGATGCAGATATCGTTGTAGATAACTGCGCGATTTGGAGGAACCACATCATGCATCTCTGTTAGTTTTTTCTTCTCCATTTTTTCAAATAAATCTGTACATATACTCCATAGAATTGTTTGTTCGTTATTTTTACGTGATTAGTGTACTATAATTTGAGTTTTAAAATTGACGGATTAGGTATTGAGTGCCAAGCTAACCAAGTCAGCGCCACAAACGAGAAATGCACGGTTACTTGGGGTATATGTATTTTATATAAGTTTATTTATATTCATTTTGTTGTTTACTATGTTTGTATGTTACTAATCTTTAATTTTGTACTGTTTGAGTTCACATGATAGTTATTTCTAGGTTTTGATTCTACTTTTGTTTTTGGAGTTTTTGAGATGAAGGCTCTTAATTAATTGTTTATTCCATATTTTTGTTAACCAAGTAAGTTTATGGTGCATTAGATTTTTTTTTTCTTTTTTTTGTGTTTTTTTTTTTCATTTTTACCTTGATAATTATAACATATATCATATAACATATAGGAGTGAAAAGTTTATCGGTTGATAGTAGTTTATCTTTGTTTCTGTAAGCAGGGAGATATGATAGTTTATCTTTGTTTCTGTAAGTAGGGAGATATGAGTAATTAACATACAAGAAAGTATATGGTATTGTATTGAAGTTTGGAGCTTCCTTCCATATTTTTCTTTATCAAGTAAGTTTATGGTGCATTGGATTTTGTTTTTCCATTTTTAGCTTGATAATTATAATTATCGATTGCACTCAAGGATGAGAAGAATTTGGTTCTGAAGGGGGATGTGATCAAAGGTGGTGTTTTGGGCTTGAATTTTGGGTTTATCTCACATAGGATTTGGAAGGGGTTGGTGGTCAAATTATAAGTACGAGAGAAAACTTAATCTCTTGAGTTAGCTTTTGGAGTTGAGAAATGCTCCAAGATCACCCTACACTGGTATTAGAGCTCAGGTTACAGCAACTCTAGCCTCGTAACCACAGAGCAAGAGACTGGTCAATGGTTAGCCGATCAAAGACCTGATAGGTGAGGGGGAGATTGTTGGGTTTATCCCGCATCGGATGTGGAAGGACTTGGTGGTCAGGAAGTGTGAGGAAAAGCCTCACCTCTTGAGCTAGATTTTGGGGTTGATAGAGGCCAAAGACCACCCTACTAGGAATTAGTTTTGTTAGGATTGAGTTGCTTATTAGTTTTGTTACTTGAATTCGTCCACCTAAATTTTGAGATGCTTATTCTTTTTTTAGTTTTTTGAGTGGAATAAATATGCTAAAACTCTGTGGGTGTGTTTCTGTGTATATGTGATTGAATTTCTACAGATTCTATACATGTTTTTACCTTTTGGTTAACTGTAATGTGCATGATGCTTTGAAATTAATAAAAGTAATTTTGTTGTTTTGCAATTTAGCGAGTAGGTTCTGTTCATATAATTTTGTAACAATATGTTTCTATTGATATAAATTTGGGAAACATTATCTAAATTTTCTAAGAATAGAAACTGGTTTTTTCAAAATCAAAATTTTCAGTTTTGTTCCAATTTTTAAAAGGAAAAATATTGGGGATGTGATATAACTATTGTTGAACTTATAAACATGTTTTTGTTCACACTATCTTTTTATTCATCCTACACATGCATTGTTTCTATTGAAGCCAATTATATCTCAAATTGAACTTAATTTTTCTTTATCCATCATATATCATTGGTTTTGAATATTTATTTTGATTAAATTTGAATATTTATTTTGATTAACGGACCTTTTAATCAATTTCTGTTGCATAATTCTCTTTATGTTGCCTCAACCCATTACCCTTTTTTTAAGGCTTGTGCTTGAGTTTTGAGCTCATGGGCAAGACTAGGGCTTTAAAATATGGGCTTGATCAATTTTAAGGTCAGATTTGGATATGACCATTTTCTTTTAGAGTCGGCCCAACTTGACCGATCACACACACGCACATATAGAGTAACTGAGGTGTAACCCGTAACCCTAAAATATGAAATTATGGATGTATTTATTCTATTTTAGTGTGGATAAATATATTTTATTTTAATGTGGAATGTGGATGAATGTATTTTATAATTTTAATTGTTATTTTAGTGATTATTTTTTAAATTATAAAAAAAAAAAAAATTATAGAGTCGGGTTGGCCCTAAGGCCAAGCTTGGGCTTAAAAATTTTGGTTTAGGGTCGGGCTTGGGCATAATAATAGGGTCCGGTCATAGGGTCGGGCCGGGCTCGAGCCTAATTTTCTTGTAATACCTAAGGTAAAGCCCGACACATGGCCACCCCTAGAATCACGCGATCTTCCATCTCAGTTATGCTCTCCTCACTCTATTGTGTTTGTTTTTTTATTGGTCGAGATACAAACCTGTGGCAATTCAAATTTTTCAAAAACGAAGGGAAAATGCTTTCATAATAAAGTAAGTTCCAGTTGTCCTAGGTGGTGGGCTTTAATGTCCTGGGTAGTGGGCTTACTTTACTAAGTTTATAATTTATATTATTAATCATCTTTATTTTTATTTGTATTGTTAAGTTCATATTGTAGATTATGGTATTATTATTGTACTTGATTGTTATTGGTCTTGTTTGTTAGTATCGTGTTATTACAATAAGAATTGAGAATTGAGAATGTCATATAAATAAAGGAGATTATGTCCAATTTTTTTTTACATTAATTATTGGTTGTATTTATTTTGAAAACAATTTTTTGAAAATTGGAGTGTCATAGAAAATTGGAGAATTGGAGTGTCATAGAGTTTATGTCAAATATTTTAAAAAAAAATATTTACCGTGTGTTTATTTCATGTTTATTACAAAACAAGAGTTGATAATTTTAGAATGTTATATAAATAAAAAGTTTTTTTTTTTTTTTTGGCTAAATTATGTCATTTTTTATATTACATTAAATATAAATTTCACAATAAAAAAAATTAAAACTCATGCCTTATGCATTAGTATTTTAAATAATAAGGATAGTTTTCTATATTATGTGAAATCTCAAGGGAGATAAATGCTATTTGACCTATTAAATATAGCAAAGACAATATTCTCAAATATTAGCTCATTAAAACTCGTATACTAACAAAATAATACATAAAACAATAATACTTGATTCTAAAATGAACGCATGCAAAAACACTCAAAAATTTGCACAGGTTTATCTCTGAATCAAATTCCGAGACTCCAATTATGTACTTCCAAACATTAGCTCAAAATAAAAATCTACCCTCTGTACATTTATTTAAAATGTATACATTCATATGGAATTGAAACCTCAAAATTGGAATTAGAAATGAATGCACGTAAAAAAATCCTAAAATTTTTGTGCGCTTATTTTTAAGTCCAATTCCAAGACTTCAATTATGTGCTTCCAAATGCTATCTTAATATCAAACACCTAATCTCTACACATTCATCTTTCTCCTCCTCCTCCTCCTCCTACAAACTGAACCCCTTTCACTAGTTTTAGAAATCTTCGAAAAAATTCTATTCACTCCACGGTTCAATTGATTTTTTCTCTTCTTCAAATAAATCGAATCTTTGCTAATCCCAAGGCGAATCTGAAGGCTCCTAGGCCTCATAGACGACCTCAACCGAGGCCTCCTACGAGATAGTGAACTTCTATGATTATGATCTGCAAAGCTTGGTCCTTCTTCTTCTTCTTCGCTATTGCTTGCATATAGCTGTTCAATGTCTCTCTTGCATCTCCTCCTATGCTTTTGCTTAAACCTTGGAATCTTATAGCATAAGAAATTGCAGCAAAATTCGCAGGTGGAGAAAAAGGTGGTGAAACAAGCCCATAAGACTCTACAGAGGGTGTGGATGATGCACTCACAGATGCCCAGTTTGTACAGTAAATAGAGGAATATCATAACTGCAAGAGGAACCAGGTATTTTTATACAGTGAGAAAGAAGCAGCCATAAGTCTAAGGGTAGGGATATATGGAAATTGAGTCAGAACCTGTTTGGTTGTTTGAATTATCATATTTCACGAACACTGTCAATGTGAACAATTGAATTGCATCAATTCACAAATGATTTTAATGGATCCACATGCCGTTCAGGAGACCAAAAAAGTGTTGGATTTTATCTCACATCGGATGCAGAAGAGGTTAGTGGTCAGGTTATAAGTGTGAGGGAATGTCTCACCTCATGAGCTACCTTTTTGGGATTGAAGAGGTCCACGACTACCCTATACTGATATCAGAGCTCAGATTAGAACAATTCTGGCCCAATAGCCACAAAGGAAGAGACTAGCCAATGGTTAATCGACCAAAGGTCCGTTGTGTAAGAGAGATATTGTTCAGTTTATCCCACATCGGATATAAAAGGGACTAGTGGTCAAAACAATTTGTCAATGAATTCAATTTAAAATTGTCAAATTCTCAATCTGAAGGACAACATAACGGGCTCTAAAGCACGACAACATGCATTATATCACTCAAAGTCCAGCCTATTACAACCCAGTTCAATTCGCAGCTACTGAAGTTCAACTGCAAGTCAGTTTTTCGTATATCAGCCTTTTCATGTACGTCATTTTTTTTCCTTTTCACAAAGAAGAACAATTGTAATCTCACTCACTTTAGTTTCATATGTACCCATTTTTTTATTTTTTTTGTAATCTTTTTTTCCACAAAAAAAAATGAAGGTGCAGTGTGATTTATAGGCAAAGGTTGATCTAAGTATTTTGCAGCTCTAATTTATCATGACTGGTGAACTTACCAATGTAAAAGAGAGCTGATACCATGGCCAGTTTTAGGAGATGGGCAATGCAGAAATTTTCGATGTAACAGATGAAATCCCATGTTGATCCGCAAGCTGAGCTGAACAAAAGAGTGCGATTATATATATATATATACACACACACATATATACATATATACATTGGGTAAGCATAAATCTCTATGGGTGTGCTTGGGGGAAGAATTCTGGGAGGAAATGATTTTGATAAGGATTTCTGAAATCCATAAGTTGAAATTCCTTGTCGAATTTGTCAAATTCATAATCAAAATGGGGCTAAAGGGAGGAAAAATGACATCTCAAATACCTCCTAAAAAGGTTTTCTGGAAAATCCAACAATGAGGTATATCTCGCAATTTCGAGGTGAAATTACAGCAATAAAATTTCAATTAGAAAAATATATACCTAAACAATGAAATTTGCAAATTATGAAATTTTATAATCTCATCATTTCTAAATTCAATGAATTTATTAATTCCTTATCGAAATGCATTATGAGTGTCCCTAATCCTTAATATTTTACCTGCAAGTCGTTCCGGCAAGGAAATCAAGTGGGTGACCAAATAGTTTGCCAATCGATGTAGCAAGTCCTTCAGCAAATGAGCCAATTATATTCCCCATCTCTAAATTAAACAGGCCAAAGGCAGCCACTGTTACTATCTATTATGGTTCAAATTATTCTAAGACCTGCAAAGAAATTGAAGAACATATTGTAATCTACACATAAACCAGTATAGTCAATTATTTTTTCTATATTTTGCTGCCTTTGTAGTTTTGTACCAACACTAGAAATTAGGGGAACTGGGAAACAAGAACAACCAAAATATGTATTATTTCACAAACTTTACTTCTCAAACTTAACTATAGCCTTATAGGTCATTAGAAAAAAAAAATATATAAATAAAAAAATAAAAAAAAATAAAAAAGAGACGACGTCTTCAAGTTCACCGGTTAGCAACGAACTCCGTAGAGGAGAAAAAAGGGGGAATACTAGATCTAAATGAAAAATATAACTTATGCCTCTCTTATTAAGAAATGCTTACTACTATTCTTCCTCTTTGGTTTCTATATTACTACATTTGAGGAGGATATATTATTAGATTGTACTTAAAATAACTCACTTACAATTTTTATCTTTATACCTATTGGGGTAAGGTATTTGACAAATTCAAGAGATTTGTAAAATGATAGAATTTCAAAATCTTGAATTTCCAAATCTTATCATTTCTAAATCTCTTATTTGGATAATTATTTTAGCTGAAATATTTGATCGTGTAATTTTACAATTTCTTTGTTCGGATAGGTGACTGTAAATTGAATTCTCAAAATACACAAAATTCACAAAAAAATTCCAAATTGGACGAAGAACAATTAACAAAGAACCCTAAATTGACAAAAATTCTCAAAATATCCCAAATTGGACGAAGAACAATTAAAAAAGAACCCTAATTGGACGGCAACGACGACCTACGACCTGTGACAGTGACTAAATTGGATAGCGACAGCAACGAAATTGGAGGGCGACGACGACTTGCAACGAAGACCAAATTGGATGATGAAATTGAACCCTAAAACCTGCGAAGACGAAGACGAACGAATTGATGAAGCCAAAACGAACGAATCGACGGAGCCAAACGACGAATCGACAAAGCCAAACGACAAAGAAGAAATTCGTCTGAAAATAACAAGGAGATCAACGAAGAAGGAGGTGAAATCGAAGCCAAAACGACGAATCGAAGGAGACGGTGGTCGTCATGAAGGGCTAGGAGGCGACGGTCGTCGCGAAGGGCTCGTCGGCGGCAGCGGTCGTCGCAAGAAGGAGGGGCGTTGTCGTGAGGATGGCTCAGTCGCGAAAAAGGGAGTGAAATTTGTGAAATCCTCCTTTAAATAGATTTGGCAAATGCAAGCTTTCCCAAATGGATTTCAAAATCCTTCATTTCCCCATTTTTCTAAGATAAAATGATTTAACAAATCTCTCCCTCCTAAAACCCAAACAAGAGATTTGTCAAAAAAGGATTTTAAAATCCTCTAACTAAATGAAATCTCCCTTAAAAATCCCTTACCCAAACACAACCTTAGTCATCGAATAAGCTTTTACTCCATTAACTAGATTACTCCATCTAATTAATATCAACTAGATGTTAAATCTATATTGGATATCATAGTTAAAATTAACTAACACTTATTGCAAACAGAAAAATAAAAAAATAAAAAATCCATTAATAGATAATCAAATTCCCCATCTTTCTTCCTAATTCCTTCTTCTCTCTCTCCCTTTTTCCAAGGCCATGTAAGAATTAATAATTCATTTGCCGTATAGTTAGCTTTTATTATTTTAAAGATCATGACCAAATTTGGTAGCTTTTTTGTTTGTTTTTTTTTATTGAGCCATTTATTATGACGATATTTTTCCTAATTTTGCTCACCGTTAGGACTATATAGTTGGAAGTGTATAGCCTTATTTTGGTCGCCCCCCCCCCCCCCCCCCCCCCCCCGCCCCCAAAAAAAAAACTATGGTGCTAGTCGCCCAAGCCGCTGACCAAATCACTATCTAGCAACCCTGTTATCCAAGCCTTCGTTCAGCGGCCCTGCTATCCAAGCCACTGTCCCATGGCCCTGCTGTCCAAGCCCCTGCCCTGCTGCTAAAAACCAAGTTCGCAACCCCCTGTCCCAAGGAAGAATCCAAGTCCACACCCCCTTGACCCGTGGCTATGTCCAAGCTCACAACCCACTGTCCCGCTGCTGTGTCCAACATTGTGGCCCCCCTGGCCCCCGGTTGTGCCCAAGTCCGTGGTCCCCCTCTCCCATGGTTGAATCCAAGTCTGCAGCCACCCTATCCTGTGACTGTGTCCAGGCTTACAACTCTCCTTATCCTACTGCTGAATCCAAGCTCGCGGCCTCCTGTCCCGCGATAGAATCCAAAATCACGGCTGCCTGTACAATGGTTGCGTCCAAGGCTGTGACCCCATACCTCACGGTTGTGCCCAAGCTAACACCCCCCAAGTCCCACAGTTGTGTCCAAGTCACTGCCGTTTGGCAGTCCAATCCTCGGCGCCAACCCTTCCTTTGTTCTTCCATTGGGCCCTGCTTCGCTATTTGTGTTCTTCAATCAGCTCTTCTTAAACTAGGGCTCATCAATATCTTCACCTCAGCTTGAAAGGAAGTGTTGAAATATTTATTTTATGTATAATTATATTTTATTATTTTACAGATCAGGTTGACCAATTTTAGTAGTTTTTCTTTTTTCTTTTACTGTCTCATTTATTAGGGCGATATTCTTCATAATTTAGCTCACCATTAGAACTATATAATTGGGAGTGTAAAGTCTTACCGTGAATAATAATAATAATAAAATCTCTACCTCACTTCCTCTCCTATATCCTTTTATAATTGCCATTTTAAGGGGCAAATCCCTCCTGTTCATGTTGCCCATCAAATTTGCTCTTCTATTGGGGCATTTTAGCCCCCCAAAAAAGGTAGAAATTAATATTAGCAAATCCTAAGGAGCAAATAGAAAAAATAATAAGGTGGCGTTTGGTACATGGGATTCGAGATGGGATTCGAGATGAAATTGGAATGACAATGGGAATGGTCATTCCATTCCTATATTTGGTACATGAGATTAAATCTCATTCCCAATACCAAGAATTTCCTAATCCCACAAAACATGAGATTAGCCAATATCAAAATTATCTTAGTATTGGTTAATTCTAATTACATGGAATTAGGTTTTAATCATCCCTGGCCAAAAAACGAAACCAAATACTAACCAAATATTTGAATTGAAATGAAATTTAATTAAATTAACTATTATACTGTTTAAAAATTTAATTAAATTACTATTTTATCATTTGATGTCATTTCAATACCATGTAATCCAAAAACATAGGAATGTTAATGATCATTCCATTTTATTACTATACTAATTCCAATCCTATTGTCATTCCATTTTATTCCAGCATACTAGATGCAGCGTAAAGGTTCCTTAATTGGAAGGATGGACCAAATCCAATTAACGGAGAAGAGATTTATCTTAAGAAACATGATTCGCAAGGCCATAACTCTAAAAAATCCGCCATAACCTTAAAAAATATGTTAAGATGAGTAAATAGCATACAAATTCACAAAATTTATTCACAGAAATACAAATAAATCAAAGAAACGCAACAACTTTAATATTTGATCATACGAACAAGTAATTTTCATTGCTAGAACTCTCAATTTTGAGCCTTAATCGAAATACGTACACAATTACAAACACAATTTTCGAAATATTTATTATGAAGGTATGTGGGTATGTATATATAAACTAAAATGCCCTGATAATCCAAATAATGGCATGAATATTGAACTTATAGAAAGGCGGACAACCGTATTCTGAATAAAAGAAAACAAAAAAAATACTAACAATGAGATACATTTAACCATGAAATGAACAAGCAATCGACGGAAAAATCTAATTTTACAGACCAAACCGATCAATTAAATCCGACGAGATTCAAATGATCAAAAGAAGTTGAGAAAATCATACAGATTTGGATCGAAATCCCTACACGAACAAATCGAAGCAGTTCTGTAACTTTCTGGAAACGAGAGTGAGGTAGAAGCGAAGAGACGTGTACAATTTACAGGAGTTTCGTAATCTTCATAGTAGTTGGGAAGGGAGAGGCCGAAAGCGAGAACGGCCGATCACTCGCTCGGCTTCAATTTGAACAATTTCACTACGGTTTCCGGCATTCTTATTTGGACTTAGTTCCCTTGAACTTGGACCTATTTTCAAGTTAGCCCTTATAGTTTGGACATTAGCATTTTTTCCCGGAAAATTTCAGTTTTAACCCTTAAAGTTAGAACGACTGTCAAATTGGCCCCATATAATTCTAGAATCAACATACGTAACCCTACTGTTTGAATTTGTTGTTTAATTGGTCCAATAATTGATGCTCTGTTAAAAATATTTCGTTTTCTTAAAAATTGAACGGAAACTATCACGTATCAACTTAATTTTAGGCGCATTTCTAGTATTTTAATTCTATTTAAGTTATGAGATTATTATTGCCTATTCAAACTTTAAAGGTAAAAGTTGCATTTTTTCCCCTTCCAAAACTCCCTTCTACTTTCTTCTTATTCTTCCACAAAACACATCCTTGGCTCGTTAAAAAAATTGAGTTTAACTCAACAACAACCATTTCTTATGCTCTTTGTTGACCCCTACTCTCCAAATCCTAAATCTCCTCTATTTAAAACTATTTTTCAGTCAAATTCTACCGAATTTAGGTAATTCATCTAGTTATATAACAAATAGATATGGCAACGATTCGATTTTTGGTCGATTTCACTAGAAATAAAAACAAAACTGTTAGGCATGTTGGCCCAGTGAACTATTCAAGAGAGGGGTGAATTGGGTAGATAAAAAAATTATCAGGAAAAAAATATTTTAATAATCAAAATAATTAATTTTAATGCTAAATTAATTAGTATCATTATATAACAGCGAAAATATACAATCAGCTAGGTGCACACTAAACAACAAAAATAAATAATGTAGAGATAGCATCACACCAGAAATTTATACTGGTTCACTAAGCTACTCTTAGCTAATTCAGTCTTCCAAGCTCCACGGTGAGTCGCACCCACTAAACTCAAGATCTTTTTAAAGGTAGGAACCAAACCCTCACAAAAATTCTTTTACATACTCAGAATCAACCTTTACAAAATCCTTTTCACAGGCTTAGGAATAACCTCTACTTTTTACAGACTCAAAAATAACTTAATTCTTTTATAAACTAAGGCTAAAGAATCAAAATCTCACAAATACTCTAAATATCATTTTACCCGGTAAGGATTGAACCGTTACACAATTCTCACAAAATAATTCAATTCAGAAAGAATTACTACTTCAATCTCTTTACAGGAAGAGACTGAAATTAGCTACCATTAGATTAAATACTCCCAACAGTATTCAATCCGTCACTCAATTCACCAATTAAAAATTGACAAGTTATTTTTCTCACTCAGAGCTTCTACCAACCCCAGATAAATTAGAACTCAATTAATATCCAAAAACTAGTGATAGAAAAGTAAGATATTCAAAATCTGATTTTAAACAAAAATTAGTAGCACGTAATTGAGCACATAATCAGATTGATTCAAGAAATTATTTTTAAAATATTTTTCAATGAAAAATCAGAAAATAATTTTTAAAGATCAAATTCCAAGTATAATCAAGTAATACTAAATAGAAAGTAATTTGGAAGAATCTCACCCGGAATCCACCGAAAGAATAATTATAGCAATGTCACTTCACTTTAAATTCAGTAGCAGCAATGATTCATAGCAAATAATTCTCAAGAATAACTCTTAGAAAAACTCTCACAATTCTCAATATAATTTCTTTTATAAAAGCTCAGTATAATACTCTTGATCCCTCTCTTTAATATTAAAAAGGCAGGTCTATACAAATGGGAGTAAAATAAGCTCTCTAACGGTTAGTTCCCACTTGTTATTGCATTTAATTGCTCTTATAAACCCCTTATATCATTAAGACTTCATCTTGATTCAAATCACTTAATTATAGCTTTTAAACTTCTCAATTAAGTCCCCCAAATATTTCTCAATCAAAATTAAATAAGATAGAAAGAATTACATGTACTAAATTGAA
Source organism: Eucommia ulmoides (assembly GCA_016647705.1). Taxonomy (NCBI): domain Eukaryota; kingdom Viridiplantae; phylum Streptophyta; class Magnoliopsida; order Garryales; family Eucommiaceae; genus Eucommia; species Eucommia ulmoides. Next base: position 31,832,438 of record CM028336.1, read on the forward strand.
AAATATTCAAACTTAATGAACCAAATTTATAGGGATATCATAATATATGTTTCATATCTCAAATAACATTAAATCCCTAAAATCTCTCGTGAATCCTAACAAAAAAACGGCTAGTAACGGCTACTTTCAGAATAAAATCCAAAATTCCATAATATCCTGAAACAGTCCCATAAGTCGACTGACCAAGATCAACTGTCGACCGATTGATTCAGGATGTAGCCAAGCCAAAAATTATGTGTCCATCGGTTGACCTATCTGTCGACCTAAAGATTCAGAGAGTTCTACTTCTTATCACAAGTCGACCGTTCTATCGACTTATAGATACAGAGAGTTCATATTTAAGCACAGATCGACCTACTTGTCGACCGAGAGATATAGAGACTTTTCTTTCTATACTCCGGTTGATTTACCTATCGACTTATAGATACTGGAACACTTCTCTCAATTCGTTTTTTAATCCATTTTTATTGACGTTTTCACCCTTTTAACCGATTTCTTTTCTCGGTTAGCTCTACTAAATACTTAAATTTAATTTTAATCAATTATTAATATTTCTTTTTCAATTACACATAGGAGCAAATAATTTAGTTAATTAGGATCCTATTAAAAACACACATATTTATAAAAATCATTTAAAAATCTTTTTGTATCGTGTGTGATCCTAATTGGGATATTAAGAGTTAAAATTTAAACTGAGTTGTTTTCCCTAGATTCTTCAAATTCTTCAACCTCTTAATCCTTCATTATCTTTGTCATCATATCTTCATCATTTGGAACTTAATAAACTAAAATACTTAATCAAACCGTTAGTTCCACAAAAAACATCAACCCTTAATTGTCTATCAAAATGTTAGGATCAATAAGGCATATACAAAACTCAAACTCAAACTCCAACCCAAAATCAAAACTGTCGGTTTTTTGGAAAACAATTTTAAAACCATTTATATGTGTGTGTTATAGAAAAACTAAAATATAAAACATAAAACATAAATTCCAAAAAAACAAAAGGAACCACAAAACTATTAATTGTTACAATAAATGTTCCAACCATAATTAAAATACAATACATAAAAATCACATGTACTAAACAAATAAAACGATCGATAATCGTCACAATACAAATTAAGATCTCCAAATACTATCTCAATTGTGGAATGGCGGTGGTGTGGAATGGCGGTGATGGGTGAGAGGGTAGTGGTTGTTGAAGTGCTGAGGGCCAAGTCCAAAGAGTGAATATGGAGGGATGGCAACGAAACAAATTAGGAAAATCATAAAATCAACAGTAACCATATAACACACACATATATATACATACTAGGGATTAAAATATAAATAAATTTAAAAGTAAGGATAATTTATATAATAACATTATATTTAAAATACCGGTTATATTGTTAGGTTACGCGATTCGATTTCATGATTACTATCCCCAAAATCAAAATCAACAACAAAACCAAAATCGCTTCTATTTTCAATTCCAAAATGAGAAACATAACCAAAACCATTTAACCGATTTTAAAATCGAATCGTTTGGTTTGATTTGGATACCTGTCAGTTCAGGTTGAATTGTTATCCCTAGTAACAAATCTAGATAGCAACAATCACCATAATAATCTTTTTTAGCTTTGGCTATATAGGTATTGTTGAAACACAAAATATCCAGTTTGGGCGAACTGGTTTAATTCGAACTTGCAATAAACAGCTTGGACCGAATTAGATGTAGGTCGAGCATTGTGTAAACACCGCATTTTGTCCCGCTCATTTGATATTGAATCAAAAGTACAAGTTCGGATAAAATTTAAACTAAGATTTAAAGGAAACAAATTTATTCTTTAGATTACATTGGATACTACTGAAAAACAACAAAAAATAGAAAAAAACATAAAATTGTCAATTTGACTAAATTCGGTATAAGTAAAAGTTTCAGATCAACCTTGAAATTCCTAAAGTTAATGGAGACTAAAATGACATTATTAAAGGTTGATTTTCATGAAATCACATTTAATATGAATAAAAATGAGTTACTACCCTTCAACTTAAGGACACTTCACCAATTACCTTTCTTTCCTGTTTCGACGTCTGAAACATTTACTATCACTGGTTTCGTCTTCTTGACACCAAAAGTACTTTCTTAATTTTTCATTTAAAGCAATAATCTCCAACAAATCAAGCCAAAAACCTTGACCAAGTCAAAGAAATTATCATGACAGGTGTAGTTACCCAAAGCAACTAAGACTCGGTTCGGAAGTAACCAAACCGAAGTCATCATGTCAAGCATTCGAAGCCCATCACATCAAGATCCCCATCATGCATTTAATGACTCATTGATGAGCATTAAATTCCAAGACATTTTTGAGATATTTCTACCAAAATATCTATGATGGAAACCAAGTTACTTGAAAAGTAACTAATGGTTACAAATCCAATCGATTCGGTTTTCCATCAAGTCATGTATTAAACGAGCCATCAAATCAACCTCCCATCAAACATTAAATGCTTGAAATAACCTAGGGAGACTACATTCAAAGAACCTCGATATTTTGAGCAAAATATCTTAGAGAAACCAAATTACTTGAAAAGTAACTAAAAGATTACAAGGCTAACCGGACTAATTTCATTCAATCAAAGGGCATTAAATGCCCATCAAATCAAGTATCATAATCAAGCATTAAATGGAAAATGACAAGAAGAGACTAATCGTGATTAACTTGAAAACAATTAACTTAGAGAGATCTAACTGGGATTTCTTGAAAACAATTACGATAGTTCAGTGTAGAACAATGACCGGTGATGAAAAAAATTTCACAACTCAATCAAAAACTTTTTCAATATAACTCTCTTATAAATTTCTCAGCTTAAATTACTTTTTTTTTTTTTAAGCAAATGTTGATTGTTCTTGATTACCAAATTAGAAATTCGTAGGTCAATATAAACAGACTTCAAACTAGACTTATAATGGCTAGTTTTCAAATGCTAAGACCAAAAATTATACTCTAAGACCTCATATATCATAGACTATCAAATTTGGTATATTTCATTCAAAAATACTGTTAGAAAAGCTCGATTTAGTCACCAAAATTTTTTAAATTCAAAACATTTAAAGATAGGAAATAGTTTTACTAATTCAATTCAAATAATAAATTAATATATGGACTAAATTGATAGGATCTTAGTGATATATAATATATGATATATAATAGTAAAATACTCAAATTTTCAAAATATATCTTTTATAAATGTTCAAAACCAAAATAGTCAACTTGACTATTTTGCCAGCTTCGATCAACCGGCCTCGATTTTGTCAACTGGCCCCCATGCAACAGTCCATTTTCTGACTGTTGCACTGCCTATCATCAGTCGACCGACTCCTTGGTCGGTTGACCGATCCGTCCAATGGCTTTTCTTTCTTTTATCCGTTTCAGCTACTCATTGCTTAAGTCGACCGACAACTCTTGTTGGTTGATTGAATTGATCAGTAGGTTTATGTTTTAACCTTTGTAAACCTAAGTAGTCTTTGTTAGTCGATCGACTCGTTTTGTTGGTTGACTGAATTTACCAGAAGACACACACTTTTATGTGTTAAACACATTTTCTCAATTTATCTCTTTATCAATTTTTTTTTTTATGATTTTAACACTTTATAAAAATTATTCAGGATCTTAAATTTATCATTTCTTATCATGATACATATAAAAATAATTTAATATAATGTGTCGTACGTGATCCTAATTCGTGTTATATTAATAGGATAAAAGTAATGAGTTGCTTTTACCTAACGGCTCGTTTGGTTGGATGGAGTGAAATGAGAGTGGAATGGAATGGAAGAAGTAAAGGAATGAGAGAAGGAATGGAATGGAATTGTTAATGGAATCGCTATTCCATTCTCTTGTTTGGTTGGTATGGAATAAGGGAATGAATGAAATAGTAAAATATAGTAAAATTCCCATTATGCCCTTATGAAATTATTATTCTATTTTATTGTTTGATTAATATAAAATGAGTGAATGAATGGAATAAAATATAATAAAATTCTCATTATGCCCTTATAACAAAATTTTATTATATTTCACTATTCAATTCATTCCCTCATTTTATTATATTTCACTATTCCATTCAATTTTAAGTTTCTGTTATCTAATTTCTGTTGTTGTTCTCAATTTTCAGTTTCTATTCTCTAATTTCTGTTTCTGTTCGCAATTTTCAGTTTCCATTCTCAATTTTCCGTTATCTAATTTTCTATTTTTGTTTTCAATTTTCAGTTTATATTCTCAATTTTTTGTTTCTGTTCTCAATTTTCAGTTTCCGTTCTCAATTTTTTGTTATCTAAATTTCTATTTTTGTTCTCAATTTTTAATTTATATTCTCAATTTTCTGTTATCAATTTTCAGTTTTTGATCTTAATTTTCATTTTTTGTTTTCAATTTTCAGTTTTTGTTCTTAGTTTTATGTTCTCTAATTTTATGTTTATGTTCTCAATTTTCTATTTCTGTTCTTAATTTTTTGTTCTCAATTTCTGTTTCTATTCCCAATTTTCTGTTTTCTAATTTCTATTTATGTTCTCTAATTTTTGTTTCTATTCTTAATTTTTGATTTTTGTTCTAAATTTTCAAGGCTTAAATACAAGAGCTATTATGTAATTTAGGATGTTAATTCTATTAGGTTGGAATCCAATTCCACCTTATCTCAAATAGAATCCCATTCCACCATATTTCATTCTAATGGAATCACAAAAGTGATTCCATTGGAGAATCAAACAACGGAATAGGAATCGAGGGTTGAATGCGATTCCATTCCGCCCCCGATTCCATCCAACCAAACATGCCGTAAGGGTCTTCAATGTTTTTAATGCTCTAAAAATCTTTATTATCTTCAATTTGCACCTGCCTTGAATTTCTTTATAAATCTTTAATGATTGCTTCATAAATTATTCATCTTGTAAATCTTCAACGATTAATCTTTTTGACTCATTATTTTTCTAATTTCAACATATTGAACTTTGAATATGAAATCACTCAATAAAATCATTAATTCTATAGAATATCAACGTTAAACTATCCATCAAAATATTAGGTTCAACATCTACAAAAAATATAAAGAATTGATTTCTATTTTTAAATTTAATTTCTAATCGTGACTCTTAAATTTTTTTTTTTTAAATAAAACTCTTTCTTAATTTACTACATAGATCACAAAATAGAAAAAATGGATGGAATTAGAGCAGTTTTGAATTAAAGAAAGAAAAGTGGAGTTTGAAAAATAAATTGAGAGAAATTGTGAGCTTACGTATTTGTTCATTGAAAATAGTTAAGGGTTGGAAGAGAAAGATTTTTTTTGAAAAATAAAAAGGATGGAGAGAATAAACACGTTATTTCATAAAATATATAAGAAAAATATGTTTGAAAAATATTTAGCCAGTTGTTTTATAATATAGATTAGTGTATAATCTACGTTGAAGGCATGGTTTAAAAATAGGGTCATTTGTTTTGGGGCCCAGAAGCCCACAACTTTTTATCTTTATCTGCGCTTTTCTTTTTATTTATGAAAACCCCAATTCAGAAAATACATTTTTTATGACAAAAGTATATTCACTATCCCACCACAACCACAACCACAACCACCACTTTTTTTTACCTCCCCCACCACCATAGTAAATATTCGCTATCATCACTGCTGGTGCCACCACCATCATAATAAATATTCGCTATTACCATCACTACCACAATAAACATTTACTATCACCACCATTGTCACAACAAATATTCCTATCACCGCCATAACCACAATAAATATTCAGTAATACGATTTCCATCACCACATGAAATATTTGTTATCACCATTACCGTCACCACAGTAAACATTTACTATCACTACCATCACAATAAATATTCGTTAATATCACCTTCACCACCATAGTAAACACTTACTATCACCACCATCATCGCAATAAATATTCTTATCACCACTATCACCACAGAAAATATTCGCCATCATTATCACCGCCACCATAGTAAACATTTACTATCATCACCACTATAGTAAATATTCGTTAATATCACCTCCACCATCACAATAAACACTTACTATCACCACTACCATGACAATAAATATTTCTATCGCCGCTATCACCACATGAATTATTCGTCATCACTATCGCAACCACTACAAAAAATATTTACTTTCACAACCGACGCCACTACAACAAACATTTACTATCAACAAACACTACAAATTTTCTACCGCTTCTGCAATAGATTTAAACAGCTCAATCAAATATCTTAGTGAATTTCTAATCAAAATTAATATTTACAGTATCAAATATCTTAGTGAATTTCTAATCAAAATTAATATTTACAGTAAATTATTCCATAAATTTGTTGTCACTACATAAAATATTAATAAAAAAGAAATCATATACAACAAATTCATTGTCATCATTCAAACAACCAAAAGTTAATAACAAAAAACCGAACAGAGCGGAGTTGACGATCTCATATCTCTAGGTAGAGGGATTAATTAAGGTTCAGGTGGTTGGAGACACTTAATCTGGCTATCCAATCCAGTCGCCGTATAGCGAAACCAGGTCTAGCGTGGACAACCAGATTGTTACATAACGAAACCAAATCTTGCCCTGAACAGCTAAATCACTGACATCCACCACAAATTGGGTGGTGGTGGTCGCGTTTTTGTTAGAGGGAGAGAGAGGGGGGCCCGGGGGGAGGGGGGGGGGAGAATCGGTTGTTTCGCACGAGGTCCACTCCAATGGTTATTTTAGTGACCATGCAAAAAATATTGAATGCTTCGGTGGTGGTGGTGGTGGTGTGGCAGAAGGATAACGTTGTTTGATGGTGGTGCATGACAGAGATGGCCAGAGACAATGGTGGCGTGCTGCCTAGAGAGAGAAGAGAGCAAAAAAGTGGAGCGGTGGCGTTGGAGGTGGCCACCGCTAAGAAAAAACACAAAAAAAAAAATTGAGAAAGAATTTTAGAGTTAATAACAAGATTGGTGAAAAATCCAATTTAATGTAATTTCTTTTGCTGGAGGGTAACTTAGTAATTGAATTTAAAATTATGTGTAATTTTTTTTTACAAATGGTATTTTACTAAACAAAATAAAAGGAAGAATGGGTGGGAGGTCCTCCATTTAAGTTTTAATTGGTCAAAAGTCCTACGCGATAATTTTTTTTGATTTAGTCCCATCTGTTTGGAGGGAGCTTTGCTCACATGATAACCACGCGTTAGTTACATGTAACTACTTTGTGTGTAATATTACTGTATTAGTTACAGGTAACTAATTTTTTTTTTAGTTAGATGTTCTAATAATATGTAATTTTTTAGTTACATGTTTTAATATGTAACTAAAAAGTTTGATATTTTTCAGTTACATGTTTAAAAAATATGTAACTTTTTAGTTACATATCTCTGATATGTAATTAAAAAATTTGATATTTTTTCAGTTACGTCATAAAATATTATACATATATATATAATTATAACATGTAACTAATACTATATAAATACATGTAATTAACAATAGCCAAATATGTATGAAAAAGTGACAATTATGAAATTGTAATTAACATTAGTTACATATAACAAAATTCACTATAAAAACTGAATGTACTCACTAAAAGGCTCCTTATAATTCCTGTAATATCCCTACAGTTCCTGCAATGCGGGACTAAAATACAAGTGAAATCTAACTTAAAGAATTAAATCAAAATTTAATAACACAAAATGACTTTTCATTAATTAGACTTAAAAAATAAGACTTTTCACCAATTTTCTCAAAATAAAATTAGGGCACGTGGTCCAATCTATTTTTTTTTTTTTTTTTTAAATATAGGGCTACCTCTAAATATTCCTAAAATAACTTGCATTTTAAAAAAAATTAAGTTAATTTAAGGATATTTCAAAATCAGACTTTAATAAATAATTGTAATTTTAAAAAAATCATAAATCAATAATTTAAAAATCATGGACCCGTCGGTTCAACTTATTGTCGAATCAGTTTTTAAAACAAATTGGTTTACTTAAGAAAATAAAATTATGATAAAAACGGAAAACTCCACAATTGCATCAACCATTAAATTGAAAAGAATTATTTACTAAACCGGTTAACAGATTAAAACTAAAGAATAGAATTTGATTTTGAAGCGAGCGCTACGCTTGCCACGCGTGCAACTGACTTTGTTAATAAAGACGTTAACTTGCAATGGCTTGATGTGGGTTTGACCCGCCTTTGTTATATATGCTGGAGAGGGAGAGAGAGAAACGGAGAGGGAGTGAGAACGAAATATAAGAGATGAGCCCATCAAAACCCATCTTCCCTTGTCAGGCTCTCCTCGTGGACCAAGTGCTGGCCGCCATTATCAGAAACCGGCCATTCGATGCCCAGCTCGCCGCCTTATCCACCGCGATTTCAGATCCCAATCAATCAAATTGGAGTGTTTCAACAGTCTCTGAAGTTCTGAGATCCATACCGGGACTGTTTTTTCAATCAACGAGATCAATCGGCCGTCAGAAAGGTTTCCGACACCGTACTCCTCTGAAACAGAGAAACCTCCGCGAAGAATCGAATAAAGCTCAAAAGGGTATTCTAATTCTCGGACCGGCTGCTTATAGAGATCCCCGAAAAGTTAACCTCGGACTGGACAAAGCACTGGAGTTCTACTATTGGGTCGAGTCCCATTTCAAATTCATCCACAACGAATCCACCTGCAGAGAAATGGCTCGTGTTTTGGCGCGGGGAAATAGGCTGAAATCTCTTTGGGAGTTTTTAAGAGAAATGTCGAGAGGAAGAGAGAACAATAAACTTGTGACGACCTCCACCGTTACCTGTTTGATAAAAGTCCTAGGTGAAGAAGGACTTGTTAATGAAGCTCTGGCTTTATTCCACAGAATGAAGCAATACCACTGTAAGCCAGACGTTTATGCTTACAACACAATGATTCATGCTCTTTGTAGAGTTGGGTACTTCAAAAAAGCCAAGTTATTATTACAACAAATGGAACTACCTGGATTCAGATGCCCACCCGACACTTTCACATACACGATCTTCGTAAGTTCTTACTGTAAACACAGCTTTCGAATAGGTTGTAAGAAGGCTATCACAAAGAGATTATGGGCCGCGAATTACTTTTTTCGGATCATGATCTTCAAGGGTTTTGTTCCTGATGTAGTAACCTACAACTGCTTAATTGATGGCTGCTGCAAAAACAACAGAATCGAGAGGGCATTGGAGCTGTTCGATGATATGATCAAAAGAGATTGTTTGCCTAATCGGGTAACTTATAATTCCTTTATTCGGTATTACAGCGTTGTTAATGAAATTGATAAAGCTATAGAGATGTTACGAAAAATGCAAAAAACAAATCATGGAACGCCCACTACTAGTTCTTATACGCCGATTATACATTCATTGTGTGAATCAAGAAGAGTGCTTGAAGCAAAAGATTTTCTTGTGGAGTTGGTTGAGGGAGGATCAATCCCAAGAGAACATACTTATAGATTGGTTAGTGATAGTTTGAATTCAATAGGAGGTAGTGATTCACTTGATGATGAATTGCGTAGAATGATTGAAGCTGGCATAGGAGATAGGTTTAGGCGGGTGATAAAGGTGAAGCCAATCATGAGAATTGAATGTTCGACGTAGCCATGGAGGAGAAATTCGAGGCCTTGGGGAGAAATTTGAGAGCACGAGGTGGTGGAGATTTAGTTTGGTTCCTCAGGTGACTCTCTCTCTCTCTCTCTCTCTCCCCCGCGTCCCCCGTCTTTTTTTTTTTTTTTTTTTTTTCTGTCTTAGCCATATATTGTTCATTTTCTCCATCTTTTGTAGTATACATTGATGAATGTGGAATTAAGAATGTGGGTTGCAATTGGAATTAAATCTTTGAATATGAAACATTTCTCTTAAAAATCTGCGAACAGAATGGAAACCGATTCTTTTTGTTTCTGATTCTGTTCCAATCTTTATGCAGGAATAGAAACGAAAACACAGAAACGGGAATGCCACCCAAATGGTTCCTCTTCTTTCACTTGGTGAGAGAGTTTGAGCTTGTGCAGATCTTTGATGTATCCTTTGTAGTTTGATATTAGCTCTTTGAAGATGATTTTCGCTTGGGGGTTTCGAAAATGAGCATGGAGGCTGATTGGGGCTTTCTCTTGTTTAGTAGTTATGAAATGAGAGAAAAAATAAAATAATAAAATATAACAAAATTCTCATAATATTCTTTTAAATTTTAATTTTGAATATATTTATATCATTATATAAATTTACCTCTCCTATTATTTTATTCAAAATTATAAATCTCCATTGTCTTTTCAAAAATACGAATCATCTTCTTTGACCAATTTTTTCTTGTAAAAATACATAAATATCCTTATATATATATATATATATATATATATATATATATTTTTTTTTTTTTTTTATTCTTTTTTTTTTTTTTTAAATTCAACAATCTCTCTCTCTCTCTCTCTCTCTCTCTCTATATATATATATATATATATATTTTTTTTTTTTTTATTTCACGTTGTACCCACTAGGGGTGTTCACGGTTCGGTTCGGTGCGGTTTTGGAGATTTTCAGTCCCTGAACCGAGGTCCTCGGTTTTCATCTGTTGGAAACCGCTCCCTGATGGTTCGGTTTTCATGTTTAAAGAAAATCGGAAATGCTGTTTTTGGGCGGTTTCGGTGCGGTTGCGGTTTTTGCTTGGGAGGAGTAGGAGCAAGAACAACCACAGGCAAAAAAAACACAAACTCGAGCTACCAGACTCAAAAATAGAAACCAACAACACAAAACTCAGCCATAAATAGAAATCAACTAGATTTATAACCAGATTTGTAACAACTAGAGAGAAACATACCTGATCTGCTAAGGCGACGACGGATTTGCGAGCTACCAGACTGGAATTTCAATGGTTCAATCACGCGGCGTTCAAATAGCGGCTTTCTCTCGACGAATAGGGTTGCGAATCTTGTGATTTAGGTTGCCATGGTGCGATTGGGGCTGCGATGGTTGCGATTTAGCGTTGCAATCTGTTCTCGCGGCAAAGATTTAGGGTTGCGATGATTTAGGGCTGCGATTTAGGGCTGCAATTGAGGAAGTCAGGAGACGAACCAAAGCGTGAGAGCTGAGAGCTGATCGTGGATTGAGGAAGTGAGGCGGCTAGGGTTCTATTAGTATTGCGTGTATATATTTATATCAACCTCAAAATGACGTCGTTTTGGGGTCTTTGGTGCGGTTCGGTGTGAACCGCGGTTCACGAGCCTTAAACTTGCACACCGAACCGGGTGTGCGGTTTTTTGAGAAATGTAAACCTCTCATGGCGATTTTTTGTGTAGGGGCAGTTTTTTTCGGTTTTTCGGTTCGCCGGTTTTTTTAACACCCCTAGTACCCACTGAAGTACAATTTAATACCATTTCAAAATTTAGGGATAAAAATATATTTATTTTCATTTTCATCTTCTTTTCCTCGACGCCGAGCAATCTATCGCCGCACCGCTCCGCTCACGAACAACCCCCAACCAACCCCCAACCAAACTGGAATTGGAAACAAATCAAAATTTTCAATGGGTTCATTTCTAATTCCAATTTCGAGCTCCAATTTTTTTTTTTTTTTAATTTTTTTTTTGATTGGATGAACTACCAAACTGGAATTGGAGTCTTAGATCGATGAACCACAAACAAAATCACAATCAACGAAGGTAGTAATGGTTGAGAAACAATGGCAACGTGGCGATAGTGCCTAAGAAATGAGTGGCGACGACTGAGAAACGAAACGGCGATGGCTGAGAAACAACCGGCGAGGCTGAGAAACGAGCGGGGAAGCTGAGAAACGACTGGCGATGGGTGAGATATGAGAAATGACCGACGATGGTTGGAAATCTAAGAAGCAGCTAGTGCTGAGATATGAGAAACGAGCAGCTAGGGCTGTGATCAGGATAGGGCTGATTGGGTAGGTTGAATATGTAACGTTAATTCCACAATTAAGCATAAAAAAAAAAAGCAAATAAAAATCAAGCAATAACTTAAATTATTTTCTCTATGACTCCAGTTTTTAATTCATCAACAAAAAGTCAACTTTAACTTCTTTGATTTGAACCTATAAAAACAAAAAATATAAAAATTTATTGGGCATATGGTTTAATTGAAAAAAAAAAATACCGCATAGAAAATAAACAATCAAAAAGCAAAACAATTATATAACAAAAAAGTAATTAAATCTATAACAAACAATCCAAAAAAAAAAAAAAAAGAATCATAAAATAGAAAATGAGGGTTAAACAAATAATAATCACCATTTCATATCCTACAACAAAAATGGTTGATATATACTTTTTGTTCCCAATTCACATTACATTGTTCACTCATCAGAAATCTGGGAATAAAAATACAGAAATATGGGAATAGACAGAACAAAAATAGAAATTTAGGTTGGAAAAAAAAAACACTAAACAAACACCACCAAAACATAAACATTGTCAAAAGTCTAAACAAATGCTATAAAATAGTCATTAAACTAAAGCTTTCCTTCGTAAATGAAACCTAAAAATGTCAAAAGAAAGCTTCTGATTGATAAATACATGCAAGGAGTCTGATTATGTTTTTATTGCAAAAGGTAGGGAGAAAGTAACAACCATTCGAGTGTAATAATTACCTTGATATGTATCAAACTTCCTATTGAGTAGTAAAAATCCAAGCAGTAAATTTTCCCTAGAGGAACATAAGATGCAAATTGATGTGAACAATGAAACCTAAATGTCTATAATGGATTTAAAGACAAATGAATTCAAGTATAACAAAAAGACACATAAGTAAATACCTCAAAGGCTTCCTCATTAAGTTTACAGTTCAGTAGCTTATTCACTCTTAATCAAGGTTTTAAATATCGGAAATCGAACCCTCCGATACCGTTACACGGCCGATTCCGGAGTCTAGGGACGATTCGCACCGTATCGGGCCGTTACGGACCGATACGGTGCTGTAACGGCCGTTACGGAGGCCGTTACGGCAGTTACAGCTCTATTTTCAGGTCCGACACCCATGTAAGCTCTAGTTTTTCAGCTTTCTTCAGAGAATCTTCCATATAATTGAGCAGAGGTAAAGAAAAAAAATAGTAAAAGATAAAAAAAAACTTACCAATTACCAAAAAATCAAAGAGCTCCTCGCCAAAAGTTGAGATATCAATTGCGGCGTCGCCAAACCCTAATAGAAACAACTCGTCGCCAAACATAGCTCTCGCCGTTGCCGGAGACGTCTCAGTCGCAGCTCTCTCCGTCGCATCGCAGCTCCTCGTCTTCGCCTCACTCCGTTCGTCTCTCTCTCTCTCTCTCTCTCTCTCCATCTCATTTGGGCGTGTGAGTGAGTGTGTCGGTTGATTTGGGTGAGGCATGGGTGTGTTTGGTTGATAATTAGGGGAGTTTAGAAATAATATTGATTTATAAAATGATAAATGGCTTGTTTACAATTTTGTCCTAAAATTTTCTAACTTTTATTTTTATAGCATTTTTTTTTGTCATTATTATTTATGGCATTATATGTATAACTATATATATAATGGTTAATTTAGTGTTAATTAGTTTTAATTATGATTTTAGTAAATAGTATGAATTATGCTGACGCCGACTATGAAGAGCCTGAGCGCAATTCGTTTTGGTATTGATAATCTTATATGAGTGTATTGTTTTTGTAATATAATGTAGAAGTACAATTTACTCTTTTATTATGTTTGTGTAATATATTTTTATTAAGTATTGTGTGCATCATCTTATTCTTTTAAGATTGTTAAGTACGACAGTTTTTCGTTTTTTTTGTTTTTATTGTGTTGTATATAATCCTAAAATGTCATAATACCTATTATAATGCGTTTATTAAAGGTTAAATGAGTAAAACAATTACTCTTATTGAGTTTTTGAGGATGTTCTGGTGATTTTAATAAATTCACGACCGTTACGGCCGATTCCCGTTACGGACAAGCCGATACTCTCGATACCGTTACACCGCGACCGTTACCGTTACGTAACCCGATACCACGATTTAAAACCTTGCTCTTAATGCAATGAACAAATCCTTTAGAGCTGAAGACGGTGACCCAAGAATATCCACCACCGACTTGCAGGTTGAAGCTCTTACATCAAGCTCTTTTCCCATTCCAAGGATCTCAAATGTTCTTAAACCCTCGTATGTTTCTTCAAAGTTGGAAATAGAAACAACAACTAATCTGTTGGCCCAGTGAACTACCCAAGAAGAGATGAATTTGGTAGATAAAAAATTTAATCTAAATAATAATACTTCAAAAATCAAATAATTAATTTTACCCTAAATTAATTATTATCTTTATAGCAGCGGATAAGTATTATCAACTAAGTGCACACCAAACAACAACATATAAATAAAGTAAATAAAGCAGAACATCAGAAATTTATACTGGTTCACCAAGCTATTCTTGGCTAATCCAGTCTCCCGAGCTCCGCGGAGATTCGCACCCACTAATCACTATAATTCCTTTAACTAGGTAGGAATCGAACTCTTACAAAATGATTTTTTTCACAAACTCAAAATCAATCTTTACAATATCTTTTCACAGACTCATGAATAACTCTATACTTTTCTCAGGCTAAAGATTAACCTAATTCATTTATACTTAGGCTAAGAATTAAACCTCATATAAAAATCACTCAAAGTATCCTTTTACCCGGTAAGGATTGAACTGTTACAAATTCACTCAAAATTAATTCTATTTAGGAAGAATTAACACCTAATCTTTTTTGTACTCTAGGAAGAGATCAAAACATCAATCTCTTCACCGGAAGAGATTGAAACCAGCTACCATTTGATTAGACACTCCCAATAGTATCTCATCCGACACACAACTCACCAATCACAAAATTAATAAGTCTTTTTCCCACTTGGAGTTTTTACTACCCTAGATTAATTTGAACTCAATTAATGTCCCGATACTAGTGATAGAAATACAGTAAGAATTCCAAAATCTGATTTTAACACAACGGGTAGCAAGTAATTTAGTACGTAATCAGATTTTTTCAAAAAATCGTTTCAAAAATAATTTTCAATTTAAAATTCAGGAAAACGATTTCAAAGATCAAAATTCCAAATATTAAACAATAATATCACACAACAGTTAATAGCAAAAACTTGGAATGATTTCACCAAGAATCCACCGAATAAAGAATGATTAGCAATGAAACTTCAAGTTGGCGTAACAATAATTCACAATAATTTTTCTTAAGAACACTTGTCAAGAATACTTCTCACAATACACTCAGTATGATTTCAGAATGATCACTCTTAGAAAGGACAAAAACTAAATAGCTCTTAAGATATGAATGATTGGAATTATTGAAATCTGAAAAATAAAGGTCTATTTATATGGAATTAGAACAAGCCCTCTAGCGGCTAGTTCCCATATATCATGATAAATAATTACTCTAATAGACCCCTTATATCAATATGACTTAATTTTGGTATAATTTACTCAATTATAACTCTTAAAATGTTCAATTAAGTCCTTTAAACATTTCTTCAAACTCAATTAGATAAGATAAAAAGAATTACATGAACCAAATTGAGAAATAATCAAAATACTTAAACTATATCTATAGGGATAATAAAGTATCAATTATATATCTTAAATTTCATAAGATCCCTAAGATATCTCTTATATCCTAACTATAAAAATGTTAGTAATGACTACTTTTGGATCAAAATTATGAAATTCTCGAATCCTAAAACTGACCGTTGGTTGACTGACCAGAAGACGTAGGTTGACTGCCTGATTTAGGATGTAGCCCAAGCAAAATATCTCTCGCCCATAGGTCGTCCTCCACTCATTCTTCTGTCGATCGGACGATACAAAGAGTTTCTCAGGTCGACCTCTTAACTTTGTCTGTTGACCTAACGATTCAGAAAGTTCATTTTTTGGCCATAGGTTGACCTAGTTGTCGACCGAATGATTCAAAGAGTTCAGCTAATTCCCATAAGTCGACCGATCAAACACCATAAGTTGACTTGTCAATTCAGAGACTGCATAATTCCAGCACCTTCTCATCTGTTGACCGATCTCTCTAGGCACGTCGACCGGTCCTGCTATACTCCTTTCTTTTTTCATTTTTTAATTCAATTTCTTCAGCGTTTTTGCTCCTTTAACCGATTTCTTTTCTCAGTTAACTCCACTAACATTTAAATTCAATTTTAATCAAATTTTTCTTAAATCAATATTTCTTCTTCAATTTCACATAGGAGCAAGTATGTTAACTAATTAGGATCCTATTAAAAATACACATTATTGTAAAAAAAAATTGTGTCGTGTGTGATCCTAATTAGGATACATTAAGAGTAAAAATTTAACTTGAATTGTTTTCCCTTAGGTTCTTCAAAGTTTCCAGTCTCTTAATATCCATCATCTTTGTCAGTCTCTTTAGCATCTATTTAGTATTCATCTCAATTTCTTCATGATAATATCTTCAATGGAACTTATAAACTAAAATACTCAATAAATTCGTTAGTTTCATAAAAAATATTAATATTTAATTATCCATGAAAATCTTAGGATCAACGCAATCTACATGTTAAACTTAAAATCATAGTCGAACAGTTCATAATCTACAACTATGCGTCTGTGTTCTGGCATTTTCCTTTTCTTTTTTCCTTGTTTGTGTCAAGGGGGCTTACGGGAAGGGGATGTAACTGCCCATATATGTTGGGAATTTAATATTTAGATAATTCTCATAGGAAATCTCCAGAACTGAGTGGCTTTTTCAATGTGCTAACATTATTGGAGTTGTCTAAACATATTTTTCCAAATATTCTGAAAAATGCAAAGATAATTAAAATGCTCTTATTTTCTCCATGTTCATTTCCCAAGCAAACAGCAGGTGATCGTTAGAAGAAAACAATTTCACCCAGTGATTTAAGAAAAATCATCAAACAACCCTAACTAACGAAGATTTTTCTCCCACCGATCATGACAACAATTTCGAACCGAAAAAATATAAACGACCAGTTATAGAAGAGCCATTTACAAATTGAATATGCGTGTGGGCGTAAATTTAAAAGCAATGATTTAATATGACCTTCCAAAAGATCCATTGGTGGGCTTGAAGAGGTCCAATGCCGTAGATCGGTGGGAATCAGAGATCGGATTGACTATCGCAGCTTGGCAAATCAATTTTATTGACAGAAATAGAGGCAGAAATACTACATTTCTGGAAAATGTAGCCATTCTTGAAAGAGAGAGAGAGATATGAGGTTTTCGAATCGAAGATAATCAGTTGGTGAATTGAAGAGAAGTCAAATAGGATATCATCGGAGACGACTTCACTGTGTATGTGGGTGGGGGGGAAGGGTTTGGAGTCTCAGTTAGAACATTGAGGATACATATATATAGAGAAAGAGAGAGAGGGAGAGAGAGAGAGAGAGAACATAACCTGTGGCTTCATGGTGGTGGACAGGGACGAATCGACAGCTACGCCAACGAAGAAGGTTGAGCGGATGGAACGCTGTCATCGTTGTGAGTGGAATCGCTTGCGATGCCTATGTTTGAAACCCAAATCTTTCCAAAACAAATGTAGATTCAGAGAAAGCTTGGATTAACAATCGATCAAAACCTCTGTAATTTACTCTTCAATTGATCGATCGAATCTCTATCCCCCTCCCGCGCCATCCTTACCGTTCCATCGCCGCAACGCCATCACTATATGTCTCATTCTCTCTATCGCTAAAGCTACTGGATCTGTTTAAATGAAGGTTCGATTTGGATAGATTCAATAGTGAGAGAGGGGGTGGTGGTGGATGTGGGTTGACAGGAGATAGAGAGAGAGGGTTCAGATCTGGTGGCCATAGAGGTAACTAGCGACGGTTGCGAAGTAAGGAAGGGAGTGACAGTGATGGTGGCGAGGAAGTGGACAGAGGTGGCAGATGAGAAGGAAAGAGAAATTGAGAGAGAGAGAGAGATGGATGGATGAAGCAATATGGAGAATGGGGAAGGGGCCAATTGACAATTAGGGTTAGGGGAAAGAATGATCTGACCGTTAATTTTGTTAAAGCTATGAAATTAGAGAAAGGGTTCGATTTGAGCTGTGGTTCATTTGAGGGTTTGCCTTCCATTTTCAATATTATAGTATAGATAATATAGATGTATGATTCCAAAGGAAGTGGACATGGTGAGGTTGATTCTCCTTGGGTAGTTTCTAAAAGGTATATTTAGTTTTTGGTAGTTGTTTTGTTGAGAAGCTCAATTTAGTTTGTTTGTTTTCCTTGTAAGCATGTTTGTTAAGGGGAAAATAATCTTTCCCTTCCAAGTAAGATTGGTGTCTATATGGATCTTGAGATTTATCAAATTGCACTTTGGTCTCTCAAGTTTCACATTTATTTCAATCCCGTTAAATTTAAAACTTTGTTTAGTGTTTTTTTTTGAAATATTGGTTGTGCTCAATGCGCAGCCTTCTGTTATGAATATTTTCATCATTTTATTAATACGTTTTTCCTTAACATTTTCCTAACTACAATTTGGCTGAAAAATAAGAGAGAGAAGTTTAAATTGTTTTGAAGGAAAGGTTATAGGAAAATGGCTTAGGTTCAGGTGAGTAATAAAATAATAAAAATATCCTCATTAGAAGACTATGTGCTGGGCACAATTCATTTCCATCCAAAATCATTAACTATGGCCCTATTTGTTTAGTGTTTCTGCTCCTTGATTTATGTTTTTTCTACCAAATTTAGAGTTAATGTAAAAAAATATGTTTGGTAAACATATTTTTGTTCTCAAATATTCTCAAAAAATTTGGGTAAATGTTGAGAACCACCACTACGTAAATCCACAACCACCATCGTATATCTTCATCTTCTTCTCTCATCTGATCTCTTTATCATAAATATAAACATATATACACACATAAACGATGCAAGCTTAGTTGTTATTATACGCATTTTTTTTTTCTGTTCTAAAAAATTGTAAAAAATATTTTAATAATAATTATAATTATCAAACACGATTATGTTTTTAGAATAATTCAAAATGAAAATAGAATTCTCATCACATGTTATTGGTAGTAGAAACTAAAAATGGAAAACGTTAATCGAACGCCACCTACCTACAATGTGTTATTATTATTATTATTATTATTATTATTATTATTATTATTATTAAGGGTAGAATAGTCTTTTGGTCACTTTCTAGATTTTCCATTGTATTCCTATATAAGTTTATCTTTTTTCGGTTTTTTTAATCGCATTCTTGTATTCATTCATTCAGAGATAATAAACCCTAACCTCCGTTTCTTTTTTCTCTCTAGACTTTTATATTTATTCATTGATTTTCACATGGTATCAAGAGCCTAATCTCATGGAAGGAAGTTTGATTCCATCCACAAGGATTGCGGATCTAGCGTCTATACGATTCCGATGTTTATATAGACCCAACGTTTATACAGATCCAGCGTCTGTACGATTTCGACGTTCGTATAGATTTAGTGTTCATATAGATCTAACGTCCGTACGACTATGATTATTGATGTTTGTACAATTTTGGCTTCCGCGCAACTCTGATTTGGTTTCCTCTGTAGCGAATCATCGTATGGTTTCTGGTATTTGATTCTTTCTCTGTCACATTAGATCTGTGTTTTTTTTTTCTTTCTCTTGTTGGTATTTGTAATGGCTTTTGAAAAGAATGACTCGCTGTCTATTAGAGTGAGATTGAATGGGAAATTTTTTTCGTATTGGAATTATGTGATGAAAAATTTTCTTTAAGACAAAAAGATGTGGGGTTAACATTAGTAGTACATTGGTTAAACCAAAAGATGAAAATACTGAAGATTATATAACTTTATTAAAATACTTGAGAGGCAAACAATTCAAAAATTATCACCTGGATTAACAACTATGTTGATCATACAATTGGTATGCAATTGGCAAAATATGAGTACGCCAAAGAAGTCTGGGATCATCTACCAAGGTTGTATACACAGTCTAATTTTGCAAAACAATACCAATTGGAATCTAATATTTGAGCACTGAAACATAATGATATGAGTATTTAGGAATTCTACTCCGCTATGACAGATCTTTGGGATCAATTAGCCCTTATGGAATCTGCAGAATTATGAGTATATACTCTATACATTGCTCGTAGAGAAGAACAACTCTTGGTCCAATTTTTGATGGCGTTACGTGATGATTTTGAGAGACTTCATGGGATAATTTTGCACCGTAGTCCACTTCTTTCTATTGATGTAGTGGTTAGTGAATTATTGGTCGAGAAGATACGCTTCAAGTCTCAATCAGGAAAAGGGATTCTCCAAACACCTAGTCCATCTATTCTGGTAGTTTCTTCTAAACCACACCCTAATCATCAAAATAAGCCCAATATAGATTCTATATGCAGAAATGTCATTGGAAGGATCAATACTCTAAATTGAGTAGAGTGCAGCAGCATCAATAGTTGTCTCCCCAGTGGAAATCTCAAAATCAATCTAAAAAATAACCTTAAAGGCCTTCATAGCCTAATACTGCAGCAACTGTACCATCATCATCAAATTTGTTTGGCTTTGGAGACCTAGTATCTTCTAATCCAACAATGACCACCCTTACTGAACAATTTCAGAAGTTTCTTTCCATACAACTACATGCTATGTCCACTGCATCTTCAGTATACTAGTTTTCCTCTAGTTCTTCAGGTATGTCTTCCTCTATATGGGTTCTAGATTCTGGAGGCTCTCATCATATGTCACCTGACTTGTTATCATTTGCTTCTTTAAATCCTACATCATTTGAATATGTTATAACTGCTGATGGTACTCTGATACTATTAGCAAGCATTGGTTCTGTTGTCACACCTTAGTTATCTCTTTCGAGTATTTATCATATTCCTAATCTTGCATTGAATCTTGTTTCTGTTGGCTAATTATGTGATTTTGGTTACTCAGTCTTTTTCTTTTCTACCTCTTGTCATGTACAGGATCCACAATCCCAGAAGCTGATTGGGACAAACTGTAGGTAGGGGGGACTATATATACTGGAGGAGCTACGAGTACCAGGTGTTGTAGCTTCTAGTGTTAACTTGTCGTCTTTTCATTTGACTTTTTTCTCTTCTAGTTTTGATTTATAGCATTCTCGTCTTGGTCATGTTTCAACATTTCATTTAAAATAATTAGCATCCACAAAAGCATTAGGGAATTTGTTTGCTTGTGATATTTCTTATTATAATGGTTGTAAACTGACAAAATTATTTGTTTTACCTTTTAATCGAAGCATTTCTTCTTCTCTTGCACCATTTGATCTCGTTCACTCTGATGTTTGGGGACCTTCCCCGATTGCTACAAAAAGGGGGGGGGGGGTCTAGATATTATGTTTCCTTCATTGATGACTACACTCGATATTGTTAGGTTTATCTTATGAAACGTCATTCTGAATTCTTTGGTATTTTTTAAATGTTTCGAGCTCTTTAAGACCCAATATTCTGCTGTTATCAAGTGCTTTGTATGTGATTTGGGTGGGGAATACATTTCTAATTCTTTTACTAACTTGCTTACTTTAGATGGAACAATTCACCAAATCTCGTGTACTGACACTCCTGAATAAAATGGTGTCACTGAAAGGAAACATAGGCATATTGTTGAAACTGCTCGTTCCCTCTTATTGTCTGCCTTTATTCCTAGTGTATTTTGGGGAGAAGCCGTTCTTACTGCAATGAACCTAATTAATAAGATCTCGTCCTCTCATTCTTCAAGTCTGTCCATTTGAAAAATTGTATGGTCATGCTCCCAATTATTCTTCCTTAAGAGTATTTGGGTGCACTTGTTTTGTTTTTCGCCCGAGAATAGAGCATAGTAAGTTATCTTCTCGTTCTACCATTTGTGTCTTCCTAGGTTATGGTGAGAGATAAAAGGGATATTGTTGTTTAATCCAGTTTCTCAAAAACTATATGTGTCCCGTCATGTTGTGTTTCTTGAGCATATACCTTTCTTCTCTATTCCTTCTAGTACATACAACTTGACTAAATTGACCTAATTTTCGTTGATCCTTTCTCTGATGATACATAGAGCTTATCTTCTCTAAACCTATGAGCTATAGATATAGACCCACCTCATGCGTCTCGACCTCATGTTCATACTGGTAGTTCTGCAGGTACTAATACTTTAAATGTTCCCTCCCCTCTAACGACCGACCAAGAATTATCTTAGATTATGGATCCTCATCCTCGCTATCCTCAGTGCATTCGTAAGTCCACTGATAGGTGTGATATACCTACATATTTCCAAACCGAATTAAGTTAGTTTTCGAGCATTTATATAGTATTTTATTACGTTTTAATTAGTTTTCTTACTCTTTGTATAAATCAGGTGTGTGGGGGCAAAAATATAGGAAACTGGAGCGAAAACGATGAGATCAAACCAAAAGCGATAGAAGAACGGTGGCAAAAATAAGCTCAGAGGCAAAATTATGAATGAAGCCCACCGCCACGACGTCCAGACCACCGCCGCGGTGGTGAAGAAGCTGAGAAATACAAAAGGCTACTAACAGCCCACCGCCTAGGAGAAAATCCAGCAGAAACATTTCCTAAGCCACCGCTATCTTCATCTCCGAGGCGGTCACCAAACCGACCTAGTCTCCGCCTAGGTGAATCCTTTCGCCAAGGTGGAGAGCCTCTGCACAGCTTAGATATTTTTAGGATATTTTTTTGAGATATTTTGTTTATAAATACCATCCCCTCTCCCCTCCTTGTGAACCCCCTACCATTTGGGCATCTTAGGCCATATTTAGGTTAGGGTTTAGGAGTTTTAGAGGTGGAGCTCACATCCCGAAGTGGAGAAAATGGCTAATCGACCGTTGAGCGTTCTTAGCGGTTTTTCTTTTGACGAGGCTAAATTCTTCGATTGTTTTTCCTTATTTCTTTAACTTAGGATATTGTGAGCACGTTTAGCTTTTTATTTTATTGTAAATGCGGCTATGGCCTTAGCTAAACATGGATTGTAGTAGGGATTAACACTATATTTATAAATATGTTGTTTGGATGATTTCGGTGTCGCGTTTATGTTTGTTCTTCGTAGTTTGATTGTGTTTATCGTATTGTTTTTTCATTATGCTTAGAATGATAAATGGACAATATGGGGTTTTGATAAATCCCGGATTCGTATTAGGGTAAACAAATGCTACGATTCTATAACCCGGTCGGGGTTTGAATCGTGGACAATCGATGACGTTGAGGTAAGACTCACGTGACCTAGGGTCATTAAGACGTTGAGGGAGACTTTTTTGTTGACATGAAGTCGCGTTATAGCTCTTGTATTACACTTGGGAGAGGTGGCGAGAGAGTTTTAGAACGGAGTTTTTGATAGGGTAAATACAACGCACGATCCAATGACCCGATCAGGAGTTGGATTGTGTGCAATCAATGACGCTGGGCGAGACTCATGTAACCTAGGGTCATTAAGACGTTGAGGGAGATTTCTTCGTTGACTCGAATTCATGTATTCCCCCGTCTTACACTCGGGAGAGGTGGCGGTGGAGTTTACGTATCGAGATTGTCAAATAGGTCGAACACCTTAAATGTGAGTAAATCGAAATCGAACATGTATTTGTAAACACGTTAATCCCTAGCTAATTATTTACCGTAAAACATATTAGTATATTAATGTAGTTAATTTTGGTTATATTAATATTAGTTTAATTAATTAAATACATTTGTTTTTAGCCTAGATAAAGTTAGGTCATGACAAATGCAGTATTCGATAGTAACGACACCAATCCTTGTGGATACGATAACCCGATCTTAACGATCACACTATACCAAAGTTTAGACCTCGTATACTTGCGAGTGTACGTAGCGGCGTATTTCACCCCCTACCAAGTTTTTGGCGTTCTTGCCGGGGATTATTTTGATGTTATTACTGGAAAAATACGGTAACGGCTCAGGACTTAAGTTTTAGGTAGGAGAAGCAAGTGTACTGTATTGCCGAGATTGTGTTTTGCCGTTATTGTCGATATTGTGTGTAAATGATTTAATTTTACTTTAGGCATTTCTTTTTGTATATAATATTTGTTTGTAGTTTTGTTTTTGTTTCTTATGTAGGGTACTTGGCGATGTTAGATCGACGGGTATTGTTGTATCCCTTTCGATGAGATTCCAAACCAAAATGTCGGGCCGAGGACATTAAACCACGCGCTTCTTGGGAGACAACCCAAGGTCAAATAAGTTAAATACATCTCCGTCAAATTTAAACGGAGGCGAGATCCTCTTGCCTCCCAGGTAAGTGTTCTAAACACCCTTCGTCAACATGCTTTAAATTTCATATGTTGAGATTGATGATTGGGATCACTAAGAACACTATTCGTTTTAAGTTCGGAAGTGATGTGTAGTATAGTATGTTAGTTTATGTGTTACTGTTTTTCTTATGTGCATGTTTGTTTAGGTTAGAATGTGTTTATTTTTGTGTTGTTGTTATATGTTGAGTTTTGTATTCATCTGGGCCGTTACCCGATGATGAAAATTACCCCTGGTTGTTTTCGAGGTCAAGGGTAATACCCATGCATGTGATTCTGTGTGCTTGACTATGCTTTTTGGTAAAAATTATTGTAGATCCTAATTTGCATGTGCACATAGACTCAATGTATTTCTATTCAATTGATTTGAGGACTATTATCGATTAGTCAAACTCATGACACATTAAAGATTCTAGAACTTGATGGAGGGGAAGCTTGAGGCAAAATCCTAGGCGAGGTAGTTCAGGAGATGTGATTTAGGCATTCTCTTTGTTGCTTGAGCCTTTTCAAGCCTACCCTGTAATATGTTTATCCCTCGTTACCCTGTCGAAGCCTAAATGCAAATTCAATTCTGAGCACATAAACTAATACCCTAGCTAGTTGACCTTTTTCCAAATCTAAATCACTGAATTTAAAGGCACATTTGAGTGAATCAAGTTAGCAATTGTAAATTTTACTTGATGTGAGCGGTTGGGTTTAGGGCGAACTTCTAATTGGTTCGGTATTTGAGTACTCACTTGTCTTTTTTCATTTGTTTTAACCACACAAGTGAAATAATACTAATAGAATAAGTTTTGGGGGTGTGGTTAGTTAAAAAAAAAAAAAAAAAAAACAACTTTGTAAATAAGTTTATTTTGTTTATTTTGACAAGTGAGTACTACGTTCTTAAATGCATGTTCGGGATTGTTTCCAATCTAAGTAGGGGGGTTCGAGAGTGAATGTGCCAAGCATTGAGTCTTGGGTAACGTTATGTTAACAACGTTAACCCGTTTTCTATTTCGAAATACCCTTGGCCAACTATTCCTTAACTGAACCAAGTCCTAATGATCTCGATGAACTTTCAAGCCTACATTAGTGGAGAGTGGACCCCAATTCGGCCTATGGAAATCCTATTCCTTCACGGTCTAAGTTGTGAGTTTCGTTAGGGGATAATCCAATCCGGTCATTATATAGCTATATTATTGAGTCTCGCACATACATGTTTACAGGATCTAGAATGGCGTTCACCATTATTGCATGTCCAAAATCTAGAACATTACATGGTGTGTGTTACCACTTGAACTCGATATGACTGGCGGTTGTTGAGGGACAAAAATAAATAGGCCGTTAGAAGAATTTAAAACTCGTATGTCGTCATGTTTAGATTGTTTGTAATTTCATTTAGTTGTATTTTTCATTTTTGTGTGTGTGTTTGGATCGAGGACTAGCCAAATTCCAAGTTTGGGGGTATTTGATAGGTGTGATATACCTACATATTTTCAAACCGAATTAAGTTAGTTTTCTAGCGTTTATATAGTATTTTATTACGTTTTAATTAGTTTTCTTACTTTTTGTATAAATCAGATGTGTGGGGTAAAAAGATAGGAAACTGGAGCAAAAACGATGAGATCGAACCAAAAGTGGCCGAAGAACGGTGGCAAAAACAAGCTCAGAGGCAAAATTGTGAAAGAAGTGCACCGCCGAGGCAGTGAAGAAGCTGAGAAATGCAAAAGGCTACTGACAGCCCACCGCCTAGGCGAAAATCCAGTAGAAACATTTCCTTAGCCACCGCTGTCTTCATCGCTGAGGCGGTCACCAAACCGACCTAGTCTCCGCCTAGGCGGTGAATCCTTTCTCCTAGGCAGAGAGCCTTTGCACAACCTAGATATTTTTAGGATATTTTTTGAGATATTTTGTTTATAAATACCATCCCCTCTCCCCTCCTTGTGAACCCCCCCTCCCCGCCATTTGGGCACCTTAGACCATATTTAGGTTAGGGTTTAAGAGTTTTAGAGGTGGAGCTCACATCCCAAAGTGGAAAATACAGCGAATCGATCGTTGAACGTTCTTAGCAGTTTATCTTCGGACGATGCTAAATTCTTCGATTGTTTTTCCTTATTTCTTTAACTTAGGATATTGTGAGCATGTTTAGCTTATTATTTTTCATTGTAAATACGGCTATGGCCTTAGCTAAACATGGATTGTAGTAGGGATTAACACTATATTTATAAATATGTTGTTTGGATGATTTCGGTGTCGTGTTTATGTTTGTTCTTCATAGTTTGATTGTGTTTGTTGTATTGTTTGTTTATTATACTTAGAATGATAAATGGAGAATACGGGATTTTGACAAACCCCGGATTCGGATTAGGGTAAACAAATGGCATGATCCTATAACCTACTTGGGGTTTGAATCGTGGACAATTGATGACGTTGGGGGCAAGACTCACGTGACCTAGGGTCGTTAAGACGTTGAGGGTGACTTCTTCGTTGACATGAAGTCGTGTTATATCCCTCGTCTTATACTCGGAAGAGGTGTCGATGGAGTTTTAGAATGAAGATTGTCAATAGGGTAAATATAATGCACGATCCAATGACCCGGTCGGGAGTTGGATTGTGTGCAATCAATGACGTTGGGCGAGACTCACGTGACCTAGGGTCGTTAAGACGTTGAAGGGGATTTATTTGTTGACTCGAAGTCATGTATTCCCCGGTCTTACACTCGGTAGAGGTGGCGGTGGAGTTTACGTACCGTGATTGTCAAATAGGTTGAACATCGTAAATGTGAGTAAATCAAAATCGAACACGTATTTGTAAACACGTTAATCCCTAGGAAATTCTTTACCCTAAAACATATTAGTATATTAATGTAATTAATTTAGGTTATATTAGTATTAGTTTAATTAATTAAATACATTTATTTTTAGCCTAGATAAAGTTAGGTCACGACAAACGCGGTATTCGATAGTAACGATACCAATCCCAGTGGATACGATAACCTGATCTTAATGATCACACTATACTAAAACTTAGACCTCGTATACTTGCAAGTGTAAGTAGCGGTGTATTTTATGCCCTACCATCTACTCATATACCAGATTTTGTTTACTGTTTCTATTCAAATTCATTTGCTTCATTTTCAGCCTCTATTCACTGTCTCTCTGAGACTTTATCCTATAAAGAGGCAACACTTGATCCTCTTTGGCAACAGGCTATTGTTGAGGTTCATATGAGCGGTACAAAGCTCATTTGATTGCCAAGGGATTTTCTCAGCAATATGGTATGGATTATGAGGAGACTTTTGCTCCAGTTTCAAAAATGTTTACTGTTCGCACTCTTATTGTCGTTGCATCTATTTGTCAATGGCATATTTCTCAGATGCATGTTAAAAATGCATTCTTGAATGACAATCTTTAAGAATAAGTTTACATGACTCCTCCTCCAGGTGCTGCTCATAAATGTAGAGAAGCTTGTAAACTCAAGAAAGCTCTATATGGTCTTAAAGAGGCCCATTGAGCCTAGCTTGATAAGTTTTCTACGGTGATCACTTCGTTTGGTTTTCACCCAAGTAATCATGATTCTACTCTGTCTATAAAGTGTACCACTGCAGGCCGTATTCTACTATCTTTATATGTGGATGACATGATTATTATTGGTGATGATATTAATTGGATTGCAATTTTGAAGTCAGAATTATCTTGTCAGTTTGAAATGAAAGACTTGGGGGATTTATGCTATTTTCTACATATTGAAGTAGCATTTTCTTCAAAAGGCTATCTTCTCTCTTAGTCTAAATATGCAATTGACATTCTCGAGCGTGCCCGTCTTATTGATATTAGAACTGTTGATATTGCTCTAGAGGTAAATGTTTGTTATTCATCTTTCGATAGTGCCCCTTTATCAGTCCTACCTTATCTTGTACTATTGTTAGCAGTTTGGTCTATCTAACCATCACTCGCCCAAACATTACTTATGTTGTTCATATCGTCAGCCAGTTTATCACTTCTCCTACTACAGTTCATTGGGTTCTTGTTTTTTGTTTCCTTTGGTATCTTTAGGGTACCCTCTTTTAGAGTCTCTTACTTCTATCGACCTCTTCTTTGGAGTTACATGCTTATTCCGATGCTGATTGGGCTAGTGATCCCATAGATCGCAAGTCTGTCACAAGTTTTTATGTATTTTTGGGTGATTCTCTTATTTCACGGAAGAGAAAGAAGTAAGCCGTTGTTTCTAAATCTTCCACGAAAGTTGAGTATTGTGCAATGACATCCACTACCACTAAAATAATTTAGTTGCGTTGGTTATTTGCAGATATAGGTGTTTCTCTTTCTCATCCCACTTCTATGTATTGTGATAACAAGAGTGCTATTTAGATTGCTTATAATTCAGTCTTCCATGAACGAATGAAGCACATCAAGATCAATTGTCATCTCACTCGTCATCACCTTCAACATGGGACTATTGCTTTGCCTTTCGTTTTATCCTCTATGCAAATTGCTGACTTGTTTACCAAGTCGCATTCTATTTCGTGTTTTCAATTTTTGGTTGACAAACTCTCGATACTTCTTGCGGAAACATCGTGAGTTTGAGGGGGGGGGGGGGGACATTAGAGTTAATATTATTATTTAGTATTAAGGGTAGAATAGTCTTTTAGTCATTTTCTAGGTTTTCTATTGTATTTCTGTATAAATTTTTCTTTTATAGGTTTCCTATCGCATTCTTGTATTCATTCATTCAAAGATAATAAACCCTAGCCCTCGTTTCTCTTTTCTTTCTAGACTTTTAAGTTTATTCATTGATCTTCACAATTATCTCATTTTCTCTTTTTATACAACATTAATTTCATATACTTTTACTAGTGCATAAAGAAGGGGCTCAGAGGAAATAAGAGCTCAATGGATCTTTCCATCACAAGGAATTTCTATTGTGGAATAAAAAAATAAAAGTGATTTTTTATGGTAGTATTAAAAGAGCCTATAGTGATTTTTTATTGCATCATAAAAAAATAGCATAGTGAATTTTGATTATAGTAACAATAACAAAATTTTTGTATCACTTAAGTAAGGATGGCTAAATGATTTTTTTTGTGTCATTAAAATATTGTTTTAGGGTTATCCCCTTTGTCGTTAAGTTCAAATCAAGTCATTCCTAGTTATCTATTTCCAAGTTTTCTTAAGCGTATCTCTGCCTCTTATGGTGTCATGTACTTCAATAAAATCACATTTTCTTATGTGTGCTTCTTCGGGCTTTTGGTGCACATGTCTAAACCATCTTAAATAATTTTCTCTCATTTTCCTGACATCTCTCTGATAATCCATTCCTAATTTTACATGTTCTTGTATTACCATTTATCAACATTAACATTCTTATCTTAGTACACTTACTTTATGAACATGATTCTTGTTTGTTGCCCAACATTTTGATCAAAATAGAATCACAGGTCTTATTGCAGTCTTGTCAAAATTTCCTTTCAATTTCAATGGTATCCTACAATTACAATTGTGCTTCTCCACTTTAACCATCTTGTCTTAACTTGAGGTATAATATCCTCAATTTCACCGTTATGTTTAATTATAGAACCTAAATAACTTAAATGATCAACTTTAGGGACCATCTGATTTCCAATTTCAACCATATCATCTCTCTGAGTCAAGGTTTTAAATAAAAGTATCGAGTTATATAACGATCGGGATGTCATGGTATCGGAAGTATCAACCTATCAGTGATGAAAATCGGTCGCAACCGTTATGATTGTTTTTTAAAATCACCAGAAAATTCTCAAAAACTCAATAATAGTAATTGTTTACTCATTTAATTCTTAGTAAACATATTATAAAAGACAATTATGATATTTAAGGTTGGTACATTTTAATATATATATATATATATATATATATCATTTATTTATTTCTTGAATTATTTATTTTAGAGTTTCATAAGTTATGGAGTTAGAGAGTCTCCCACTATCTTAGTGGGTTAGTACTCCATTTATGGTGTCTTTTCATTTTCTTATAACTTTGGCGATGGCTAGACTCACCGACAAACATAGAAGTATTGTCTTGTGCCTCCAACCTATCTGTCTCCAATTCTAAATGACACAGTAATTGGTTAAAAGTTTTGATAGTTTCATTATGCGTCATTATGAGCTTCATTTTCTTCCAAGAATCAGGCAAAGAGCAAAGCACAACAATGATCTGTTGCTCATCAGATAAGTTGTTACCAGTTGCCTTTAGGCTGTATATCATAGTCGACATTTTTCGAAGATACTTTACCATCTTTGTCTTGGGAGACATATTATAAGTCTCAAACTTTACGCATCAAGGCTCGCAACCTAGTTGCTGATATACCGACAAATGCCGACTTCCAGTCATTTCATATCTCTAGTGCAGTGTATAACCTTCATAATCATCAATCAGATCATCATGCATATAGATTAACATAATGAATCTTGTACTACGATCTTTCTTGGCCTAATTTTGATAGATTTCCATCTCACGCCAGTGTTGAGCAAAATTACCTTCGGGAGGTGATTCCATGTTGTGTGTCAGTGTTTCTAAAATCTCTCACTCAATTAGGATATACTGGATCTTACGATGCCAAATATCGTTTCCATCCACTTTCTCAACTTTAGCAAGGTCCGCTACTATATTTATTAAAATCATTTCACTTTATTTTATGCACATTTAGGATATTAGCACATACACTATTTATTTTACCGCAATAATCAAATAAAAAAAATAATACATATCTCTATAGTACAAGATTGAAAATTTTGCTATCCTCGGGTCGACATGACCCGCTCTATAATCCAATAGTGACCATTGGCTTCGCGGAATTGAAAATGAACGCATGCAATAAACTAAAAATTTCCATGCATTCATTCCCAATTCCAACATGATGTGAGGATTTTGTCGCTCATTTTGATGCTACTACAATTGCTTACAACCAAACACTGCTTAATTCTAATTTCAAGGCCCAAAGTCCAAGACTCCTCTCACTTAGGTGCTCCCGATTTTGGTTTCTTGTGGCTTGTGAGTTTACATTCTCTCATCTTCATTTTATTACTAAGAATTTTATTTATTTATTTATTCATTCTTGCAGCTGACGGGTAGGAGGCATTGCTTACTTAGACTACTAATTGTAGTTCTATTCAACTACTGAGGATCTTCATTCTTCTTGCAGATTTGCAGAATTTAGTCATATTAGCACGGTGGACCTTAGTTATCGTTTTTGCATCCCTTTTACTTTGTCCTTTGCTGTTTTCCAAATATATATTGTGTTTTAAGCACAAAATGGAACTTGAAAAAACTCCAATTCCAATTTATGATTGCCAATTTTTAATTTTGAAACCCTAATCCCTAATGTCTTACGGGTAAATTCAATACGACAAGGTTGTCATTGATGCTTTCAGAAACAATATTAAAATTTAAAAAAATTATATTCGAGTTCTTAAACGCAACAAACTCATATGGCCTCTTTTTGATTTGTCCTATAAAAATAATCGTAACTAGTATTACACAAAATAAATAAATAAAAAAATTATTTGTTTTAAGGGTTAGGATTTAGGATGATTCTAATTTAAAAGAAAAAACCAATATTCTTCGCTCTTTGCACCGAGTATGCCTACACAAATTCTTACACGGGAGATGTGAATCCCGGTGAATAATCTCTAACGTGAGAGTAAGTACTTTAGGTAAAAAAGTTTAGAACTCAACGTATGGAAAATTGAACGTGTCTTTTTCACAAAAACCTGGAGTATTTATAATTCTTCATTTGGCGAAAAAAGAAAGAGAGAGAGAGAGTATGCAATCATGAATATGTTTTGAGGAACACACTCATGGCGTATCTAGATTCTTAAGTGTGATTTGCATGACTTTTATTGGCCCAAAAACCAACCCAAGACGGGGGTGAATTGGATAGTTACAAAAATTTAACAATTAAACACTTAAACACAAATAACTAATTTTCCTAAATCGATTATTATTTTGTTACGCAGCGAAAATGTGTTTATCTAGATGCACACCCAAGCACAATATATGAAATAATCAATATAACACACAACGATAAATCCTAATTCGATAAACTACTCTTACCTATATCCAGTCTCTCGAGTTCCACGAAGATTTGCAATCCACTAAACCCCTGATTCCTTTCCCAAGTAGAAACTAAACCCTTACAATCTCGATTCTTTTCATAGGCTCAGAATCAACCTTTACAATTATCTTTTTTACAGACTCAGGAAGAACCCAATCTTTTTACCAGGCTCAAGATTAATCTAATTCTATTACAGGTAGAATCAAAATCTAATCATTTTAGAAGGTTAAAGATCAAACCTACCACTCCCTCACACTTTTAAACTTATCATTTTCTTAGGTTTAGAAAGAACTTTTACAATCACTCAATTTTATTGCAGGGAGAATCAAAACCTAATTCTTTTCAAGAGAAAAGAATAACCTAACGTTTTTGCAGGACAAAGATCAAATTCTAATATTTTTCACAGAAAAAAATCGAAACCTAACTACTCTGACAAGACGCCGTCTCAAACATGTCTAATTCACTCAAACTCACAAATACAAAAAATATCAGTTTCTTCCCACAAGGAGCTTCTACCACCTCAATACATATATACTCAATTAATGTCCCAAATAATTATTACGTGATAGATACAATATGGGGCAATTAAAATTTGATTAATATAATCAAGTGGGTAGTATAAATTTAGCGTGTAATCAGATAATCAGGAAAAAATCGTTAATTTTTTTTTCGAGCTTTTAAGTTTAAAAATGATTTTCTAGCAATTCTAAACCAAGCAATAAATATAAATATAACTTTAAAGTAAATAATAAAGTTTGGATAGATCTCACCGGAAAAACACCGAAGACAA
Source organism: Eucommia ulmoides (assembly GCA_016647705.1). NCBI lineage: Eukaryota > Viridiplantae > Streptophyta > Magnoliopsida > Garryales > Eucommiaceae > Eucommia > Eucommia ulmoides. The sequence continues at coordinate 31,865,579 of CM028336.1, forward strand.
TAATAATATCGCAATTAGAACTCAAGTCAGTGACGTCAAACAGTTAGAACTTTATATCAAGAACTTTAATAGAATCTCTCGTATAAATCTCAGCAAAAATATCACTTTTATAATAGCTCAAAACTGATGCTCTTGATGTACCAAACTCAATTCCCGCAGGTCTATATTAATAGACCAATAACTAACCCTTCAAAACTCACTGTTTGATTCAGTGGACCAATTGCTCTTCTCGATTGACCGAATTGATCTAAAAAACACAACTTTTTATACTTTAAAACACATTGTTACCTTAGGTCATTAACCAAAACCTTTTCACATATGTAGCATGTAAGATCCCGATTTCTTAGAGATAAATAGTTTGGTTGCATTTTTAAAATATTTCGAAAATAGCAGGGAGGATTTCGAAATCAAAAATGTAATTCAAAAGTTTAGGGGACTAATTGATAAACTTTCAAAAAAAAACAAATATTAAAATAAAATTTGTTTTAATTCATAAACTTAACTAAAATAAAGGGGTGAATCTATGATTCTAAGAAAAATTGGATGAGGATTCAAATAAAAAACTTAAAGAAAATAGGGGTGGTTAATGTAAATAAGAGAATTATATATATATATATATTCACATACGGACGGACAGCCGGTGAACGCAGAGAACCGGACGGAGGCTTGACGTGGCACGCTAGGATCAAATGCAACCACCCAATTCATGCATATATAAGCAATTCACTCATGTAAGAAGGATCGAGAAGGAAGGAAACCGAGGGAAATCTGAGAAAAATAAAAAAATGGGAGAGAGAGAGAAGGCGTCATTGTTCGTCGACGGTGACGTCGGTTGTACGGTCGGGCATGGCATGATTCGTCCGTTCAGTCCAGTCCGGGTGTGGGTATGTTTTAATTGTTCATTCGACGGTTGTGGGTGGGCGGTCGTTGACAGCGAGACGGTGTATGTGGGTATCGTCGGCGGTGGAGTGGTAGGTGATCGCCGTCGACCGGTCGTTGGGTATGTGTTCGTCGTTCAGCTGATGTGCGCGTGTGTGTGTAATTATCATTGTCCATCCGGCCGTGTATGTGTATGGGTGTCCTGTTCATCCGGCCGTATATGGGTATGTGTGGCCTGTTGATCCAACCGTGTGTGTGTGTGTGTATACTGTTCACTTGACGTGGGTATGTGTGGGTGACCGTCGGTTTGGCCGGTGAGTGTGTGTGAGGGCGTGGGTGGACGGAAGGTGGTCGCCGGCGGTCGATGAAGGAGGAGGGAGAAAGTGGTCGGCGGCAGGCACGGTCGGAAGAAGGAAAAAGAACAGAAACAGTAGACGCAAAGAAGAAAAGAAAAAGAAAAAAAAATAAAAAAAAAATAGGGGAAATTGCAGAAACCATCACAGGAAAATCCAAAACCCATCTTGTGGTCGCCAAATGTTTCGGAAACAGGTGAAACTTCAATCGATTATTAATTCTCGTTAAATTAAATTTTAGTTAGTGTTACAAATCCTAAAATCATAATAATCTCGTGACGATTAATTAATTTTAAGTACGTGGTACATAAAATTAGTAACGATTCGGTATATAGGGTTTGCATTGCATGATTAGGATGTTTTAGATAAGATATTAATTTGGACTTTGCCACTATTAGGTTCGCAGGCACTGGCGTCCGGATAGAGCGCGGTCAGTGTCATTTTTGCAAAACGGATATAGAGGTGAGTGTACTGTCTTCTTACCAAACTATTTTCTATATACCTATATATGAGATGACATTTGTGATTACCTAAACTGTATGAATTTATAAACGATATGGATCAAGCAGGATTTGAATAAATTGGTAAACTGGACTTCGATAGATTTTAACAAGAAGTTGGAGATGAATTTCCGCTAGATTTGGTGAAATTAGACAGTGTTTTTAAAAATAGAATAAGAAACATTTATTTTTCTAAAAATGCCTGGTTTTCTAAAAATAAATGATGGAAAAGTGGTTTTGATAAAATCGGACGTTTTCCTTAAAAGAATGTGTGAAATATGATTTTTGAATTTAAAAACTGGTTTTGAAGAAAAGTGGTAGGTATGGTGATTTGACAATGTTGAGTAGACGATATTTATTGAGTTGTGTTTCGATGAGGCTGTATTTGATTTTGACGATGCCAGGGTTGTTCTCCCCGAAAGGGGTGTGGTTTCTTCCCGTAAGGGGTGTGGATTATATTTCTCCTCGTAAGGGGTGTGGATTATATTTCTCCCCAAAAAGGGGTGTGGATATTTCGTAGGAAGGCATTCTTATGAATGTTACGGTACTGTTGCAACTCCCGATCGTGAGGTTAAAACGATCACTAGGGCTGGCCAGTGTGTGTGTGTTGGAGGTGTGTGTTTGAGATTGGTGCTTGAGATGTGGTGTTTTACATATATTGATTGATTTGATATTATTTATTACGATGATTGGTATGATTTTATGCTAAGATGGATTTGGCTGGAACTTATCTATATCGCTTATTTCCATTGTTTATATACCTGTGCTTGATCCATACTAAATTGTGAAAATATTTGGAATGTATGAATATTTTAAAAATGTTTTACTAAGAGGGCAGTACACTCGCAGGTACAACAGTTAGGAGTCGGTCCCCTACTGGTACTAGGTAGAGCTACGTGATGGAGTGGTATAGACGACTGAGAGAGAGGCTGTCAAAGGGAATCAAAATAAAAGGTTCATGTATAGTTTGGTCAGTATAAATTTTGGGACGGGTGTGTCCTTCATAGTAGATGTTTGTATTATAGATGTGAGTGTATATTTTCATTCTTTTCCGAATTTGGGGATTGGTGATATCATGTTGTTGTCACGCCAGCCTCGGGATGACGGGTGTCCGGGACGGGTTGTGACAATTTTGGTATCAGAGCCTAGGTTATAGGTTCTGTAGATTTGTTAGGAGATGTGTCGATAGAAGATCGTGAGATAGGAGGACGTGCCAGTCGTCTAGTCAGTAGGGGGCATGAGATAGGGTGTCGATAGGTGAGCTTGGTATGTGAGTGTTAGGTCTTTTATTTTATTAGTTTGTGCTTTGGTATGGCGTATGGAGGGTTGCTCTTTTTTATAAGCAGCGATATGACCACGGGGTGATATTGTTGGAAGGGATGTCTTCCACAAGATAAGGAGGCTAACTTAAACAAACCACAATTTACGTCGTTATCAATATCCTAGATGATATGGCAGAACACACTTAAGTCAAAAAAAGAAATAATATTCAAAGGGAGTAAAACGCTTTCTGGGTTATCTGGAAGGAAACTGCGATGTTACTGGATAAGAATTTAGTTGGGTAGCACTTTTTAGATTGATTGATAGATGGAGTAACAGTTGTGGCACGTAGTAAGGTAATAGGAAACGATATATCTTAAGTAGCCGAGGATTGAGGATCTAAGAGGATAGTAGGTGCCTGTAGATATAATCCATTTGAGTAAGTGATATAGAGTTGCAGGTGGAGTCAAATTTGGGATCAATAACAACATGTAATGTTGGGAAGGCATATCTAGTACCTCAGCTAGTCTGATAGTGGGTTTAGGAGGATAGGAAAGTGTTAAAGAAAAGATATCACAAGTCAGTACTAGACAGTTCTACCCCGGTTATCCACCTTGCACTGCTGGGGGGACCTTTTGGAAAGATGACGAGAAATTTCTAGACCGTTCGGTCTCAATCATCGAGCTGAATCAAACTTTTTTGAAGTAGGGGATGCTGACACTCCTTGTATCATACGAGCCTAAGCCTAGAAGTAAAGCCACCTCTTCGAATGCTTTTTGTGAGGACCACTCGGGATCCAGAGGACTTACGATCGAGCAGTGTTATCACTTGAAAGACATGATTCAGGAGTTCATAGGACATGAGCCATTATGTTTTCTAAAAAAACCTTAGACCAGCATGCCAAACTGTCAGCAAAATCTGATGCCTGAACACGCCCCCTCAAGAAATTGCGTCAATCTAATTTTGCAGAGGAGGTTGAGAAAGAAGTAGATGTGATCAATATCAGTGGTATTTGTTTGCATCCTGAGGTTCTCGACAGAGGGTTCGAATTACATCCAGAAAAGGTAGTAAAAAAGCTAGAGAAATTTCTGGTTTTGTCTTTCCCTATCCAAAAGCTGGTGAAAAGTCTCAATAAGGTCCCATGGAATTATGAGATCATCGCTAAAATAGGAGAAGGGGAAGAATTTCCAATATCAGTAGGAGAAACTGGCAGAATCACTCAATCTGGAAGGGTGTACACACCGCAGGATTTAATCAAGGTTGTTGTGAGAGAACCAAGAGAAGTTCTAAAAAAGTCAGTGTTAGAACAAGAGCCTCAAGACTTCTTAAAGGAGATGAAGAATTTAGAATACAAGATAGTAGAGCAACTCAGTAAAGTACCAGCGCAAATTGCGATACTCTCACTACTCTTGTCCTTGAAAGTATAAACACAGGTACTGCTAAAAGTCCTAAAAGAAGACCATTTGCCAAGCACGATCTATCTGGAGAAGTTTGTCACTCTAATCGAGTAGGTCCTGGGATCTAACACCATCACTTTCAACGATGATGAGATTGACGAATATAGAACAAGTTACAACAAGTCCCTAAATATCATAGTCGTTCATAGCTTGGGTGCTGATTGATAATGGATCGTCACTAAATATCTGTCCTTTGTTAACAATGGAAGAAATGGGGATCGATCTACCGCAGATTCAACTGTATAAAAGGTCATCAGGGCATTTAATGGGGCTAGGATAAATAGCGTTAGAGAGATGGACCTGCCGATTGAAATTGGCCTGGGCAGTTCAACATGAAATTCTAAATGCTCAAAGTACCTGCTTATTACAATCTGTTCTTAGGGAGGCCATGGATCCACAATGCCAAGGCAGTGCCTTCATCACTACACTAGAAGAGAACAAGTTCATCGTTGAGAACACATTCTATGTGATCAATGCCGATTTGGATATCGCACCTTTTCATTAAGCGATAAGACGATATGTCCCGATAATAGATGAGGATAAAGAAAAATAGAAGATCGAAGTCTCTTATCATGTGTTCGACATCGCGAATGCTACTTTCGTGAAGGAAGGAGGACACAAGTTGGCGCCATCATTATCTTGAGTTGTTGCTAGAAAAATGAAGTCCATGGGCTGCATCCTCGGGAAAGGACTGAGCAAGAACCTGGATAGAATAACAGAGCTGATAGAAGTCAAGGAGAAAATAGGGGAGATTCGATTTAGGATATGAGTCGATAAAAGCTGATAGGGTAAAAAAAATTTGAAAGAAAAGGGATGGATTCTCAGACCGCCAGTCGATGGAAATCTCTCATATCCGGGTCACCTTCCCCTATCCTACAAAAACCATCAACAGGGGAAAAGAGGCTATAGAATTCAAGCTACACCTTGAGAAAGTGTTGATCAAGAAAGTTGTGAACGTAATCTTGGGAAATAAGCTAATTCCTAGTCATGGGTCTGGTATTCGAAGCAAGTTGCTGAGAAGCTATAAAATTGGGATTCTTGTTCCCTCCCAATTCGTCGGGCGTTTCAATAAAATTGGGGAATATTTTTGTACTCACCCTTCCATTCAGCTAGCCTTATGAATGGAAAGGTATTTTTCTTTGTAAATGATTTTTAAATTTAATGAATGCAATTCTGTTTTATTCAATCTATGATTTAAATGTTGGAATTTTACTCTTTCAGGTTGCCTAAGTTACTAGTGTATGATGCATGCGATACAACTGAGCTAGAGTACGATGAGTATGATTTCAATGTAGAACCAGACCATAATATGATGGAAGTGGAAATAGAAGATGATTTTTGCTAGCCAGGCGATGGTGAGATCCGAAAAGCTTTTGCGGAATTTGAGAGTAAGCTGATTCCCAGTGCTGATGAGACTGAGTTGATAAACTTGGGGACCCTGGAAGAGCTAAAAGAAATAAAGATTGGATCAACCTTGACTTCTCTAGAAAATAAAGAGTTTACAATGCTCTTCGTTGCCTATCAAGATATCTTTGCCTGGTCTTACGATGACATGGTAGGGTTGGACAAAAGTATCGTGACCCATAAGCTACCGCTAAAGCCTAGGAGTGTACCGGTCAAGCAAAAGTTGAGGAAGCTGAGGCCCATTATTAGCCTCGAGATTAAGGAGGAGATCGTGAAGTAGTTCAATACCCAAATCATTGAAGTCTGTAACTACAGTAAATGGCTCTCTATTACCGTTCCAGTGCCAAAGTCTTTGGAAAAAATTAGAGTTTGCATGGATTATCATGATCTCAACCTGGCAAGTCTGAAAGACAATTTTTCGCTACCAAACATTCATATCATCATCAACAATACAACGGGGCGAAATCTCTATTCCTTTGTCCATGGATTCTTTTGCTATAATCAGATTCTAACGGATGAGGAATATAAAAAAAAATAACAACATTCACTATACCATGGGAAGTCTTCTGCTATAGGGCGATGTCTTTCGGTCTTAAAAATGTTGGGGCAACGTACCAAAGAGTGATGATGACACTCTTTCATGATATGATGCACAAGGAGATGGAGGTGTATGTTGATGACATGATCATTAAATCTCAAGAGAACGAAGACCATCTCTATCATTTGAAAATGATGTTCGACAAACTTTGAAAGTATCAATTCAATCTCAACCCGACAAAATGTGCTTTTGGGGTGACTTTCGGAAAGCTTCTTGGTTTCATGGTAATTTTTTATGGAATCAAGATTGATCCTACAAAGACGAAGGTCATTCGTGAGATGCCACCACCGAAAAATGAGAAGGATATCCGAGGTTTTCTCGGTCGATTGAATTTTATAGCCCGATTCATCTTCCAACTCACTGCCACTTATGAGCTAATCAACAAGCTGCTTCAAAATGAGAGTGACAGGCGATGGAATGCCTATTTTCAGAATAACTTTAAGATTATTAAAACCTATTTGACTAACCCTCCAGTTCTAGTACCACCTTGGGAGGAAATTCCATTGTTGTTGTATCTGTCGGTTCTCAACAACTTCATGAGATCCATTCTTGGGCAACTCGATGAATCCAGAAAGAAGTAACAAGCCATCTACCACCTCAGCAAGTGTTTCATGAAGTACGAGAAAAATTACACCTTGCTGGAAAGAAAGTTGGTAAAGGGTCAAGCGATAGCAGATTAATTGGCTAGTTGTTCAGCTCAAACGGTTCACTAGCCTCTTGAGATATTATTTCCTAATGATTCGATTCATGCGATGGAGGAAGAAGATGAGGAAACAGTTTGGAAAATGTATTTCAACGGAGCTGTGAACTCTTGAGGGGCCGAAATCGAAGTTGTTCATGTTTCTCCGAGCAAGAAACATTATTTAGTGGCTTCCAAGTTGAAGTTCCAGAGCACCAATAACCAAGCTGAGTACGAAGCATGTATTTTGGGGTTTCAGTTGGCCATCGACATAAAGATCAAAGAATTGCTAGTATTCGGGGACTCTGAGTTGATAATCAATTAGGTGACAGATAAGTATGCCACAAAAGATCCAACCTTGGTAGCCTATAATAATCACCTCCAAAAGTTGTGCGAGCAGTTTACAATGATTAAATTTGAAAGCATACTGAGACTCAAGAACGATTTTGCCGATGCCTTAGCTACCTTGGCATCTATGTTCTCTATCACATGGGAGGATGATGATATCATTCTGATTGCAATCAGAGTTCAGCGCCGACTAGACCACTGTTGTCAACTCAAAGCCGAACCCGCCAAACATCCTTGGTACCATGATATAAAGAACTTTTTAAAAAATTGGGAGTATCAAGAGGGAACATTGAGTAATGATCAGAGGACCCTCCAGAGATTAGCAGACCAATTCTTCCTAAGCGGGGAGACTCTGTACAAGAGCTCCCTTAACATGGGTTTGTTGGGATGTGTTGGAGTTGAAGAGGCCATCTAATTCATGAAAGATGTCTATGGTGGCATATGTGTACCTCCTATGAGTGGTTTCATGCTCGCGAAGAAATTCCTAAGGATCAGACATTTTTGGCTGACGATGGAAAATAATTGTGTGTAGCTTATTCAAAGATGCCATAAGTGTTAGATTCACGGCGATCAATTCCATATCCTGCCTCAGCAATTTCATTACTTAGCGGCCCCATGGCCCTTCTCAATGTGGGGTATGGACGTCATTGTAGAAATCACCCCTACGGCACCGAGAGGTCATCGTTTCATCCTCGTAGCGATTGATTATTTAACCAAGTAGGTGGAGGTTGTTTCCCTGGCACAAGTGACTCAAATGACAGTAGACCAGTTCATCAAAGAAAATATCATTTTGAGATACAATTTTCTGCAAGCATTGATAACCGACAATGCAAAAAACCTGAATGGCTTAGAAATACAGGAAATATGTCATCGGTTCATGATCAAGCACAGAAACTCGGCACTTTACTGTCCAAAGATGAATGGAGCAGTAGAATCCGCCAATAAGAATATAAAGAAAATCCCTCGAAAGATTATCGATAACTATAAAAGAGTGGGATTATATATTGTCGTATGCTTTGATGGCTTACCAGATTTCGAACCTTGACAAGGGCAAACCCCCACTCTCTATTTATAGCACGGAATCGGAGATACCAGCCGAAGTAGAAATTCCATCTCTGTGAGTGCTCATGGAAGCCGAGCTCAATGAAACTTAATGAATGAAGCAGAGATTACACCAACTTTGCTTGATTATTGAAAAGAGACTGACAATGATATACCACAGACAATGTTAAAAACAAAGAATTGCAAGAGCTCATGATAAGCAGGTCTGCCCTAGAGTCTTCAAGGTCGGTGAGTTGGTATTGAAGAAAATCTTCCCGTTCCAAGATAAAGCCAAGGGAAAGTTTGCCCCAAACTGGTAAGGTCCTTTTGTTGTTCACAAAGCCTAAGCGATGAAGCATTGATTCTCTAGGAAATAGATTTTGATGTATTTCCTGAGCCTTTAAACTCGGATTCTGTAAATAAATACTTTGCCTAATAAAAGGCTTTTATTTTCCAAGTAAGTTGTTTCGATTTGTGATTATCTGTCTCTAAAAAAAAAAAAGTTAGTTGCGGCATGAACGTGGTGAAAACTTGAAAGATAGCCATGAAAAGAATGTAGGGACCGAGCAAAAAAAAAAAAAGGGTAGATCGCCCAGGGGGTACTTTTTCAGAATACTACTAGGACTGACTTTCATCGACCCTAAAAATCTCCGTGTTAGGAATTCGATGTATTTGGAAGGAGTTTGAATCTGTGAAAATGAACATCAGATCTGGCTCAAATTTGCATTGAAATCATATTTGTCAAACAATCCAATTTGGAATCTCAAAACCAACATATCTGGTGATAAAGGTACTTGTTTTAGTAAGGTTTTATACATTTTTCCATATTTTGGCTAAACCAGTTTTGCAAGATTTAAGAAACACGAAGCAAGTAGAAGTAAATGATTCCCTTAATACTAAAGACGACTGGTAGAAAGAAGGAAATGAGAATCAACAGGTGTAAGGAAGTAAAGTTAATGGGGATATTATTCGATGCCAGAACGCGCCAATAACCCAGAGAAAACCTCTACATGGTGCACCTCTAGAATTGAAAGAATGATGATCTAGAATTGAAATAATGATGAGATAAAAGAATCTCCCGATACTGCTCCGATCCAAGCACCATTAGCCAAGCGATTATGGCTAAAAGGGGGCAACGAAATTCTGAGTCATCAAAGGTAACAAATTTTTCAGACTAAGATTTTATTTTGGAAGTGTTATCTTATGGGATCTCAAAAGGGCTGAGAGTATGGATTTTCCTATCACTAGGACATCTTACCTTCCTATCAATTCGAATTGGAAACTGTTATTGCTAAAATTCAAAAGCTCTAAATGAGCATCCAAGTGTGCATTTTGCCCTGAAAGGGGCGTTCAGTGAACTACGTTAAATCTGATCCTCGGCGTAATACTAAGGTACGTAGGCAACCTATAAAGGTTCAGTTATTGAAGTGTCAATTTTTCCTTAGCCCTAAGTCGGGGCACATTATATAGAATTTGTCCATTTTCACATCTAGGGAGTTTTGTGTTTGGCAACCCCAACCGCAGGTTGGGGCACATTTTATATCTTGCCATTATTATGCACTTGTCTTCCCGTGACAGCTTCTTATTTTTCGTTCAGCATGTTTGTGATGGCTTTTATTTTTGCCTTTCTGTGTCCGCATTTCATGTTGCATTCAACCTCTCCGTGAGGGCTTTCTGTTTTTTGTCTTTCCACGATGGCATTTCATATTCCATTCAGTCTCTCCGCGATGGATTTTTATTTTTGCCTCTCCATGATGGCATTTCATGTTGTATTTAGCCTTTCCGTGGTGGCTTTTTTATATTTGTCTCTTCGTGATGGCATTTAGCCTCTCCGTGATGATTTTTTATTCTTGCCTCTCCATGATGGCATTTTATGTTGCGTTTACCTCTCCATGATGGCGTTTTTATTTTTGCATTATGTCTTTCTGTGTTGGCTTTTCATTTTGCATTATGCCTCCATATGATGGATTTTTATTTTTCATTATGCCTCTTCGTGATGGCTTTTTCATATTGTATTTTATCTCTCTGTGATGACATTTTATGTTGCATTCAGCTAAACTCCATGAAGGCTTTTTATTTATCTCTCCGTGATGGCATTTCATATTGCATTTAGCCTCTACGTGATGGATTTTTATTTTTGCCTCTCTGTGATAGAATTTCTTGTTACATTCAGTCTCTTCGTGATTGCTTTTTATTCTTGCCTTTTCGCGAAGGCATTTCATGTTGCATTTGCATTACGTCTCCGTGATTGCTTTTTCCTTTTACATTATACCTCTCCGTGATGGCTTTTCATTTTGCATTACGTCTCTCCGTAATGGTTGTTTCATATTGCATTTTGTCTCTCCGTAATGGCTTTTCATTTGCATTTTTCCTTTCCGTGACAGTTTTTTTTTTCATTTTTACATTATGCTTCTCCGTGAATGCTTTTCATTTTTACATTATACCTCTCCGTAATGCCTTTTCATTTTTGCATATCTCTGTGATGGTTTTTCATTTTTTCATTTTGTCTCTTCGTGATGGCTTTGCATTTATATTTTGCCTCTCTGTGATGGCCTTTCATGTTGCATTTTGCCACTGCATGATATCTTTTTCATTTGCATTATCATCTTCGTGATGGCTTTTTCATTTTTCGCATTTGCCCCTTCATGATGGCTTTTTCATTTCTTGCATTTGCCTCGCCGTGAGTGCCACTTTATTTTGCATTCTTTCCTCACCCCGCCAAGGGTATATGCCGAATTACATGTGACCTGATTCTTAATGTCGTCTATATACATAGGCAACCCTTTTAGGGTTTTGCCGCAATTCATCCATATTCTATTTCCATTATTTTCTATCGCGCCCTGAAAAAAGACATTTTTTTTTTAATTTTGTAGTTTTGTTATAAAAATTCAAAAAAAAAAAATGCTTTGACAAAATCCAGAAAATAGATCAAAATGACATGGTCTCCTATTTTTGTCAAGCAAGTGAAACTCACATGACAAATAGGGGGCAGCTGTAAACATGAAAATTTGACCACCCCACAAAAAATTTCTGTTTTATTTTATAGTTTAGTTTATTTTTTATTTTATTTTATTTTTTAGAAAATACAAAAAATAAGAGAAAAAAAAAAGATAAATCGAAAAATCTTAAAATAGAAAAAATAAAAATAAAGAAAATAAAATAAGAATAGGGAAAGAGAGAGAGGGAAGACGGTGATAGAACAGGGAGAGTGAGAGAATGTATGTGTGAGAGAGAGAGAGAGAAGACTAATGAGGCCCCCTCCTTTTGTCAGCTGTGAGAGAGAGAGAAAAAAATTAGAGAGAAGAGAGGGGAAACAGAGAGAGAATGAAAAGTTATGGCAGGCCCCGCACGTCAGACGAGAGAGAAAAAAAAAAAAGCAAACCAGTGGACCCTCTTTCAATCATGTCTGAGAGAGAGAGGAAAAGTGGATCATTTCCATGCTTAGTTAACCGCCGAAACCCAAAAAAGAAGCAAACAATTGTGAAAAACAAGGCATTGAAAAATCAAAATTCCATAATCTTCTCGTTTTGGCCTTTTTTCCAAATTTAACCTTTCCAAGTCCAACTTAGACTGGATTTTACGCTGTCAGACCTAATTTTTAGAGTTTCTAAGTGATTTTCAAGCTCGATATTTTCTTGTAAATAGGACCTTCTTCCTACTGGCTTATTCATTCAAAAATTGAGATGAGTAACCCCTAGAAGAGTGATTCTCATCAAAAGCCCTTTTGGGAAGCTGTCTAGGAGTGAGGAAAAGTCCGAGCATCGAGATTCTTGCCTATAATAGGTATCTTTTCTTTTATCTTTATTTTTCATCTTATTTGATTTTTCTCGCACTTTGAATTCTTGCAATCTTTATTTCTTTTAATTATCCAATGACTCGATGAAAACGCTAGGATAAAATTCCTAGTTCTCAATCGGAACCTTTAAGCGTTTAGACGAGGACACCCATATCTCGTTGTATTTTTTTTTTTTTTTTTTTATTTTTGAATTCTTTTTTTATTTGTCTATAATTCATAAAGAACAAAACTAAAAATAAATAAGTCGTCTCATGATCTGATGAAAACTCCGAGGTTGGTTTCTCGTGCTTAAACTTAACCCCAAGTGTTAGGTGAATGATGTTTTCATTCTTTATTTTTTCTATTTATTTATTTATTTTTTCTAAAAAAATATAAAAAACTGAAAAAATAAAAGATTAGTTTGTGGGAATTAATCCATACGAACCTTAGGATGAATTTAACGATTCGATATATCGTGAGAGAGTTTTCTATGACCCCGTTTCAAATCCCCAAGTAGAGTGAAATTTAGAAACATTCAATTTTAAGAAATCTCTTCCCTCGATAAACTTTTTCATGGGATTCCGCCTAAGTTTCAGAAAGATCCATTTTCACAAACTTTGTTTCCGCAATCTTCCCTTGATTCTCAACTCCATAGAATTTGAGAGAATTTCAAATTGGAATTTCTTCAAGTTAATTGTGAAAAATTAAAATAGACATTATTTGCATCCATCTTGCATATTTATTTCTTGTTTCATTTAGACAGTATGTTTATGACACTTTCACCATTTACACTTTTTTATATTTCATACATATAGTTTTTTTTTAAATATTCATAATCCTTACTACTTTTTCATATTTAGTCACGACACGTACATTACATGTATTTTTATATATATATATATTAAATAATTAAATACTTTCCATGCATAATCACGTTAATTCACTTAATGTTCCCTGTTTAATTCCCGTATTCATATCATTTTGCATTGGTATGTTTAAATTACACTCTTTAGTTTTTTAGGTCACTTTTATATAAATAAAATAGAATTCATATAATGTTAGTTTTTCATTCATATTTTCATATATACTTATTCATCTATTTTAGTTTTCCCATTTAAGATAAAAAAATCTCTCAGAAACATATATAAATACCCTCCGGGGACCATCCTTATCGAATCTTTAATATTTGATCAGAGGTCATACCAAAGGGGGAATATTCCCAAAAATACAAAAACTTGTCCCACCTTATTTTTTAAAATACCAAAAGATTTCATAAGAAGTAAATGATTTCAAAAATAAAATAAAACGTTAGGACTAAACTAATTGAGTTTAATTGGATATAAGATACGGCCTTCAAACGAGCGTCTTGGGGTGCCTAACACCTTTCCTGAGCATAACCGATCGACAAGCCTTTAAATAAATATTTGGTTTGACCTTTTTTTTAGTCAATTTTTACTTAAGCCTTTTAAATTTATTTTCTAAAATTCGGTGATCTAGCACACCATTTAAATCCAATACTAGGTGGCGACTACTTATTTTTAAAAATAGCACAAACCCCTCTATTTACGCTTCTTATTATTTAATATTATTTTCCTTTCTTAAAATTGGTGCGCATCATGATCAAACCTGCCACTCCCCTCACACTTTTACACTTATTATTTTCTTAGGTTTAGGAAGAACCTTTGCAATCACTGAATTCTATTACAGGGAGAATCAAAACCTAATTCTTTTCAAGCAAAAAAAAATAACCTAACATTTTTGCAGGACAATGATCAAACCCCAATCTTTTTCATAGGAAAAAAATAGAAACTTAGTTACCCTGACTAGACACTGTCCCAAACGTGTTTAATCCACTCAAACTCACAAATACGAAAAATATGAGTTTTTTCGAACAAGTAGCTTCTACCACCTCAATACAGATATACTCAATTAATGTCCCGAATAATTACTACGTTACAGATATGATGTAAGGTAATTAAAATTTGATCGATATAATCAAGTGGATAGCACAACTTTCGCACGTAATCAGATAATCATGCAAAAATCGTTTAAGAAAGATTTTTGGGCTTTTAAGTTCAAAAACTATTTTTTAGCAATTCTAAATCAAGCAATCAATATAAATATAACTTTAAAATAAATAATAAAACATGGATAGAACTCACCAGAAAAACACCGAAGGCAATGATAATATCGCAATTAGAACTCAAGTCGGTGATGCCAAACAGCTAGTGCTTTAAATCAAGAACTTTAATAGAATCTCTCATGGAAATCTCAACAAAAATATTACTCTTATAATAGGTCAAAACTAATGTTCTTGATGTACTAAACTCAATTCCTGCAATTCTATAGTAATAGACCAATAACTACCCTCCAACAACTAGTTTTTCAAAGATATTTCATAAAATGACACTCTAAGATCTCATATATCATTACCTTTCATTTCAAGTATATTTCAATTAAAAATAACTTTCATATCTCTCACTTAAATTCATAAAACTATTCTCAATTTAAAACCATAGAAATTGGAAGTATTAAATCATTTAAATTAGGAGAATCTCAAAATATATGAAACATATCAATAAGGATCACATAATAGGTTATTAATACTTCAATTACATTCAAATCTCCCAAATCCTTCTCTTAGAATCATAAAAAATAGATAGTTTTTTACCAAGAGACCAAATCAGCCAATTTCCTAACTGAAGCAGTCGGTTGGCTGACCTACTCCAACCGGTAGACTGATTACTACTGAGGAAAAATTAGTCATTGGAATTATACCCATTTGATTAACCAACCTAGCCTAGCCAGTTAACCGAATTGATCAATGAGCATCCAATTCTCTCCATTTCATCTACTAACTCAAACGGTTGACCGACCTTCTTCATTTAGTTGATTGATTGGATCAGTGTGCCCACTTCCTTACCTATTTCAGCTACTATTTTAAATGGTTAACTGACCTTCTTCATTCGGTAGGCCGAATGGATCAGTGGCACTTTGTTTTAACTCCAAAACTCACTGTTTGATTCGGTTGTTCGATTGATTTTCTCGATTAACTAAATTGGCCCGAAAACACAACTTTTATACTTTAAAACATATTGTTAACTTAGGTCATTAACCAAAACCATTTCACATATAGAGCACATACGATATTTTATTTTAGGATCTTAAACTTATTACTTTTTATCATGACACGCATAGAATTAACTCCTTTTAAGTGTCGTGCAGGATCTTAATTCGGGTTGCATTAAGAGTATAAATGTACAGAGTTGTTTTCACCTATTTTTCTTCAACGTCTTCAAAACTCGTCATATCTTTGTTATGTCCATCTTGCACCATTTATGTCTTCTTCATCAAATCTTCTTCTTACTCAATTACATGGAACTATAAATCTGAAACAATTGATAAAACCATTAGTTCCACCAAAAATATCAATACTTAATTGTTCATCAAAACCTTGGATTCAACAACCTTTGCTAAAGAGCATTCTAGCCGGGTCAAACTACCAATCTTGGGCATTAATGGGCCTGATCTATGCGTAGACTTGCGCTTGGGTTTGGACCCAATTGGCACGGACGTTATGGAGCCCAACGAAGGAGCTTGGACCTTCTAATATGGTCTCATCACGACCTCATACTAGGCTCAATGCAATGGAAGCCCATATAGTAAGCCCATGACCAAAATCATTGTCATTATTAGTCCCCTACCCAGGCCATGATCTAATCATGGGAGTTATCTGACATAAGTCATTAAGACGCGACACTTGTCCTACTTTTGTACTGTCACAGAATTCTTGCTTCTAGTATTTCAGAGCTTGTTTTGAATGTTTTCCTGGAGAAAAGTTTCCCCACAAGTCTATATGCTTTTTACTAAGGAGAAAATGATGAAACCTAGAATGAAAGTCTCCGGCCCTCTGGCATCCTCCGACATTAGAGACAGTTCCTATGTCGGCTAATAGGGGTAAGAAATCTCTAGAGATCATATTCTAGGGGCAAATCTATTATCACTAAATGCCCCTACAATGGGGGTGAGGAATATCGATCTCACTCTGAACTGTATCGTCTGTTGCAATTCTGACAATCTGTTGACTTTTTAACAATTAGTGCTTATGCCACATGACATGGAGTCCATGAGAAGGGTTAACCTACACATGGTTAATGAATTCACTATATCTCACTTTGTGTAACTTCTTTACAAAGTAGCATTTTTGTGAGTTCAAGGCTATGCAAAAGCCAAGATGAGAATCAAGGCTAAATCTAATAAAAAAGATGGAGACGCAGATTCTTGACATGCCGGCCAAACTTTTAGACTTGCAAATTGCTAGTGCCAACGAGGCCTGTGTCTTCCAGGAGTGGGAAAGGGACAAATTTTGAACTTTGGACAGTTCAAGAAGCTTCTTAACTATGCCTCCCTTATAAGGCACATATTTTTGGCACGTGCCTTTTTCTCCTAAACCTCTATTTTGAGTTGCATCAAAGAGAACCCTAGTTATCCTACCACTCCATTTCATAATTTAGGGTTTCTTGCAGTTTTTATCCTTTCTCATTGAAAGAAAATGACACAATCAGGGTCCTAGTATTAATTGGTAACTCAAAGATTGCCCAACTCCATTAGGATTTTAATATCCCAACTTCGGTGAAGATCATCGTGGACCAAATAAATACAGACATCGACCTCTTAAAGAGGGACTATGTGATACTTTATCCCTGATTCATCATGAAATGCAGTCTTAGGGTATCGTTCCCTCGTGTTGTTTAGTAGATCCTTTTATTTTATAATCTCTCTCCCTACCATTGTTCACCCAACGCCATTTGTATCATGGTAGGAGTAGTTGAACTAAACTAAAGATACGGTTGTCACTAGGTTGCGAGGAGGTATGATTTTATAATTTATCAAAACTGAAGACTTGCAATACTTACTATTTTCAACTTAGATCGCCCTACAATCACCGCCTAAACATCCAGCTCCCAAATTTTGACAAGGGATGGGATAAAGAGATGATAATCCTCACAGGTGATTGGGAGTTTAAAAAGGAAGAGCAAGAGCTAGACCCCTAGATCCCTTAAGGATTTGTCTTGCCTATGTTGATTATAATCGTCTATCCTCGGAATTGGAGTTGGCTTTCTTTCTCAAGAAGTCTAAAAGGGACTTCAATAACTTGTTCCCACATAGGACTTTTGGTTTCATAGCTAGAACCATGATGTACTACATAGTAAGGATGATGTTGCAAAGACTTCAAGCAGTGCCGGTGTGTGGACTTCTATGGCCATCCCTTCGACAAAAACAAATGAGACTATTATCACGAAGATGCATTGCACCTGTAAAGTCTGAATTAGCGTGGTTGTACCCCTCGAAGATAGTACGATATTAGAGCCCAACTCAACATCAGTAGGGCTAGTAGAGGTTTCCACCTTTTTCGACGAAGTGGCCTTCGAGGGACAGGATGATCTCACCATACTCTATGCCTCCTCTCTAGGGAATATGGTTCTTTTAGTCCCCAAACCTTTTCCAAGAGGGATTCTCCCACCTACAGCCCCTCGGACAGATTGGAGGAATGTTCCTAGGAGAAAATTCCTGACTCACATCGTGGTCCCTCCTCGGAAAGAAGTTCTTCCAGAGTCCAATCTTGAGGCTACACTAGAGCCCACTGTATACCCCCAACACTTGAGGCCCTAGTTCCATGTCCATAGCGCTCTTTTAACCACAGACGAGTTGACACTTGAAAGCCTTTCAGTTTCCCAATCAGTTTTAAAGAAATCCGTACTTCCAAACGATCGAAAAATGTTGTGGGGAAAATTCGATAAGGAGTTGAAAAGCTGGCTATAGAAAAATGTCAGGTGATTATTGCTACAATATTGTTGAAATCCAATCATTACCGTAAGGAGTGCCTACGACGGAGGAACACTATAAACACCAACATTGGTGAGTTCAAGGAGGATTCAAACTCTCATCAGACTCGGGCCGACGTTCTTCATGGAAAATTGAGGGCAAAAATGGAGGAAAAAAAGATTGTGAACAAAGATGCGTTGGAGTTGAAGGTGAAGGCCGAGGAACTTTAGGCCTAGGTAGAGCAATTGAGTAAGAAAATGACCAATCTTCAATGCATGGACTACCCCCAAAAAGACAGAGAGACGGGTTCGGCTTCCTCAAAATGGGCCTATTGCTCAGTTTTTAAACCAAATGAAGGAGACAACGAAAGACGACATCACCAATACCTATCAAACCGAAGTCTCGGGAGCCACGATGCCCTCTACTTCTCTTGTTGTTCCAGTGGATTTCCCAGTAGATGCTATTGTCAAGTATCAGTGGTGGTCGCACTTTAAGCGTTGCCACTTTCATCGCAAGTATACGGGTCAAGTTTTAGTATATGGACCTTTCGGTTGGGTATCGTATCCACATGGATTGGTTGAGATTACTATCGAGTACCGCGATTGTCATAACTTAACTTTATCTAGACGATAAAAATGTATTTAATTAATAATTAATACTAATACTAAGTTAAAATACTAATTAAATTAACTATACCATAAATACTATATTGAGATTGTTTAGGGGAATAGATTGCCTAGGGGTTAACTTTATTTACTTAAATGCGTTTGATTTTGTTTTAGTTAACGTTAATAGCGTTTGGCGTATCCGACAATCTCGATTCGCAAACTCCCTCGCCACCTCTCCCGAGTGTAAGACGGGGGAATACGTGACTTCGTGTCAATGCAGAAGTCCCCCTCAATGTCTTACTGACTCTAGGTCACGTGAGTCTTGCCCCAACGTCATCTATTGCATACTTTCTAACGCCCTCGTGGGTCGTTAGATTATGGTGTTGTGTTTACCCTAGTCCGAATCTGGGGTTAATACTCACAAACTCAGAATTTTGCTAGTCCTCGAGCAAAACACCCACACAATATGAGAAAATATGACAACTAATTACGAATTAAAAACTAAAAACGAAAAAACATTAAAAACAATAATGTGTAAGTTTTGATTATTATCTACCGGCCAAACAAATTTTCCCTGATCGACCCCCAATCCTATCAAGTTCAAGCATAAATCACACCATGTAGTGTTCTAGAATTTCAACGTTTAAAAATAGTAAGCATCATTCTAGATCATGTTTAAGTATGTGTGATTAAACTCAAATATACAACTATCCATTGAGTAGATGGCATTATCCATCAATATAGTTCATGACTAAAACCTTTTAGGTATAGGGAATCGATACGCCTAACCCGAGATCTATTCTCCACTAATGTAGGCTCGGAGGTTCAAAAAGATCAATAGGGCTTGGATCGATTTTTGGAAAAATGGCCAAGGGTAAATTTGAATAGAAAATGGGTTAATGTCGTTAACTTAACGTTACCCAAGGCACATCGCTGGCACTCTCACACTCGAACCCCCATAGAAAAATTGTAAACAATCCCAAATAATCATTTTAGACCAACGTATTCACTTGTCAAAAGAAACGTAAATAATTTTTTATTTTTTTTCAAACACACCCCCAAACTCATTCAAATTTCTACAATTTAAGGAGTGTGCAAAAAATGATTAAATAACACACCCCGAAATGTATTCGAATTTCTACAATTTTGGAAGTGTACAAAAATGATTAAGAAAATGAAAAGTGAATACACTAATACTGAACCAATCTGAAGTTCGCCCTAAACCTAACCGCTCACATCAAGTAGCATATATGAATGCTAACTTGATTAACTCAACTGTGCCTTTAATTCGGCGATATAGGTTTGGACAAAAATCAACTGGCCAGGGATTTTGTTCATATGTTTAGAATTGAATTGGCATTTAGGCTTCGACAGGGTATTGAGGGATAATGATATTGCATGGTAGGCTTCAAAAGGCTCAAACGATCAAATGAATGCCTAAATCATATCTCCTAAACAACCTCGCCTATGATTTTGCCTCGAATTTCCCCTAAATCAAGTTCTAGAATCCCTATTGTCATGAAATTGAGTGAAGAATAATCGGTTTCAAATCAATTAGATAGTGCTACATTGAGTTTACGTGCTCGTACATTTAGGATCTACAATAACTTTTACTAAAAAGATACGTGAAGCACATAGAACACACATGAATGATTTTTACGCTCGACCACAATAAACAGTAAAACTTAACTAATAACATAAACACTTACTAAAAACATACTACACATCACCACCAACTTAACACAAGCATGGCCCAAAAGGACCCGTCAGTGATCCCAATGACATTTTATAGCATGATATTGAAGACAGGGTTTAGAACACGTACCTAGGAGGCGAGAGAATCTCGCCTCCAACTCAAGTCGACGGAGATGGATCTAATTTATTTTTTTCCTTGGGTTGCCTCCCAAGAAGCGCTTGGTTCATGGTCCTCAGCCTGACACATTCAGAACACCCTCAAGCTTGGCGGGATATTACTTTGTTCGGCTCGATCTTTCAATAACACGCCTCACCGGCTTATGTGCGTGGCCACGCACTATAAACGGTTCAAAATCCCGTTAAAAGAGATGCATCAATACTTGTCGATCTAACATCACCAAGTACCTTGCATAAGAAATACAAAAACAAAACTAAATAAAAATAAAAATATAACCACTAAAAAATGCCTAAAGTAAAATCAAGTTATCTACTCACAATATCAACAATAACACAATTCAATCCCCGACAATTATTACCAAAAACTTGGTGGCGATCACTGAAAACTGAATTCGACAAACCAATCTCCGGTAACGGTGCCAAAAACTTGGTGGCCACAATTTAAGCGTCGCCACTTTCACCGCAAGCGTACGGGTCAAGTTTTAGTATATGGATCTTTCGTTCGGGTATCGTATCTATAGGGATTGGTTGAGATTACTATCGAGTACCGCAATTGTCATAATTTAATTTTATCTAGGCGATAAAAATGTATTTAATTAATAATTAATACTAATACTAAGTTAAAATACTAATTAAATTAACTATACTATAAATACTATATTGATATTGTTTAGGAGAGTAGATTGCCTAGGGATTAACTTTATTTACTTAAATGCATTTGATTTCATTTTAGTTAACGTTAACAGCGTTCGGCGTATTCAACAACTCGGTTCGTAAACTCCCTCGCCAACTCTCTCGAGTGTAAGACGGGGGAATACATGACTTTGTGTCAACGCAGAAGTCCCCTCAATGTCTTAATGACTCTAGGTTACATGACTCTAGCCCCAACGTCATCGATTGCACACTTTCTAATGCCCTCTTGGGTCGTTAGACTGTCGTGTTGTGTTTACCCTAATCCGAATTCAGGGTTACCTCTCCTGAGTGTCAAATCTCGTATTTTCAATATAACTAAATTAGCATATAATCATAGAAACACGGCAACATAATTGAAATTATAAGGAACAACCATAAACGAAACACAAATTCAACCAAAACTACATTTTCATAAATAATATGTTAATTCCTATTACAATCCATGTTTAACTCATGGTCTTAACCGGTTATACATTAAAAACTGAGCTAAACATGCTCAACATCCTACCAAAGTTAAGAAAATAAAGAGACAAATGGAAGAACTTAGCCGTAGTCCAAAGATTCGGCGCTAAAACCGTCCAACAATTGCTTCTCCTTTATTGCAACGCATTCTTCTCATTCGGAATTGGTTGACCACACCCCGAAACACTCTCAAAATCATAGGAACCCTAAAGGGTCTCCTATGGCCAGGAGGAGGAAGAGGAGAGGAAAAGAGAGAGGATTAAATAAGCAAAATATCCTAAAAAATATCTATTCTGGTGTAGAGTTGACTGCCGCAGCGGTGGGATTCAGCACTGCGGTGGTGGTAGGTCAGTTTAATGTTCACCGTAGCGGTGGAGAAGGTGGTAGATTAAGGACCATCTTGCAGTTTCACCGCCGCGGCAGAGGATATCAATGCTGCGGCGGTGGGTGTTTAGCAAGATATGGCCATTATCTGTATTTTCACCTCCTAGCTGATGGGCTATTGTTTTAATTATTGCCTCCGTGCTTGTTTTTCCATCTTTCTCCGACCGTTCTTGGTCCGAATTGATCGTTTGCGCTCCGATTTTATACATTTTCACCCATACACCTGTTTTAATACAAAAATAATAAAAACATATTAAAACGTACTAAAACATACTAAATGTACTAAAAAACTAACAATGTTTGGTTTGGAAATAGATAGGTAATTTACACCTATCAATCAACAATTGTTATGGTGACTCAATACTCGTAGCTTCGACCGAAGACAATTTCTCTGAAGCTCCTGTGAAGGGTCGAGAGATCTCGAAAACATGCATCTCCCAAGAAGATCATATCTCGGGAGGGAAGCCTTGGCCCAACCTTGAACTTTACTTGCATTAGTTGTAATTTTTTTTCCTATTTTCATTTTAATTCATGGGATATTTCCAGCTCACCATGTCATTTGTCCGAATTCTTAAAGTTGAACAACATTGCCTTATAACAGTAGGTGGCCTTTCCCGTTATAAAAAAATGTCTTCAGTCTAATGGGTGGATACATAGGGATTTGATGGTACCCAAAAAATGCATCTCATACACTAAGCAGCTTGTACTCGACCAATGAATCAATGACGATGTCGATCTTGGGAAGGGGGAAGAAATCCTTTGAGTATATTTTACTAAGGTCTCTTCTGGCATACATGAGGATTACTTGGATTGATAAATAGCTGATGCATGGCCACCCCGATTCTGAGGTGCTCAGAATGTGACTACGCGAAGATATTTAATTCTTTCATAGGAGATTTTCAACTGCCACCTGCACCTCTGGGGACATCTCTATACCTATCTTTACATTTATCTATCGTCATTAGAATGGATTTTCAAATTGGCTAGGTTTTCATAGGGGATAGAGTTGGTTCTCTCCCCTCTTGGGTCTTCAACATGCATATGTTCTAGTTGTTCCATAGTAGAGCTAGTTCGAGCACCCTCTATGATTGCTATTCCACCTCAAGGAGAGAAGTTACTTTCAACGAAGTCATAAAACATTCTTAGGTGTCCGCATGGTCCCTTTTGACAACCCTGACACTAACCTCTGTTAGGAATTTTAACAGGTGACAATTGGAGCACACCGTTTTGAGGTAACTTATTGTGGGTCGACCAACAATGGTGTTGTATGCAGAAGGACAGTTTATCACTAAAAAGTAAATCCATACCCTTATTCTTTCTGGATCCTTCCCCAACGATATGGGAAGGTCGATCCACCCAAGAGGATGAACTATTTATCCCCCGAATCTGACAAGTGGCGAGATTATCGGGAGAAGCTTTGTTGGGTTAATTTTTATCTTGTTGAAGCATCCACAGAATATTATGTCAGTGGAGCTCCCACGGTCAACCAAGATTCTTCTCACCTTAGAGTTGGACATAACAGTATTGGTGACGAGAGCATTATCATGGAGGAAGTAGAGATTCCTCAGGTTTTCACCAAAGAATATGACAACGGCATTAGGTGTTGCGACCACAACTAACTTGCTTCTTTTTATTTTGCACTTCCTCTTTGTCGCTCGCAGGTGTTTCTTGGCGCCCGCAAAGATTCCTCCTGAGGCGAAACCCCCATGGATCACATTAATTTTCCCTTAGATTCTTTAAAGATCTTGGGGCCTTTTTCTTTTGTCGTCATGATTGTCAGGGGTTCGCTCTCTCCTTCGGTCCTTATCCTCTACCTGAACATAATGTAGGAGATTACCATGGCGTATCAACCACTCATCCGTCGTGTGGACATGATCTCAATAGAACTTATAGTATTTTTTTTTTATTTTCCCTCTTGGGTTTTAACTTTAATGTGGCTGGCCAACGACAGCCTGGCTACATCCATTTTATTTCATTCAAAATGGTCACTACTAGAAACCAAAGTGGCTAAAACTAATTCGTCCTCTATGTGGAAGTTCACCGATCATCTTTCAGCCTTTTTTTGCTTTAAACTTCTTACTTTTGGAGAGTTAAGGCTTCTTATCAACCTAGTCTCCCTCACTTTGTCTGTTCTTATGCCTTAATACTTTCTTTCCAGATAGAGTCAAACTCACTGAGACATGATCCCAGAGCTAGAGGCTTCGGGGATGATTCTTCACCAAAGAGTAGAATAATTTTTCCCTCTGAAGGCTGCTCAGTTGCACTTAAAGCGAGCTGTGAAAGTCTTCTTGAAGTTGGAGAAGTAGGAGATTGTTCCCGGAGTAAAAGTGTGGTACCATTTCCTGGCACGCGCAACTTGGGTAACTAAGAAATATTTTCACCTCATCGCATCTGAGGTGCCCTAGAGATCTAGGAGAATCTTGAATGTTGAGACATAATCGATTGGATCTATAAATTTGTCTTAAGACAACATCTAATTAGTGAGACAAGTGCCCCTGGGACGTACGGGGTCATCCAATATCTCTCTTGTGAAGGGTAGAAGAGTCGATAGAGGCACATCTTGGCTCGTGTTTTTGGCCAGCGCCTAAAGTCGCGCCTCCATTTTGTTGAGCCGAAGCTCTATTATTAGAGCCTATTCTTTGGGAGAGAATCGGGCGCATGCTCAACGCAATAGTAACTCAGCATGCGAGATTTCGTACGGAGGAGATAGAGATCACCTTCAGTGGGAATCGGCCCCAAGATGGATTTAGCTTACCAGGGGCTAATCATGGGAATTATATATGCGTTCTGTTGATCCTAAGATTTTGATGGACAATTAAAGGTTGATGTTTTTGGTGGAATAAGTGTTTCAGTTTATTAGTTCCAAATGATGAAGATATGATGACAAAGATGATAAAGGATTAAGAGGTTGAAGAAATTGAAGAACCTAGAAAAAATAACTCAGATTAAATTTCAACTCTTAATATCCTAATTAGAATCACACACGACACAAAAAGATTTTTAAATGATTTTTATAAATATGTGTTTTTAGTAAGATCCTAATTAGCTAAATTATTTTCTCTTATGTGTAATTGAAAAATAAATATTAATAATTGATTAAAATTGAATTTAAGTATTTAGTGGAGCTAATCGAGAAAAGAAATTGGTTAAAAGGGCAAAAACGTCAATAAAAATGGATTAAAAACGAATTGAGAGAAGTGTTCCAGCATTAGTAAGTCGACAGGTAAGTCGACCGGAGCATAGAAAGAAAAGTCTTTGTATCTCTCGGTCGACAGGTAGGTCGACCTGTATGAACTCTCTGTATCTATAAGTAGACTGAGCGGTCAACCTGTGATAAGAAATTGAACTCTTTGAATCTCTAGGTCGACAGATAGGTCGATCGATGGGCAGAAATTTTTTGGCTTAGCTACATCCTGAATCAATCGGTCGACAGGTGATCTTAGTCGATCGACTTATGAGGCTGTTTCAGGATATTATGGGATTTCAGATTTTATTCTAAAAGTAGTGCTTACTAGCCATTTTACAGTTAAGATTCACTAGATATTTTAGGGATTTAATGTTATTTGAGATATGCAACATGTATTATGATATCCCTATAGATTTGGATCATTAAGTTTGAATATTTCTCAATTTGGTACACGTAATTCTTTCTATCCTATTTAATTGTGATCGAGAAATATTTGGGGGACTTAATTGAGAAGTTTAAAAGCTATAATTAAGTAATTTGAATCAGGATGAAGTATTAATGATATAAGGGGTCTATAAGAGCAATTAAATGGCATAACAAGTGGGAACTAGCCGTTAGAGAGCTTATTTTATTCCTATTTATATAGACATGCGTTTTTAATATTAAAGAGAGAGATCAAGAGTATTATACTGAGTTTTTCTATGAGAAATCATATTGAGAATTGTGAGAGTTTTTCTAAGAGTTATTCTTGAGAATTATTTATTGTGAATCATTACTGCTACCGAATCTGAAGTAAGATTGCATAATTTTTTTCTTTCGGTGGATTCCAGGTGAAATCTTTCCAAATAATTTTCTATTTAGTATTGCTTGATTATATTTGGAATTTGATGTTTAGAAATTGTTTTCTAAATTTTTATTGAAAAATATTTTCGAAACAATTTCTTGAATAAATCTAATTACACGTTCAATTACATGCTACCCATTTTTGTTTAAAATCAGATTTTGAATATCTCACTTTTCTATCATTAGTTTTCGGATATTTATTAAATTTTAATTTATCTGGGGTGGTAGAAACTCTGAGTGAGAAAAATCATTTGTTAATTTTTAATTAGCGAGTTGAGTGACAGATTGAATACTGTTGGGAGTATTTAATCTAAGGGTAGTTGGTTTCAATCTCTTCCTATAAAGAGATTGAGGTAGTAATTCTTCCTGAATTAAATTGTTTTATGAGCATTTTGTAACGGTTCAATCCTTACCGAGTAAAAGGATATTTGGAGTGTTTGTGAGGTTTTGATTCTTTAGCCTTAGTTTTAAAAAGAATTAGGTTATTCTTGAGTCCATAAAAAGTAGAGGTTATTCCTAAGCCTCTGAAAAGAAATTTGTAAAGGTTGATTATGAGCCTGTAAAAGAATCTTTGTGAGGGTTTGGTTCCAATCTTTAAAGGAATCTTGAGTTTAGTTGGTGCGACTCTACGTGGGGCTCGGAGGACTGGATTAGCCAAGAGTAGCTTGGTGAACCAGTATAAATTTCTGGTGTGTTGTTGTCTTTAAATTATTTATTTTTGTTGATTGGTGTGCACCTAGTTGATTTTATATTTTCGCTGTGATGTAAAGATAATAATTAATTTAGGATTAAAATTAATTATTTGAATTATTAAAGTATTTTTTTCTCTGATAATTTTTATCTACCTAATTCACCCCCCTCTTGGTTAGTTCACTAGGCCAATAATTGGCATCAGAGCTGGTTTAGCTCGACACACTTAACTAAAAAAGATCACATGGTGCACACTATAGACACACTAGGTGAGGGACTTTTTATGCACCATCCACCGTTGTTTACAGGTAGTAATTATGCTGTTTGGAAGAATAGAATGATTGTTTTTGTGTAGGCCACTAATTACGAGTCATGGTTAGTTATTGAAGACGGTCCATACACTCCTATGGAAAATGGAGTAGCCAAGAGAAAGGAGCAACTGAGATCCTTTGATAAAGGAAAATTATCTATTAACTTACAGGTTACTAACTTTTTGCTTTGTTCTTTAGGTGCAAATATGTACTGGAAAATTTTAGGTTGTTCTTCTACGAAAGAAATATGGGATACATTGAAAGACAAATATGAGGGAACTGATCAAGTGATTGCAATTAAGGAGGCCAAATATCTCACCAAACTCACTATCGATGAACTCATCATTGATTTGATAACCCATGAGTCGGTTGTGCAACAGTATGAGGCTAGATCAGAAAGTAACCTAAAGAGAAAAGATAGACCTACGAAAGAAACATGGGATGATATGGATTCCAGTAGTTCTAAAGCATCAAGAAATGATAAGAGAACTCCGATATTTGCCCTTATTGCCAAAAGAATTGAGTCGAAGTTGAGATGCAATTATTGCAACGGGGTTGAACATTTTAAAGTGTCATGTTCGTTCAGGAACCTAAGTTTATGGCTAAGAATGGATTCAAAGTGAAATGGATACCAAAAGGAGCTACACAATTGGCTTGTGCAAAGTTACACAGTGTTGGGACTGGACCAGAAGGAACAACTAGAGAGATTATATCAAAATCAAGACGGAAAGTAACCAAGAATCCACAAGCGATATGTATAAAGCGAAAAGGTATACCAAAGTCGTGATGTGAAGTTTTAAAGAAGCAACAATTGAGTTGTGCAAACAAAATGGATGTACCGAAATCAAAATGTAAAACTATAAAGAAGTCACAAGTGACATATGTGAACAGAAAAGATGCACCAAATTTGAGATGTGAAATTACAAAAAACCCACAAGTAGCAAGCGAAAGCAAGAAAGATGTACCAAAGCCATCGGCTAAGAGAAATTGTGTACTCAAATCAATCGGTGATACAAATGAGGTAAAAAGAAAAGTCGTCACTAAGGATATGAGAGGTACTCCTAACCCTTCGCAATTTAAATTTATTAAAAATGGACGTGTCCGACTTGCTAAATAGGTAAGTTGGTAATGGTTTCTAAGGCTTATTTTAAATGATGCGTTACTTGTTGTCTTAGAAATATTACATGGTGATTATGGGAATCATATTTAGTTAAAGTATATTAACATATTTTATAATATGCTTATATCAAGTAGTTATCATGTGTTTGATTTTGAAACATGTTAAGTGATTTTGAAAAATGAATTAAGTGTTTGAGCTTCGATTAAGTAGTAATAATTATTTGTTGCATCTTGATTTGTTTGGTCCTAACTCTGTTGCTAGTTTTGGTGGTAAGTTTTATGCTTTCATCATAGTTGATGATTATTCCAGACTTACCTGGGTATTTTTTCTTGCTAAGAAAAATGAGGTTGCTTTTGTTTTTGTTAAATTTTGTAAACGTGTTCAAAAATGAGAAGCAATGTTCCATTATTAACATTCGAAGTGATAGAGGAAGAGAGTTTAAGAATGATGATGTGGTAAGTTACTGTGATGAGCATGGTTATGCTCATAACTTTTCTGCACCAAGATCACTACAAAAAAATGGTGTAGTGGAAAGAAAAAACAGGACGCTTCAAGAGATGGCCAGAACGATGCTTAATGAAAGTCGCTTACCAACCTACTTCTAGGCCGAAACAATAAGTACAGCTTGCCACGTGGTGAATCAGGTATTGATTTGTAGAGAGTTTAACAAAATCCCATATGAAATCTGGAATGGTAAGACTACTAATATTTCATATTTTAAAGTATTTAGATGTAAGTGTTTTATTTTGAATGACAAGGATAATCTTGATAAATTTGATGCTAAATCCGATTATGGGATTTTTCTTGGATATGCTACTAACAGTAAGGCTTATAGAGTTTATAATAAACGTACGTTAGTAGTAGAAGAAACTATGCATGTTATTTTTGAGGAAGTTGATCCATTCTTATCGAGAAAGATTTTGGATGATGATGATGCAGGTATTTCAAATAATCAAAACCAAGGTGATAATGTACCTAAGGAGTCCCAACCAGAGGAGGAACCTAAGGAAAAGAATTCGACTTTACCACGAGCTATTTTGAAAAAAGTGTAAGTACTCGTTCTTCTCTTAGAGATATAATTAATCTCGCTTTCTTATCTCAAATTGAGCCTAAAAACATAGATGAGGCGTTAACTGATGAATCTTGGATTTTCACAATGTAAGATGAGTTAGTTCAATTTGAGCGGAACAAAGTATGGTGTCTTATTTCGAGACCGGATTTTCATCTAGTTATTGGTACTAAATGGGTTTTTAGAAATAAAAATGATGAATCTGGCATGGTATTAGAAACAAATCAAGATTAGTAGCACATGGCTATAATCAAGAGGAATGAATTGATTATGATAAAACCTATGCACCTGTTACTAGACTAGAAGCAATTAGAATGCTACTCGCTTTTGCATGTTCACGTAATTCTAAGTTATATCAAATGGATGTAAAGAATGCATTTCTAAATGGCTTTCTAGCAGAAGAAGTTTATGTGGAACAACCCCCGAGATTTGAAAGTGATAAATGTCCTGATCACATATTTAACCTTCGCAAGGCTTTGTATGGGCTCAAACAAGCTCCTAGAGCTTGGTATGAGAGACTTAGCCAATATTTGATCGAAAATAGTTTTCGAATGGGTATTTGTAATATAATATTGTTTGTGAAGCAAATTAATTCTGATATCCTATTAGTACAAATGTATGTTGATAATATTATTTTTGGATCTACTAATAAGAATCTTTGCTAAGAGTTTACTAAGATAATGCAGGTTGAATTTGAAATGAGCATGATGGGAGAGTTGAATTTTTTTCTTGGATTGCAAATTAAGCAAACCAAATAAGGGATATTTATAAATCAAGCTAAATACTCAAAGGAGCTGTTGAAGAAATATGGCTTGGATAGTGCTAAAGAGTACAAAACTTCTATGGCAACAACGACAAAGATAGACAAAGACGATACGGGCAAAAGTGTTAATGAAAAAATGTATTGAGGTATGATTAGTAGTCTATTGTATTTAACTGCTAGTAGACCTGACATTATATATAGTGTTTGTCTTTGTGCTAAATTTCAATCTTGTCCTAAAGAATCGCACTTAACTGCGGTTAAGTGAAATTTTTGATACTTAAAGAGGACGACTGGCCTAGGATTATGGTATCCTAGAGGAAGTGATTTTAAATTGGTAAGTTACTCCGACGCTGATTTTGTCGGTTGTAAAGTTGAGCGAAAAAACACAAGTGAGTCATGTCATTTGTTAGGACATACATTGTTTTCTTGGTCAAGCAAGAAACAGAATTCGATAGCCTTATCCACTACTGAGGTTGAATATATGGCAGTTGGTAACTGTTGTGCTCAAATTTTATATATTAAGCAATAGTTAAATGACTTTGGAATTTGCATGGAAGAGGTCCCGATTTTTTGTGATAGTAAAAGTGCTATTTGTCTAAGTAAGAATCCTACACAACACTCACAAACTAAGCACATAGAGATTAGACATCACTTTATCCGTGATCACATTTAGAAAATGGACATTGTTATTGAGTATATTGATACCTCCGACCAGCTTGCTGATATTTTTACCAAACCACTAGCGGAAGATCAGTTTGTGAAAATCATTCGCAATTTGGGTATGGTTAGACATAATGATATTTGCTTAGAGTAAAGTTTTTTTGTGTTCCCCCCTCCCCAAATTTTTTTTTGAGATGACAAAGTGGGAGAATTAGTTGATATTTTATTGAATATCTTAAGAGGGAGTTTATTATATTTGTGCTTTATTGATTATTTTATGAATATCTTCATTACTATGCTTAAATGAGTTATAAAACCCGTCCTCGGATTCAGAGGGAGTGTGGTTATATTATTGTTTTGAATAAAAAATCAAAGTTAAGTCGACCAGAGCATAAAAGGAAAATTTTTTGTATCTCTAGGTCGACAAGTAGGTCGCCCTGTGCTTAAATATGAACTCTTTGTATCTATAAGTCGACAGAACGGTCGACCTGTGATAAGAAATGAAACTCTCTGAATCTTTAGGTCAACAGATAGGTCGACCGATGGGCACAAATTTTTTGGCTTGGATACATCCTGAATCGATCGGTCGACAGGTGATCTTGGTCGATTGACTTATGCGGCTGTTTCAGGATATTATAGAATTCTGGATTTTATTCTAAAAGTAGCCATTACTAGCCGTTTATGGTTAAGATTCACGAGATATTTTAGGAATTTAATGTTATTTGAGATATGCAACATGTATTATGATATCCCTATATATTAGGATCATTAAGTTTGAATATTTCTCAATTTGGTACATGTAATTCTTTCTATCCTATTTAATTGTGATTGAGAAATATTTGGGGGACTTAATTGAGAAGTTCAAAAGCTATAATTAAGTGATTTAAATCAGGATGAAGTCTTAATGATATAAGAGGTCTATAAGAGCAATTAAATGTAATAACAAGTGGCAACTAGCCGTTAGAGAGCTTATTTTATTCCTATTTATATAGACTTGCGTTTTTAATATTAGAGAGAGAGATCAAGAGTATTATACTGAGCTTTTCTAAGAGAAATCATATTGAGAATTGTGAGAGTTTTTCTAAGAGTTATTCGTGAGAATTATTTGCTGTGAATTATTATTGCTACCGAATCTGAAGTGATATTGCTATAATTGTTCTTTCGGTGGATTCCGGGTGAGATCTTCCCAAATTATTTTCTATTTAGTATTGCTTGATTATATTTGGAATTTGATCTTTAGAAATTGTTTTCTGATTTTTTATTAAAAAATATTTTAAAAATAATTTCTTGAATAAATCTGATTACGTGCTCAATTATATGCTACCCATTTTTGTTTAAAATCAGATTTTGAATATCTCATTTTTCTATCACTAGTTTTCGGATATTAATTGAGCTCTAATTTATCTGGAGTGGTAGAAGCTCCGAGTGCGAAAAATCACTTGTCAATTTTTAATTGTTGAGTTGAGTGATGGATTGAATACTGTTTGGAGTATTTAATCTAAGAGTAACTGGTTTCAGTCTCTTCCTATAAAGAGATTGAGGTAGTAATTCTTCCTGAATTAAATTGTTTTGTGAGCATTTTGTAACGGTTCAATCCTTACCAGATAAACAGATATTTGGAGTGTTTATAAGGTTTTGATTCTTTAGCCTTAGTTTTAAAAAGAATTAGGTTATTCTTGAGCCTGTAAAAAGTAGAGGTTATTCCTAAGCCTATGAAAAGAAATTTGTAAAGGTTGATTCTGAGCCTGTAAAATAATCTTTATGAGGGTTTAGTTCCTACTTTTAAAGGAATCTTGAATTTAGTGGGTGCGACTCTCTGTAGGGCTCGAATGACTGGATTAGTCAAGAGTAGCTTGGTAAACCAGTATAAATTTCTGGTGTGCTACTATTTTTACATTATTTATTTTTGTTGATTGGTGTGCATCTAGTTGATTTTATATTTCCGTTGTGATATAAAGATAATAATTAATTTAGAATTAAAATTAATTATTTGGATTATTAAAGTATTTTTTTCTCTGCTAATTTTTATCTACCCAATTCACCCCCCTTCCCCACCTCTCTTGGGTTGTTCACTGGGCCAACACGTTCTATCCCTACGGATGCATGTCCCGTGCGGCGGGATGTTGCACCAAGTTGGAAGCCACTTTTACGAGGGACTTTGTCCCCTTGAACTTGCAATTTAGGCGGGGTTTTCAGAACATTTACTAGTTGAATCAACTGGAGATTGAGTTCGACAACTTGGTTCTAGATTTGCTCAAGATGATCTTCACCGACCACTAGTGAAAATCACACAGCAAGAAGATGCATTGGTGCTTCTTCTAGAGGTGAGTGCCTGGATTGACTCTTAGGGGATGGAAGATGGTCTTCTCAGAAAGAGGCAATATTTGAACGAGTAAGCATGAACGAAGAATTTGTCGAGTAAGCTCCCTTTTAACGTCATTTTCTACAAACGGTGCCAACTAATGAGACCTGAAATTGAGATCATAATAATTTAGTGAAAAGTCCCTATTGTCCTTCGTTCTTTGCTCCGAGTGTGCCTGCACAAATTCCTACACCAGGGTTGTGGATCCCAGCAAAGAACCTATGTCGTGAAAATAAGTACCTCATGTGAGAATAATTCAAATCTTAATGTATGGGAATTTGAAAGTACCTTTCTCACACAGTTCTTCCTTTAACAAGAAAAAGATTGAGATATTATGCAATCATGAATCTGTTTTGAGGAACACACCCATAACTTGTCCAGATTCTTAGGCGTGATCCATATGATTTCTCCTCACGAACGTTCTAGTCAGGTCAAGCTACCAATCTTCGACGGTCATGGGCCTGATCCACACACAGACTCTGTGCTTGGGTTTGGGCCCAATTGACACGGACATTCCTAAGCCCAATGAAGGAGTTTGGTCCTCCTAATATGGTCTCATCATGATCTCATATTGAGTCCAACCAACTAAAAACTCATATCACAGGTCCATGACCAAATTCACCATCATATATACATAAACTAGTGTTGAAATGTATTTTAGAATTTTTAAAAACGAAAAAGAGTTCTCTAAATGCAAAGCCAATCAAATTGAACCATACGAACGATTGTGTCACAAGCAGAACTAAAAAAAAATAGATGGGAAAATTCTTCAATGTTTTGGACGTAGTTGTCATAGGAGAATTATTTTAAATACAAATGAAAAGGTCAATGTAAGTGTTGTTTTGTAACTTGTGGATTCTTTTAAATTGTTGGCGTGTCATGGCCACGGTCATGGTGGTTAGGAGGCGGCATAGTTCATGCAACTATTTAGTAAAATAGTGAACATAACAGCTGCCCAAGTGACATAAGAAGATTTATAAGAATCAAATGTAACAAAATTGGTGGTCCCTCCATCAAACTAGGAGAAAATTTATTATTATTATTATTATTATTATTACCCCTATTATTTGAGTAATCAAGAACTATTAATGTTAAATCTCACGTCACTTGTATTACTTGATTGTGAACTACATATAAATCTTAAGGTAATTCTCAGTTTACAAGGCGTCTTAAGAGTGAATTATATTCTTTGGGTTACTATATAATATCAAAACCTGACATTTTGTCTAATGTTGGGTATGTTGAATCTCACATCAAATATTGGGTCGTCTAAAATCTGTTCGTAGTGATTATCAAAGTTCACCGTGCGCACAAGGGAGCATGTTGAATCACACATTGATATTGGACCCCTCCATATCCATTTATAGTGATTTATCAAAGTCCAACCCAGGGGCGTATTCAATCCCAAATTGATATTGAGTGTTTCTAAATATACATCCACTAACCCGACACCACTATAAAAAATTTAATTTTACTTTATCTTTTAAATTACAAAAACACATGCCATTATTTTTTTTTACGTTTTACACTTTTTCCCTCTTCCATATGTCCGATTAATTTTTTATGTTTTACACTTTTCTCCTGTTCATCTTCCTTTCCAATTTTCACTATGGCGAGTCCACCTCCGACAAAGTACGGGTGTTAGCGCCAAATCTCTCTCTCGCTCTCTCTCCACTAACCATTTAATCCGATTCCCCCACCCACGTGCTTGTCCTCCACCCCTCGGCTCTTCTTCTCCACTCATCTCTCCTCGCGCTCTCTCTCTCTCTCTCTCAATAGAGAGAGAAAAAAAGAGGAGGTAGATTTAGGAAAAAGGAATGTACATATAGAATAATTACAGTTCTCAATTAGTTATTTTAAAAATTTAAGTGCAAATGGCGTTTTGGGGAGTGCCAATAGCATTTCCCATGAACAATAAGCTTCATCTATATAATAGATGAGGCCTGTTTTATTTTTGAGATACTTTTTACTGGTTTAAAATATTTTTTATTTTTATTTTTATTTATAAAGTGTGTTTGAATCAATTTACGCGTATCCATACTAATCATTTTCCCAAGCGATGTTAAGGACTCACTTTCCACATCAGCTTGATACATTCCACATTTAATTTTTGAAATGCTCTCTCCAAGATAATCGAACTATGGTTGACAATGAAAAAGACGTCTCACTTTACCAACTAGACTAATACCTCTTGAATAAAATATTTTTAATTATTAATTTAAATTTTATTGATAAATTAAATGACAAATTCTTAAAAAAATATTTTTTATGATTAATATATTGAAACTAGTTATAAAATATTGAAAATTAATATATTAAATTAAAATTACTTTACATATCAGTAGTATATATTTCAAATTGATAAGAGTCAATTCTTTTTTCCTGAATCATTTATGTTTGTTTGTGTATAGTACGAGAAGAGTTAAAAATTGTTGATAATGAGACGGAAAGAGATTTATTCCAGAGTGAGAAATAGAATCAATTTTTATATGTATAATTAGTAAGTTAGTGGTTGGGACTGCCCAAAAAGTTCATTTCTTAAAACATGCCGGCCGTCTAACATTTTATGAATTTTTTTTATTTTTTGGTACTCACATCCATACAGAATGATGTGAAACTAATCTTGTTCGGAATTTCGTAGTTATCCCTCCTAACAAGTACTTTTTCACAGGCTCGTATTCCTGATCTTACAGATGTCTTTTAATTGTTTTAACTTAAACGTATCTTGTCACTTAAATCATACTATGTTGGTGTCTAATAAAATAAAGTAAGATGGAAGTATAAATTTGGTATTTTGAAATTGAAATTTAAAATAATTACATGTAAAAAAATGTAAATAACTGAAGAAAATTGTACGAACATCAAAGTATTAGTGTCAAAATGATCCTTAATATTTTAATATTTTCTCAATCAATTTTGTAAGATTTGAAATTGTTTCATTATGGTAATTGAGGTTTTAATATTGTTTCAATCAACTACATTGGAACCAACACGAGTTGGCTCAAGCGGAAGGGGCTTGGTTCTCTTAAGCAACATCCAGGGATCGAAACCTAGGATTGTGTATGGAGTGTACTCTGTTAGGAGAGGTCTCCGCTTGGACATCCTACTGTACCTTGAGGGATTAGTCTTTGTCGATCGTGGTGCGGGGATACCCTAGTATATACCTAAAAAATCAACTACATTGGAGAGAGAAAATTATAAAAATTATTTTACAGACAAAAGATTCTAAACAAAAAAAATTAGTTTAAAAAGTTAAAGTATTTAAAAAATAAATACTTAATACATTTCATCCTTAATACTTAATAAATTTAATACTTATAATTTCAGTATTTAAAATTTCACATTCATAAATTTTGAGCATTTAATTTTTAGTGTTATCACTCTAAGTTGTAAGAAACATTTAAAAGTCGAAAGTTATAAAAAAAAAATATTCAATAAAAAATTATTTAATCAATTAAGAACTTAAGCAATTCAATGTTTAAATTTCAAAACTTAAAATTCATTACTTATCACCTTTCGGCATTTATTTTTCAGTTTTATTGAATAGATCTTTAGCCTTCATATATCAAATTGAAATAATTTAAAAAATTTAAAGGACTTGATTGACAAAATTTGAACATGAACGACTAAATTGACCTTAAAGGTCAAGTTTTGACATCAATTGTGGAGCGTTTAATCCAATGATAGACTTTAGCAAGTGCAAGTCCTTGAGGATCCAAATTAATTTTAAATGATTAATTAGGAAATTAATTAAAATTAACTTGAGTTGCACATGTTCCATAAAATTGTGAACTGAACAAAAGTTAAAAATCAGAGATCAAATTAAAATAAAAGTTTTTTTCACTTTGCACCCGTCAAATTTTAGAAAAATTTTACTTTAGCCCTTGTCCTTTTAATTTGAACATATTATACCTTTAAATATTCAAATCATATCAAGTCAATCTTTCCCTCATTTTTAATGATGTAACTCACCCACTAGGTGATTCTATATTTGACACGTGACTGATTTTCGTCATAAAAAATGATAGAATTATTGATTTGAACTGACTTGACACGATTTGAATACTTAAGGATTTAATGTGTTTAAATTGAAAATATAGGGACTAAAGTAATTGTTTAAAAAAAAAAAGAATTAGAAGTACAAAATGCAAAAATCTCTTAAAATAATTTTAAAAACGTTAGATGCCATATATTTTGTGGGGTAGAATTTCTTTTAGTTCCCAAAAATTTAGAACAGAAATGAAAATTTAAAACAATATTTTTTTTGTGTGTTATTTATTTTTTTCTTCAGATTTTTATAACAAAATTTTGGAAACATATTGGATTTTGTATTTTGTATTTATTGTTTTTCTATTCTAAATTGTCTAAGAATATAAAAATTACACTAAACAAAGGACACCATGACTATTTTATTGAAAAAGTTAGAAAAATGAAAATTCAAATTAACACATTTTTTACTTTTATTTTGCCTTCTCGACTCACATGTAGGTGTGGAGCCGTCCTGAGTTTTGGGATTTGAAAATATGTTGACAAGTGGAAATGGACTTTAATAATAGGGAAACGGTAAGAAAGCAATCAAATGAGTTGGTAATTGGCATGGATAATGCCTTCTTTTATTTGAATAAAAAAAATGTCCTCACCATTAATATTTAATGAGTAACGCTACCTTCGGTTTTAATAGGGTGGAATGATATAGAATAACAATTGAATTAGGATTATTATGATAATAAAATAAAATTGTCGTTACTATTTAAAAAAATATTAGATATATTGAAATGACTATTCCTATTTTAATATTTAATTAGTATTGAAAACAAATTCTATTTGTACAACTTGAAAAACATATAATATTTTTAAATAAAAAATATTCAAATATAAACGAAATGAAAATCCAAATAAGATGTATATATGTGTGTGTATATATAAGAGAGAGTAGAAGAAGAGGAGGAGGAAGATGAAGAAGACGGAGGCGGTAGACCCGTGGGCAATAGTGGTACCAGTGGGTAGGGTTGGTCATGGGCCGGCTCTACTTAGGGTATTACAAAAAAATAGTAAGCCCGAGACTGGACCCAACCCTATCGCCTGACCCCATTATCCAAGCCCGCCTGCTGTAATATTTTTCAAACTCAAACCTGGTCCGACCCTATAAGTTTTATTTTTTATAGTTAAAAAATAACCACTGAAATAACAAATAGAAATTATAAAACACATTATTTTCATCACAAAAGAAAAAAAAAAAAAAATATTCATCCACATTCCACACTAAATAAAATACATCAATCCATACCAAAATAAAATATATACATCCATAATTTCATATTAATTAATTATAATTGAAGTGAATTAGGGTTACTTGACTTAATTCTTATATATATATATATATATAGCCAGGTCAGGCGGGGTCGGGTTGGGCTTAAACAAAAATGACCATGCCTAAGTCCGACCATCAAAATGAAGGGGCCTAAATTTTAGGGCCCTAGCCCTAAAATTAGAAGATGATATATATATATATATATATATATATATATATATATATATATATATATATATATATATATATATATATATATAGAGAGAGAGAGAGAGAGAGAGAGAGAGAGAGAGAGAGAGAGAGAGAGAGAGAGAATCCATTCCTGACTACGGACGTTAGATTCTCGCTGGAGAAGATGGTGGATAGAGGAACGGGGGGAGGAAAGTGTTAAAAACAATTAAAAATTAAGGGATATATTTCTTAAAAATCTAAATGGTAAGAAATTTAATTAAATTTTGAAGGGTAAGATAGTAATTTAATTAAAATTTTATTCTCGCTCCAATATTTTAGTAGTGTTTGGTCAACTTTTTTTGCAAATAAAGAATTAAAATCTAATTCTATTAATTAAAATTAATTAATATTTATTTATGTTGAGATTCGATAATATGTAGGGTTAAGAAATCATTAGTAATGAGAATAAAATTTAGTTGCATGTGATGTGGTGTGATGTGTTGTGAACTGGTGGAATAGTATTCAAACTAATACTATTTCATCGAATAGTTGGAATATGTTGTGAAATGGTTGAATATTATTCAAATATGTTCTCAAATATATAATATACAATTATTTATATATTTTTTTATATTTTAGGCAATTATCTTTTTTCTGGTTTGGGGTTTAGCTTATGTTTTCAAAATAAACTAATTCAAACTACCACAATTAGTTTACCATTCTATCAATAATATAACGTGTTTGAGTTAAAATAGTTAAGAGATATCTATAAAATCAGGAGTTTGAATTTGTAGAATAATTTTTTTTAGGAAGGACAGACACGCACCCCAAACGAGATTAGTTTTACATTCTGTACGAGTGTGGGAACACTCTTAAAATAAAAAAAATAAAAAATAAAAAAAAATAAAAAATAAAAGTTCACGATACCAAAAGTAACAATATACGCGAACCCCAAAATATTTAAAATATAGCTGAACAAGTCGGACGATTCGTTTACCATTCTAAAAGTAACATTTTTGTCAATTGAAATGAGATGAATTCTCATCACACACATAGGATTTGGAACAATTAATATGCCTTTCAAAAATTAATAATACTGTACTCACAAAGAGAGCAACATGGGATTTCTGGTCAGTTAAAATGAGATAAGTAACATAAATAGTACATGACACATAAAACCAAGCAATTCATGAATAATTTTTGTAAGTTCTGTTGTTACTCCCCAAATATCTAATTCTATTCCAAATTAACTATTTTTAAGGCAAAATTATATTTTAACTATTGACACATTATTGACACACTTGAACGTAGTCTAATAAGTTTGTTTCGTTTCAACTTAAACTCTCTTGTTGATCCAGAAGTTTTGATGGACAATCAAAGATTAATTTTTTTCTGGAACTAATGTGTTTGTTGAGTGTTTCAGAAAAAAAAATTCATTTATTGATTATATTAAAGATATCATGAAGAAACTATCAAGGGTACAAAGATAGGGATTGAAGAAATTAAGAATGTTAAAGATTCTGAAAAAATTAGATGAAAACAACTTAATACTCTTATACTTTTAATGTAACCCGAAATAGGATCACACACGACTCGATAAAATGAGTTATATTTTTGTGTGTTTGATTTTATGAATTTTAGAATTCTAATTAGTGTTTAAATGTGTGCTCTTATATGACATTAAAAAATGAAAATTGACCTAAGAGAAAATAATGTTTAAAGTTTAAGTTTAGAGTCAATTTAGTTAACCGAAAAAAATAATTGGTTAATGGGATCAAACATTGAGTTTTGGAGTAGAAATAAGTAAAAAAGTGATCAACCAACATTAATCGGTAAACTAATCCGAGAAGGATTGGTTAACTGATTAAAACAGTGAGATTTCAGAGAAAATATGGAAGATCCTACATCAATCAATCAACCGACTGAGAAGGAATCAGTCAACCAATGGGCGTAGTGGAATGGCAGTGAAAAGTCTTTGAAACAATCAGTCAACCGATTGTAGGATAATCGGTCAACCGACTGTGGCTTGGTTTGGCTTGAAAAACATCCTGAACTGATTGATCAACCGACAGCGAGAGGTTCGATCAACCGACTGCCTATATGGCTTTGGCCTGGCTTGCACGCTGAATCAATCAGTCAACCGACAGGGCAGGGTTCGATCAATTGACTATTTCGGTTGAGATTTTGAGAATTTTGGGGTTTCGGTCAAAAACTAGTTGTAACTAGCTGTTTTTGATGATTCCAATGGAGTATTTCGGGGGATTTGAAACTATTAAAGATATAGTACATATATTTTGATATCCCAATTGATTTGGTTCATTTAATTAAAGATTCTCTCAATTTTAGCAACTAAATACTTCATGTCTTTGTGATTGATGATTAAGATATATTTTATGAACTTAATTGAGAGTTTTATAAGTTGTTTTTAAGTGAAATACATCAGAATTGAATAAATATGATATATGGGGTCTATAGGTGCCTTTTAGAGACATATCTTTTGAAAACTAGCCGTTGGAAGGCTTGATCTTATTCTACATAAATAAATTTACAAAAATTAGATTAAATACATCAAGAACTATCAGTTTCTAAACTTTTCTAAGAGTTATCATACTGCTAAGATTATTCGAGAGTTTGTATTAAAAGTTCTTGAGCTAAAGCGCTGTTGAATTGGCGTCACTGCTCTGTATTGTTTTGCAATCTTGTTTTCATACTTCGGTATTTTTCTTGTGAGATATTTCCAAGTTATTGTTCTTAATTTAGATTTCATATCATTTTATTTGCTTAGTGGTTAAGATCGTTAGAAAATCGTTTTCAAATCTAAAAGCCTGAAAAATCTTTTTTAAAACGATTTTGTATGATTATCTGATTATGTACTTTAATTTGTGCTACCCACACTTATTTATAATTACATATTAATTTGCCTCACATTATATCTATTACGTAGTAAATTTTGGGACATTAATCGAGTATATCTGTTTTGAGGTGATAGAAGCTCCTTGTGGGAATAAACTCATATTTTTGTGTATTTGTGAGTTTGAGTGGATTAGACACGATTGGGCCGGTGTCTGGTCAGGGTAGCTAGGTTTCAATATTTTTCGGTAAAAAGATTAGGGTTTGATATTTTTCTAAATATAAAAAATGTTAGGTTATTCATTTCCCTTGAAAAAACTAGGTTTTGATTCTTCTTGAATTGAATTGAGTGAATAAGAAAGGTTTCATTCTTACCTGTGAAAATGATACTTGTGAGAGTTGTGATGTTTGATCTTTAGCCTGTAAAAGGATTAGGTTTGATCTTTAGCCTGTAAAACGATTATGTGGTGATTCTTCCTGTAATAGAATTATGTTAGTTTTTAATTTGGTAAAATGATAAGATTCTTCCTTAGCCTGTGAAAAGGGTAATTGTAAGGATTTGGTTGCTACCTAGTAAACGGATTAAGGGATTAGTGGTTGTGAATCTCCATAAAGCTCGGGGGACTGGATTAGGCAAGGTTAGTGTAAGACCCTAATTGTCGCGCATGCATATTCACTAGTTGCATTTTAGAACGTGTGACAAATAATGTGGTAGAATGTGTTGTTTTCAATTTGAAATAAAAAACTTTAGGGGTGAATTTATAATTTTAAGGACTATTAAACTTGGAATTGGGTTAAAATGAAAACTTAAAGGAAATCAGGGGGAGATTAGTGTAATTTGGGAAAAATATTATATATATATATATATATATATATATATATATATATATATATATATATTCATGAGATAGAGGGATCTAGAAACCAAAAAAAACAAAAAAAACTGGAAGAAGGAATTCGACGTGGCAAAGCAAGGATCAAGCTCACACCACTTTCTTCATGCATATATATAGATATATACACTATACAATCTACCACAAAACACAAAGAAAAAATCAGAAAATAAAGAGGAGAGAGAGAAGTTCGACCGGCGATAGTGGGTGTGGGGGTGGCGTCGCCGTTCGGTTTGGTAATTGTGTGTGGTAGGTGGCCGGCGTTTAATCTACAGTGTTGGGCAAGTCATTCAGCGGTGTGTGTTTTGCGTGGGTGAGCTGTTCAGGTCGACAATCGTGTGTGTTCGGTCGGTGAGTGTGTGTACTGTAAGTATGTATGTGTACGGTAAGTGTGTATGTGTGTGTGTGTGTGTTCCTTGTTTGTTTTGGTGTGCGTATGTGTAGGGGTTGGGTCGATTGTCGATCAATGGCGGTGGTGGTAGTGTGAGTCAGGTACATTGACAGTGTGCCGCTGTGTATGTGTGTCGTTGTCGGCAGCGGCCATCGTCCTATCTGTGTAGGTGACCGATTTGCGTGTGTGTGTAATTTTTGCTCATTTATTGTAAGGGGATGTTCGGTTGATGGTGGCCATCGGGTGTGTCGTTGGGTCGGCGACGAAGTGTGTATGTGTGAGTTTTAGCATGTGTGTGTGTGTGTGTGTTTGAGAGAGAGAGAGAGAGAGAGAGATAGAGATATGTGATTATGTGGGTGTGTGTGTTCGGTTGTCGGATTGCCGGTGGTGGTTGTCGATCGGTGGTGTGTGTTGTGCAGAATCGGCGGTGAGGGTCGACTAGGTGTGAAGTCATCGGCGGTCGAAACAGAAGCGGAAGAGAGAGAGAGCGTCGATTGGTGCAGAGTAGGAAAGAAATGGAAAGAGGAAGAAGAAGGGAAAAAAAATCAAATAAAAAATTCGAAAATTCAATTTCTCGACCCATAAGCGATTTAGAACAGGTAAAAATTCAATCGGTTATTATTTTCGTTAAATCAAATCATTAGCATTAAATTTTTGCAATCGTAATAATAATTTTCGAAATCGTAATAATATTTTTATAAACGTTAATCCAAATAAATGAGTACAGTAAATATTAACGTAGCGAAACGAACAAAATAAAAACCTTTCATAATAACAATTTGGGGAATGAGAAATATGGAATTTAGGGCCTGCATTGCATATTAGGTCATTTTAAATAAAAAAATTAATTTAGGCCTATCGCTATTAGGTTCTCAAGCGCCAACATCCCGGTAGGTTTTGGGCGGTGCTAGTTTTACAGTGTGGAAATCAATATGAGTGTACTGTCTTCCATGTAAATTATAAATTTTATTTTCATATAAATTATGAAAAATGTGTTTATTCAAAAAATGGACGAATTTGCAACTTATATGGATCAAGTGGTTTTGGTGTTAAAGGCGGAAAAATGATT
The DNA here is from genome assembly GCA_016647705.1 of Eucommia ulmoides. Lineage (NCBI taxonomy): Eukaryota > Viridiplantae > Streptophyta > Magnoliopsida > Garryales > Eucommiaceae > Eucommia > Eucommia ulmoides. The sequence continues at coordinate 31,909,408 of CM028336.1, forward strand.
TTTGGATCAAGTTGGTTTTAAAAGTGGAAAAATAATTTTTTAATCAAGTTGGTTTTTAAGGTGGAGAGTGATTCTTGGTCCGACTATGCCATAATTTCTTCTCATTAGGCGGATATGACTTACGAGATGTAGATTTTCTTCCCGTTAGGCGGATATGACCTATGGGATGTGGATTTTCTTCTCGTTAGGCAGATATGACCTACGAGATGTGGATTTTATTCTCGTTAGGCAAATATGACGTACGAGATGTGAATTTTCTTCCCGTTAGGCAAATATAACGTACGAGATGTGGATTTTCTTCCCGTTAGGCGGATATGATCCACGGGATGTGAATTTTCTTCTCGTTAGGCAGATATGATCTACGAGATATAGATTTTCTTCCCGTTAGGCGGATTTAACTTACGAGATGTGGATTTTCTTCTCGTTAGACAGGTATAACCTACGAGATGTGGATTTTCTTATCGTCAGGAGAATATGTCCTGCCTGCGAGATGTGGATTACTTGCTAGGCAAAGTCCTGCAAGGTGGTTTGACCCATCAGGAGTGCAAAACTTGGGGGTGGTACTGTACCGTTACAACTCCCGATCGTGAGATAAAAACGATTCTATGGCTAGTATGAGAGAATATGGGGAGTATTTTATATTATGTTGGAATGATTGGACTGGTTGGTTTAAAATACTTGGTCGGGCTGATTTAAAATGTTTGGATTGGTTACCTTAAAATATTTGTTTTGGGTATTTTAAATGCATTATTTCTTTACCTTGGTGATAGTTGGGATTTGGTTTCAAATATGTCATGCGATGTACAGTATTATTTTTATAGTATTTCATTTCATTGATGGCAGTGGAACTGGATTTTCAACCGGGTATGTGATTATAAAACATTATATTTTGAAAAGTGGTATTTAACAATTGTACTTGATCCATTAATTATTATTTTTATTATGAAGACAGTACACAGATAAAAAAAAAAATTGGTTTCAGGTACCACGGCTAGGAGTTGGTCCACTACTGGCACTAGGTAGAGTCCAGAGGTAGTGTCGTTCTGGAGGTAAGCCGGTCGGATGTGAACCGTGGAAAGTTCAGGTATTTCAGTTTTTTTTGTTGTAAATATTTAGAACCGGTATATTCCCAAATTTTGAAACGAGTATTTATATAGATATATATTTTTGAAAAAACAAATTACAGTAGCGCGAGTATGTAGGTATATATGTATGGATGGATATGCGTCGATGGGTCGGGTAACTGTTGTGACAAAAACTGTGTTTTGTCTTGTTTTAAATTATACTTGCAAGCGCACGAATCAGATGTAGCAAAGATTATTGGAAGCGAGGTCGATCCCACGAGTATTGCTTATAGGAAAAACTTAATCCGTCCTAGTTAACTTAATTATAGTCTAGTTCAAGATAATTTTGTTTTTGATTTGGGATTTAAGAAAGAGAAAATTAAATAAATAGTGAAATAATTAGTTTAGCTTGATCGAAGGTGGAAAAATACTAAAATTTCAGAATCACAGATGTATAATTAATTAGTTCTATTATTGTGTTGACCCCAAAGTTTTAGTGATAGTTTTAGAAATGAATTTTTACTATCTCATTAAGATTTTAGAAATTATACAAGTTGGTTTTTTCTTCGCTTTGAAAATATAATTTCTTAAGCATTATATGTATACAAATTAATGGAAAACATATAATCAAAAGATATTATTTATTTTACAATACGAACCCAAGTATTAAATAATTTATAACAATCAATAATACATGATATTTAAGATGAAATTATTTATTTAATTGAAACAAAAACCATAAACATTTAAATGTCAATTGTTCGGAATCAACACAACATAAAACTTAATTAATTACACATGGTTTCATCCTCAATCTTAGTACTAAGAAATTTAGAAATACATAATAGAAGAAAACAAAACCTTATTGACAATTAACATCTCCCAATATTTTGTTCCGAAAATTCTCTGCAATGAGAATAACCAATTGGGACTTTTCACTCTGAATAAATAAAATTCCTCCTCCTTTACTGTCTGTTTTCTTCTTTTTATAGGCGATCTGCTTCAAAAATGGGTCGTCTAAAGTTAGGGAAATGAACAGAATGGGCACATGGGGGTGGGTGTACTGAAATTCAGTGCACCCATTTCTCGAGTGCACCAAATTTTGGTACACCCTGAGCACCTTGGGCAGAGAGCGTGCGCTCTCTGCTAGCTTATCTGGTCACACGTGTGACCAGTGGGCACACCCCCATTGGTCCATTTTGTTCTCGTTTCGTCTGTTTCTTATCCATTTTGTTCCAAATTAACGCGTTTTTATTCCATTTCGAAAAATATGCGAAAACAAAGAAAATAAATCAATTACTATTTTTTAATTTACTTAAGAGATTAACAAAACTTAATTTAGCGGTATTAAATCCCATAAATGTGGTGCGATCACGCCCCCAAACCTAAATTTCGCTAGTCCTCGAGCAAAACTAAATATGCTATTTAAATGAAAAGCCACTTTCGTAGGGAACACGATTGCATTAACGTATGCAATAAGCCTTTAAACCCCTAGGTTGCCCCTAGTGGACGAGTATAGTCTCGTAAGGGTTTGCAGTGATACTACCCACAAACATCCAATTTTTATTTTTATTTATTTATTTATTTTTTAATCACCAAAAAGTTTATCAATCCTGTCTAATGCTAATATATTAAGTTGAAATCATACAAGAGTTACTGAAATAATTATTGATTTCATAACACATGATTGTTAACAATATCTACTTTGGTACCCACAACATATGTCCAACTCTCTTTTATAATGAATTTAATACAAGTAACTAGTTAACAAATTTTAAACAATTAAATAACGTTTTCCCTGAAATAAAAATGAATTTTTTATTTATTTATTATTTTTTTACATATAAATAATTTTCCTTAAATAAATGGCGTGTACAATGTTAACACCACTGGGCTTTCTAAAATGTCCATGTAGCGAGCGTTAGGCTAATGATCCCAAACTAGTTGGCTCGAGGCATTAGGTGTTAAAACACTCTTTAGACCTAAAAACTTGAACAACTTAGGCTTTGAAATTAACGAATCATTTATTGTCTTAACAATTTGCTCCCCCCTTTTAACGCGAACACTCAAAGCTTACTGAGGCAAGAGTCCTGATTACTTAGCTGAAGTTCATCATTTAAGACAATTTATTTATTTATTTATTTTTTTTATTTTTTTCAGGGATAGGTTATTGTCAAGCCAAAATTTTAGAAAATTAGCTAATGTACTAAATTTAAAATAAAAGAAAGTTAATATTTATGCAAGTGTCGAATTTTTTTTTTATTTTTTTTTCAGTGTTATGCTCCAACAATTATTAGTAAACTCAAGTTTTTATTCAATGTATATGCTATCATAAGATGGTTTGATAAAATTAAGTTCCAAAAAAATAAAAAATTAACTTAGGGGACACAAGCATATACAATTATTTACCCCCTAAACCTAAATCTCGCATTGTCCTCAATGAAAAAATTACGAAATTAATAGGTAAGGAAAGATACTACCTGAAGGAATTGATTTGTATGATCTGAAAGCTTGTTCTTGTCTGCCACAATAGTGGGTTGCCTCTCACTTAGCACTAAGTTTAACGTCTTCAGCCAGACATTTCTATCAAGAGAATGGCTAATCTTGATAAACGGGATCTTCAAGAACTGTTTCTTCCACTTCAAGAGTTTTTAATTCCAAAAATGGTTTTAACCTTTGGCCATTCACTTTGAAAACACAACCATCTTTTCGATTTTCAATTTCAACAGCTCCGTGGGGAAAAACAGTGCGAATGACATACGGACCAGACCATCAAGAATGCAACTTCCTTGGGAATATATGCAGACGAGAATTGTATAGAAGGACCTTTTGACCTGGAAAGAAAGATTTCCTCAAAATATTTTTGTCATGAATTTTTTTCATTTGATCCTTATATCGTTTTCCCCAATTGTATGCATCATTCCTAATTTTCTCTAGCTCATTTAATTGGAGTTTTCTCTGAATACCTGCTTGGTTTAGAGAAAAATTCAAGTGTTTGATAGCCCAATATGCTCTGTGCTCTAACTCAACAGGTAAGTGACATGTTTTACCGTAAACAAGTTGGTAAGGAGACATTCCAATAGGGGTTTTAAAAGCAGTTCGATAAGCCCGCAATGCATCATATAGTTTTAAAGACCAATATTTTCTTGTTGGGTTAGCCATTTTTTCAAGAATGTTCTTAATTTCCCTGTTTGAATTTCCACTTGACCACTTGTTTGAGGGTAATAAGGAGTAGACACTTTATGAGTAATGCCATATTTCTTCACCAAATTTTCAAAATGCATATTACAAAAATGTTTTCCCCCATCACTGATAATAGCACGTTGTGTACCAAATCTGGAATTTTTATTTTTTTTTTTAAATTTCACCACAACCTTATGATCATTCACCTTACAAGCAATGGCTTCTACCCATTTCGACATATAATCAACAGCAACAAGAATGTATAGATTACCAAAAGAGTTAGGAAATGGACCCATGAAATCGATACCCCAAACATCAAATAACTCAATAATAAGAATTGGGTTCAAGGGCATCATATTCCTACAAGAAATACTTCCTAATCTTTGACATCGATCACAAGAGCGATAGTACACATGAGTGTCTTTGAAAAGAGTGGGCCAATAAAATCCACACTGTAGGATTTTTGCAGCGGTTTTCTTTGAGAAAAAAATGACCCCCACATGCATGATCATGGCAAAACAAAATAATACTTTGCTGTTTATCTCAGGAATACATCTCCTAATGATTTGATCAGGGCAATATTTGAACAGATAAGGATCATCCCCCAAAAAAATTCTTTACCTCAGTTAAAAATTTAGTTTTATCTTGGCGATTCCAATGACTAGGCATATCACCAGTGACAAGATAATTAACTATATCAGCAAACCAAGGTAATTGGGATACGGACATGAGTTATTCATCAGGAAAAGTTTCTTTAATGGGCAAATTTTCACTATCAGACTTTACTATCAACCTAGACAAGTGGTCAGCAACAACATTTTTAGATCCTTTCTTATCACGAATTTCTAAATCAAATTCTTGTAACAACAAAATCCACCTAATCAAACGAGCTTTAGAATCCTTCTTAGAAAGAAGGTATTTTAATGCAGCATGATAAGAATAAATAATGATTTTAGAACTAATTAAGTAGGATCGAAACTTGTCTAGAGCAAACATAACAGCAAGCAATTCTTTTTCAGTGGTGGAGTAATTCAGTTGTGCATCAATGAGAGTTTTACTGCCATAATAGATCACATGTGGTAACCTATTAACACGTTGACTCAGAACAGCACCTATAGCATAATCAGATGCATCACACATAATTTCAAAAAGGAGATTCCAGTCAGGAGGTTGAATGACCGGAGCAGAGGTTAGCAAGTGTTTCAGTTTCTTAAATACTTGAAAACATGAATCATCAAAGACAAAGGGGGTTTCTTTTGCAAGCAAACCACACAAAGGTCGAGAAACCTTACTAAAATCTTTGATGAACCTGTGATAAAAGCCAGCATGACCTAAGAATGACCGAATTTCTTTCACTGTTCATGCAGGTGGAAGATTAGAAATTAAGTCAACTTTTGCCTTATCAACCTGAATTCCATTTTTTGAAATAACACGACCTAGAACAATCCCTTTTTTAACCATGAAATGACATTTTTCTCAATTTAACACAAGATTTTTCTCTTTGCATCTAACCAACACTAATTTCAAATGGTACAAACACTCATCAAAACTTAACCCAAACACAGAAAAATCATCAATGAAAATTTTGAGAAACTGCTCTACTATATCAGAGAAAATACTCATCATGCAACGTTGAAACGTACCGGGAGCATTACATAAGCCAAAGGGCATACGTCGGTAGGCGAAGGTTCCAAATGGATAGGTAAAAGTGGTTTTTTCTTGATCTTCAGGGGCAATGGAAATTTGGTTATAATTGAAGTAACTATCAAGAAAACAGTAATAGGAATGACCTGCCAATCTCTTAAGCATTTGATCAATAAAGGGAAGTGAAAAGTGATCTTTTCTAGTAACAGCATTCAGTTTTCTGTAGTCAATGCAAACACGCCACCCAGTTTGCACTCGGGTAGGAATTAATTCATTTTCATCATTTTTTACCACTGTTATCCCAGATTTCTTGGGAACTACCTGAATAGGGCTGACCCACTCACTATCAGAAATAGGGTAAATGATACCCATATCTAAAAGTTTAATCACTTCAGTTCTAACAACTTCTTTCAGGTTTGGATTTAAACATCTTTGGAACTCATGACTGGTTTTGGAATTATCTTCTAAATGAATTCTATGCATGCACACTGATGGACTAATACCCTTAATGTCTCCAATTGTCTATCATCTGGCTTCCTTATGATCTTTGAGGACATTGATTAATTTGTCTTCTTGTTTGTTATTGAGATCAGAAGCAATGATAACAGGCAAGGTTTCTGATGGTCCTAAGAAAGCATATTTCAAGGTATCGGGTAAGGGCTTAAGGTCCAAAGGTGGTGACTCAGATTTTGTATAGACTTAATGGGTGTAACATGGTCAATTTTGGCGTTCCATTCATCAATATGCATTAATGATGTAAATTCTAACAAAGAATTTACATCACTAATAGAATTTTCAACATCTATGCTCATGCCAAATTGTGTTGAATAATTTTCAAAATTGTCGTTTTCATTAATTTGCAGGAGAAAATCATTAGTAACTGACTCAATCATATTTACTTCACACACATCATCTAGTTCTACACATTTATTAGTAACATTAAATACATTCAGTTCAACAGTCATATTTCCAAATGATAACTTCAAGACACCATTACGACAATTGATGATTGCATTAGAAGTTGCTAAAAATAGTTTACCCAGGATGATAGGGATTTGAGCATGCAAGTCTTCAACTGGTTGGGTATCAAGAACAACAAAATCCAAAGGAAAATAAAATTTATCAACCTTGATTAAAACATCTTCTATAACACCTCTTGGAATTTTCATAGACCTATCAGCTAATTGGAGTGTCATAGATGTGGGTTTCAACTCACCTAAACCGAGTTGCTCATAAACCGAATATGGAAACAAATTCATACTCGCACCCAAGTCAAGTAACGCTCGACTAATCTTTTGATCGCCAATTACACAAGATATGGTTGGACAGCTAGGATCTTTGTATTTGGCAAGAGTTTTGTCCTGGATTATGGAGCTTACTTGTTCAGTCAAGAATACCTTTTTTGGAACATTGGTTTTCCTTTTCATAGTACAAAGATCTTTCAAGAATTTTGAATAGGCAGGTACTTGCTTTATAACATCAAGGAAGGGGATGTTAATGAGAACTTGCTTAAACACCTCTAAAATGTCACTATATTGTGTATCTTTCTCCTTTGGAAGAAGTCTTTGTGGAACTAAAGCTTTTGGAAGGTAAGGCAATGATTGATTTTCAATCGAGTCTTCGGGTTCAGAATTTTCAGGTTGGCTCTCAGGACTCATTTTCTCAAGTTCAAGCAGGTGATCAGGTTTGATGATAATTTTTCCCGACCTAAGAGTAGTAATGGATTTAACATCCTCGTTAGGGTTCGATGATCCTACCTCAAATTGACCTTTTGGATTTGGGATGGGTTGACTTGGAAACTTTTATTTTTTTCTCTCTTCTACATCAGTTGCTAGTTGACCCAATTGCATTTCAATTTTAGAGATGGATTGTTGGGTTGACTGCATGAACTGATTTTTTTTTTTTTCCTCTAAGGATGGTTTTCTTGAAGGGTATGACGGAGTGGGATGGTAGATGTTTTGGTTATGGGTGTTAACTTGAGGCCCTGGTTGGTTCATTGCTGGTTGATTCTGCCTCCATGAAAAATTTGGATGGTTTCTCCAATTCGGATTATATGTGGGAGCAAATGGGCTATCAGATGATTTCCCATACGAATGGATTGCATTGGCCTGTTCAGAATAGGCTTCTTGGAAAGTTAACAATGACGGACATAACTAAGCAGTGTGGGATGGATTTTGACATAAGGCACATACTTCAGTTTTAGAATTCATGCTTTGGCTCAAGACTAATGCATTAACTTTCCTAGTGAAATTGGCTAGACAAGTTTTTACATCAATATCATCTCTCACCTCATAAATTCCTCTTATCTTTGGTGCATTGGGTTTGACTCTAGAATCTAGACAGTTTCACTGTTGAGAATTGACAGACAGTGTTTCAAGAGATTCCCAAACTTCTTGCCCACGCAACTGCAAAAATTTTCCACCATGCATAGATTGTATCATTTGACGATTTGATGGGTTTAAACCGTCATAAAAATACTTCACAATCCTTCAAATTTCAAAACTATGGTGGAGAAACTTTAAAGTTAAATCATTAAATATTTCCCAACATTCATAAAATTCTTCACCCTCTTTGTAGTAAAATTCAGAGATTTTTCTTCTAAGGTGGTCAGATTTTGACATTGGAAAAAATTTAGACAGGAATTTGTTAACAAGTTTGTCCCAATTGGTAATTGTTATTGGAGGAAGAGTATTCAACCAGGCTTTTGCTTTATCTTTTAGAGAGAATGGAAAAAGTTTAAGTCGAACAAATTCATCAGAAAAATTTTGGAATCGAAATGTAGAGCATATCTCAAGAAATTCCTTAACATGTATGTATGGATCTTCTCTCTCTAACCCATAAAAAGATGGTAAAAGTTGGATTATGGATGGTTTGAGCACAAAGTAGGAAGCAGTTGTTTGTGGTAAGACTATACAAGACGGAGAGTTGGCTAAGATAGGAGAAAAGTATTCAAGAAGAGTTTTCCCTGGTGCTAGCGGATTCGCATGTGTTTCTGGATTCTCAACTCACTCTTCCATTTCTGTTGAGATTTCACCTACAACTCTACTTAAAGATAATCTTCTCCTAACCAAACGTTTCTTTAAATCTCGTTCCCAAGCAAGCATACACAATTTCTATTTATTTATATATATATATAAATAAATAAAGCGGAGGAAGCTTAGCCTTCCTATCCAACAGAAAAATAAAATAAAGCGGAGGAGGCTTAAACCGTCCTATCCAACAGAAAAATAAAATAAAGTGGAGGAGGCTTAAACCGTCCTATCCAACAGAAAAATAAAATAAAACAGAGGAGGCTTAAACCGTCCTATCCAACAGAAAAATAAAGAGAAAAAAAAAATAACTAGTAGAATAATTAAACTAAATTGGATTTCAAACCTTTTCCGTCGCAGATCCCCGGCAACGGCACCAAAAACTTGTTGTGACAAAAACTGTGTTCTGTCTTGTCTTAAATTATACTCGTAAGCGCACGAATCAGATGTAGCAAAGATTATTGGAAATGAGGTCGATCCCACAAGGATTGCTTATAGGAAAAACTTAATCCGTCCTAGTTAACTTAATTATAGTCTAGTTCAAGATAATTTTGTTTTTGATTTGTGATTTAAGAAAGAGAAAATTAAATAAACAGTGAAATAATTAGTTTAGCTTGATCGAAGGTGGAAAAATACTAAGATTTCAGAATCCACAAATGTATAATTAATTAGTTCTATTATTGTGTTGACCCCAAAGTTTTAGTGATAGTTTTTTAAATGAATTTTTAGTATCTCATTAAGATTTTAGAAATTATACAAGTTGGTTTTTTCTTCGCTTTGAAAATATAATTTCTTAAGTATTATATGTATACAAATTAATGAAAAACATATAATCAAAAGATATTATTTATTTTACAATACGAACCCAAGTATTAAATAATTTATAACAATTAATAATACATGATATTAAAGATGAAATTATTTATTTAATTGAAACAAAAACCATAAACATTTAAATGCCAATTGTTCGGAATCAACACAACATAAAACTTAATTATTTACACATGGTTTCATCCTCAATCTTAGTACTAAGAAATTTAGAAATACATAATAGAAGAAAACAAAACCTTATTGACAATTAACATCTCCCAATATTCTGTTCCGAAAATTCTCTGCAATGAGAATAACCAATTGGGACTCTTCACTCTGAATAAATAAAATTCCTTCTCATTTACTGTCTATTTTCTTCTTTTTATAGGCGAGCTGCTTCAAAAATGGGTCGTCTAAAGTCAGGGAAATGATCAGAATGGGCACATGGGTGTGGGTGCATCGAAATTCAGTGCACCCATTTTCGGGTGCACCGAATTTCGGTGCAACCTGAGCACCTTGGGCAAAGAGTGTGCACTCTCTGCCCCTGGCCGCATATGCGGCCAGCTTATTTGGTCGCACATGGGACCAGTGTTGGTCGCACGTGTGACCAGTGGGCACACCCCCATTGGTCCATTTTGTTCTCGTCTCATCTGTTTCTTGTCCATTTTGTTCCGAATTAACGCGTTTTTATTCCATTTCAAAAAATCTACGAAAACAAAGAAAATAAATCAATTACTATTTTTTAATTTACTTAAGAGATTAACAAAACTTAATTTAGCGGTATTAAATCGCATAAATGCGATGCGATCATTAACGTCAGGTTGTCGTCACACCTGGCCTCAGGTGACGGGTGCCTGGGGTGGGGTGTGACAGTTAGCTTGTTGAACCGGGATATATCTTGGTATGTTGCATTATTTATTTGCTTTATATTTTGTTTAGGTGTACATCTAAAATTAAATACTTATCCACTGCATAACGATGATAATAATTGATTTAGGATAAATTGATTATTTGATAAATTATGTGTTGAAAGTTTTAATTGTTTAAATTTTTATAACTACCCAATTCACCCCTTTCTTAGGTAGCTCACTAAGCCAACACCTCTAAATATGTTACTGGTTTTGAAAGTCTCTCCATTAGTTTTTTTTTTTTTTTTTTTTTTTTTTTTTTTATCTAAATTGGACGAAAATGATAGCATGTGCACATCATGTGACCTTTTTAAGGGGCATAATGGTCATTCACTATTTTATCAGTCGCAATTAAAAAAAAAAATCAGAGAGAATGGATTCTCTTCTTCCTGAATCTCTAATTCTCAAGTTTCTCCTTCTCTATCTCCCATTCCTTCTTCATGTTGTACATCATCCACCTAAACCCCCTCTCTTTTTTTCTTTTTTTTTTTTTTTTTTTTAACCTCAAACACATGAAAATGGCAACTCATCACACCAGCCTCGTCTTCACCCACCGAAAAAATGGTGATTTCTTGATTTGACTACCGCTGGAGATAGGTTTCCGACAAAGGATTAACGGTAGCAGCAACATAAGTGCACATTTAAAGGGTTTAAATTGAATTGAAACAAATTTATTGGGCTACATAAAAATGTGTCAATACTTAGAGGGTTTAAAATGGAATTTATCATTTTTTATACCGTAAGGTATGTCTAGGTTAGTTTATGTGCACCTTGACTAATTAACCCCCCAAGCAATTCTAAGGACATACTCCCTTACATCGGTCTGGTGTAGTTAGAATTTTACTCCTGGATTGCTGCTCAAGAGGATCGAACCTTGATTGAAAATTGTTAATATATATATATATATATATATATATATATATATATATATATATATATATATGGGTCTTGACTCACTAGGTTAAACTCTAATCTCACTAGAAAAACCAAACTTTAATCTCACTAAGGAAACCTTAGTAACTGTATGTATAGACCTTTTCTATATCTCTATTGTTAGAATTATTGAGAAGTGGAATGGTGAACATGAAACGATTGTATTGATGTTCAGGAAAAGAGTGTACATTACAAAGATATACAATAAGAATATTTAGAGGGGACTAAAGGAATCCTAGGGTTAGGGTTTTGACTTAATGCATCAACCCCATTTATATTACATTAACATCCCCTCCAAATTCAAGGTGATAAATGAGACGTGAAATTGAATTTGGAAGCTAGAGAGTGAAAGTGTCCAGGTGAATGAGTCTTAGTGAAAATATATGTCGTCTGATCGGCTGAACTGATCGATTATAAACTAACCGTATTCTGGAGAATTTGATGATAGATGAAGTGACAATCAGTCTCCATATGTTTTATATGCTCGTGAAAGACATCATTGTAAGCGATCTGAATAGCACCCCTATTGTCATAGTGTAAAACAGTGGCAGTAGGAAAAATGATTTTCATGTCAGCGAGGAGCCACCGAAGCCAAAATAGCTCTTATGTTGCATCAGCCATGGCACGATATTCAGTTTCAGTGCTGGAACGAGCAACATCAATTTATTTCTTATTACGCCAAGAAATGAGGGAGATGCCCAAGAAGAAACAATAACCAGTGGTTGATCATCGATCGGTAGGATCTCCAGCCCAATCGGTATCAGAATAAGCCTGTGAAGTAGGAGCAGATTGGGATGAGAAATGAAGTCTGTGAAATAAGGTACCCTTGACATACCGAAGGATGCAAAGAATAGTTAAGTAATGAGTGGTCCGAGGAGTAGACAAGAACTAGCTTACTTGATGAACGACATAGGCGATGTCTGCACGAGTGACTGTGAGGTATACCAAACTTCTAACTAGTTGACTATATAGAATGACATCTAGAACAGGTAAACCATCTAGTGGAGTGAGTCTGATATTCTGCTTCAGAGGAGTAGTGGCATTGCTGGAGTTAGTGATGCCAGCCTTGGAAAGAAGATTCGAGGCATATTTGGCTTGAGAGAGAAAATATTCATCTAAATCAGATGAGACTTCAAGGCTAAGAAAATAAGTGAGAAAACCAAGATCTTTCTTCTTGAATTGTATACTAAGAAACTTTTTGAGTTCAGAGATACCGAGTAGATCATCCCCAGCAATAATCATGTTATCTACGTACAATAAAAGAAGGACAATACCATTATTAGTATGACAAATAAACAGGACTGAATCATGAGCACTAGATGTGAACCAAAACTGATAAATGATAGTGCTGAATTTTGCGAACCAGGCACGTGGAGCTTGTTTTACGTCATATAAGGCACAACGAAGACGATAGACTTTATTTCGAGGGGCAACTAGGCCAAGAGGGGTATGCATATAAACTTCCTCAGGAAAATTGATAATTGAGAAATGCATTTTTGACATCCATCTGAAAGAGAGTCTATGTTCGAATGGCAGTGACGACAAGAAGAGTACGGACATATGTGAGCTTCACTATTGGAGTAAATGTCTCTTCATAGTCAATACTATATTCCTAAGCAAATTCCTTAGCAACAAGTCGGGCTGTGTATCGTTCAACAGAACTACCAAAAAGTATTTTGATCTTAAACACTCATTTGCACCCAATGAGAGTTTTTTCAGGGAAAGATCAACAATATCCCAGGTGTGAGTTTTGGCGAGGGCCTGAAGTTCTTCGTTCATTGTATTTTACCAAATAGGATTAGTATTAGCCTCATTATAAGATTGAGACTTATGCAGATGAAGTATAGTAGAAAAGTAATGAAAATTAGTGAGATAAGGTGGATGATGAGTTATCCTGGTAGAGCGGCTAGGGTGATCTAGAGTGTGGGTCTTGGAGGCAGTCGGTACAGAATCATCGGCCACAACAGAAATCTCTGGTATGGTCGATGGAGTTGGAGGGGTGAGATCAGTTGGTGGTTCTGGAGTGGGTTCAGTTGGTGATTCTGGAGTGGACTTAGCTTAAAGTGTAAGAGTGGGCTCAACTAGTCGTGCTAGACTGTGCTCAATAGTATCTGAAACTGTATCCGCAAGAAATAACTCAATAGATGGATCAGTAAAGAATCTGGAGTTGGTAACGGTAGACATATCAAATGACCGTAATGAAAAAAATATTTGATGTTCCCAAAAAATGACATGTCGAGAGATGCGAAGAGTTTTAGAAATGAGATCCCAACACCGATACCTTTTATGTTCAATGCCATATCCAAGAAAATAACACAGGCGAGCCATTGGTTCTAGTTTGTTGTGTTCATGTGGTTTGAGAAGAATAAAATAAATGCAACTAAAGACTCTGAGTTTAGAGTAATCTGGAGGTTTACTGAAAAGACGCTCAAATGGAGATTGGTGCAGAATTGTAGCGAAAGGGATACAGTTTACTGTGTATATGGCGGTGAAGGCAGTATCACCCCGAAAATGCTCAAGATAGGATGAAAAAATAAAGAGAGCACGAACTATGTCAAGAATATGTCTATATTTGCGTTCGGCTCGTCCATTTTGTTGGGATATGCTAGGACACGAGCGATGGGAGGAGCATGTTATTTTTGTGAAACAGGTTGAGAAAGACACGATCCTTGTATTCCATTGCCATTATCTGAGCGAATTTTTTTGATATTTCTAGAAAATTGAGTTTGAACCATAGAGGAAAACTCAAAATATATTTTGAATAGTTGGGATCGATGTTTCATAAGAAACAACTATGTATATCGAGAGTAGTCGTCCACAAAGATAACAAAGTAACGACAGTTACCCATCAAGGCATAAGGAGAAGGGCCCAAAACATCAGATTGAATTAGATCAAAGGGTGAAAAGAAAATAGACTAACTCTCATTGAAAGGTAGGACTGATTATTTTGCAAGTTGAAAATGGATACATTTGAATGACTTATGCTAAACTGAACCTAACTGACCGTTAGAGATAAGTAATTTGAGTCGGCTAGATGAAGTGTAGCCTAACCAAGAATGCCAAATATGGGATGGTGATAGCCACAATAGTGGCTGTGGAGATAAGGACGATGATGAGGAAGAGGGTAATGGTAGTGGTGGTGAGGTTGCACAGGTTGATGAAAGAATATGTAGTTGTGGTGGTGGTGGGGTTTGAGATGGAAGGTGCAAACTGTTCAGTTCAAATAGACGTCCAACTTTACAACTAATCCCAAAGATTTCTCCAATCCAAGGATCCTACACACGACAACTACTATTAGAAAATATGATTTCAAATCTCAATTTACAAAGTTGCCCAACAGATAAGTGATTTAAGGTGAGTTGTGGAATCAAATATGTGTCAAAAATAGAAAGATGTGAAGTAGAAACCTGACCGGTATGAGTAACATGCATTTGAAAACCATCAATGGTATGAATACTAGGGATATTCATAATTGATAGTTTGGATGAGAAGATGTTGGGATCGAATGTCATATGATTACAACAGGCAGAATTAAATAATCAAGAAGAGTTACATGTAGTAGTGAGAGAGTAAATGAAAGGTTTGTACCATTATTGGAGAAAATATGATGGAAGAGTGAAGCCATATCTGCAATAGATATGGTAACAATAGTGGAGGTAGGATCCAAACCCTTTTTGTCATTGAGAATGATCGAAGAAGTTCAACCCACATACATCGTTGTTGAACCGGATCAATAATATACAACAAAGTATACTTTATGGTATGAATCTGGATAAATCGAGGCCACGAATGGATTCAAAACACTAAAGTTATCTAAATACCAGTCTATAATCGTGAAGAACTGATTGATGAACCCCAAAATCGGTTAGATCTCCGTGATGAATCGAATAAATAGTATAAAGAGAACTATACTGTATAATCTTAATTTAATTAAATGGAGAGTACAAATAGATCCAGAACACTGAAATTAGCTAAGAACCAATATGTAATCTTGAAGAACCGATTGATGAGCCTTTTAATCGGTCAAACTACCATGATGAACCGAATCAACAATATAAAAGGAATTATACTATATGATCCGAATTTGAGTAAACGAAGGCCACCAATAGATGTGGAACACCAAAATTTGCCAGGAATCGAGGTTAGATTGTCAAGAACCAGTCTAAAAACGAGCGAACCAGTTAATAGAAAAAGCTAAACCGATCTGGCGGCGCATGGTCTTACAGAGACACTGTGGCAGAAACTTTGGAGGGCGCATGCGGGCGTGTCTAGTGGTGTATGGAGGTGGTTTTGATGTCATTGGAATTGTCTCAGAGAGACGCTTCTTATGGTATATTATATGATGAATTTGAGTTGATATTGAATCCCGTAGGAGTCAATAAAGTTGATAGCGACGGTAAGACCATCGTCAAGGCATGAGGGCATGAGGGCATGTGTCAACTTTGAATTGCTCTTGGTTGGTTGATTTTGACTCGTCTTGTTGAGACAGTTTTGATGGTATGGCCGTTGATGAATTTTGAGCACTAGTTGTTGTCATAGAGCTCAAAATCCATGACGGCGAGTCTTGAAAGTACTGCTAGCTTTGAGCAACTCGTTGAAGCACGTGAAAACTCCTCTAATGGTGGTTTTGATGACGTTGGGTTTGTCTCATTGAGACGAAGATGGTGATGTGATGAAATTTGATATTGGAGCGATGATGAAGCCTGTAGCAGTAAAGCGAAATCACAGGAAACAACGAGAAAAACGGTGCGGTGGAGGACTTGTGAGGGTTAGGGTTTCAAAAATCTTAGTAGGAACAGGGTCAAGAAATATTTGCTCTCGATATCATGTTAGAATAATTGAGAAGTGGAATGATGAACATGAAACGATTGTATTGATATTCAAGAAAAGAGTATGCATTACAGAGATATACAATAGGAATATTTATGGGAGACTAAAGGAACCCTAAGGTTAGGGTTTTGACCTAATGGGTCAAACTTATATATTACATTAACATTAACATCTGTAATATCGTACATTTTATATATAACAATGCAATCGTCTCATTGTTTTCTCTCAATATTCTGTCTCCTAATTATTTTAAAAATAAGGAAAGGAGATATCTCTTTTTACCGGCTAGACTAATTTTACTTTGTTGAGTCCAAATTAACTATTTACTCATCTTATAGGATTGTAAATTTAGAGTATCTAATGAAGTAACACTACTAATATTTTCCTCAAGTTTTAATACACAAGTATAGCAATAAAGAATTGGTGGGTGGTTGTCACTAGTCATATATAGTAGTCACACAATAAACTTCCAAATGAATGGCTTCAAAACTATATATAATTAATTATAGGGATGTTTTCTAAGCGCCAAGGGGGTTGTTTAGCAGTCAATAAATAATGTTTTTTTTTTTCCTTATTTTTCCTATAACTTCTGTTAAATTTTACATATACAAGTGAAGATGTAAAATCCACATAAATTAATCTTAACTAGGGACCAAAATTGCGATAGATTTCGTTTAAATTAATGAGTATTTCAATTTTACTCCAAGATAATTTCCAAAAAAATGAAAAAAAAAAAAATCTCGTTTTCAACTCTAATTTTTTTACTAAAAATTTGATATTGAACATAGTAAAAACAGTTTTTTTCATTTGTTTCTACTTTAATATTTCTGTTCCAAGTATCCCAAGGACCGGACCACAAAGAAAATTAAAAACACAAATCAAATTTGACCTAGGGATCTTATTAAAAAAAAAAGAAAAAAAGAAATTAACATCATGAACCATATTGGCACCAATTCTAAACATGAAGGACCAGTGGTGTAATTAATTCAAATATGATTATAAAATTTTGTTTGAAGAGGGTGACCTTTTCTTGCTTATATCATAATATTCCATTTGGAAGGAAAGTGATGAAAAATAATTACGACTGCTTATCAGCCTTTTATTTCATTTTTAAAACCAAGACAAGGGTGTGTTCAAACATGCTGCTAATTTAACCTCTATAAATACAAATGGCATAAATGAAACACAACATCCACACACACTAACTGTGAGAGATAGAGAGAGAGAAAGAGAACAAGAGAGATGGGAAGCATACTGCAACAGCAGGCGGTGGCCGGAGGGAGCAACCGTATTGTGGCGGTTGATTTTGACAGAAACACCCCGCTGCCTTCCGGTATCATCACTGCTGATCAACAACACCAGGTTTTCTCTCTTCTCTCCCTCGGCCCTCTCTCTCTCTCTAGATGTTTTTTTCTTGGTTTTTCTTAATTTTTGCCTCTTTTGATGATCAGAAACCAGGATGGAGAAAGTTCCTATCGTTTGTGGGCCCTGGTTTCCTAGTTTCTTTGGCTTATCTGGACCCTGGCAACTGTGTGTAACAATCTCTCTCTCTCTCTCTCAACACAAAAAGTCATACAAAACAGTTTCTCATTCTCCCTCAAACGTGCGCACAAAGAGAAAACGCAGAATCTGTCTCTAAAACACACATGATTTGGATAAATCACACCATTAGCCCCTAAACATTGGGCTCAGCGTCAATTTCGTCCATTACATTTTTCATTTTTCCGTCAACTTTCTAAAGTTTCAAAATTAGTCGGATTTGATTCTTAAAATTAACTTACGAATATTGACCAACGGAAGTGGGCATTTACAAGTCACATCACTGGCTGTCTAGATTTGAATAGTAATTTTTTCTAGGGTTTTGATTGGAGTACATACAAACTTTAAGGACTTAAAATTTGATTTATGCATTTTCCGAAAATATATTTGCCTTCTTCATGTTCACTTTTATTAGTGAATTTAATGAGACCAAGAGGTGTTACTCCGGTTGACAAAAGTAAGTGTTTCTTTTCCTTGTCAATCAAGGTTCAACTCCTGGTCGATGTGGAAGAGTGAACCGTTAAGATTGTCCAATATGGTAACTATAAACAAAAAAAAAAAAAAGTTTGAATTTAACAAAATCAATCTCAACGAATTGAAAACAATCTGATTTCATCGTTTTTTAAGTTTTATATTTGTTTTTTTTTTTTTTTTACAGTCTTTTTAAAAAAAAAAAAAAGAAAAAAGAAAAATTGATGTCTAAATTAATTGTGGTTTCTGAATTTGTGTTGTGAAAACAATGATAAGCTTTTGAGGATTTAATTGAAAAACCTAAAATATTAGAATAAAAATGTTAACTTTTTGGAAAAGGAAATTTTATAGATAACTTAGAAATTTATTCAAATTGTTCATTGACTTCAACTCTCTCCGTCACAGTGGAAACTGATTTGCAAGCAGGAGCTAACCATAGATACGAGGTATGTCGACATTAGCTGGGAAATTAATTAATATTTTAATATATGTGTGTACAAAATTGACAAAATACAAGTTTTTCATATTTTATTTATTGGACTCTAATGCCTAGAATATTGAAATAATTGGTCAATAATTCAAAATAGAGAGTTTAATATATAATCATCTTATTTTAATTTTAATTTTAATTTAGGAATAAATATATTAATTATATTTTAACTTGTGTTTTAGTTACATGGTCAATGTTCATCTATATTTTGAATCAAATGTTATCAATTATGATATATATTGTTTGCTGTCAAGGTCAGCCTTCATCGCCACCCATTATCGAAATTCAAACTTCCGGTCATCAAATTTTTTTAGTTCCATGTAATTATTTTTAATGTATTTTTTAGTTATATGTAACTATTTTAAAACATATATAATTTTATAATTTTATATAATTTAGTATTTTATTGCTACTAGTGTCCATGACACAAACTGTGCATTATTATTTTCTCTTCAAGATAATTCCTACTATCATATTTGTTTATAAATATTTTCAGAATATAATATATAGACAAGGCTAGTTGAACTCATCCATGTTGACTTTAAAATTATCTCAAATTCAACTTATACCTAACCTAAGTCGATAAAATATTAAAATTATAAATAATTTGTAAGATATATTTTAATTAATATAAAATAACCAAACAAAGAATAAATAATATTTTACAGAAAAATTAAGTGCTGAAAATTTAAGTATTGAAATTTTAAGTACTGAAAATATCAAAAATTTGTTTGATAAAATTAAATTGCTGAATTTTTTTTGTCTGTCGATAAGTACAAAATTTGAATACTGAAAATTATTTAATTTATATAATTATTTTTAAATTTAATTTTTTACTAAAATCAAGATTATCCAAAAAAAAAAAAAAAAAAAACAATCTCTATACTCTTCAATATACCATATACAAGAGTTGCATTAAAAAGTTCAAATTTCTCCATCACTGCACTGGTAAAGTGGGTGAACATGATCATAAATATTAAAAATAAATAAATCCTAAGCATCTCATGTGCTCTCTTGCTGAAATGAGATCTGAGAAACTCTATGAAGAAAGAGATTGAAGTGCAAAATGGTCACAATATAATAGAAAACACAACTGATCGTATTCTGCAAATGAAAATAAGTGGTTCACTCTTGGCTGAAATTTTAAGGCAACTTAATTATTTAAATTATACCGATTATATTTATCAAACAAATTTAATTAACTAAATATTTAATAATAATCAATTTTAAGTACGTAATTACATTATTAAATAAATATGCCCTTACTTACAAAAAAAAAAATAGTAAAAAAAACTTATTTACAGGAAAAAAAATATAAAAGAATATAATTAAGAGCCACAACATAGAGAACTCTAAAATCAATACATCTTTTAAAACGTTTGTAAATATCATTTATTCTTGTTTATTATTTTTATTGATTGAAATATATTTTGGTGATTTGTTGATATTTTTTGTATTTTATAAAGGAAATATCATTGGAATTTGAAATTTTTTGAAGTCAACATGGTTTTTTAGTAATTTAACATTAAAAAGGACAAAGGAGTGGACAATTTCTTAACAACTGTTATGAATTATAAAAAAAAATTATTTAAAATAATATTATAGATTTTGTATACTATAAATGTGTACCGTACAACTACCTAATCAATCCAATTAGAGTATAGATTTGTTATAATTATTGAAAATCTTAGGGTGTGTTTGATATATATGGAAAATGGAAAGGGAATGAAAAATAGAAAGGGAAATGAAAAAAAATTGTGTTTGGTATGGAAGGAAAATAGAAGGGGAATGATAAAACACAAATTTCTAGACAAGATTTTTCTCCCCCAAATTTGAGAGGAAAAAGAGAGAAAAATGGTTTTAGATATCAAAATTACAATTATACTTTAATGATTGATTTTTTAATTTATTTTTGGAATATATGAAGGTAAAATAGTAAATTATATTAAAGTAAATTATTTTTTATCCTTTTATTTTCCTTCCCAACCAAACAATAATAGAAAAAATAATTTTCCTTTCACAATAGATAAAAATATCTTCTTTTTCATTTTTTTTTTTTCCTTTCCCCTCCTTCTAACCAAACATAACCTAACTCTTTGGTTTTATATTATGGATAAAAAATATTTATATATATAAATGCAGCTACTGTGGGTGATCCTTATTGGATTGGTCTTTGCGCTCATAATTCAGTCTCTTGCGGCAAATCTTGGTGTTAGCACCGGTAAGAAATGTCGCTAATCAACAATTTTCATCTGATTTCACTTTAAGCCCCAAAACACAAATTTAATCGCATTTTGTATCTTGAATTTTAAAATGAAACACATGCAGGACAACATTTGTCGGAGTTGTGTAAGGCGGAATATCCAAAATATGTGAAATATTGTCTTTGGTTGTTAGCAGAAATCTCAGTTATAGCCGCTGATATTCCAGAAGGTAATGACCAACACTTTCTTTCAAATCATTATTATAATATTTTTTTTTTCAATTTTAAGATTAATTACATGGTTGTCCACTAATTTTAGGGTTAGCAAAAAATATTTTTATTTTTTTCAATAAAGTTATATTGCTATTTGTTAATATTTAGTAGTTTATTTTTTGACAGTGATTGGGACGGCTTTTGCACTAAACATATTGTTCCATATTCCGGTGTGGGTTGGAGTTCTTTTAACTGGATTGAGCACTCTTGTACTACTTGCCCTACTGAGATACGGGGTAAATCCAAAAATATTAGTTGAATGTGGGTGTGTATATATACATATATATATTTATGTCTTTCCCAAAAAAGTCAGGATTTCTTTTGCGACAGGAGATTTTAAAATATTTATTTTTTTAACATTAACATAATTGTTTCTTTATTAGCATTTCTTTAGTTTTTTATTTTCCTATTATTTTTTATTTTAACTTGAAAGAATATGCTAAAAATATACAATTTTTCAATCTAAATTTTGCACAAAATATACAGTTTTCTTAATTTATCTTTATAAAAAAATAAAAATAAAAATAAAAAATGGAGAGAGAAAGAGAGCTAGATAGGAAAAATGTTAGTTATTCTTTTTTTATTATTTTAAAAATAAATAGCAAATTTCAATTAGATCCGTGCAGTGACAGTGAAATCTCCTATTATTGAAAATCTAATTCTGGAACTCCTCGTTTATTAAAATAACTTTGGAACTCTCCTCGTGTTAAAATAACTTTGGAACATTTAAGCGATAGGGAGTCTTTTAGTTATTTTTAATAAAAAATATGTGAACTAAATGAAATTCACTTAAAAAATAAAGAACAATTAATCCATTATATATTTTCTTAAAATAAAATGTGAATTTCTTCTTTTGATGCCCATCCCCCATTCCAGCACTCTTTCTGTTCATCTTCTCCGGCGATATATGTTGTTTCAGCTTGGTCGATTCGCCGGCCATGACTAATTGAGTTGTTTTTTTTTTTTCCTTGGCGGGTTTGGATTAGGTGAGGAAGCTGGAGATGCTAATCACACTGTTGGTCTTCGTAATGGCGGCCTGTTTCTTCGGAGAAATGAGTTACGTTAAGCCTCCGGCGGCCGATGTGCTTAAGGGAATGTTTGTGCCGAAACTCAACGGCAATGGCGCCACTGGCGACGCCATTGCCCTCCTCGGTGCCCTAGTCATGCCGTACGATATATTCCCATTTCCTGTATAACTATTTACCGAATTAGAAGGTCATTGCGATCCATCAAATTTTGAAAATTTAAATCTTAGCCCAAGTTTTTGGCAAAATTTTCAAATATTTAATTATAAATCATTGGTCCCAAAGTTTAAGATTGGTATGAATTGAGTCCTTGAAGATTTTATTGTTTTTCGCTCCCAGAAACTTGGGTATATGAAGGAAGTAAAACATGTGTATCTTATATGAAGGACAAATTTAAACGTTGATTGAATTGTCTCCATATTTTTCTTTATCTGGGGCCAACTTAAAAAATGATCATTTTGTTTGTGAACAGGCACAACCTCTTTCTCCATTCAGCACTTGTGCTTTCCAGAAAGATCCCAGATTCTGTTCGTGGGATTAATGTGAGCATTTTCCGATGATTGTTTTTGGGCATAAATGTGAAATTTGACTAATACTTTTGTCGGTTGTTTACAGGATGCATGCCGATACTTTTTGATTGAGAGTGGAATTGCACTATTTGTGGCATTCCTAATCAATGTTTCGGTTATTTCGGTATCAGGAACTGTTTGTTCGGGAGAAAACCTCTCCCAAAGCGACATGGACAAATGCAGCGATCTCACCCTTAATTCTGCTTCTTTCCTTCTCAAGGTTCAAACCCCAAACCCTAAACCCTAAACCCTAAACATATTTACCCTTCAAGTTTGGGTCTAGTTGTACTTACTCCCTAGTTTGACTCTCTCTAAATTTGCAGAACGTATTGGGAAAATCAAGCTCCACCATTTATGCAGTTGCATTATTGGCCTCAGGGCAAAGTTCAACCATCACAGGCACTTATGCCGGACAATACATCATGCAGGTACTGCCCGAAAATTTATTGATAAATCAGGACTAATTTTTAAAATGTCTTGCTTAATATTGAGAAAATTAAATTGATGAGATTGAATTAAGAACAAAAATTGGGATAGTTGGTGATTAGTCCTAAATAGCTGGTGTAATATGTTATTAATCCCATTTAAAACATTACTTTTGATTTAGTCATTTAAATTGATTTTTGGTTGTGTATTAATTCCGCATGTGCTCACGCCTGTATAATATTAGTTACATGTATCTGTGTAATATTAGTTATGGGTTACAATTACACGTAACCATATTACATGTACTTATGTAATATTTTTTAGTTACATTTAACAAATATTTTACACAAAAATTAGATACATGTAACTATGAGAATACAACACGTATATTAGGTTTTCCATCTTTTTTAATGCACGGAACTAAAACACAAATTGCAATTACGCATGAGACTTTCTTAAAATTAAAGATAAAATAAGGGACTTGCCATAAAAATATTCAAAAAAAAAAATTGGAGAGAAATTTTCACCTAAAAATTTCACCCCTCCAATTAAATTAAATTATATTTTGTACTCTTTTATTTTTATTTATTTATTTTTCCCTGAACAGGGCTTCTTGGATCTCAAGATGAGGAAATGGATTAGGAACCTAATGACAAGGTGCATTGCCATCACCCCTAGCCTGATTGTCTCAATTATTGGTGGATCTTCTGGGGCTGGCAGACTCATCATTATTGCATCGGTTCGTATACCGGAAAATTATACTTAAAAAATTTATTTGGGAAAAAAAAGTAAAATATTACCCCTTTCCGAATTTAAATCTTATCTGGAAAAAATATATTCAGACACTATATTTTTCATTGGAGTCATTTAAAAAAAAAAAAAAAAAAAAACCAAAAAGATCTGCATAATTGAAAACTCATTTTACAGAACTTATTTTCTTTTGGTTTTTTAGATGATTCTATCATTTGAGCTACCATTTGCTCTCATCCCTCTCCTCAAGTTCAGCAGCAGTTCCACCAAGATGGGTCCACACAAGAACTCAATATATGTGAGTTTCATTTGTTTCCTTTAACAAAATTTTCATAAACACTTGACTAACAATCCAAACTTGCCAATTTTCAGATCATTGTGTTCTCATGGATTTTGGGGCTTGGAATCATAGGCATCAACATCTACTACCTCAGCACAGCCTTTGTGGATTGGCTTATTCACAACAACTTACCAAGAGTTGGGAATGTCTTCATTGGGATCGTAGTTTTCCCCTTCATGGCTACCTACATCCTTGCTGTCATCTACCTCATGTTCCGTAAAGATGTCGTCGTTACATTCGTGGATCCCGCAAAAATCGAATTGACAGCCCAAAACCAATTGGAAGATGGCGTACCTGCCAATTCTAATGGAGTGTCGGAGTCAAAAAGAGTACCGTACAGAGAAGATCTTGCTGATATCCCCTTACCAGAATAAAAAAAAAAATCTTCGTGAATCTTAATTACTAGTACCCTATTTTAAAAATTAAGAATGTTTAAGGATCCTACTTATATCATGTTGCCAGAGTAGAGAATCTTTGTTTGCTCGAGCAAGAATAAATAAAGTCGTAGGCAATGTATAAATAGTGACTCAAAGGCAAGAAGCCAGGCAATGTGTATTGCATATCGAAACGTGTTGGCCTTTTTTTTTTTCTTCCTTGTATGGATAAGGATCGTATGGTAATCGTAACTTCAACCATAATAAAATTATTTTCTCATTCACTAATTACCGGGTACCAGATTAGATACAAATGGTGATTTTATGTGATTGTATAGTTAAACCATTATGGATTCCTCTTGAATTGTATCATTTTCATTCATATCAATTCATTCATACAAGAGGTGTATATATAGCTTGATTCTAGACATGAAACCCTAGAATCAAGCTATCATATCTCCAATTATCTCAATTACAATCTCAATCAAATATATAAAATAGGAAGGTAGAATTACACTAAATTAGGAAGGTAGAATTATTCAACACTCTCCCTCAAGTTGGTGCATAGATGTCTCACATGCCCAACTCATTCAAAAACTTTAAGAATACCCGATTTGAGACTGCTTTGGTGAGGATGTCAGCCAACTGATCATCTGATCAAATCTTAGGCAATTTCACAATCTTTCCATCCAATTTTTCCTTAATGAAAAACCTATCGACCTCCACGTGCTTTGTACGGTCATGTTGAACTGGATTATGCGCGATGTCACATGCTGCTTTATTGTCTCAAAATAATTGGATCGGTTTCTTAGATAGATAACCCAAATCTTGTAAAATGAGTCTTAGCCATAATGTCTCACAAAGTACATTTGTCAAACCTCTGAATTCGGCTTCTGCACTTGAGCGAACGACAACATTTTGCTTCTTGATTTTCCATGTCACAAGATTACCTCCTACAAATGTAAAGTATCCAGAAGTAGACCGTTTATCACCTACATCACCAGCCCAATCAGCATCGGTATAGGCTTCTATGCTTCGATGGTCTCCGTTTTTAGAGAATAATATTCCTTTTCCTGGAGCAGACTTTAGGTACTTTAAAATGCGAATAACTGCATTCATATGTTGTTCTTCAGGATTATGCATAAACTGGCTGACAATACTTAAGGCATAAGTCAGATCTGGCCTGGTATGAGATAAGTACAACAATTTCCCTACAAGTCCTTGGTATCTTCCTTTGTCAACTGATACCTGATTGGGCTCAACACGTAACTTTAGACCTTCTTCTATTGGTGTATCAACTGGTTGACATGCTGACATACCAGTCTCTCGCAATAGATCTAGTGCATAATTTCTTTGAGATAGAACTATCCCTTTCTTAGATCGGGATACTTCAATCCCGAGAAAATATTTCAGAGGACCTAGATCTTTCATTTCAAATTCTTTTGACAAGTAATCTTGTAAGGCTTTCCTTTCATTAGGGTCATTCCCTGTAACCACCATATCATCTACATATATAATGAGCACAGTTTATCTTACCTTGCTTCCTTTTGAGGAAAAAAGTATGCTCTGAGTTGCTTTGATGATAGCCAAAGGCTATCTAGATTTTGTAAACCTTCCAAACCATGCTCTAGGAGACTACTTCAGCCCATACAATGATTTCTTTAGTCTGCAAACCTTTTGCCTGTGTCTTTCGGGTATCATACATCCTTGTGGGAGATCTATGATAGTTCACCATCCAAAAAAGCATTCTTCACATCAAATTGTTGTAAGGGCCAATCCAAGTTGGCAAGTAAGGACAGCAGAACACGAACTGTGTTGATTTTGGTTACAGGCACAAATGTTTATGTGTAGTTAATCCCGTAGGGTTGAGTGTATCCCTTTGCTACCAGTCTTTCTTTAAAGCGCTCAATTGTGCCATCAGCCTTGTACTTCACGGTATAGATCCATCGACATCCAACTGGTTTCTTTCCTGGTGGAGGATCAACTAGTTCCCATGTTTCATTCTTTTGCAAAGATTTCATCTCCTCGTTCATAGCTGCTTTCCACCTGGGATCAAATAAGGCATCCTGCACATTGTTAGGAATAGATACAACAAATAATTGATTCACAAATGACATATTTGATTCTGACAAACGATGGTTGGATACATAATGACTTATGAGATATTTTACTTTACTAGAGAGCTTAGGTTCATATGTGGATTTAGGAATACCTATCGTGTGGCGTTGTGGTAATTGTCTCTTGTGTGGCTCATGAATATCTTCAATAAACGATTGGTGTGATATGTTGACTGGGGATGGAGTTACATTTTCTAGAACCTCGGTTTCTGGCTGAGTTGGAGAATGATCCACCTCTTCAGTTATTTGTTGTTCATCACTCTTTTGATCTAATCTCATACCCTTTATTTCCAATTCAGCCAATTCTTCATTTACTCCAGTCTGCGAGTCATCACCACTAAAATCCAATGTCATATCAGTTATCTCCAAGTTGCCCCCATCTTGATTATCATAATCTAGACTTTGAATTTTCTTTTGGTACTTCCCCTGAAATTCAGGTTCGGAGAAGTACATTGTATCTTTATGGAAAACAACATCCATTGTGATAAATAATCGGTGTGTTGGAGGATGATAACACCAATATCCTTTTTGATGAGTGGCGTACGCAACAAAAACGCATTTTAATGCTTGAGGAGTTAACTTGGTACGTTGATACTTGTGTAGATGTACAAACACCACACATCCAAATACATGGGAGGTAAACTTGAGACAGTTGGAGCCATAATCCCATCATTTAGAGATTGGAACGGTGTTTTGAAATGGAGGGTGCTGGAAGGTATCCGATTAATTAAATAAGCTGCTGAAATTAAAATTTCTCCCCAATAAGATAGTGGCATATGGGCTTCAATTAACAAAGCTCGAACAACCTCCAACAAGTGTCAATTTTTTTGCTCGGCCACCTCGTTTTGTTGAGGTGTGGTGGAGCAAGTTGTCTGATGGACCATTCCTTGTGCTTCCAAATAATGCTGAAATTCAGTACTTTGATATTCTCCACCATTGTCACTACGAAGAACTTGAATATTTCTATTGTACTGAGTTTCAATTCTTTTATGAAACTTTTAGAATAACAAGTTCACTTCACTTTTGGATTTCATCAAGCAAAGTCATGTCATCCTGGTACAATCATCAATAAACGTTACAAACCAACGTGCCTCTCCCAAAGTGTTGACCTTCGGCGGACCCCAGACGTCAGAATGAATAATCATGAACGGAAGTGGACTTTTATTCAACTGTAATGAAAATGAAGAACGATGACTCTTTGCAAGTTTACAAGTCTCACAGTGAAAACTAGAGACATCGACTCCTGTAAATAAACTGGGAAAATGCCTTTTGAGATATCCAAATGAAGCATGTCCAAACCGGCGATGCCGTAACCATATTTCTTTCCTATTTTTATCTTCAGAATCAGCTACTACCAGAGCTTGTCGTAGGATTTCGGTATTGTTTGATTCCAAGTCCAAGAATATAGCTTCTCTTGTCGAGTACCATGACCAATCGTTTTTTTAGTTTTGATGTCCTCAAACACACAAAAATCAGGCCAAAAAATGACAACACAAGATAAAGTAACGGTTATTTGGAAAACTGACAAAATGTTATAATTTAAAGATAGAACAACTAAGACATACTCCAAATTTAATATATTGGTAAGAGTTAAAGATCATTCCCTAATAACTGGGGTCGAAGTTTCATTTGCAGTAGAGATGAATTTTTGGGTGGAGTGATTTAGTGATGAGACTTGTCTAGAATCATATGTCATGTGATCTGTTGCACCAGAATCAATTATCCATGTATTATTCAAAACAGGTGTTGCAGTGTTTAAAACCTTACTACCGTTGTCTGCAGCTACAACTGTCACAATGGAGTGCTTTTGATGATTTTTGTTTGTGCCCTCCGCCTGTCGAACTAATGGAAAAAATATATTTTTTTCACTCATTTTTTTTTTCTTACCACACAAATTAAACAAGTACAATAATCATCTATTCTGTGCTAAGTATATTTCATCCAACAGAGCCGCAAAGAAAAGACAAATAAAAAACAAACTCAAGTCATCCAAAAAAGAGAAAAATTCAATGGTCAACGAGAACACTGGAGCGAGAGAAAGGTTACCGTGAGAGCTCGATAAAATCGGAAG
Organism: Eucommia ulmoides; assembly: GCA_016647705.1. Taxonomy (NCBI): domain Eukaryota; kingdom Viridiplantae; phylum Streptophyta; class Magnoliopsida; order Garryales; family Eucommiaceae; genus Eucommia; species Eucommia ulmoides. The sequence goes on from CM028336.1 coordinate 31,938,457, forward strand.
ACTGATCCGGCAAAGAATCTGAATTTGCAACGGCGATACTCCCTCCATTTGTTTTTTTTTTTTTTTTTTTTTTTTTTTTTTTTTATGTTTCGCGATGCCGAGAGCAGCGGTGATTCACCATTGTTATCTCTGTTGCTGGTTTTTAGTTGTGGTATCACCAGGAACATGAAGTAATTGGGATCGATCTGAAGTAACGACGTTGGATTTGAGGCGGCGGCAAAGGAGCGGTCAGCGGACGTCGGCAACGTCGATTGTGGACGGTAGTGTTGTTAGGGCCACTAACCTTGGCAGCGAGCTTCAGATCTGGGCAGCGCCGTGGTGGCAATGTTGTGCGACGGCGATTGAGGTTCGTGTTCTGTGGGATTTAGGGTTTATGGTCTACGAGATCTGAGGACGAAGAGGGAGAAGATTTGTAATATTTTTTTTATTTTTTTTTGAAATTGATCAAATTCAACTTGACTCTGATACCATCTTGAATTGTATCATTTTGATTCATATCAATTCATTCATACAAGAGGTGTATATATAGCTTGATTCTAGACATGAAACCCTAGAATCAAGCTATCATATCCCCAATTATCTCAATTACAATCTCAATCAAATATATAAAATAGGAAAGTAGAATTACTCTAAATTAGGAAGGTAGAATTATTCAACAATTCCTTCCTCAAAATGTTAATCATTTGTTGAAAGACTACCTACTAGAAAACACATTGTTATTTACAAATATAAATAAGGGCAAATGACACTTTTAGTTGCCTACTTGTAACGTTTTTTCTATTTGACCATCCAACTTAATTTTTCATACACAACTTTGCGTTTTTTATTTTTACCGTTTTCAGTAGTTTTACCATTTTTAATTTTTAACCGAGATTTTTTCATTTTTTTTTTATTTTTTCAAATGGGGCTTTTTTAATGGTTTTTTTTTCTTTGCTTAATTTTTTGGCCTTTGGTTTCCAGACGGGTCTTCTTTAATTTTTTTCCATTGTTTAGGGCTGTCATTAAAAATTATAAATGGACCAGCCCATGGCTATGATGCCTGTAGACACGGCATTTTGACCACTCCGCAAAAATTTTATGCTTTCTTTTATAGTTAACTTTGTTTTTATCTAACTTCGTTTTATATTATTTTATTTTCAGAAAATACCAAAAAATAAAAAAATAATAATAAAGAAAAATAAGAAAATTGAAATAAAATAAAGGGAGTGAAATGGAAAGGAGGAAAATGGGGTTGAAGGGGGGATAAGAGGAAAGAGAGAGAAAATGAGTGGGGGCCCTTTTTGGTCAAAACCATGAGAGAGATAGGAGAGAGAGAGAGAGAGAGAGAGAGAGAGAAAGAGGGGAGTAAGGTGAGAGAGAGAATCGAAAGAGAGAAAACGATAGAAGGAGAGGGGAGAGAGAGAGAGAGAGAGAGAATCATGTATGTGTGTACCCGTAGACCCCCCATTTTCCATGTCAGCGTGTATGTGTGTGTGAGTGAGATGAGAGAGAGAGAGAGAGAGAGAGAGAGAGAAGAGAAGAGGAGTAGGTCCCTTATCAAGAGAGGAAAAGAGAGAGAGAGAAAAAAGGTGGGCGGGTCTCGTCTTCGGTCAACCAAGAGAGAAGAGAGAGAGAAAAAAAAAAAAAGATAGGCGGGTCCGTTGGTCAACCATAAGAGAGAGAGAGAGAGGCGGGTCCTGCTGGTCAACCGTGATTTCACGCGCCCACCTATCCAGAACCTTCTTTTTGGCCTATTTTTCTGAATTTGCCTTTTCCCTATTCAACTTGGATTGGGTTGATGTGGCCAAACCAAATTTTTAGGGTTTTCTAATTGATTTTCACGCCCCATCCTTTCCTATAAATAGAACCCTCCTCCTCTTAATTTAGTCATTCAAAAATTGAGAGGAGTAACCCCTAGAAGAGTGATTCTCATCAAAAGCCCTTTCGGAGAGCTGTCTGCAAGAGAGCAAAAACTCAAGTATCGCAATTCTTAACTTGGAACATGTATGTTTTTCTTTTAGCTTTATTTTTTCCGCTTATTTTATTTTTCTCAGACTTTAAATTCCTACAAGTTTTATTTCTATTAATTGTCCGATGAGTTGATGAAAACGTTAGGATGAGGTTCCTCATTCTCAATCTGAATCTTTAAGCGTTTAGACGAGGACACCTATATCTCGCTATTTTTTTATTTTATTTTTGCATTCTTTCTTTATTTATTTTTTGTTGCAATTCAAAATGCAAAACTAAAAAAAGTAAGCCGTCCGATAATCCAATGAAGATGTTGGGGAGGGTTTCTCGTGCCTAGACTTAATCTCCGAGCATTAGGTAAATGATGTTTTCATTCTTTATTTTTATTTATTTTATTTTATTTTATTTTTTCTTGTTATAAAAAATCCAAAAAAAAATAATAAAATCTTAATTTGTGGGAATTAATCCTTACGAACCTTAGGATGAATCTGATTATTCAATAAATCGTGAGAGAATTTTCCATGACCCCGTTTCAATTCCCCAAGAAGAGTGGAATTTAGAAACGGTTGGTTTTAGGAAATCTCTTCCCTCGGTCAATCTGTTTTTGGGGTGCCTAACACCTTCCTCGAGCGTAACCGATCCTCGAGTTCTTAAATGAATATTTGGTTTGACCATGTTTCTGGAGTCAATTTTACTTAGGCATTTTAAAATTGTTTTCTAAAAATTCTTTGACTTAGCACACTATTTAAATCTAATGCTAGGTGGCGACTCCTTATTTTCAAATGGCCTAAGTACATTTTTAAGAAAACCGATGCTTTAGAAAACCCCTCTCTCTTTAAACTTCTTATTATTTAATATTATTTTCCTTTCAGAAAATCGAGGCGCGTCAGTTAGCGACTCTACTGGGGATAATTAGAGAGTCGAGCCTAATATGTCAAAATAAGTCCAACTAATCTAAAGTCCAAATGTTAAATTTTATTTTGTTATCTTTTCCTTCCATTTTATAAGTAAGTTGTGATTTTTTTTTCTTTCTTTTCTCTCGGGCTCTTATATTGTTGTAAACCCTCCAAAACAAACACGGTCGTCTTGTATCCGTATTGTCTCATCGGGATTCTATGATACAAAATGTGGAAGGGGGTTTGATACTTCATAGATTGATGATGTCTTAGCAAGTCTTAAAAACTAAATAAGTTAAAAAAAATTCAATACTGATGAGAATGACAAAATATTTTTCATAAATTATTATCTATTTTGGTCAATCATTATCGGAATTGAGAACTTCGAACTCGAATGAATTTTGAGAATACCTAAGACCTACGTGGACTAAAAAATGGGTTTGTGGTAAGAACAGAACAAAAAAGAAAAATTGGTCCCAGAAAAGCAATTTCAGCTCCCCCATTCGAAGTCCGGTCTTTACTTGCAATTTAGCCCATACTCATTCTAGGATAACATCAGAAGGAAATCACAAATCTCCCCATACAGCCCAGATGACTCGGATGCAAGAAATCATCAACATGTTGAGGGAAAGAGTCAACAAACATAGTCAAAGAAAGAATGCAGTATACCAAGATATATCCTGGTTCAGCAAGCTAGCCTTGCCTAATCTAGTCCCCCGAGCTCCACAGACATTTGCAACCACTAAACCCTTGATTCCTTTACTAGGTAGGAACTAAACCTTTATAATTCACGATTCTTTTTCCAGGCTCAGAATCAACCTTTACAATTGTACCATTTTCCTAGGCCAATGATGAATCCTATCTTTTTATCAGGCTAAAGACTAACCTCACCACTCTCTCAAGTATCCTTTTAACATGTAAAGATTGAACATTTACAATTCACTCAAAAAATACAATTCAATTATAGGGAAAATCAAAATCTAATTCTTTTCAAGGGAAAAAAATAGCCTAACATTTTTGCAGGATAAAGGTTAAACCCTATTTTTTTCATAGGAAAAAAATAGAAACCTAATTACCCTGACTAGATACTGTCCTAAACGTGTCTAATCTTCTCAAACTCACAATTAAAAAATATGAGTTTCTTCCTACAAGGCGCTTCTACCACCTCAATACAAATATTCTCAAATAATATCCCAAAAATTACTACGTGATAGATACAATGTGAGACAAATAATATCGGATTAAATAAATCAGTGGATAACACAATTTAGAGCACATAATCAGATAATCAAACAAAATTGTTTTTTTTTTTCCAGGCTTTTAAATTTGAAAATGATTTTTTAACAATCTTATAACCAAACAATCAATAATAATATGAATTCAAAATAAAGAACAAAATCCTGGAAAAAGCTCACCCAGAATACACCGAAGATGGAAACATAATCTCAATAGAACACAAATCGGTGACATCAAATCAATAGCGTTTTAGATCATGAACTTAGCACAAATATCTCACACAAATTTCAGCAGAAAAATCACTCTTATAAAAGCTCAAAACTGATTGTTCTTGATGTATTTTCTCTCAATGTCATAGGTCTATTTTTATAGACAGATATCAAGTCCTCTAACGGCTACTTTTCAAAAGATGTCTCTAAAAGGCACTCTTAGACCCCATATAATATTATCTTCTATTTCAGGGGTAATCTACTTAAAAAATATCTTTTAAATCTCTCAAATAAGTTCATGAAATATTTCTTAATTTACAATCACAAATATAGGAAGTATTAATCAACTTAAATTAAGAGAATCATAAATTATGTGGACCAAATCAATAAGGATAATCAAATAGATGTACCATATCTTTAATAAGTTCAAATCACTCAAGTCTTTCCCTTGGAATCATAAAAAATGGATAGTTTTTTACCAAGAGATCAAGTCCCACAAAATCACAACAGACACTGTCGATTGACCAAACCCATTATTTCGATTGATTGAATGAATCAAAACCAAAACCAAGCCAAAAACTCAACCCCAATCGATTGACCAAATTTCCCATTTGGTTGACCGAATGGTTCAGAGCCCAACCCTACCAAAATCTTAAGCTCAGTCGGTTGACCAAATTTTACCATTCGGTTGATTGAATGATACAGGGTGGTTCAATTGTGCTCCGAAAAACACACTGAATCAAATGGTTGACCAATTTTTTTCCAATCGGTTGACCAATTGATACAGGTTAGTCCATTTCTGGTTTACAAACTCACTAACTCAATCGGTTCATTGATTGTTCTCAAACGGTTGACCGATTGGTTCAGGATGTTCACTTCCATGGTTGTGCAAAATATCTGACAGGCCTGACCTACCTGAAACATCCGATCGACCCAGCTTGATTTGGTTGGGTATATTGAGCTGTAATAATCGGATCGGGTAAAACCCTATCCGACCACATCCTTTATGGATCATGCCTCGGTTTTGGATCCTCCACCCGTGAAACAATCGACCCGACCAATATATGTATGATATGTGTATACCAATGATCACTTCACAGTTCACGTGCTTCATTTTCATCATTTCATTTCCAATTTTCAATCTTCCTCCTCCATCTTGAAAACCTAAGCGACGTCTTCAATCTTCCTCATTCGTCACCTCTCCACGCTCTTATTAATCCAGCCTCCAAAATCATTCGACTAGGCTTCGATTTGCACATTAGCCTCCAAAATCCTTCGTCATCACTTCGTAAATCGTAAGTCTCCGTTCGTTTATTTGTTTCTTCTACAATGGCTATAAAGGCCTTTCAAGGTTCATCCAATGTTCCATTCCGTTGCTTCATCTTTTCTTTGATTCCCTTCTTGTTTGATTTAAAGCCAAAATCTAAAACGAAACATTCAGTCTTTTGTGACGGTAGGCCTCGTGAGACACGATTGCTGAAATCAGGCCTAAAAATGTTAGTTCTTCTATTTGTCAGATTTGTTTGTTGTTCGATTTGTTTGTTCTTCAATTTTGATTCTATATAGATTAGGGTTTTAATTAGGGTTTTTGTTTCTGTTTCAATTTCTGTATCTATTCATTGTTTCAATTAGGGTTTCAATTTTAATTTTTGTTTTGATTTTGATTCTGTTTCTGATTCTATATCTATTCGTTGTTTTGTTTTAATTAGGGTTTTTGTTTCAATTAGTATTCTATTTGGATTAGGGTTTCAATTGGTGTTCTGTTTGGATTAAGGTTTTTGTTTCAATGAGTGTTTTTGTTTAGTGTTCTGATCCACGATCCCAGGTTAAGTGTTCTGTTTCAATTAATATTGTGTTTCGATTTTGATTCTGCATGGATTAGGGTTTTGATGAGGGTTTCAATTAGTGTTCTGCTTGGACTAGGTTTTTGTTTCAATTCGTGTTTTTGTTTAGTGTTCTGCTTTAAAACATGAATACATGATCTGTTTGAACATGTTTGAACCTGTATTTGTTTCTGATTTGTTTTAAAACGTGAATACGTGAATATATGGTTTTAAAACATGAATACACGATCTATTTAAACATCAATTAATACATGATCTATTTTTGTTTCTGTTTATGTTTCTTTTTGTGCTTTAAAACATGAATACATGGTTTGGTTTCTGTTTCTATTTATGCTTTAGAACATGAATATATGGTTTGGTTTTTGTTTATGTTTTGTTTCGATTTTTAATACATGGTTTCTATTTCAAAATTTCAATTTCTGTTTTTGTTTCTGTTTGTGCTTTAATACTTAAATACATGATTTGCTTTAAAACTTGAATACATGATCCGTTTGAACTTGTATTTGTTTTGTTTATGTTAAAGGAGATGGATAAACTTTATGTTAAAGGAGGTGAATAAACTTTCTAGAAATATAGTTTTGTTTCTATTTCAAACTTTTAATTTTTGTTTCATCCTCTCGTTTTTTCAGGGAGTATTTTATTGCTAATTCGTTCTGTCCACGTGTTCGAGCAGCTAGACCGTTTGTGCTATTATGGAACATGTTAATGATGAGGGTTCTTCTACACCCCTCGAAGGTAACCCTCTAACTACTGCCCCTGCTCCCCCTACTACTAAAAAACCACCATTAGCTAAAAATGTGAAGAAACATGATAATACTAGTAGTAAGAAAGTTTCTGAGGTGTGGAGTCATTTTACAAAATTTCTTGATAAGGATGGAAATCAAATGTCGTCTTGTAATTATTGTGGAAAAGTGTATCACGCGGATGCAAAAACTAACGGGACTAGTAATTTAAAGGCTCACCTTCACGTTTGTAACGATCATCCGCATAGGGAGTTGCCTAAGGGACAAACTCAATTAATTAGTCAAGTTAAAAAGGATGGCCAAGATAGTCTTGTATTAACTACATTTTTCGTGGCTATTGCAAGAAGAGCTCTTGCAGAAATGATTATTTTAGATGAATTTCCATTTAGATTTGTTGAAAATTATGGCTTTAAAAAGTTTTGTTATGATTTACAACCAAAATTCAAAACTATTCCATGTCGTACTACGATTGCTAGAGATGTTGTGAAGATATATCATGAGGAGAGAGAGAATTTAAAAAAAGTTGTGCAGGGTTGTAGATTATGCTTGACCACATGCATTTGGACTTCAATACAAAATTTTAATTATATGTGTTTTACGTGTCATTTTATTGATGATGATTGGATTTTGCACAAAATAATATTAAGTTTTTGTGTTGTTGAAGATCATAATGGGAAAATGATTGGGAAAAATTGAATCGTGTTTACGGGAATGGAATATTGATAGTTACTTTACCTTGATGGTTGATAATGTGAGTTGTAATAGTACTACTATTAGATTCTTGCAGAGAGTAACTAAAGACTGGAAGGGTACAGTCTTAGCTCATGAATTCTTACACATGCATTGTTGTGCTCATATTTTGAATTTGATTGTATGTAATGGATTGAAAGAACTGCATGAGTCAGTAGTTAAGGTTCGGGAAGCGGTTAGATATGTGAAGGGTTCACCGAATAGATTTTATGTTTTTAAAAAATGTGTTGAACTGCTTAATATTGAATCGAATAGTCTCTTGTGTCTGGATATTTCAACTCATTGGAATTCCACATATAAGATGCTAGAGAGTACTAAAAAATTCAAAAAAGCTTTTGGCAGATTGGAGATGTGGATGGAAGTTTACCAAGTAGTCTAGACTGGAAAAATGTTCATTGTTTTGTGAAGTTTTTGAGGCTATTTTATTTGGTTACAAAGCGATTTTCGGGTACTTTATTTGTTACGTCAAATACGTTTTTTTATGAGATAGTTAGAACTCATGGGAAAATAAATGAATTAATTCAAAGTGATTATCATTTGCTATCGAAAATGGTTTTTAATATGAAAGCTACGTTTGATAAATATTGGGGGGCTGGAAATAACACAAATCTTCTTCTAAATGTTGTTGTTGTTTTGGATCGGAGAAAAAAATTGTCTCATCTTCCGTTTTCTTTCTGCGATATGTATAATGAAGTGTATGCAAATAAGTTACTAGGAAAAGTAAAAGATATTTTTGTTGATCCTAAGATTTTAATGAACAATTAAAGGTTAATATTTTTTGTGGAACTAACGGTTTAATTGAGTGTTTTAGTTAATTAAATTCCAATGATGAAGATACTATGACAAGTTATGAATGAATGCTAAATGATGATGACAAAGATAATGAAAGTTTAAGAGTTTGAAGAAATTAGGGAAAACAACTCAGGTTAATTTCAACTCTTAATATCCCGATTAAGATCACACACGACACAAAAATAATTTTATGATTATATGTGTTTGATAGGATCCTAAATTAGTAAAATTATTTGCTCCTCTGTATTATTGAAAAGAAATATTTATCATTGATTAAAATTGGAGTTAAGTATTTAGTAGAGCTTATTAAGAAAAGAAAATGGATAAAGGGTCGAAAACGTAAATAAGAATGAGTTAAAAATTAGTTTAGGAAAGAGATCCAGTATCCTTAAGTCGACCGAACAAAGAATACAAAACTCTCTGAATCTCTAAGTCGACAGGTAAGTCAACCGGTGAAGAGAAATTGAACTCTTTGTATCTCTAAGTCAACAGGTAGGTCAACCGGTCAAGAAAAAATAGAACTCTATGAATCTCTAAGTTGACAGATAGGTCAAACGATGGCCACAAAATCTTTACCTTGGCTACATCCTGAATCAAACGGTCGACTGATTGGTCGACTGATGGCACAGTTTCAGGATATTGATGATTCCGAATTCATATCTAAAAGTAGACATTTTTGGTTGGTATTTATGAGAGATTTTAGGTATTTTATGATATTTAAGATATGTTACACCTGTTATTTATTTCCTATTAATTTGGTTCATTAAGTTTTAATATTTCTTAATTTTGTACATATAATTGTTTCTATTATATTTAATTGAGATTGAAAAATATTTAGGGGACTTAATTGAGAGTTTTAAAAGCTATTATTAAGTGAAATATACCTTAAATGAAAGGTATCAGTATATGGGGTCTATAGGTGATTTTAAAAGACATATCTTGTGGAAATTAGTTGTTATAAGGCTTGTTTCAAGTAGTTATAAATGAACCTGCGGATTTAACATAATTAAGAGAGATCATATTAAGAACTATTCAGTTCCTAAGAATTTTCTAAGAGTTATCATTCTGATATTATACTAAAAAATATTGTGAGATTATTTTAGAGTTAAAGTTCTTGAGTTAAAGTGCAAATTTATTTGGCGTCAACAATCTGAGCTGTTTAGCGATCTGTTTTGCAATCCATTGGTATTTTTCTGGTGAGATCATTCTAAGTTTATTCTTTAATTGAGTATTTGATTATTATTACTTGTTTGGTGAATTAATCTTTTTGAGAAATCGTTTTTGAATTTTAAAAGCGTAAAAATCTTTTAAAATGATGTGTGTTAATCTAATTACGTGCTTAATTTTGCTACCCACATTCTTTATTATAATCAGATTTTGTTTCCTCACTTTGTTTCTATCACTAGTATTGGGACATTAATTAAGTATTAATTAATCTGAGGTGGTAGAGGCTCTGAGTGGGAAAAACTTATCATTTTTTGTAATTAGTGAGTTGTGTGTAGATTAGATACTATTGGGAGTGTCTAATTAGGGGTAGCTTGGTTTCAATCTCTTCTAGTAAAGAGATTGAGGTGTTAATTCTTCATTTCTAGAATTAATTGTGAGTGATTTTGTAAAGGTTCCATATTTACTTGGGAAAATGATAGTTGAAGTGTTTTTGTGAGGTTTTGATTCTTGAGCCTAAGGTATAAAAAGAATTAGGTTGTGATTCTCCCTGTAATAGAATTAGGTTATTCTTGAACTTGAAAAAGTAGAGGTTATTCCTGAGTCTGGAAAAATAAATTTATAAAGGTTGATTCTGAGCCTGTAAAAAGAATCATTGTGAGGATTTGGTTCCTACCTGTAAAAGAATCTTGAGTTTAGTGGGTGCGAATCTCCGTGAAGCTCAGAGGACTGGATTAGCCAAGAGTAGCTTGGTAAACCAGGATATATCGGTGTGTACTACATTACTTATTTATTTTATTTTATCTTGTGTTATTTGGGTGTGCACCTAGAGCTTATTATACATATCCACTGCTATAAAGATAATGATTAATTTTAGGATAAAATTAATTGTTTAATTTTTTAAGTGTTATTTTTTCTTTGATTTTTTTTTAATTACCTAATTTACCCCCTCTCTTGGATATTCCACTGGGCCAACAACTTTGAATCGGTTGTTTGATTGTTATTGTTCTTTTGAGTCGCCAATTGTTGAGAATATGAAATCGGTGGTAGTACTAGTGGAGTTAGTGGAATTTCATAGAAGCTGGTCGATGTGGATGTAGATGATCCCCATAGATTAATTGCTTCTCGTTTTCAATTTTTTTTTTTTGCGGGGAGACAATCTTTAGGGGGTAAAAATGACGTAGAAAAATATTAGGCCGAAAATCCCGAAGGTGCAAGTGATGAGAATTTTGACATCCTAAATTGGTGGAAACGTAGCAACAATAGGTTTCCAGTATTATCTCGATTGGCAAGGGATGTGTTGGCTGTACTAGTTTTTACGGTTGCTTCGGAATCAGCATTTAGTACTAGGAGGCGTGTGCTTGATCCGTTTTATCTCTATTGATGATAGAAGCCCTTATTTGTTATCAAAATTGGCTTCAAACTTCTGTGTTGATTTTACTTCGAAAGGGAATGGATGATATTGAGGAGTTGTAACAAGATTTAGGTAATTTAAATTATAGTGTTTTTTCATAGTTTTTTTAATTAAATATTTTATAAGACTATAAAAACAATATTAGATTGATTTGTTCTTTGATTTTTGTAGGGGATTTGGATTTGGAGTTATCAAATCCGCAAGGCTCATCTTCAACTCAGGTTATTTATTTAATTGTTTTTTTTTTTTTTTTTTCTTGTTTTTATATTATTTTAATTATAATTTATTTTTTGTTGGTAATTTCTCGAAGCTCCATCTGCAACGTGAATGTGGAAAAATTGGAAGACACATCGCTTCAGTCATCAAGGATTTTATAGTTTTTATTTCATTTAAGAGTTAAAAATTGATTATTATTATTTTATATGGGGTTGTATCGGTAATTTGATAGTTACCGTAATATTCGTTTTGGATGTGTTTTTTGTTTTAAGTTGTGATTATTTTTTTTTTGAATGGTTTGTTGAAATATTGTTTTGAATTTTGATTGATTTTCCTTGAATTAATCAAAATTCAAACACTGAATAATTGGATCGTTAAAAGGCAATCATGTTATGTTTCCATAATGGATTTAGTTTTCCTTCATTATTAGTAATAGGTAAATATATGAAAATTTTGATTAAGTTAGCCCAAACCCGACCACCTGACCTTCAATCCCGAGCCCAAACCTGATCACCCAACTATCGCACCCAACCAAATACCTGACCTTCAACCCGCCCGACACCCGCCAAACTCGAGAATGGTCGAATTTTCCTGTGCCCCGGTCGGTTAACGGGTCCAACTTTTTCTCACCCAAAATGGTCAGGTCGGGTGGCTTGTTGGCCCGAACTTTGGGCTACCCAACCCGTGCATACCCTTATTCACTTCGTTCCCTAAATCTGCTCCAAAACATATTGATTGATTCAGTTAAACGATTGCTTTTCTCGGTTGACTGAATTTTGACTCGAAAATAGAATTTTTTATACTTTAAATCATGTTTTTCAATTAGACCAATTATCATTCTCAATTCACAGGAGGAGCACATGTAAAATCAATAATTAGGATCTTAAACTCTATCATATCAATAAAAACACACATAAAGATAACTCATTTAAAGTGTCGTGTGGGATCCTAATTCGGGTTGCATTAAGAGTATATGAGTAGAGAGTTATTTTCATCTAATTTTCTTCAAGGTCTTCAACACTTTTCATTTCTTCATTGCGTCCATCTTTGCACCCTTTATATTTTCTTCATGAGATCTTCTTCTTCAACAACTATATGGAACTATTTTCTGAAATACTCAACAAACCCATTAGTTTCATAAAAAACATCAACACTTAATTGTCCATCAAAACTTAGGGTTCAACAAAGATCTTTGCCTGAAGATGTTTCGGCGATCATTGAAAGGACCGGCTTTCAGCTGGTACATAACCCTGAACCTATCGCAGATTAAAATGTTGGAGGATCTGGTAGAGGCCTTTTGTGAGCAGTATGTGTACAATAAGGATATCGCACGGGACCGTAATACCCTATACTAGATACCGAAAAAGAAAAATGAAAGCTTCTGGAGGTACACTGCCCACTGGAGGGAAGAGGCTACCAAAGTTGTCCCTAGGCTGAGCGAAGAAGCTTAGTTATAGATATTCAAGTCGATTCAGATGTTGTCATTCTATCGAGATCTCTCGAGCATAACAGTGGCTTCCTTCAGCGATACGATCAAGTAAGTCGAAGTAACGGAAAAGAAAGAATAAGGAATGGAAAAATTGAAGAGTCCTCACCCGATCCAACGAAGAGGTCAGCCCCGTAAAAGAAAAAAAAAATGAATAAGGTAGCCATCATCGTTTCCCCTCTGCAAACCCTTCACCAGAACAACCCCCAAGGTAGCCGTCATCTTTTCCCCTCAGCAAACCCTTCATTAGCCCTCACTACTCTGGAAAAGAAAGAGTTGATAACGCTCTCGGTTACCTATCAAGATATATTTTCTTGGTCCTATGATGATATGGTAGGGCTGGACAAAAGTATCATGACCCATAAGTTGCTGCTAAAGCCTGGGAGTGTACCGGTTAAGCAAAAGTTAAAGAAGCTGAGCCCTACTGTTAACCTTGAGGTCAAGGAGGAGATCGTGAAGAAGTTCAATGCCCGAATCATCGAAGTCTGTAACTATAGTGAATGGCTCTCTAATTTGGTTCCGGTGCCAAATTCGTCGCAATCTTATCGTGATCTTAACTGGGAAAGTCTGTTAAATGATTTTTTGTTGCCAAACATTCATATCATCATCGACAATACCATGGGGCGAAAGCTCTATTCCTTTATCGATGGATTCTCTGGCTATAATCAGATTCTGATGGATGAGGAAGATTGAGAAATGACAACCTTCACCATATCGTGGGGAGTCTTCTGCTATAAGGGAATGCCTTTCGGCCTCAAAAATGCCAGGGCAACGTAAGAAAGAGCAATAATGACCCTCTTTCATGGTGTGATGCACAAAGAGATAGAGATGTATATTGATGACATGATCGTTAAATCCTATGCGAATGAAGACAATCTCTGCTATTTGAAAATGATGTTGAACATACTTCGTAAGTATCAGCTCAAACTCAACCCGGCAAAATTCACTTTCGGGGTGACTTCCGAAAAGCTTCTTGGTTTCAGGGTAAATCGCTATGGAATCGAGATTGATCCTACAAAGACAAAGGCTATTCATAAGATGCTGGTAGCGAATTATTTTTTGCTACAACACCATAAGTGTACAGATCAAGTTTTAATAGTATAGGAAGTGAGTAAAGTTGTCGTATCCACAGGAATTAGTTTAGATCGTCGCTAAGTATCACAATTATCGTAACTTAACTTTATCTAGGCAATCAAATTTTGGATTTTTTTATAAAAATAAACTAAAACAACTAAAATAAATATAAATACATAAATAAAATAAAATAAAATATGGATTTTCGATGCATAAATGTTCTAGGGGCTTGATTTTATCTCGTTACTCCCATGTTTTCCTATTTAGTAATTATTAGTTAATTCCGTTCATTCAATAATTAAGGTCCTTGTGCTATTACTCTCTCACTACCTCTCTCGAGCTTCAAGTGAGAGAATATGTAATCATTTCAATACCGATATCCCTATCCCGTATTTAGATGAAAATATTTGTTATACCTGACCTTATAGATTAAGCAAACTTTAAATATCTCCTGATCTATTAAAGCTTGTGTTGTGTTTAACCTAAGTTCGAATCCAGAATTACCTTTCCCGAGTGTCAAATCCCAAGTTCTCAATTCAACCAAAATATCATGTGAAAGCATACATTAGAATCATTATAAAGATAAACACAATTGAATGACGATTCTAATTGATAAATTCAAAACTCAATTACCTCTCAGTTTCACAAGATCCTAAATTCCCAACTCTAATACTTAAGTGTTGATTTCCTCCCAATTCCAGTTACGAATTCAACCTCTCCAGAGTATAAAATTCGTAACCTAAAATCATCTAACTCATTGTCCACATGAATCAAACACATTAGGCCTAGAAGATGCATGAAATAGAATTAAATCTAACAATTAACAAAATAATCTAATACGGTTCAAACGAGACTTCATCAAGTGCTAGATCTATATTACAAACACAACATAGAACAATCCAAAACTAATATTTTCAATAAATTCATAATTGTAAACATATTCAACACAATATTACAAATACAAAATTAAATCAAGATTAGGGAGAGAGAAGGGAAGAGAAAATGTTTATTATGGGTTTGAGCTCAAAATCTTCAACTCTAAATGCCTCAAATGGTGTTTTCTTCACAAATCGCACCACAAATTGCCACACCATGGGGTGTTTCTCACCCAAAATCGCTAAATATCTGATGTTTGCTCTCCAAATCGCTCATCTTCTTCTTCATCTCCTCTATTTTGAGGCAAAATGGGGTATTTAAAGGGGTCCAAAATTAGGATTTTCGGGTAAAATGATGACACATCCCAATGAGAGCGTGCTGCAGTGCTCAGTTTTGCACGCTACAATGCACTATGGGAAGTGCACTCTGCCGTTTTTGTGCTGGTGCGCGCGTTTTCGTGTTGCAGTGCGGTTTTTGGCAGATCCAACGGCAGCTCGTATTTTGATCGTATTTTTCTCATCCAAATTTTGATTGAAATAATTCAAAAATATATGGAAAGCTAAGACATATATATACAACTTCCATGTTTTGAGTGTTTCCAAAGTCGGATTGTAACATGGTCAAAATTGACCTTGAAGTTAATGGACATGTACTCATTTTACACCATTTTTTCCATTTATTTATATTTCTACAAAAACATATTAAACTAAAAAAAATAATTGAAAACACAAAAATATTTGAACTCAAAAGTACTTGATTTGTTGGTACATAAATTACTCATCAAATACCTCCAAACTCAAACGTTTGCTTGTCTTCAATCAAAAGAAAAAAAAATAGAAGAAAACACAAATCAAGAATTAAAACACTAATGATAAAATTGTGAGTTATGTATCAAATCAACAACCGTGTAGGAATTATTGACAGCACAAAATGATCTAAGTTCAAAGGAAATGCACAAATTGAGATTATGTAGCATTTTAACTTTAAGTATCAATTTCAATCCACTTGAGACTCTAGATGTGTCAGTGCATGCACAATCACTCTTACCCAACTAAACGAGCCTCGGATATATTTATATGCTAAGGCGACATTGATCAATTTCTAGATAAAGAATGCAAGAACAACCATAAGCCCATTTTCGTGTCACTCTCCACTAATAGTGTAGGTACATATGTCATTGAAGATTAAAAAGACTTTGCGGGTGTAATGTATGGCTAGAGTAAAATGTAGATGAAAATGTTGTGTTTAGGCTCAAATCATCATAGACATGGATCACAACTCATGGATCTTGCATGATTTTCGAGAAACAATTTCACCGACTCCCCCTTTCATTAAATATCTTCTTTCAATAAATCCCATAATGTATTATTCACAAAGCACACCAAAACAATAATTTTTTTTTTTTTCAAAATAGGTGAGAACCACACCCCCAAACTCAAAATCAATATTGTCCCTAATGTTGCAGGGAACAAGGTGACAGGCGAGAATACTCACCATTATATTACGACTTTTTTTTTTTTTTATGCGACACAAACACAAAATGGAACACACATATCGATCCACAAATGACTTTCCAAACATAGCCCGTTCTAGTCGTTACACTCAATGATCCATGCAAACATGTCATTTAGTGACAAGTTTAGGAAGTGGAAAAACATGTAGCGGGTCGGATGCACAAAAGTAGGTGATGAAGAATTAGGCAATGAGGCTCAACGGGGGTAATGAGGGGTAAACAATTTTTCTGGGTTAGCTTCAAAGGCCCAAACAATCCAACAAGAATGCCTAAGTCATTTCTCCAATAACACATAACCTAGTATTTCGCCTCGAGTTTTACTCAAATGGGTTCTAGCGTTCATGAGATGTCAAACCCTACCAACAACACATAAATATTTTTCGAGTACCCAAAAGGTCAAGTGATCGTGATTCATTGTGCTCAAGTGTAATGAGTCAATAGTGAATCTCAGTCAATAGTAAATCTCAATGACATGCATTTCAAAAAACCTAAGAGAACATCACGTGTCTAACTCATCATTGATTTTAAGTCATTTCATCTCAACAAAAATCACAATTTATTCAAACAAAACTAAAATGAAAAATAAACTGAAAACATGGCCAAAAGAACACAAGATATAGGACAAAAATCACACACACAATTATTTCCTAACCCAACACGTATACGCCAACATGGGTCTCACCCTCAAACTCAAAGTAAAACATATATTCAAATTAAGCGTAAGGGAGTAATACATGGAGAGACAATCTTGCCTCCGAGTGTGGTCGGCGGTGATGCTCCAGGCAAGGTGACCAGTGTGGGGCTTTCTCTCATAGCGTGCATCCTTAAGCCCCATTATTTGAAATCTTGGGTTGTCTCCCAAAAAGTGCTTGGTTTAACGTCCTCGGATTGACAAAGGAGAAGTGCTCGTAAAAGAGAGGCTTCCGCCCATAGTATGTGTTGGCCCTGTGATCTACTCAAGAAGAGGGTGAATTGGGTAGTTATAAAACAATTAAAACAAATTATCAACTTATAACACTTGAAAAATCAAATAATTAATTTAATCATAAATTAATTATTATATTTATATAGAAGTGGATAAGTGTAAATAACTAGGTGCACACCCAAACAATAAGAATAAAGAAAATTAACAATGCAGTATACTACGATGTATACTAGTTCACCAAGCTACTCTTGGCTAATCCAGTCTTCCGAGCCCCACGGAGAGTCATACCCACTAAACCACTAAGATTCCTTTAAACAAGTAAGAACCAAACCTTTACACAATGATTCTTTTCACAGGTTCAAAATCAACCTTTACAATTTTCTTTTCCCAGGCTCAGGAATTGTCTTATCTTTTTACCAGGCTCAAGACTAACATAATCCTTTCACAGACTAAGGATCAAACCTAATTCTTTTATACCTTAGGCTAAGAATTAAACCTCACAAAAATGACTCCAAATATTCTTTTCACCGGTAAGGATGAAACCGTTACAATTAACACAAATTTAATTCTAATCAGGAAGAATTACGCCTATCTCTTTTCACGGGAAAAAATAACCTAATCTTTTTTATATTTTAGGAGAAGATTAATCCTCAATTTTTTTACCAGAAGAGATTGAAACCCAGCTATCCCTAATTAGATATTCTCAACAATATCTAATCCGCACATAACTCACTAATTACACAAATTGATAAGTTTTTTCTACTCAAAGTTTCTACCACCTCAGATTAATTTAAATTCAATTAATGTCCCAATAAATACTAGTGATAGAAATAAAGTGAGAATTTCAAAATATGATTCTAAAATTAGCGGATAGCAAACAGTTTAGCACGTAATCAAATTTTTATTGAAAATTATTTTAAAATAATTTCAAGCAATTTAACGTTCAGAAAAAAATAATTTCACAAAGATCAAAACTCCAAGCAGTGAATAATAATATCAAATAACAATTAAAAGCAAAAGTTTGGAACGATCTCACCAGGATACCACCGAATGAAGGAAAACTGATTCACAAACTTTCATCAATTTTCCTAAAAAATAATTCTCAAGAATAATCTCACAGTAAACTCTCAGTATATTTTCAAAATAATGACTCTCAAAAAGCTTAGGAACTTAATATCTCTTGAAAGAATGATTGATTGGGATCACTTACAAGTAAAAAAACGCAGGTCTATAAATATTAATTTGAAACAGGCTTTCCAACGGCTAGTTTCCACGTGTCATGACACTTAATTACTTATATAGACCCAATATATTAATATGAATCAATCCTAGTTCAATTCACTTAATTATAACTTTCAAATAATTCAATTAAGTCTCTCAAATATTTCTCAATCTCAAATCGATAGGATAGAAAGTATTAAACGTACCAATTTGAGAAACACTTAAAATATATACACCATATCTTTAGGGATATCGAAATAATAACTATACATTTATAATATACTCAAATCCTCAGAATATCTCCAAGATATTTGATCAAATCCATGAAATCCTCTAATCTTGAAATAGCACCATCAGTTGACCGATCAAAATACACCAGTCGACCGATTGATTCAGGTTGTAACGCAAGCCAAAATTATTCGTTAGTCGGTCGACCGATACCCCATAAGTGGGTTGACCGATCGATTCAGGATGCTTCCCAGGCCATTTTTCGACCATGGTCTGTCAACCGATCATCCATGATGTGTTGATTATCGATTCAGATAGTTCAGTTATTAGCCATAAGTCGACCGATCTCTCCTCGGTTGGTTGACCGATAGATCTAGAGACTTCTCCATTTCTCAACCAATTCTCATCAATTGGCTGATCCTTATTGGTTGGTTGATCGGTCCTTACTGGAACACTTCATCTTTAATTAATTTTAATTCCAATATTCGACGTTTTCGACCCTTTAACCGATATCTTTTCTCGGTTAACTTAATTAACACTATTAATCAATTTTAAATACTAATCTTTCTTAAGTCAATATTTCTTCTTCAATTTCACATTGGAGCAAATATGTTAACTAATTAGGATCCTAATAAAAACATGCATAAATATAAAATCATTTTGTGTCGTGTGTGATCCTAATCGAGATACATTAAAAGTAAAAATTAACCTGAGTTGTTTTCATCTAAATTCTTCAAATTCTTCAGTCTCTTAATGTCCTCTTTGAAAGTCTCTTAGCATCCTTAGCATATTCAACAATTTTTTTCATGATAACATCATCAATGGAACTTTCACACTGAAACACTCAATAAACTTGTTAGTTCCACCAAAAATATCAACACTTAATTGTCCATCAAAATCTTAGGACCAACAGTATGTGTCATATAACACAACAAATGGGTCTTGGTTCAGGACGCCATCAAGCTTGGCTAGATATGACAATAATCGACGCATATGCTCAACACGATTCTGCTCCAACTTATGTGCTTGTTGGCATAGAAAAACAGAGTTGGAAGTGGTGGGGGATAAGTGAGCCATATCGGATCCTCGTAGATGTAATCGTCTACGATCAGTGGTGGCATCACAATTTGGATCTCAAAATGTGAAGAATCACAATTGTCATCTTGTGATTCTTCATCGTCGCTCAATTCTTGGGTTTTCTCCGCATTCGAATCATTTTCATTGAACATACCCAAGTTATTCCCGCTCGTATTCAGTTCCTCATGGTGGCTTTCACCTATGGATGTGGATTGTGCATCTTTCAGTGCCACCGTTCCTAACTCGGCCTCAATAAAGCTAACAAGTTAACCGATTTCCACCTCAAGAGACTTTACGGTCGTGTCGATATCAGCGCAGATCATCTCAATTTCATCAAGACGATCCTCATGCTCATTGAGACGGTCATGAGCTTTCCCCCCCTCCCTCCCCCTAGAAAACTTGAGTCTCTCCCAAGAATGAAACAAACATATCTTTTAGGTTGAGGAAAGACTCCACTAGGTTAGTCTAGAGTGTCAATCCATGGTGCTGAAACGTTGGAACTATCCCCCAAGCTTTGGCAACTTATTGAATAATTCAGACTTTGACAGTCAAAATCCACTATGTCTTCCAACGACAAATAGGCTTCGTTCGCATTTAGTTCGTAAAACGAAGTGGTACCAATTTCTCCTTCTACCCAAGTTTTTGTTCCGGCTTGTAACCCGTCGAGAAAGTTCAGTAGTTGACACTTCTTCGAGAAACTATGATTGGGGAACCGAATGAGCAACTCCTTGTATCTATCCCAAGCACAATAAAATGGCTTATAATCCTGTTGAGAAAAACTCATGAGAACTTGTTGATGAACTATCTCCAAGCACCTCGCAAAACAAACAAAACTAAAAAAATAAAAAATAAAAATGCCTAAATTAAAATCAAATTACATATTCACTATATTAACAACAATCTAAAAAAGCCAGTCCCCGGCAATGGCGTCAAAAACTTGGTACGAATTATTTGTTGCTATAACACCGCAAGTGTACAGATCAAGTTTTAATAGTATAGGAAGTGAGTAGAGTTCTTGTATCCACAAAGATTGGTTTAGATTGTTGCTAAGTACCATGATTATCGTAACTCAACTTTATCTAGACAATCAAATTTTGAATTTTTCTATAAAAATAAACTAAAACAACTAGAATAAATATAAATACAAAAATAAAATAAAATATGGATTTTTTACGCACAAATGTTCTAGGGGCTTGATTTCATCTCGTTATTCCCATGTTTTTCTATTTAGTAATTATTTGTTAATTCCTTTCATTCAATAATTAAGGTCCTCGTGCTATTGCTCTCTCACTACCTCTCCCGAGCGTCAAGTAATAGAATATGTAATCACTTCAATATCGATATCCCTATCCTGTATTTAGGTGAAAACATTCACTATACCCGATCTTATAGATTAGGTAAGTTTTAAATATATCCCGATCTATTAAAACTTGTGTTGTATTTAACCTAAGTCCGAACCCAGAATTACTTCTCCTGAGTGTCAAATCCTAAGTTCTCAATTGAACCAAAATATCATGTGAAAGCATACATTAGAATTATTATAAAGAAAAAAACAATTGAATGACAATTCTAATTGATAAATCTAGAACTCAATTACTTCCTGGTTTCACAAGATCCTAAATTCTCAACTCTAATACTTAAGTGTTGATTTCCTTTCGGACTCACAACAACCTAAGTTATGCACTCTCAATTCCAATTACGAATTCAACATCTCTCAAGTATAAAATTCGAAACCTAAAATTGTCTAACTCATTGGCCACATGAATCAAACACATTACGCCTAAGAGATGCATAAAATGGAATTAAATCTATCAATTAACAAAAGAATGTAACACAGTTCAAACAATACTACATCAAGCCCTAGATGTAGATTACAAACACAACATAGAATAATCCAAAACTAATCTTTTCAATAAATTCATAATTGTAAACATGTTCAACACAATATTACAAATACAAAATTAAATCAAGATTAGGGAGAGATAAGTGAAGATAAAATGTTTATTGTGAGTTTGAGCTCAAAATCTTCAACTCTTAATGCCTCCAATGGTGTTTTCTTCCCAAATCTCGCCACAAATCGCCACACCATGAGGTGTTTCTCATTCAAAATCGCCAAAAATCTGATGTTTGCTTTCTAAATTGCGCCCCCTCTTCTTCCTCCTTCCTCTCCTCTATTTTGAGGCAAAATAGGGTATTTAACGGTGTCCAAAATTAGGATTTTCGGGTAAAAAGATGACACAACCCGATGGGAGTGCATTGCAGCGTGTGTTTTTTAGCACTGTAATGTGCTATGGGTAATGCACACTGCCGTTGTCACACTGCAGTACGGTTTTGGCAGATCTGATGGCGGTTCGTATTTTGGCCGTAACGTTCTCGTCGAAATCTGATTGAGGTAATTCAAAAATATATAGAAAGCTAAGACGTATATCTACAACTTCCATGGTTTGAGTTTTTTAAAAATCAGATCGTAACATGGTTAAAATTGGCCTTGAAATTACTGGACTTGTACTCATTTTGCACTGTTTTGCCCATTTATTTATAGTCCTACAAATTAACACAAAAATATATTAAAATAACAAAAATATTTGAAAACACACAAATATTTGAACTCAAAAGTACTTCATCATATGCCACCACCAAAAAGTGAGAAGGAGATCAATTTTCTAGGCCGATTGAATTTCATAGCCTGATTCATCTTTCAACTCACTGCCACTTGTGAGCCAATCTTCAAGCTGCTTCAGAAATTGAGTAACGGGTGATGGAATACCGATTGTCAGAATGTCTTGGAGAAGATTAAAGCCCATTTGACCAAACATCCAGTTCTGGTGCCACCTCAAGAGGGAGTTCTATTATTACTATATCTGCCGATTCTCAACTCCTCCATGGGAACCATTCTCGAACAGCTTGATGAATCCGAGGAGAATGAGTAGGCCATCTACTACCTCAGCAAGCTCTTCACAAAGTACGAGAAAAATTATACCTTGCTGGAGAGAACCTGTTGTGCATTAGCCTGGTCTGCTCAAAGAGTATGCCATTATATGCTCTCATTGACTACCTACTTGATAGCCAGGATAAATCCCCTAAAGTATATTTTCGAAAAGCCGATTTTATCATAAAAGTTGTGAAATGTAGATGTTTTTAACAGAGTTCAACATCACATTCAAATATCTATTTGTGTTTCAAACTAATTTCGGTCCAACAATTTTAAATTGGTCTTCAAATACTACACTTTTAACTAAAACCTATAAACTAATTTTATAATAATAATAAAATAAAATAAAAAAAACACAAAATTGATTTTATATTTCATTGTACAAAAATCCAAAAAAATTTACTGCGACGGCGATAATTATAATTATCAAATTATCGCGTCGATTTTACAAATGTAAATAATAAATACAACTATTATAAATTAAATAAAAATTCAAATAAAATTCATAGCGCAGTTTCATTCTCACCGGCTTTGCAATCAAAACTGTAAGGTTGTAAGCCAACGTTCAGTAAAATTTCAACCCTTATAATACGTGTATTTAATTAACATAACAAATAAACACATAGGTATGCATCACACATAATTTTCACATAATCATAATTATTTCATGTGAACCAACAATTATAATTCAACAACAACAACAACAACAACAACAACAACAATAATAATAATAATAATAATATAAATTTCACAATAGAGAGATTAAATACATATATTAAAAGAGTTGAAAATTCTATCTGAAATCTGAAGTCGAAATCGCCACGCTAACAATTTTATTTTTCTTTTCATCTTTCTCTTTTTTTTCTCCCTCTAAAAGCCACAGCAACCCAAAACATATATATATATATATATATATATATATATATATATATATATATATGATAGGAAAGGCTAATGATCATCAATCCATATTATTATTATTATTATTATTATTATTATTATTATTATTATTATTATTATTATAACATTTACACATGTCCATGCTACTAACTATATAAACATACTTGGTTGATTTTTGTTGCCTTCACCACGAAGGCAACGATTTCATCCCAGTATTTAATTCATTTGTTACACATATATATCCATATTAAAATAAGAAAAATATTAATTATATTTTAAAACTCTCAAAAAAAAATAACACAATAGTCCCAAAATTTTTAACCGTCAATTTAAAATTAACATTTAACCTAAAAAATTATCAAATATTATTTATATCATAAATTTACAAAACAATCCCAAAAATATTAAAAATATATATTTTGGGGTATTACATTCGACCCCACATAAATAAATTTTGTACAAAACAATAATAATTCAAAATCGCACTTCACTGCCACGTTAGTTATTCTCGGTTTAAAAATAATAACTGAAAGTCACCACCAACAATATCCCGCATGATATGCCCTCCTATCGAAATCACACTATATCATAGTCAGATAATAAAATCACTTTTCGCATTAAGAAATTTACTTGATCCGCATCACGTTATAAAATAATTCATTTTAATAAACCTTTTATTTTCACATTTTAGTACTAAAATATAATTTGACAATTTTCATAGAAGACATTATACTCACTTTATCGGTGTACTTGTCTTCATAATATAAAAATAATTTATGGATCAAGTATATTTATCAAACATCACTTTTCAAAACAAAATATAAATATAGCCGCACACTGAGACGAAATAAAATTCTACAACTATCATCACAATAAAACAATATGCATTTAAATTAACCAATCAAATTATTTTGATATATAATAAAATATGACACATATATTTTCTACTTACCATAGGTTCGTTTCACCTCACGATCAAGAGTTACGATAGTATCGTAACTTATACAACTGTGCAATCTAAGGTTACTATCAGTGTCGGGTCCATTCAATATCTCTAATGGTAGGAGCAACACATAGTATGAACTACCTTATCAACAACATACTCAACTACCTGCAGGACTTATCCTCCTGTCAAGTCTCAACATATCAACAACATATTCAACCACCTGCAGGACTTGCCCTCCTGTCAGGTTACAACACAACGTCTTACAGGACATGCCCTTTTGTAAGGACCAATAACATCTTACAAGACATGCCCTCCTGATGAGACAACTATGGTGTAGTAAGATTGATGAGAACCAACAAGTAACATCAAAAGACACATTGCGTGTCTCGGTTGGGCCCATTACTAGGGCAAGATCCAAGAAGATCAAAGAAGAGCTTAATGGGCTAATTCAAGACCTTTCGGCTGAATCGAAAATAATAAAGCCCAAATTAGGCCCAAATGACGATCAAGGCCTAATCCATCTCATCAAAGCAAGTAAATGGACTTAAAGCGTGATCCTGAACGGGCCAAGAATGAGACCCACGAATTTTATTTTATTTATTTTATTATTTTAAGTCTTTTAATTATTTTAGGCTGATTTGTAAGCTTGATTGCCAAGTAAATCATTTCCTTTTCCAACTAGGAATGTAAGGCAAATTAGGAAGCTTCCTTATTCTTTATTTAGCAATTATATTTTAGGGTTTCCTTTTTCCTCCATGTAGACCCACGAATTTCAAAGTGTATTAGGGTTTCTTTTCTTATTCTCTTGGCCGCCTATTTAAGGGGCTTTGTAGACCTACGAATTTCACATTACTTTGATTAATAAAAATTGTGAGAGTTTTCTCTTTAGTTCTTCAGAGAACTTTTCTTGAACTTATCAAGAGTTTCTTGTGGCGTTCAAACTTATATCTTTGATTCATGATTCATTATAATCATTGGGTCAAGATCATTATACCATTGGTTCGCGTTTCGTTCATAAACGTTAGGTCAATGTAATCTATCTTTCAATTTCTGTATTTTTAACTCGTTCAAAAATCTGATTTAGTTTCGATCTTCGCGAAGAAACCCTAAGTTGGTTTCGGGTCTCACTAATCCTTGGTGAGGTTCGCATCATTTGGTAATCAGAGTAAGGTCTAAATCAGGTTTCATCTATCCTTTTTCTTTTTCATTCTTTCATATCTATTCCTTCATAAATTTGTTTTCTTGACCAAATTATATCATCAGATCTATTACGTTTTTGTTCTTTTCCTTCTAATTCAAATCTGGTCCAATCTTGAAAAAAACAAACGCGGTGCATCTTTGTTCTGATCATATTTTTCGTTTAAATATTGTGCTTCTTCAAATCTCAATTTAAAGTTGTTGGTTTTCAAAAAAAAAAATAGAAAAAAAAAAACAGAAACAAAAAAAAAAAAAAAAACAGAAACAGAAAAACCAAAAAAAAAAAAAATAGAAGCAGAAACAAAAAAACAAATTGTGAAAATTCAGCAGCCCCCCCCCCCAACAAAAATTGAGAATAATTCCTTCATATTCTACTCTATAAACTTTTCTTTGTGCTCTTTTTGTTCTCTTTGTTTCGTTCCTAAAATCTCATTCTTAGTGAATCAAATTGTTGAGTTTGGATTGCTACAAGGAAATTTCTGATTGAGATTGGTTAAGTTCAATAAAGAACTAAAAGAGGGAACTAAAGAGTAGAAAAAGGCAAGAGAGTGTGAGCTTATAAGAGGGTAAAAGCCGAATTTGAGTGATACACGAGTGGAGTGACATAGTTTGAGTGCAAACACGTGAGGGAGTGTTTGTGAGGTTTGCTAACTTTGTTTTGCAGGTTACTAAACATGTCTCGAGAAACAAACAAAGGCTTGTCCGATGAAGCACATGAAAGGATGGACATAATGGACGCAAAAGTTTTCTACAAGGCCTTGGAGCAAAAGTTTCAACAGTTGAACTTGCGGTTTGATGAAGTGCATGAGCGGCTTGACAAAGTTGAGTCTAGCGCACAAAAAGGGCAGCCACCGAGAGCTCCTAATGTGCAACGAAGAGAGATGAATCAGCCTCGGTTCGTGTATGAAGATGATTATGGGGATGACCTAGATGAAGACGATCGGGCCTCTAATGCAAGCTTGGGCAGATTTGGAAGTGGACATGAGAATAGAGGAGATAGACATGGGGAGCGGATTGATAATAACTTGGGAAGTATCAAGGTGAAGATACCTTCATTCCAAGGGAAAAATGATCCTGAAGCATACTTGGAGTGGGAGAAGAAGGTGAAGTTGATCTTTGAGTGCCACAACTACTCCGAGGAGAAAAAGGTAATACTCGCTGTGATTGAGTTTATTGACTATGCTATAATATGGTGAGATCAACTTGTGATAAACAGGAGAAAGAACCATGAGAGGCCTATCGTGACGTGGGCGGAAATGAAGGCCATCATGAGGAGGCGGTTTGTCCCTAGTCACTACTATAGGGACTTGTATCAGAAATTACAAAGCCTTACGCAAGGCTATCGGAGCGTGGGTGATTACTACAAGGAGATGGAGGTCGCTATGATCCGGGCTAATGTCGAGGATGATAGAGAAGCTACCATGGCAAGGTTCTTGAATGGGTTGAATCGGGACATTGCCAACGTGGTGGAGTTGCAACATTACGTGGAGTTGGAGGACATAGTTCACATGGCCATAAAAGTGGAACGAGAGCTTAAAAGGAAAGGAACTCGGTCATTTCAAAATTCAAGCTCCTCTAATTCATGGAGGCCGAATGGGAAGAAGGACGAAGGGGCTGTTTCAATATCCAAAATCGAACCCCCAAAAAGGAGAGATGATGTTCCCATTGCCAACAAAGGTAAAACCGAAACCCAAACTCGTAACCGTGATATTAAATATTTTCGTTGTTTGGGAGTAGGTCACGTAGCCTCACAATGCCCAAATAAAAAGACCATGATTGCACGTGTTGATGGAGAGGTGGAAACCGAAAGTGAGAGTGATGATGACCAGATGCCACAACTTGAAGATGCTTGTGATGATGATGTGGAGTACCCAGTGGAGGGAGAGTCACTTGTGGTAAGGCGTGCTCTAAGTGCCCAAGTTGCGGAGAATGACATGGAACAGCAAAGGGAGAATATATTTCATACTAGATGCCACGTCAACAACAAGGTATGTAGTATGATCATTGATGGGGGAAGTTGTACTAATGTGGCTAGCACTACTTTAGTAGAGAAACTGAATTTACATACCTTGAAACACCCTAGACCTTATAAATTGCAGTGGTTGAATGATTGTGGGGAGGTTCGGGTAAATAAATAAGTGTTAGTTTCCTTTTCGATTGGGAAGTACAAGGATGAAATACTTTGTGATGTTGTTCCAATGCATGCGGGTCACATATTGTTGGGCAGGCTATGGCAATTTGATAGGAAGGTTATTCATGACGGGTTCAAGAATAGGCACTCATTCGTCAAAGACAATAAAACCATTACTCTTGTGCCGTTGACTCCAAAACAAGTGTATGAGGATCAAATGAAATTGAAAAGAGAGAATGAGTTGAAAAAAACTTGTGAGACCGAGAGTTCAAAAAAAGATGAGAAAAAAGAGAGTGGAAACATAAAAGAGAGTGAAAAGCAAAAAAGAAGTGGAAAAAAATGAGAGAAAAACAGAGAAACAAGTGAGCTTTTATGCTAAGGCGAGTGATATCAAGGGTGCTTTGTATGCAAACCGGCCTATATTTGTACTATTGTACAAAGAGGTGTGTTTTAGTGCTAACGAATTTGACCCATGCAACTCATCTAACATGTCATCTAGCCTAGGAATGGGATGTCGATACTTTACCGTAATGTTGTTAATAGCCCAGGTGAGTATAACGTTAGTGCTACATTTAATGTCTCTGATCTTTCTCCGTTTGATATAGGTGAAGATTCGAGGTCGAATCCTTTTGAAGAGAGAGGGGATGATGAGAACCAACAAGCAACATCAAAGGACACATTGCATGTCCCGGTTGGGCCCATTACTAGGGCAAGATCCAAGAAGATCAAAGAAGCGCTTAATGGGCTAATTCAAGACCTTTCGGCTGAATCGAAAATAATAAAGCCCAAATTAGGCCCAAATGACGATCAAGGCCTAATCCATCTCATCAAAGCAAGTGAATGGGCTTAAAGCGTGATCCTAAACGGGCCAAGAATGAGACCCACGAATTTTATTTTATTTATTTTATTATTTTAAGTCTTTTAATTATTTTAGGCTGATTTGTAAGCTTGATTGCCAAGTAAATCATTTCCTTTTCCAACTAGGAATGTAAGGCAAATTAGGAAGCTTCCTTATTCTTTATTTAGCAATTAGATTTTAGGGTTTCCTTTTTCCTCCATGTAGACCCACGAATTTCAAAATGTATTAGGGTTTCTTTTCTTATTCTCTTGGCCGCCTATTTAAGGGGCTTTGTAGACCTACGAATTTCACATTACTTTGATTAATAAAAATTGTGAGAGTTTTCTCTTTAGTTCTTTAGATAACTTTTCTTGAACTTATCAAGAGTTTCTTGTGGCGTTCAAACTTATATCTTTGATTCATGATTCATTATAATCATTGGGTCAAGATCATTATACCATTGGTTCGCGTTTCATTCATAAACGTTGCGTCAAGGTAATCTATCTTTCAATTTCTGTATTTTTAACTCGTTCAAAAATCTGATTTAGTTTCGATCTTCGCGAAGAAACCCTAAGTTGGTTTCGGGTCTCACTAATCCTTGGTGAGGTTCGCATCAAAGATAATAAAATCTATTTTTCACCCTTAAAATTTTACTTGATCCATTTAACATCACAAAACTATCTATTTTTAGCAACATTTTTTTTTATGTAATACAATAATATAATTTGATAATTTATATAGAAGATAGTAAACACTTTTTTTTCCTATAAAGATAAAACACCAGAAATATTACTATTTCTAAATTCAGTAATAATTGAAACAATCTAAATCATAATTTGATGAACCAAATAGGCCCCAACATAATTCTCAAGTTTATTTTTTTCTCTAATAGTATTTTACTTTTGCTATTTCCAGCTCCCACTTATCCTACACTTCCCAAGTCATTTAACAAAATCAGACTAGAGTCAACCTCAACTATGTCACCCCAATTAGATATGAGTTTCCAACAAAATTGTTTAAAAACATATAACAATCAGTGAAAGCATAAATACAATGTGCAGACATATACAAATAACTAAATAGTAAGCTCAAAAATCAAGAGAAACACATAATAGCATGATTATAAAACTACTCAATGTGATAGTAGACGCGAATACACTGAAATAAACAAATAAGCAAAAAATCAAACAATGTTTAACTACAACAAGCAAACTAAAAACACATATGATATAAAATAAAAATGAATAGTTGAAAAACTCGCTTAAAAAAATGTCCAATTGAGCATGACTATTTTGATACCACCTTGTAGCTTAATCATATAGCCATTAAATGCATTAAAATTAAGTAACAATTAAAACAAAGAAATTATATTATAATTATTTTTTAATACTACTTAATTTACTATGAGTAATGGGCCAATGAGTACCATAACCCAAGCCTAAGGTGGTTGCAAACCTGCTCTAATACCACTCTATTATGACCAAATTTTTTAAGACCTCCACGCGGTTTCTCCCCTTGGAGAATTAACTCCAAAACTGAATAACAAATATTCAAAAATAAATTTAAGAACATATTAACGTACTTAATATTTATTCAAGGGCAAAATTAGAAATTTATAACCTAAAATTGTTTTATGGTACAAAATTCAAACAACCCCATTTTGATTTGATTCTCATAAGCAACAGTTTTCAACATCACATTCAAATATCTATTTGTGTTTCAAACTAATTTCGGTCCAACAATTTTAAATTTGTCTTCAAATACTACACTTTTAACTAAAACCTATAAACTAATTTTATAATAAAAACAACACAAAATTGATTTTATATTTGAGAAATTTTACTCCGACGTAATAATTATAATTATCGAATTATCGTATCGATTTTACAACTGTAAATAATAAATACAACTATTACAAATTAAATAGAAATCAAAATAAAATTCCTAACGAAGTTTCATTCTCACCGGTCCTGCAATAAAAACTGTGGTTTTGTAAACCAATACTCAGTAGAATTTCAACCTCTCTAATACGTGTATCTAATTAACATAACAAATAAACACATAGGCATATATCACACGTAATTTTTACATAATCATAATTATTTTATGTGAACCAACAATTGCAATTCAACAACAATAATAACATAAATTTCACAATAGAGAGATTAAATACATATATTAAAAGAGTTGGAAATTCTACCTGAAATCCGAAGTCGAAATTGCCATAGTATTAATTTTATTTTTATTTTTCATCTTTCTCTTTTTTTCTTTCTCGCCAAAAGCCACAGCAACCATATATATATATATATATATATATATATATATATATATATATATATATATATATATACCATACAAGCCTGTTACATGAAATGCACCAAAACCAAAGCAAGCCACCCCTGAAAGAAATAAATGAATTCCAAAGATTTTGGGCAAATCCAAAGAAGGTTTTCCCGTACGTTCATCGCAAAATATTTCTAGATCCCAATACACCCAATGCCAGATAGCTGCCAAGAAGCATAAGCCAGAAAAGACAATATGTGCCCCGGCTACACCTTCGTAACTCCAAATACCCGGATTTGTTTATATTTCTTTTCTTTCTCGTCAAAAGCCACTGTAACCCCAAAAACATATAATATAGATATATATCTATATATATATATATATATATATGTATATGTATATATATATATATGTATATATGTATATATATATGTATATATGTATATATATATATATGATAGAAAAGGTTAATGATCATCAATTTATATTATTATTATTATTATTATTATTATTATTATTATTATTATTATTATTATTATTATTATTATTATCTTTACACATATCCATGCTAATAACTATATAAATATACTTGATTGATTTTTGTTACCTTCATCACGAAGGCAACGATTTCATCCTAGTATTTAATTTATTTATTACACAAATGCTCCCTTAAAATAAGAAAAATATTAATTATATTTCAAAACTCTTAAAAAAAATATTAACACAATAGTTCCAAAAATTTTAACCGTCAATTTAAAATTAATATTTGACCTAAAAAATTATCAAATATTATTTATACTATAAATTTACAAAATAATCCCAAAATATTATACTATTATTTTAAAAAATATAAATTTTTAGGGTATTATAAATTGGGAGTGTCCTGATCGTTCTTAGTTTTGTACTAAATTTTTACCCTTAATCTATATTTTTTTTAATATTTTATTAATTTTTAATAGTAATAACACAATTTATTATTTTTTCATGTAGAAGTTCAAAAATATAAATGTTGAAGAAGAATGAAGAAAATATCCAAAAAAAAAAAAAGACGAACGAAACAATATTCAAGATCCAACCCACGATCCATTGGGTCATGTTGGAAACCTAGAATTGTTAAAAATTAAATTGAGTTTAAAAAAAAAATAGGCCATAGACATATTTTGGAAAATTAGGGGCTGATTCTAAATTAAAGAAATCGTTACAGAATAAATAAATAAATAAGGCTACAAATTAAAGGCCATTAAGGGATAAGAAATTCGGTCGAATAATTCATGACTCGCCCAATCATTGATACCAAAAATATTCAAATACCAAACTCACCAAAAAGGAAGAAAAAAAAAAAAGTGTAAGTTGAAGGCATTAATATATGTCTTTGATTTGGCACTAATGGGGGTGGTGGTTTTTGTTAAAAACTCTTGGGGCAGATTATTTTTATTTTCATTTTTTTGCTCGACTCTCGGCTGGATTTTTCTAGTGGAAATTCTTCCATTGTTTTTCGTTGAACATCTTTTGGGAAAAACAACTCCATGAACAGCTAAGTCTCCAACTGGGTTAAGTTGAATCTATTCTAAATTATCGTAGTGTAGTTTTTATTCCCTGATTTAGATTATCTGTGTGTAAGATTGTAAAATAAGGATTTGGTCTTAAACATTTGTCTAAATAAATTTATGTTCTAAATTATCTCGTAGAAATTTGAATCTAAATCTATTTGTATCTATAATGTTAGATCTAATACTTGTGATTTAGATCTAAAGTTTTACAATCGGTGTTTATTGGAATCGATATTATTCAATAGGATGTGGTGAACCTAATATTTTGATGAACAATTAAACGTAAACGTTTTATGGAACTAATGGTTTTATTGAGTGATTTCATATTAAAAGTTACATATGTTAAAATGAGAAGAAAAAAAAAATAAGTCAAAAAGATTAATCATTGAATATTTACAAAGTCAAGGAATTTATGAAGAAATTCAAGATGGGTGCAAGATTAAGATAATGAAGTTTTTTAGAGTATTGAAGACATTGAAGAGATTTAGGTGAAAACAACTCATTACTTTTATGCTCTTAATGCAACCCGAATTAGAATTACGCACAACACTTTAAAATGATTAACTTATATGCATCATGGTAAAAAGTGATAAGTTTAAGGTCCTAAAATGGTTTTTATAAAGTGTTAAATCATAAAAATATTTGTTGTAAAGTGTTTAAATGAAAAAAAAAAAAAAAAAGTTTTAACACATGAAACATTGAGTTTTCTGGTTAATTCGGTCAACCAATGAAATGGGTTGGTCGACTAATGAAAACAGTGACTTAAGGGAGTTAAAAGGGTTAGCCTACTGACCAAAATTGTCAACCAATGAGTTAGATCGGTCGACTAACGAATCTAGTAGTTAAAATGAAGAAATAAAAGAAAACCCACAAGGCAAATTGGTTAACGATGGGGAGGTCAATCAACCGACTGCAGTTAGTGCACTAGCCAGAAAACTGACCATTGCAGGACCAACAATGGGTCAGTTAACAAAGAGAGTCAGACAATCAACATTTGTCTATTTCGGTTTTTAAATACAAATCACATTGTTTTGAACTATTTTAAAAGACATTTTTAAGGACATTGGGTGTTTTACTATTATATATCGTATATTACTAATATCCTATCTATTTGGTCCATATATTAAATTATTATTTTTATTTGAATTGGTAAAACTACTTCCTATCTTTAAGTGTTTTGAAGCAAAAATGTTTTGGGGACCAAATTGAACATTTTTAAAAGTATTTGTAAATGAAATATATCTATTTTGATAGTATATGGTGTAGGGGGTCTTAAAGTGACATTTTAGGTCATAAAATTGAAAAAATAGCCATTATAGGCCTAGTTAAAATTCTATATGTAGAGACTTGCGTTTTTAAAACTAAGCTATGAAGAATAATCAGCCTTTGCTATTAAAAAATAGTGATTTACATTGAGAAACTTATAAGAGAGTACTATTGAAAGAGTTCTTAATCGAAGCGCGAAAAAGTTTTTATTGCCGGTTTTTGTTCTACACTAAGCTATCATAATTATTTCAAAAAAATCCTGGTGATATTTTTCCAAGTTAATTAAAGTGTTTTCTTAGATTATTTATTTGATTACTTATTTGTTCTAGAAAAATCGATTTCAAATCTAATATCTTGACAATCTTTTAAAACGATTTTTATTTGTGAAATCTGATTATTTATTATTTGTGTTTTAAATTGATTAAATTCAGATTTATTCCTCATGTCTATTCTATCACATAGTTTTTGGGAATTAATTGAGCATAATTGTTTTGAGGTGATAGAAGCTCTTGTGGGAAAAAAACTTATGAATTTTTGTATTTGTGAGTTTGAGCGGATTATACATATTTGGGACAGTGTCTAATCAGGGTAGTGAGAGTTTGATCTTTTGCTTGAGAAACAAATTAGAATTTGATCTTTAGCCTGTGAAAAAACTTAAGTTAATCTTTAGCCTTTTAAAAGACTAGACTTTGATTCTTCCTGTAATAGAATTGGGGTTAAACTAGGTTCTTCCTAAGCCTATGAAAAGGATAAGTGTAATAGTGTAAGAGTGTAAAAGATTGATTATGAGCCTGCGAAAAGAATCAAGATTGTAAGGGTTTAGTTCCCACTAAGGAAATGAATCAAGGGGTTAGTGGATTGCAAAATCCATGTAAAGCTCGAGGGACTGGACATAGGTAAGCGTTGCTTACTGAACCAAGATAAATTGTTGTGTGCTATTTTGTTTTATTTTTTGTTGTTTGGATGTGCACTTAGTTAAGCACATTTACGTTGTTTAACAAGATAATAATTAATTGGGGAAATTGATAACTTGTGGTTGAATTGATTGTTTAATTTTTTGTTTCTACCCAATGCACCCCCCTTTTGGGTAGAACTTTGGGCCAACAGGATAGGTAATGCTTGGTTCACAGTAGATTAGTTGGAATCGAATCTTGAAAATAATCCATATCGCTTAAACAATTGATTAACTGATGTATTTGATAGGATGAACTATGCTTAGATATTAGTTCACCATAGTTTAGAAACCAAATTCCGAAGACAGTCCATGTCGATTAAATGATCATAATTTCATTTTAATTTTTCTTATAGTTAAATTACTTCATTATGTGCAGAATAAAAAAATAGATAAAGAAGTGAAACACATTAGGATAATTAAAGAACAAATATATGCTCTCAACCGAGTCAATTATCATATAATTAAAAAACCCAACTCAAATTTCTTTAATCCAATTGAAAAATAAGAAAATACTTAATAATTATAATCCAATCTTTGTGGTTTGACACCTATACTTAAACATATTGTATTACGATATGTTACGCTTAAATTAGGTATTAAGTTTGACCGATCAAATTTTGGCGCTGTTGTCGGAGATTGGCAACTTTAATTATTATTTTTTTACTTATTTTTTCATCCATTTGTGCATATTCTTTTTTTTTATTTTAGTTTTTATATATTTACATATTTCAATTGACCACCTTGGGTGATAGTTTGTCAGCTCTACGAATAAGCACGTTTTTCAAGTTACACATTCTAATTTGTAATTCTTTATTTTATATTTTTTTTTCTTTGTTTATTTTCTTGTGATTTTATTGTTCCAATCCCCAAATCTGAACATTTAACTGTGGTAGGGAGCATTGTGTATGCACAGTAGACAATCTCTTAAAAATAGGAATACAATTTTGATTATATCTTGAATAACATTCTTTGGAAGAAGAGAACCACATCTAGGATCCATATAGAGATAAACATGGGAGAAAATACACCTAAAACACTTAGGGAGTACTATGTGTATTCGCTTACCTATTGTGGTTTGTGAAGACGCATTTAAAATTAAGTCAACAATTATCCAAATGCTTCCAACTTATTATGGTTTGAGCACGAAAAATCCTTATAAGAATTGGATGAGTTTTTGAAAATTTGTATAACCTTTAAATTTACAAATATGGATAACGATACCATTAAGTCACACTTATTTCCCTTAAGGATAAAGCCAAACATTGGTTGCAATCTTTACCTCCTTCTCCAATTGGAACATGGGCCAGTATGAAAAAGGATTTTCTTAGGAAATACTATCCTACAGGGAAAACGAATCAAGTAAGAAGAGCCCTAACTACGTTTGCTCAATTACCAAGTGAACAGTTCCACGAATATTGGGAGAGGACGAAAGAAATGCTTGGAACTAGAATTTGGGAGAGGATTAAAGAGATGCTTCGCCAATACCCTCATCATCAATTTCCTAGATGGTAGTTAGTGCAGAGTTTTTATGAGGGACTACATAGAGCTAACTGCAAAATGGTATATACTTCTTGTGGGGGAACCTTTCTAATGAAATCGGAAGATCATCATGGGAGTTATTTGAAAATTTGAGTGAAAATTCCATGCAACATGATGTGTTGAATAGGGGTGATAGAAGAAGTACTACTTCACAATTCGCTTTTGCAATAGCGGGTAAGCATGAAATCACAAATTCAAATGAATTGGTAGCTAATTTGACAAAGGTTTTAAGCCAATTAGTAATGACAGGTCAGACAAATTTTCCACCCCAATTTATTCAGTCGTGTGACCTATGCCATAATACTTCTCATCCCATAGTAGAATGTCCTCTCAGTTTCGACTGCCTAGAACTTGTTCAAGAGAAAGTTAACTCTACTCAATCTTTTTCGCGACCTAAGAATAATCCATACTCGATTACCTATAGCCCCAGGTAGAAGAATCATCCCAATCTCTTGTGGAGGCAACCCAACCAAGGGCCATCCCCAAATCAATCCATGAGGCAAAAATTTCAAAATCAGTCTTAGGGGTACTCACAAACTTAACCATTTGATTCTCAACCCACTAGGGACCCTTAGATTTATGAATTTATATCTACAATAAATAATTTTTGTCAATCTCAATAGCAAAACGTCCCATTTTCAATCCCAAGCTGTAGCAAAGCTAGAGACTCTAGTAGGTCAACTAGCTAATACTTTAAGTCGTATGGATGAGAGGAAACTTCCTAGCCAACTAGTAAATAATGCCAAGAGACATTATATGGTTGAAAGTAGTAGAATTAATGAACATGTAAATGCATTGGTGTTCTCATGTGTGGGCGAGTAATCGATAATAGGGTGAGAAGTGAGTTAAGAGAGGAACCTGAAGATATACTGGGGGATAGGGAAGAGAGAGACGCAAAAAAAAAAAAAAAAAAGGGATGAGAAAAATAAATCACCGAGTGAGCCAGGGGAGCATGGTTACATATTTGTTATGAGAAAATATCAAAGTTAATTGTCATAATGAAAAAGAGGAAGATTATTGTCACTAGATGTTTGATGTACAACTTAACATTGGTATTTTTTATGAAACTAATGATTTTATTGAGTGATTTGAGAATTAAATTTCAAATGAAAAAATGAGAAAATATGACATTTGATGGAAGATTCAAGATGGTTTCAATGAAAACATTGAAGACTTTTTTAGCAGAAAAGATTTTTGTATTTCTAAGTAAAAACAACTCCATGCTTTTTATACTTTTAATGCAACCTGATTAGAATCAAGCCGACACTTATGAAATAATTTTAATTATGTGAGTTATGGTTAGAAATAATAAGTTCAAGTATCTAAATGTTTTTTCCTAAAATTATCATTTTAGAAAACATTTTAAAAAAGAGAAAAATGATGTTTCAACCTGAACGGTCAACCAGCGAGATAGGGAGTCGACTGGGAGATTCAGGTTAGGAGTTTTTAGGTTTTAGGACTGAACAATCAACCAACATGTAGACCGATCGACTGGCAGATTCAAGTTATGTGCTTTTAGAGTTTTAGGCATAACAGTGGATGGACAGGGTTGACGTTAGATTCAGAGCCTAAAACGGTCGACCGTCTGGTCGACTGACTGGTTGTTAATAGTTGGAAAATGAACTATTGAAGAAGAAACTGGTCGGCCGCTGGCATGGATAGTCAACCGAGTGGGTATTTTCAGAATACTTGACCAATCTATTTTTGGAGATCTTAAACCCAAATCTCAAACCTTTGAACGTTATAATTTTTTTATGGGGTTTTAACTATATTTCGTATATCTACTATATAACCAAGAGGTGTTAGTCCGGTTGGAAATGGGAGGTGCTTTATTTTCTTTTCAACTAGGGTTTAACTATCCTAGGGAGCACTCCAGGAATTAAATCTTGAATACACCAGGCCGATATGAGGGAATGCGCCCTTAAGATCACCTAAGAAGGTGATTAGTTAAGGTGCGCGTAAGCTAGCTCGAATAACACCTTACCGTAAAATTATATATATATATATATATATATATATATATATATATATATATATATATATATACAATAACTAAATAATAAGATATTCACAATATATATATATATATATATATATATATATTGTGAATATCTTATTATTTAGTTATTGTATTACTTGATTCTATGAGATTCATCAGGAAAACCAATTTATATTTATAAGGGGTTTGAATCAAACTCTTTTAGGGATTAAATTGGGTATTCTAAAAGAGTATTTTCAGGTTAAACATTTCATATTCAAAGAAATATATTATATGGGGTCTATATATGACATTTATGGTCTTATCTTTTGAAAAATAACTGTTATAGGCATAGTTTAAAATCTATATGTATGGACTTGCCTTTTTAGAGATAAGTGTTCAAGAACAAGAGCAAAAATCAGCCTTTTCTAAAAGAGAGAATTATTTTTCTAAAATTATATTTGAGAGAGATTTTTGAAGAAGTTGTAATCAAGGCATTTATCGTTTTTGTCACCAACTTTTGCGCTACACTTTTGTCTCTACTATTTTCAAAGAAACTCCGGTGAGATATCTCCAACATCTTTATGTGCTCAATATTTTGTGGTTTACTTAATATAAATATTTATGTGGGCTCGTAGTATATTTGTGATAAGAAAAATCATTTTCTTTGTTTGAATATCTAGCATATCTTGTGTCAAATAATTTTTGCCTGCAAAATCTAATTTACATAATCATTGTGCTTTAAGTGAGTATAATCACATTTATACTCTCATGTGGTTCTATCATATAGTTTATCGGGATATTAATTGAGCGTATCTTGTATTGAGGTAGCAGAAGGTAATGCGGGAAGAAACAAATTAGTTTGTATTTGGTGAGTGTGAGAGGATTAGACATATTAGCTCGGTGTCTAATCAGAGTTTAGGTTTGATTCTTAGCATGTAAAAGGATTATGTTTGATTCTTTCTTGTAAAAGGATTATGTTAGTCTTTAACTTGGTAAAAAGATAAATAGGCTTGACTCTTAGTTTTTAGCCTAGTAAAAAGACAGATAGGTTTGAGTCTTAACCTTCAAAAGAATTAGGTTCTTCCTAAGTCTGGTAAAAGAAAAATTGTACATGTTTGATTCTAAGTGTGAGAAAAGAATTAGGTTAATCTTGGACCTATGAAAAGGATTGTAAGTGTTTGGTTCTTATCTAGGAACTGGACGTAGGCAAGAGTAGCTTACCTAAGCAGGATAAATTTATGTGTTTATTTTTTCTATCCCTACTTGTTTGGTTGTACATCTAGTTAACTTTGTTTTCGATGTAACTCAAGATAATAATCGAATAGGAAAATTAGTGAATGTTTGATTGATAATTTATTTGTTTAGATTTTTATAACTACCCAATTTACCCGCCCTCTTAGGTAGATCTGTAGTGAATCAGTTAACTGATACCCCTTTTGGTTGACCAACTATTAGCAGTACAAATGTGTGAACGATAGGTTATTTTGCTAATTTTTTGGTTCATTCCTCCTCATCTCTTAGATTCAACCCCCTAAATTGTTCATCTTGAGTAAA
This sequence comes from Eucommia ulmoides, assembly GCA_016647705.1. NCBI lineage: Eukaryota > Viridiplantae > Streptophyta > Magnoliopsida > Garryales > Eucommiaceae > Eucommia > Eucommia ulmoides. The sequence continues at coordinate 31,978,140 of CM028336.1, forward strand.
ACTCGTGAAATTGCTCTATTAAGGGATATATCTAAAGGACTCAAAGAGTCGTGGGAGAAATATCAACCAAAAGGTGTTAGATTTCTTTGGTTTCTCAAGCTTTCTCCAAAATACTTTCTAGGTAAGATCTAATCTTTGTTTCTCCGTTCTTCTCGTGAGTTTCTTTATTCCTAGGTAATATTCTTTTCATTCTTGTTGTTATTGTTAATTGATGTCTAGATCTTGTATTTGGTTTACTCTATTTGGTATCTCTTATCAAATCCTTGTTAAACCCTTGTCAAAATGGTCCAAAAATATGTCTCTGAGAAAAAAGGGGCTCAAGGGTAAAAAGAAAATGCCTGAAAAACTCAAAATCTGAATTTTGAAAACTATAAATTTTTTAGCAAAGAAAATCAAAAGAAAATTGAAAACAATTCAACAAAAGAAAAGTGGTTAGTGGAAAGTCTGTTGATTTTAAGGAGTTGATATCTAAAGGAATCAGTATTTTAACTAAGTTTCTCGGTTTGGGATGGGATGTCTTCTTGTTAGAGGGTAAATATTGTTTTACTCATTAGGTAAGAATGTTTCACGATAATTTTTATCAAGTGGAGGATAGAATTTACTCGTATGTAAATCGTGCTGATATCGATTTATCTTTGGATGATCTTGCAACACTTCTTAATGTTCCAAGAGGCATTGTTTTTCCCACAAAACAATTCCAATTAGATTTTTCACAATTTCAATCTTGTTCGAGCTCGTCATGAATTGAATGTTTTAGATGCAAAGGCTAAGTGTTTGAGCTTTGAGCATCGTATCTTTCATTCTATCATCACATGCTCTCTTGGTCTTCGTGGCGATAGTCACACCACAGTTACAGATTAAGACACTTTTTAGCTTCATTACATTGTCATTAATGCTAGGATTGGCATTCCCACTTTTATCGTAGAGCATATGAAATATCAATTACGTGTAGCGTCTTGTGTCCTACCCTATGGTGATATTGTATTTGGTATTCTTTAGTAATTCAGTGTCCCTACTGATGAGGAGTGTTTCATATGTATGATGGTAGATACTTCTTTCTTAAACTCAAATGCAATTATCCTTGTGGGATATTAAAATGAAGGAAACTGATGGATTCAAAAAGGAATAGGCGTTGAAGAAGATGCGGGAATGAAGATGAAAAAGCTAGTTTGGATGGAGTCCATCAAAGACTTTATCATCTTAAGGTGCAACTCAACAATTTCCAACAATACACTGAGGTTGTTGATTGACGACTTGATGGCTTGACGACGTAAGTAGGAAAAATGTCGACGTCAGTAGTGCAAATCCACGGGATGCCGTAAAATTCCCATCCTTGCTACTCTCATCAGTCTTTTACATCTTGTGGACCATCTAGCTCGTATTATCCTCTGCTACCTACTGGCCCTCCTAGTCCCCCTAGTCCTTATTATCCGTATTTTGGCCCTGATCCTTATTGATGAACTCTTTTTAATAATTTGTAATATTTAGAACATGATTCGTACAATGGGGTTGTAATAGTAAGTATCAGGTCTTGGATGGTTTGGATATTATGACATTTGATGTTTTGATGAAATTTGGAATTCAAATTATTTATAATCTCATCGTTATCTTATAGTGATCCAGAAAATTTTATAATGCTTAGTATTTTTTATTTTTTTTTGTTGCTATTTGATATAATCTATTATCTTGGAATGTTGAGTTATTATTTTTCATCATGTTAGTATTAAGTAATTGTAAAATTTAAAGCAAAAAGGAATTTTCACATGTTTTTCGAAATTTTCTTTCAAATAAAAATGATTTTCTTTTGCATATGATTTAAGAAGAAGAAAGGTTTTAACGAAAATATTTTGATATCAAAATCAATGTCTTCATTTTTCAATTAAACTTTTGAAATCCAACATTCTGAATATGTTTTAGATGACAAAGGAGGATAGATTAGAGTGATGTTTTCCTTATATAATGATTTCTTTTATAAAGGGGGAAGAAAAAAAATTAATGCCTTGCTTACACAGATATGCAATTGAATTGAAAAGGTTTTCTCATTATTGTTTTTAAATTGAACAAAGTCCATCCTCATATTCATGAAGATTGTGGTTATTTATATTATTTTTGAGAAAACATCAAGTTAATTGTGTTTATCAAAAAAGGAGAGATTGTTGACCGTTTTGATTAACCAATTAACTTAGATGTTTTAAGGGACTAATGGTTTTATTGAGAAATAATTTCAGATTTAGTTCATGTATTTCAAAGAGAAAAGATTACTTCAATAATAAGAGATGATAAAGATCAAGTTGATTGCAATGGAAGATATTGAATATTTATGGAGAAGAAGATTTTTTTGTATTAGGTAAAAACAACTCAATTCTTCGAAACTCTTAATGCAACCCGATTAGGATCACGTAGGACACACGAAAAATTATTTTTGAAAGTAGTCACAAGTGATAAATTTATGTTAAGAAAGAGAGCGTGTCTAAGTAATTGATCAAAAACTGTTTGAAAAATCATAAAAAATTGTGAAAATGTCCTAATCAATCAACTAACCTTAGAAACAATTGAACGACAGATTCAGGATACCAAAAATTTAGGACTTAGCCATTTCAATCGACTAACAGGTTGAATGGCAGATACAGAGCCTAAATCAGTCAACTGACTAGTCAGCCAAATTTTGTTGCAATGGCTGGAAATTTGAATGTTAAGGATCAAATGGTCGACTTACCTATGAAACGGTTGATCGATCTAGTCTGATTTTTTGTTTGACCTACACATTTTTCAAAGATCTTCCAACCATATTTTAATCATTTGAATGTTGAAATTTTGAATTTTAATGGGTAAGAACTATTTTTCGAAGATATCATATATATTTTGAAGATCTTATTATTTAGTCCACATATTTTATGATTTTATGATTTATACCGAAAAAACTTATTTCTATCATTTTTGGTTTTAAATAAAATTATTTTTTAAACTAAATTGAGAGTTTTAAAAGTGGTATGAATGAACAAATATAGTTGTTATAAATCACTTTTAGATATAGGGTCTATAAGTGTTATATTTTAGTATAAAAATAACTGTTATGGGCTTTGTTTAAAATCACTTTATGTAGACCTATGAATTTCACATACATTAATCATCAATAATTCAAAAAGTTTTTAGATTTATGAAGAGAGAATATTTTTCTGAGAAATATTTGTTAAAGCTATATCTTTGAATGTGTTCTTGATCGAAAGAAGAATGTTTTGCAAAAACAAGGTTACTATGATGTTATTCATTGTGTCAAATCTTTCCTGATAAAACTTGGTGAGATCTTTTCAATTTATTTGTGTGCTCAAAAGTTTTTGTGCTTTAATTTATTTATATACTATTTTGAGATAAATATTATCTGAGATAAAAAATAAAAAATAAAAAATCATTATCACTGGAATTTATTGAAAATCTTTTAAAACAATCTACTCTTGAAATTTGGTTTAAAGAGTTATTGTGTTTAAATTGATATAATCCAGATTTAGTTTCTCACATTAATTCTATCACTAGTATCGGGTCATTAATTGAGCTTTTATTGAATTGAGGTGATAGAAGTTCATGTGAGAACAAACAATAAATTTTTTGTATTCTTGTGAGTTGTAGTTTTGACCTAAATGTAATTAGTCTAAGTGATAGTGCTAATTAGGCATACAGGGACTTTGCCTAACTAGGGTGTAACGCTTTAATTCTAGCCAAAGGTAAAAGAATTGGTATAAGGGTTTGATTCTTACCTGGGAAAAGAATAAGGGTTGATTGGTGGATTGTGAATTCTTTGCGGGAGCTTAGGAGAGTGAACATAGGAAAAAGTAGCTTATCGAACCATTATAAATTTTTAGGGAAAAGTAAATTTTGAACCCTCTAAATATTGACACATTTCTAAATGGTCTTTCTCTGTTTGAGCGTTTCATTTTAAACTCTCTAAGTATCAGCACATTTTTATTCGGTCCTTCTGTCAAAAAATCTTTCAAAACTTACCGAATTTTGAGGGCAAAATAGTTTTTTTTTTTTTTTTTTTTTTTCATATTTTCATTTTTTAATCATTTTAAATTATTTTTTAATCTTTTTTCTTTTCTTTTATTCTTTTCTCTCTCTTACTCCTTCCTCTTCCACTCTCCATCTCTCTCTCCTTCGCTCTCTCTCTCTCTCTCTCTCTTTCTATTCCTCCTTCTCTCATCTCTCTCTCTCTCCCTCCCTCTCTCCACTGGCTAGAACGAGGGGTGGAACTACCCCCAAAACGGGGTGGTTCCACCCCTATTGCGAGGGTGAAACCACCCCCTGTTGCAAGGGTGAATAGGAGATAGTTCCACCCTCTGTTCAAGCGAGCAGGAAGAGAAAGGGAGGGAGGGAGAGAGAGGAGAAATAGAAAGAGAGATAAGGAAGAAGAAGGAATGAGGAAAAGAGAAAGAGAGTGAGTTGAGCGGGAGAAAGAGAGAGAGAGAGAAAAATGTAGAAAAGAAAAAAAATATTAAAAAATTAAAAATATGTAAAAAGACTGTTTTACCCCTCTATTCTGTTAGTTTTGACAGTAGGACCGAATAAAAATATGATGATACCTAGAGGGTTTAAAATGAAACGATCAAACGGAGATGGATCATTTACAAAATATGTCAATACTTAGAGGGTTTAAAAATATACTTTTCCCAAATATTTATGTTACTATCTCTATTCCACTACTGTTGGTGTTTGCATTTAAAAATTCATGTTTACGCATATTAAAAAGATAAAAATCAGTTAGGGAAATTGAAATTACTTGTTAATTTTTAAATTATCCAATTCACCCCCCCTTCCTGGGTAGATCTTTGGGCCAACACAATCAAATAGTTTCAATTTCGATTTTGATTTTATAATTGACAACCCAAACAATTTTTGTTTTGGTTTTTGGTTTTGGGATAATAACCATAAAATCGAACTGCATAAGAACTGTATAACCTTTATTTTATATATATATATATATATATATATCACTCTCACTTTTTTATTTATTTATCATTTTAACTAAAGTGTGTGTGTATTATCATTTTGGTTGTTTTTTTATTTTATTTGAACTTTATGTTCTGTATTTTAACTTGCGTATAACCCGTGCCCAAAGGCATGAGTTTAATTTTTTTTTTTAATTTAATATAGAAAATAATACAATTGATTAAGCAAAATGAACAATACAACTATAAGAAAAAAAAATATACAAAATCAATATAGAAAATACTGAGTAAAAAAATCGAGGATAAAAAGAAACTTGACAGTCTCTTTTATTTATACAATTCAACATTCAATTCTCCTTCTTCAATAATTTTTTTAAAAAAAATATAAGAATCGATTACTAATTTCGAAAGTTGCGAACACTGATTACCAGTACCAGGAAATAGACATAATGCTGAAAATGGAGTCAATCAATCCAATTTCCATGGAGCAACGAAAAGTATTGAATTTCAAAATTGAAGATGGGTACACAGTGAAACAGGCGAATCGGGTTTTCCACCTTAAAGTAGGCCCACACCTTGAGATAATGATATCTGGAGCAACAATCTAGGACACAGAACCAGTGAGCCGAGGAACATGATGTACAAAGGATTCACGTCAGAGTTGTTCATCCCCTACATGGATTACTACGAATAATGGTACTTCAAGACATACATGGATGCCGGTGAATATGGGATGGGGGTAACAAGAATAAGGTGTATATGGGTGTGTATGGAAAAAGTAGAGTATGAGAGATGTGGAAAGTGGATCGAGATGTAGGGTGGCCATAGATGCGGAGATATGGAGAAAGGGACAGAGAGATGGAAAAACAAAAATAGAGAAAGGAATTAAGAGAGAGTTTTATGTTTGGGTGGACTGTATGCATGGTGGCCGGGGTGTTTTGAGAGTGAGTAGGTGTTTATATTTGAGGGTAGTAGGTAGGTGGTTGTATTTCAGATTAGTGGGTAAATGATAGAATTTTTTTTTTTCTTAATTTTTTTTTTTTTTTATCTCAACCGTAGATTTATCCTAAACTAATGACAGCCGCCAAAATATATTTATGTTATAATTTATATATAAATTATGTTCGGGATGTTTATTATAACAATTACTAATTTGATTCTTTATTTTTAATTTATTTAAAATTTATGTATTATATTCTAGTTTTATTTTTATTTACAATTGTACGAACTTAGATTGTTATCACTAGTAAATAGTAATTAGACAAAATTAATAAATATATAAAAAAAAATAATGAATTTTTATTCTTTAAACCAAATTCCAGACTCTCTCTCCTCAACAAACCATTATGAAAATGAGATTATTATTTAAACCTCTAACAAAACGTAGTTAATTTTTAACCCTTTCATGAACATGAATGGACATGTTTACCCCTTATATATAGGGGTAAGAAAAACCTAATTCCATATTCATTATGCAATAATTCATTTATTTATATATTACCGCTACACAGATAAGTCCATGGATTTCTATGGTGGAAAACACAAAGCTCGAAAAACAAAAAGGAAAAAAAGGCTCTCTCCCTCTACAGTATCTCCTGCAAGCTTCTTCATCTCCTTCATCTAGTCTAAAGAGCATATGGAAAAAACCCTAATTTCACATTCATTGAGGAATTTCGACAATTGTCGTCCTGTCTCTCTCTCGTGCTCTTCCGATGACGACGCATCAACGTCGTTGGTGTCCTTCGGCTGTTGTCCTTTGTTTCCCCAATGACACAATCGCCGACGTTTGAGATCATCGCCTTCATCTTTCTCTCCCTCTCTCGTCAACACTGCCGATTTTGATGAACGCCACTGCCGCCGATTTCAACGAACGACAAGACGCCAATTTCGAAGATGGTTTCGACGAACGATAAGACGATTATAAGAGAGAGGTGAAACTTTCCATGTGTGATGTTCATGCAATTTTTTTATTTTGGGGGAATTTGGGGGTTTCCATTCATTGTGATTATTATTATTTTTTGCTGATTTCTCCCGTGAATCAATGGGGGTTGGGTGAATATTCGTGCGATTCAGTAAACATTCAAACCGATTTGTCTCGACGTGGAATGTAGAATCTTTATACCAATTGTGTTTTTATTGATTTTGTGTTTCCGTTTTATGTTTTATGAATGGTTGCAAGTTTTTGTTTTTGATTTTCTGTTTACTGATTTTTGTGTTCCCCCTTTATGTTCTATGAATGTTTTTACATGTTCCCAGGTGTGATGTTCACACGATTTTTTCTGATCTTGGGAGAGTTTGGGGGTTTTATTTTCGTGTTTATTATTATTATTTTTTTCTTCATGAATCAATTGGTGATGGGGGTGAATTTTCGTGATTGTGTTTTTATGAATGTTTACATGTTTTGTTTTGTTTTGTTTTGTTTTGTTTTTTTTTTTTTTTATTGATTTTGTGTTCCTTTTTTGTGTTTTATGAATGTTCTTACATGGTTGGTGAAAAATGATTATACCGTTGTTTTCATTGATCTCATTTGGTTTTGGTTTTGGTGAATGTTCATACGAAGTGTTTTTCATTGATCTTTTCATAGGTTTGGGTTTAGTGAATGTTCAGATAAAGTGTGTCTTTCCACTATCTTTTTTATTAGGTTTTGTGAATGTCCATAAACATTGAATGATTTTACAGTAACCTTTTTGACATTCATATGAACAATCACTTTTTTTTATTTCTTGTCCGAAAAAATAAAAAATAATATCATTAGAAAAAGAATTTTGTGAATATTAATTTGATTTTTTTTTTCACTTCCTGAGCACGATTCAATCACAGCAGACCTTTTTGTGATAGGTTTTGATGTTTTTGGAAATTACAACTTACTATATATATTTAGCTGTGAATGTCACTCAATGGCAGTGGGTTGTAAATACAATATCAATAAGGGGCAAATGTTAGGGACTATTTTCTAAGAATTAAAAAATTTATTATCCTAGTTGAGGGGTTCATTTTATGAATTGTACATCTCTTAAGGTCTAAAGAATAAAAATTCCAAAAATTAATAAACTAATCGTTTTAGGGATTTAATTTTAATTTTATATAAAATTAAACAATTCGATTTAAAAATTATTTTAAAAAAAAAAATTGTTCAATTTTGAATTCTAATACTACTACTTAAAAGTGGAAGAAGAGATAATGTTTTAATGATGTTGGAAAATGCATCTTTCAAGCATTTTCGTAAATTTTTATATTTCTTTTTATTTTTATTTTTTAAAATATCAGATAGTCAATGCCGCCACTAAATGTTTTTTTCTCTTTTTTGTTTCAGTTATTTAATTTATTTATTTTTATAATTAATACACAAATATATTATTTTTTTTTTATTTATTTTTTTTGTGCACATTTCAAATTACTTAAAAAATAACTTGATTCAAAAATTATTTTTACCCAAAAAGGAACTAGATACGATATAAATTAATTGAATTAAAATTTGTTGACTTGGAGAATTTAATAAAATTAATGTCAATTTATGATTATTTGTTTGTTATTTTATAGTATACTAGTTTAGACCCGTGCATTGCGCGGACTTAGAAAAAATTATAATAAATTTTTAATATTGAAGCATGAAATACATTCATATTATTTGGTTACTATGGTAGCAATATCCAGGAGCAGGTGTGTTAATGTTATTGTGTAATGACGTTTCATAAACACCGAAAATAAATATACTATAAAAATATATAAATAATCATAAAAGTGAAATAATATTTCCACAAATTAAATTTTACTAATATACTATAAAATAACAAACAAATAACCATAAATTGGACTAATTTTATAAATTTTTGCAAGTCTAACAAGTTCTAATTTGGAATTTTTAGGCTAACACTCAATATTAGCCAACATATTAAAATGGGTCCCAAGGAACAAAATCCATACCATCTTAAACCCATTGATTTATTTATTTATTTTAATAAAAACTCATTTTAGCAAAATATAGATCAATGTTTTGAAACCCGGACCGGACATGGAACTAGAAAAACTTTCAGGTCACAGGTCACCGTTCAACTAGCGGGTGAACTGTTGTCGAACCGTGACATCATAATTACGCCATTAATAATAATTATTAAAAAATGTGTAAAACTTAAATATAAAGTAAACCAAATAATACTAACCCAAAATTTATAGTTCGAAAGTATAATTCAAAAAAAAAAGAAAAGAAAAATAACAATGACACCACATAGATAAAATCCACCCCCAAGTTAATACACAAACAGAGCCATGGAACAAACTTCACTCACTACTTTTCATTTTATTAGAAAGAAAGAGAGTTACCGCAATTGAAATTTTACCAAATTACCATCACATTGCAATTTCTAAAGGAATAAAAAGAGGTGAGGCTTTTGAATTTCTACAACAGCTTGGCCCAAACAACTACTCTGTAGTTGCTAGAACAAACGCCATTGTTTGCCGCAATAGTGAGCCAACAATTCATGTCGTCGACGAGTTGGTCTTGCCGCAACGGTGAGCAAATTATGGGTTTCCAAACACCAACCATAGGTTTCAAAAATCTGAGAAAAATCTCGAAAATAAATAGAAATCTGAGAAAAAACTTACAATCTCTCTCCAAGAAATTTCTTGGTGGCTTCGTAAAATCATTCCCTCAATCCATCTAAATATCCATTAGTAATGAATCTATCCAATCTTGAGAAAACCAACCCGAATAATTATGAGAGTTTAGCAATTTTGGGTACGATTTGGTTGAGAAAGAGAAGGGAAAGGAAATGGAGAGGAAAATTGGTCAGAAATTCATAAAAGAGGTTAAAGAACTTCAAATGGAGAGATATGGAAAGTTTGGAGCTGGAGCATTCAATTTAATTCACGAAGGAATGTAAGAAGAAATAAAATGAAGAGCGTCAGGAAATTAGGGTTTTCAGAAAGGCATTTTTTTTTTCTTTTTTCTTATAATACTGAGTTGACCCAGTTGGTTGAGACAAAACCAGACCGATTCAACGGTTTGGCGGTTAAACTAGCCGGTTCACCTGGTTTTTCCAGTTTTGACCCCAAAACAGTTTTCAGTGGGTGACCGGAACGGAACATGAACCGGTCTGTCTGGTTTTTAAATCATTGATACACACACGTGTGCTTAGTAATCAAGTGTTATAGCGGCAAGTGTTTTTTTTGCAAGGTTCTTCGGACGGGAAAGACAGTTGACGATAAGTTTTTCCAAGAGCAATGATGTCTGCATGAAGTGTCCCGAATGGTATTTTACGATAACAACATTTGAATTGTAAATATTTGTTGTGCAGTAATTTTTTTATGGATATAACTAAATATTTGTTGCCCAAATTTTATTCTAAATATGACCGTCGATATATGATATAAAAATTATTGCGCCGTCAATATGTGATATAAAATTTATTGCACAGTAGTAAGTACTTAAATGTGATTTAGTTTTACAAATATTATTGTGCAACAAATATTTAGCAACTCGATGTAGAAATTTCGCAACATGGCCCAAAATATTGTTGTTCAGCAAATATCAGTGGAAGATGAATTTTTGCCTACAATAAAATAAATAATGGGAATTTTATGAAATTAATATTGGGCCTTGGGGCCCATGTAAAAAAAAAAAAAACTTTAATTAATTTATATTGTTTTTAATTTCTTTTTTTGGGTAAAAATATTTCTTCAATCACACTTATTTTTTAAATAATTAAAATATAGATAAAGAAACTTAATCAATTATTTGTGTATTAATTAGAAAAAAATAAATAAATTAAGTAAAACATAAAAGAGAAAGTGTAACGACCCGATTTCCTAGGGTCGTGACACAGTTTCTCCCCTTGAAAAATTAACACTAACACCGAACGACCAATACTTTATTCTATAAAATTCGATAAATTTATCAACGCAACGATGACAATTATAATTATCGATTTAAATTTTATAATACGGCCCAAGCCTATAGATAATCACCAATACTTCATTTCGTGACAAATTTTACTACAACAGTATGGTGGTTAAGCCTATATTTTGAGCCCACGACAAATTGTTATTGTAGCCATAATTTTGAATTATATATTACACATAATAGCTTAAATATATATATGAAAAATTATGGTGCGACATAATTATATTACAACAATTATATATATATCAATGTAATAGTAATTTTGAACAATCAATTATTGATTACACTGGAGTGAAATAATATTCAAAACATGCATAACCCAAGCCTATCGAATTCACGACGGCAATAGTTTTATTGATCGATGATAATAATTTTAAGTAATAAAAATCTGATAAATTTTACACATGACGACGATAATTGGAATTATCAAATTTATAATTTATCAATTTATCGAATCCATCGATTCAATTTCACAACAGTAAATAATAAATACAATTATTACAACTAGAAATTCAACTCAAATTCTTGTCGTCGTTTTCGTTCTCATTGGCTCTACAATCAAAACTGTGGGGTTGTGAGCCAACATTCAATAGAACTCCAACCCCTCGAATACGTGCATTTAATTAATATAACAAATAAAACACCTTGGCATGCTTCTCACATAATTATAATTATTTCATGAAATTTAACAGTTAAAAGTCAACAATAATATCAACATGAATCACACAATAGGAAAACTAAATACATATATTAAAAGAGTTAGAAATTCTACCTGAAATCCCAAGTCGAATCCAAAACGAAATACTCAAAATCTTCTAATATATATATATATACAAGTGTTCCTAATCTGTGGCTCCAGTTTTCTTTTATCCTATGAAAACATTAATATCTAATTGTATATTTATCCTCCCCTTTAATGTTTGATATACTTATTTATATATAGATCATATATTAATATCCTTATTACTATTATCATCATTATAATAATTATCAACATTTTTTTAGCATTTACACATGAGAGTTATGCAACCACACACACACACACACACACACACACATATATATATATATAAGGGCTTGGTTTCTTTCATTAAGAAGGAAACCATTCTCATATATCTATTTGGTTATTTATTTATTTAATTACATAAACACCCCTTTTAAGATAAAGAAAATATTAATTATATATCAAAATTCTTAAAAAAATTTAAATAACGTAATTGTCTCAAAACTTTTGAAAGTCAAATTGAACTAACATTTAACTCCAAAAATTATCAAATATTATTTAACCCATAAATTTATAAAATCGTCCCAAAAATGTTAAACTTATATAAAATAATATTTTTCAAAAATATATATTTTCGGGGTATTACAGGAAGAAATTGAGTAAGGCTAATCATTATTTGATATATAAAAAAATAAAAATAAAAATATGTAAAAACTCACCAAAAAGCTTGAAAGAGGCATTCTTGAACCTCAATAAAATATTCTCTATAACAACCCGGTTTTCCAAGGCTACCACTCGATTTCTCCGTTTTATATTTACGGAGCAATAGAGGTAAAAGACAAACAACTCTACCACCACGCTTTTGCTGCACCACTATGATAAATAAAATAAAAATAGACGTGACCTCGACTTTCTATTACTCAACCGATAATAAATATAAATTAACAGTCATTTGACATAAATATAAAAATTTACTTAACACAATAAAAGTTTGAACCACTGATTACCAACAACTGCCCCAACTGGCTTAAAAGTAGCACCACCCTCTGACCCTATCTAGCCAGTAGTGCACTCATCTCTACTTGGACTACCTAAGACAAAATATTTTATCGGTGTACTATCTTCATAATATAAAAATAATTTATAGATCAAGTATATTCATCAAACACTACTTTTTAAAATATAAATACAACCATATAATGAGTAGTAACAAAATTCCACAAATATCATTATGATAAATTATTGAATTTAAGTCAACTGGTCAAATTATTTTGATATATAATAAAATACGATAATGCTTTCAAGAACATAATATAATCACACACTGAGTAGCATCAAATCCACATATATCATATAATAAAATACTCGAAACACATACTTCTCTACTAGTCATATGATCGTTTCAGCTCACGATCGGGAGATATAACGGTACCGTAACCTGTACAACTGTGCAATCTAAGGTTGTCATCAGTGTCAGGGTTATTCAATATCTCCAATGGTAGAAATGAAGACGTAGTACAAACCACCATATCATGATGATAATCACCATCGTCAACAACAACAACAACAGCAACCTGCAGGACTTGCCCTTCTGTTAGGCCACAACACAACATCCTACAGGACATACCTTCCTGTCAAGACCAATAACATCCTGCAAGATATACCCTCCTGTCGAAATCACACTATGACATAGTCGGATAATAATAAAAATCACTTTCCACAATCAAGTTTTTACTCGATTCATCTAACGTTATAAAATAATTCATTTTAACAAATCTTTTTTTTTCACAGTTTAATACGAAAATATAATTTGACAATTTACATAGAAGACAGTACACTCACCTCAATAATTACACTGTTATTAGGCTATTGCTGTAATATTGCCGTAGTCGGCATCGCATGTGAACCTGACAATGAAAGGGCCTAAGCTAAGAATTTAACTAAATAAATCAAATGTGAAATGCAACACATGATATGCGTGATACTAAAATACAATTTTTTTCTTTCTCAAATTTCTCTAATTATATAAAATTAATTAAAATTAAACGCACTATTTTCTTTACCCCATATTAATTTTACAACTAAAATATTATGATTACATTTATAAACTTTATCAATTAATAATTTAGCTATAGAGAAAAATATTAATTAAATATTAACGATATTACTAGGTAATGAAATACCAAAAATATTATTCTAATTAAATTTACACAATTACAAATGATATGCATATATATATCACAGGCATTAAATAAGAAATAAACTTATCAAGTAATAGAGGGTGGATGGAGGGTAGAGAGTGAGTCGAGAGAGAGAGAGAGAGATGGGAAAGAAGGTATGAAAAAAAAGAAGAGTGAAGAAATGAAAGAATTTATGAAAAAGAGGATGAGGGGTCTCATGCAATTTTTTTATTTTTGGTTTTCCTTAAACTTGCCATGTGTCCATAGATAAATGAGCCATCACCTTTGCCTCAACTTTATTATACTCAAATGTATCCATATATAAAAATTACAGTCAACAAGTGTTCATTAATTTTTAAAATCAACTTAAAATTACCACATTAATCCTTATTCGTTCTTACCATTTTTTTGTCTATTATGATAAATTACACTAACCCACCTCAAGAATCTTTAAAATATCATTTATGTCCAAAAAATAAAAATTAACATATTAAAGTAATAATTGATCCCCAATTTTTTTTTAAAGTGAAATTTAAAATAACACACTAAATCCAAATACTTTTCGAATATTATAAAATGCAATTGAAAATATGCATAACCAAAAATTGGGTTTTACATTCTCCCTCCTTCCACTTTTAAGTATTAGTATTAGATTAGTAAAAGCTAATTTACAGAAATATAATTTTCCTCTTATGATTATTTATGCAATTTTGAATAATAAAATTATTTTCTATACTTATAAAACGCCATTATTTACTAAAATTTAGGGATAATTGGTGATTAGTCCCAAATAGTGAGTGTAATATGTTATTAATCCAATTTAAAACATAAATTTTGATTCAATTCTTTAAATTGATTTTTGCTTCCGTATAAGTCTCGTATGTGCTCACGCCTATATAATATTAATTACATGTATCTATGAAATATTAGTTATAAGTTACAAATTATATGTACTTGTATAATATTTATTACATTTAACAAATATTTTAAACACATGTTAGATACATGTAATTGCAAGAGTTCAATGCGTGTATTGAGTCTTTCATTTTTTTTAACGCACGAAACTAAAACACATGTTGCAATTGGGTATATAACGTATTTTAAAATTATATATAAAATAAAAGAATTGCCACAGAAATACCTAATGTATTCGTTTTCGGATATTGTTATCAAAGTAATCAAATACTACTTCAATATTAAGAATTTATTATAATTAGTATATAACCCGTGCCTAAAGGCACGGATGTAAAACAACAAAAAAACACACACAAAAATATCATTAGCTTTTTATTTTTTTGTTTTTTTGACAAAATCTCTTACGTTTATACAATATTTCATGCCTATTTCATTTGAACATTAATAATTACGACATCAATAATAACAAAGAGAGCAAATATCGTTTCACGCATTTTTTATTCCCAAAAAAATGGAGGAAAAAAAAAGACATTTATCAAGACACTATTTCAACTCCCTACCTGTGAATAGAGAAAAGTAAGAGGTAGAAGAATGTAAAATTATTTGACAACATATATAAGGAAGGACAATATAAATAAGGACCTTAAAATAAGACAAACAAAACCAATACAAAGTAAAAACTATGAATTTAAATAATCAAGAATTTCTTGAATGAACCATAGCTAAAAAAGAAGGGGAAATGGAATTACAAATCCAACAAAAAAGTTGGATCAGTCAAAGGTAATTCTTAAGTATCCCCATGTAACTATTGAAGATCAATGCTATTGAAAAGCTCAACGATTAGTTCTCCTTGAAAGTCGACTACACGGTTGAAGACCCTATAGGAAGAACATTGACAGAGTCGTTACAGAACTCATTTAATCAACACATACTGTTAAAAACAAAAAACAAAAATTAAGTTCAAATAAATATATAAATAAATGTTACCCGGAATGACAAATCCAAATCATAAACTAAGATCTAATACATAAAAAAATAACAAATCCAAATATTAGATTCATGGTAATTGAAACAAATGAATATATACCAAATACCAGTGTAAAAGTTGCTCCTAAATAATTTTTAATCATCTAACAACGCAAGAAATCTGTGAAAAGGAAAAGAAATCAATGAAATAAATAAATAAATAAATAAAGTTCATGTTTCCTCCATGATTTTTTTTCCCTTAAATATGAAATAAAAAAAGAAAAAGAAAAAATGAAACCTAATAAAAACAACCAAAATAAAAGGATTCACATAAAAAAAAATGTAGTAGTAGATATAATTTTTTCTTAAACAAAATCTAATCAAATGTATACTAAAGTCTTAAAAACTTGAAGAGAAAATCAAACGAAATTTTTGTTATCTTACCGAGAATTCCCATTTCAATGGGAACAAAATAAAAATACAGTTTTTACTTTATGACTATGAGTAGGTAAAAGAATGAGAGGGGATTGATCTCCATTGATAATTCGTAAGGGGTGGATGATATACCCAAAAATTCTAAGAGAAGGAATTGTGGCTAAGTAGAGTTTACCATGAAATCCGTAAATTGAAATTGAAAAAAATTCATGCGACAATCGAGATGACAAATCCTAAATTACTAAAGCCCCCTGAATGCACTAATTGAAATACAAATAAAATCATTTTCAAAGAGATAACCAAAATTACAAAATCCAACGTCCAGGAAGATATATAAAAATAAAATGAGTTAACAAAAGACTTAGTTGAGAAAATAAAAATCGTGGTCCTAGTCAATCAAATAATAATTAGTGAAAACAAATTTTGAGTTCAAAAAATACTTAGTTGAGGAAACAAAAATCGGGTCCCAGTCAATCAAATAATAATTAGCAACCACAACCAAATCTATTAGATTATACGACTAAATTTTGACTTACTGTCAAATCATAAAAACTATAAAAACCATAATGAGTCAAATTCAACACCCAAAATTGATCAAATTCAACTAAAATCACAGGGGAAAAAAAAAACAGACCTTGATTTTAGAAACCTGATCAAAATTGAACCCTTTGAAGCTTTAAAGTCAACCACAACTTGCCTTTCAAAGGTGCAGAAATTTCCACACCAAATGAAAGAATGATTAAGTAGCCATTTTATTTAAATAATCCCAAAAAAATTAAAAAATCAGAACATAAACAGAAATAGAAACAAAGAACAAAAACAGGAACAAAAACAAAAACATGAACAAAAAAATAAACAGGAATAGAATAGAAAGAGAGGAGATGAGGTATACTTGCGCGTGCTTCTTGTAGCAATAAATCAACCCTAACCCCAAATTGAGAGAGATGGAGAAACGGTGCCCGTGAACATAAAGACATGTCATTGGTTATCTAATTTTCAAATCCTAAAATTAATCCTATCAAATATCCAATCCCTAAATCAGGTGAGCAGGAGAGAGAGAGATAAGCGTACCTCTAATTAGGGGTGAATAGAGGAATGGCGATGATGAAGTTTTGGGTGCCTGACGACTAATAGAATAAAGTACACTACCAAATGGATGTCCCAATACACTAATGCAATATATTCAATGGCTAAAGATGATTAGGTTAGTCGATCATAGTTGGAGATCACCAAAATTATAAATACAACAATGCAAACCAAGAGTTTTGAGATACACAGTTCCGGAACATGTGCCTAGATCCAAAAATTATAAAGCTAACTTTGAAATTTCATAAAGCTACCCTGAAATTTCATAGCTGCATCACTTCACCCCATTTGTTCTTATTTCTTATCCATGAAATTTTTTCTAAAAATGAAACAACCAGAAACACCAAAAGGCAAAAACTATTGAATAGTACCACATTGATCAAAGAACCAAAAAACAAAAGCAATCTAAAAGTGATTTACCAAATAGTTGAACCTTCAAACAAAAGCGATATCCATCCTCGGTTTTCCTATCAAGAGAAAGAAGAAAAGAGCTTAAATATTTTACTAAACAAATGTTAGGGAAAACATCGGGTGAACACACTCGGATGTCACAAAAATATCACACACACCCCTCCCTTAGAAGAAAGAAAAAGAAGAATTACCAAAAGAGATTCAGCTTTCACAAAGAGAGGACTTAATTGGTACTTACCTTCTTCACCCAGCATTTCCTGCGACGTGGCCGACAACGGGTTAGCGATGGCGGTGATTTTTGTTCGAAGTTTGATCCAGAAAACAGAATGTCTTTATTTCATGTGGTGAATGGAAACCCCTTCTCCACCAATAGTAATCGAATATGTTCGTAAACGACTCTGATCCGAAGGAATCTAGGGTTACCCGAGACGATCTCAGCAATAACCGCCATAGCCTGCCTATTCGATGTGTCACACCCCTCCCCGGGCCCCTATCGCCCGAGGTCAGGCATGACATCGACTTGACGTTACCTGAACAATCCACAAATATATATATACACACACACATGCACTGCTATAATTTTTTCTTCAAAAATATATTTACCCACTTCAAAATTCGAGAATACACGTGTCCGTATCCCAAATATTCACAACAAACCACAAAAAAAAATTGAACCTTTCACGGTTCACACCTATTCAACAAACCCTCCAAAACGACACCATCCCCTGACTCTGCCTAGTGCCAGTAGTGGACTGATTCCTAGCTTCGGCACCTGAAACCAAATATTTTATTGGTGTACTGTTTTAATACTATAAAAACAATTTATAAATCAAGTATATTTATCAAATACCACTTTTCAAACATAATATAAATATTACCGCACACTGAGCCAAAATAAACTCCACAGCTGTCATTCTAATTAAATAAATGCATCTGAATCAACCAATCAAATAATTTGATATATAATAAAATACCGCACACATATTTTCCTACTAACCATAGGATCGTTTCACATCACGATTGGGAGTTATGACGGTACCGTAACCTCTACAACTGTGCCATCTAAGATGGCTGTCAGTGTTAGGGTCATTCAATATTCCCAATGGTAGGGGCAACCACCTGCAGGATTTGCACTCCTGACAGGTCTCAACATATATCCACCTTGCAAGGCTTATCTGACAAGTAATAATATATATCCACCCTACAGGTCTTACCTAACAAGTAACAACATATATTCACCCTGCAGGATTTACTTAACAGGTAACAACATATATCCACATCTCGCAGGATATGCCCTCCTGACGAGAAGACAACTATGGCTTAGTCGAATAATAAAAATCATTTTCCACCTTTAAAAATTTACTTGATCCGCGTAACATTATAAAATAATCCATTTTAATAAATCTTTTTTTTCCCACATTTTAGTACAAAAATATAATTTAACAATTTACATAGAAGATAGTACACTCACCTCGATTTTGCGCTACTAAAAGTACTATCGCCCGAATAATACTCGGTCGACGTCGCCTGGGAACCTAACAACCAACGAAAGGGCCTAAACTAAGAATTCACTTAAATAACCTTAATATACAATGTGTGATCCTAAAATGCACTATTTTCCATTCCCAATTTTTTTTTTATTATACAAAATTATTTTAACACCTAATTTCTTAACTTAATATTAACTGTATAGAAATTACTATAATAACGACAACAAAAAATTTCCCGTTCATAATGTAATTTGCAGGAAAATGTTAATTAACCGTTAAAAATTTTATTAGTCAAAGAAATACTAAAAATTATCGTTTAAGTAAAATTTGCAATTTTTATCTTAAATTGTATTATTCACAAATTAGATATATCTATGTAGACAAATATACTCGCTACATTAATCAAACCAACGTATATAAATTTTTGGCATATAATTATACATATATACTTGTCCGCATATTTAGTCCCATACTCGAACGTGATATATATATATATATGTGTGTGTGTGTGTGTGTGCCCCCATAAATCCACCGCCTTACCCATTTCTATCTTTCTCTCTCTCTCTCTTTTTTTTTTTTTTTTTTAACATGACACGTGTATAGTGTATTTCCCACAATTTTTTGGCTTGATGTTTATCAAATTCAATGAATTAAATATGATTTTTTTTTTTGTTTTTGTTTGTTTGTTTTTTATTTTTATTTTAATCAAATTATATTAACCTCCCACAAATATCTTTAAGATATCATTTAACCCCAAAATTTAAAAATTAATATTTTGTAAAATAATAATTGACCCCTAAATTTTTTATAGTAAATATTAAATAACACAATGTACCCCGCTATTTTTTCTAAATGTTCTAAAATGCAACTAGAAATATGCATGTGCAGGAACTAGGTTTTACAATCCTTCCCCCTAAAAGAAATTTCATCCTGAAATTTTAGTTAACTTGAACGAATAAATGCGGATATTTATTCTTCATCTCTTCTTCTCAGTCCCACGTCGCTTCCTCCACCGAGTGACTGCGCCATAGCACTTTCACCACCGGAATCATTTTTGTCTGCAACACTTTATCTTTACAGTTCAGAATCTAGACCCTAAAATTTTTAAATGTTTAACTTCAGTACAACAGACTGAAGTTCTGCACCTTTTACCATACAGCGCTTCATATGGTGTCATCTCGATTGTCGAATGATAACTATTATTATAGGCAAACTCCATCAACGTCAAATGATCATCCCAGCTACCAGGAAATTCTAGAACACAACCCCTCAACATATCCTCCAATGTCTAAATCGTATGCTCTGATTGGCCATTAGTCTGAGGATGGAAGACTGTACTGAATTTTAACTTGGTACCCATAGCAGCTTGAAGACTCGGCCAGAATTTCGAGGTAAATCTCGGATCTCTATCCGACACTATGAAAACCGACGCACCATGCAATCTGACAATCTCATCAATATACAATTTTGCATACAAGTCAATGGAATATGTGGTTTTCACGGTCAACAAATGAGCAGACTTGGTAATTCTATCAATAATCACCCAGATGAAATTATATCTTTTTTTAGTACGAGGCAATCCCAAAACAAAATCTATCATGATGTGCTCCCACTTCCACTCTGGTATATGCAAAGGTTTCAATAACCCACCCAGACGCTGATGCTCGATCTGGACTTGCTGACAAATGAGATACTTGGCAACAAATTCTGTAATTTCTTATTTCATTCTATTCCACCAATAGTGTTCTCGCAAATCTCAATACATTTTGGTATTGTCTAGATGCATTGCATATGCTGAGCTGTGCACTTCCTCTATGATATCTTTCTTCATATCGACATTATTAGGTACACACAATCTATTGTCAAACATTAAGGCTTCATCATTATCCCTGACACGATAGTCGACTCTTTGACCCTTCTTCACTTCGTCTCTAATCTTTTCAAATTGGACATCCGACTTCTGCGCTTCTATAATACAGTCGATTAACATCAGTCTCAAGGTCAAAGTCGCAAGCAACGCTGTCGTATGACCAACCAACAACTGGACTCGCAGAGATCTCAGTACGGCATATAGGTTAGTGTGAACAACTCAAATGTGTGCGACCAAACCTATCGATTTCTGACTCAGCGCATCTGCTACAATATTGGCCTTCCCAGGGTGATAATGGATAGTACAATCATAATCCTTGATCAACCATATCCAACTCCTTTGTCTCAAATTTACTTCTTTCTAGGTAAACAAATATTTTAAAACTCTGGTGGTTAGTGTATATCTCACATATCTCGCCATACAGATAATATCTCTAGAGTTTCAAGGCAAACACAATCTTCGCTAACTCCAAATCATGCATCGGATAGTAACGCTCATAATTCTTTAATTGTCGGGAGGCATAGGCAATCACGTGACCATGTTGCATCAGTACACAACCTAGCCGCTGGTGCGAAGCATCACTGTAGATCACAAAACCACCGCCTTCTATTGGGAGAAAAAGTATTGGCACGGATATCAGTCTACTCTTCAATTCTCGGAAGCTCTGTTCACATTGTCGGTCCACTCGAATTTTGATTCCTTGTAGGTCAATCGAGTCAATCGAGGCAACTATGTCATAGTGTGACCCCTACAAGAGAGCATGTCCTGTGGGATGTTGTTGATCCTAACAAAAGAGCATGTCATGTAGGTGGTTGATATCTGTTGTTGTTGTTTTTGTGGACGATGATGATTATCATCGTGATATGGTGATTTATACCACGTGTTGGCTCCTACCATTGGAGATATTGAATGGCCTTGGCACTGATACCTTAGATGGCACAGTTGCACAAGTTATGGTATCGTCGTAACTCCCGATCGTGAGGTGAAACGATCCTATGGCTAGCGAGGAAATATATGTGCGGTATTTTATTATATATCAGAATAATTTGATTGGTTGATTTAAAAAGTATCATTTTATTGTAATGGTAGTAGTGAAATTTTATTTTGGCTAGGTGTGCAGTTATATTATATTATATTTGAAAAGTGGTATTTGATAATCATGCTTGATCCATAAATTATTTTTATATTCTAAAGACAGTACACCGATAAAATATTTGGTCTCAGGTACAACAGCTAGAGACTGGTCCACTACTGACGCTAGGTAGAGTCAGAGGAGGTAGTGAGTTTTATTTTGTAGACTGTCAAGACAGTTGTTGGGAGTGAGTGGTTGAAATATTTTTGTAATCTTGTTACAAAATAGACGGCTTTGTATAAAAGCTAAATTTTTAAATTTGGGAAAAAAAATATATTAGTATTAATTTTATTAGAATGGCGCAACGAAAGTGTGGCGGCAGAGTGAAGATGTTTTTTTCCAATATTTCTCCGCGAAATAAAAGGGAGAAACCTAGTGACGGTCCAGTTTCCCAGTGGAGTGATTTTTGTTTAATATATATTCGTGTAATCTATTCAAAAGGAAGAGAGTAGTGGTAGCTTTAAGTATATACATATCTATATGCCAAGATCATTCACTGCCTCTATTAGATTAGGAGGAGAGAATCATTCAGGAGACCAAAAAACATAATCATTAGTCTCTTTTTAGTGGCTTGATATGGCAATGACACCTTGCCTCTCCTATTTTTTTTTATTTTTTTTTTAGTTTCCTAAATCTTGTCCTTGGAGTGTGATCATTTGATAATTTACAAAGAACAAATTATATAAATCCCCATTTTTGAATCTTTAAAGTATCATTTAAACCCAAAAGTTAAAATTAACATTTTAAAATAACGATTTAGCCCCTTATTTTTTTTTTATCAAATTAAACTAACCTATTAACCCACAAATTTCCTTAAAATTAAATTTTTAAATACCAAAATAACACCTGAAAAGTTTTAAAGTGAGTTTAAAATAATCTACTAGACTCAAGTATTTTCTAAATGTTCTAAAACGCAATTAAAAATATATATATGCAAGACTGGGTCTTACAATCCTTCCCCCCAAATGGAATTTCGTCCCGAAATTCAAATAATAAGGTAATAATGCAATAATACATAGCAACATGTATGTATAATGCAGTGTTGAATGCATACGTATTACCTATGACTTCAAACTCACGTTTCAAACCGTTCTCACAATTGAACGACTTATCCTACGGTCTACTACTGACACGACACTCTTAAAAACAAGTCTACATAATCTATAACCAAAGCTCTGATACCATCTACAACGACTCAGTTTCCCAGGGCCGCCACGCGGTTTCTCCCTTCGGAGAAATTACGCTAAAACCGAATGGTAAATATTTTGTCTCATAAATCGTTGTGTATTTTTTATTTTATTTTTACGACGATGACAATTATAATTATTGAATTCAACGATTAAATTTTTACAACGGGAAATAATAATTATAAATACAATAATTACAAATACAATTATTACAAATTTAGTAGAAATTCAATTAAAATTTATGTTGCCGTCTCATTCTCATCGACCCTACAATCAAAACTGTGGGGTTGTGAGGTAACGCTCAGTAGAATTTCAAATCCTCTAATACATGCATTTAATTAATATGACAAACAAAACACATATGCATGATTTCTATATAATTTTCACATAAACACAATTATTTCATGGAAATTAACAACTATAGTCCAACAACAATAATAATCCAAATCTCACAATAGAGAAATTAAATACATATATTAGAAGAGTTAGAAATTCTACCTAAAATCCGAACCGAAACGTTCAAGGTACCGTAACATTTCATAATATAAGTCTATAATTATCACCTATATTCCGGTGATATGTTTGTTGGAACTTGGCCATTGAGTTTTTGGGATAGTTTATATGTTAAAGGTTTCAACTCAATTGACATAAACCTCCATGTATATATTCTGATCATCCATTTTCATTCCTCATTATCTTAATAAGCTTTTATATATATATATATATGGACGTTTGCTCAAAACAATACATGTGTCAAGCATTTCATTTATATATCTATATAATAAAATATGACGATTTTTTTGCTGATTAGGATAAACTTATGACTAGGACAAAAAAAATATGACTAGGACAAAGAAAGTTGCTGACTAGGACAAACGAAATACTGACTAGGACATTTTAAGACATAAGTTAAGGACGTGTAAGGAAACTAGATTTGCCAAATAGGAAATCGGATTAATGTAAATGAAAAATAAATTAATATAATATTGATTAAGTAATTAGACAAATACATATATGGCCCTAAGTTAACATTAATTAATTAAATTTTCTAATTAATTATTTTAGGGTCAAAATTAACATATTAAGTTTAGGGCCAAAAGTTTAGGCATCAATGTTATTTTAGGTAACGATTTATCCATTTTTTTCTAATTAAATTACTAATTAATTGATTTAGGCATTCATTCTTCCAATTTTCCTTAATTAAACTACTAATTAAGATTCAATTTACTTAACCCTTCTTTCAGTCTCTCACTCACTCTCTCTTACCCTCACACTCAACCTAAACCCTCATCTCCCCAAACCTCAACACGCAATTCTCCTCTCTCCCTCCTGCATCGCCTTTGCGTCGCCGTTGGGTTGCCATCACCATGCCTTTGAATCGCCGTTGCATCGCCACTTTGCCGCCACGGGTCTTTCTCTTTCTCTATTTCTAAGTATTGTCAATTTTCTCTACCTACTAATTACTCATTGAATCAATCTGATTGTTGTGTTTTTCATGCATTTCAGATAGGGTATTTCCAATTCCTTTTCTCTCACTCAATCTATCTATGGAAACAGGTATGCCCTCTCTCCATCGACGTCTGATTGATCATGGAGTATGTCGACATCGAGGCTCATGCAAGCAACTCAATTTTCTCACTCAAGCAGTTCCATTCTCTCTCAAAATCTATCAATGGAAATAGGTATCTGGTAGGTACGTTTTTCGCACGCCTACTTACGCTCGCAAGTATACGAGGTCTAAAGTTTTAATATAGTGGATCTTCGAAGATCAGATATCGTTCCCACAGAGAAAAGTGTGAATAATTGAATTGAATACCGCAATTGACGTAGTCTCGTGTTATCCTGACAACGGAAAACGTGAATTGAATTTAAACTAAGCTAAATTACAATTAGTGGATTAATTATAACTAAGTTGATTAATTAGGGATTGATTTCGTTCACTTAATACACGTTTGATTTCGTTCGGTTAACAATAACGGAGTTTAGGTATCAGACAATCTCGGTTTGTAAACTCCTCCGCCACCTCTTCTGAGTGTAAGACGAGGGAATACGCAACTTTAGTGTCGACGAAGAGGTCCCCCTCGATGTCTTAACGACTCTGGGCCGCGTGAGTTTTGACCCAACGTCATCGATTGCATACTAACTAACGCCCTCCCGGGTCGTTAGGTCGTAACGATGTGTTTATCCTAGTCCGAATCCAGGGTTACCTCTCCCAAGTGTCAAACCCTAGATTCTCACATCCAACCCTAATACCGTTACAAGAGTATTAAGATCATCATCAAATGATAAACACAATCGGACTTAAAACAACAACCGTTAAAGAAACGTATATTAAACCAAACGAGTATTTACACAACTACACATTTCCCTAACTAATCTCTAAATTACACTAACATGTTCTTAGCCAATACAACATAAATCAAGAGGAGATCATCATTACCAACTATAAATATTTAAATACAAAGATGGAAACAAGGGAAAAAAAGCTAAATCTCAAAGTGGAGTAGTCCACTTTCGCCAAAGAACGATCCTCCCGGGCTTCCTCTTCTCGCTTGATGAACTTCATCTTCTAGCTCTTCAAGGATTGGCCAAGAACACTCTTTATAACTAATCTAATCTACTTCCTAAACTAATCTAATCTAACTAAGGTGGAAGAGAGCTCCTAAGAACAACCGGAGCCTCCTCTCACGTCTAAGGGGTCCTAACCTTTTTTTTTTTAGCAATTAGGGGAGAAAGGGGTTTTATAGGCAAGGGTTGGAAATATCTTCAAAATATCTGAAAACAGATATTTTTGTGCAGAGTGTCACCGCCTAAGCGGTGGTTCACCGCTCGGGCGGTGGCTTTAAGTCGGTTAAAGTCTGTCGGTGATTTCGCCTAAGCGGTGGTTTTTACGCTTAGGCGGTGGCTGCTGGCAAGATATTCTGTTGTTTTCTCGTCTAGGCGGTGGTTTTCTCGCCTAGGCGGTAGTTCAGTCCTTCAGCACTCCAACATTCTGCCTCTTTTTCGCCTAAGCGGTGGAAATTCTGCTTAGGCGGTGGTCTTCATTCACCGAAATCCTGTTTTGCACATTTTGTTCACCATTTCTCCACCGTTTTCACTTGTTTCTCACCCTTTGACGTCCTTTTACCTATTCTACACTAAAACACACTAAAACACAATTAAGTATAACTAAAATGCTTGAGAATTAACAAATCCGGTTTAGAAATAGATAGGTTTTTTACACCTATCAGTATCTCCTCTCTCCAATTACAAAAATCCATTCTCTCTTTATCAATCTATCTATGGAAGCAAGAAGCAACTCGATTTGTCAAAATGTCCACACTCCTGGTTGATTTAGGGTCGTCGGTTGGTTTAGGGTCGCCAACTCGATTTCTCTAAACTATTCTCTATAATAAACAGATTTGCTATGTGTTTCTGTTCAATTGAAATATGAATGTTTTTGTGCTCTGTTTCGTCTCTCCCCTTTGGCAACCACCAACTCCTTTGACAACTCCACCACCCTAGATCTGTTGATGGTAAGCATTACCATCGCCGATGGCGTCGCCAGCTCTAAAACTGCGATTTGGGATTTACCAAACTACTTAATCCCAATGAGATTGAATGAATTAAGTTGTTTTAATTAATATATATATATATATATATATATATATATATATATATTTATTTATTTTTGGGTTAATGCAGGTTGAACCTAGCACTTTGATCATTTCCTTCTATCATATGAATTCTCAGATCTCTCTCTCCCCCTTTCCCCCCCCCCCCCCTTCTGTTTTTCCTTTTTTTTCTTGAATTTAAAGTTTGTTCTTCTTTTTGCAAAAAATTGCACTGTTTCTGCTCCAAGTGGGTTTCCTGGTCATCCATATAGAGGATTAATTCTTGATTTTTTATTCATTTTTAATTAATCGAACAAAAAAATATTTTTTACTTTTTATTTTAAATCTTACTCTGGTTTTTGATTTACAGGTGTTGAAACCATCACCTACATGTTGCGTGTAAATCACTTTTCCACTGTTTTATCATAGTAGTTTTGACACTTTTTACCTGTGAAGTTTGATAAAAATCTGAATTTAGCAATCAACAGCAGGCATCAATAGATTTTGATGTTTTATTAACTTTCATATTTCTATTTCTCAGTATAATAGATTTACTGATAGAATAAATTGGATCTCGATCTATAAGAGAAAAAAATTATATATTCACATAATCCTTATGTTAATTGATTATAACACTGATTTGGGTTAACTTGAGAAACTGAAGTTATATAACCAAACCACATTATACAATCAAACATTAATGGGCTGAAACTAACAGTTCCTGATTTCTTGATTATCCCGGAAAACATCGTCTGTTATTTGACATATTTCCTCAACTGATTTCTTCATTATTGGTTTATTTTTATAAATTTTACAGGTGGATGTCATAGAAACTCTTTCGAATGTTTTGGAATCCCGACCTACGGTTTGAGTTCCTCCTACTGAATTCAATTCGTACCCCACCTGCAACAAGCTCAGATTCCAACTCGAAAAAGTATTTTTGCTCAATATAACAGTAAGATCTCCAACTAACATTTATATAAAATTTAGTGATTTAAAAATTTTGTTTAATTTCTGGGATCTTTATACTATGTTTTACTTTCACATGGATTTGCTATAAATTGTTATATTTTTTCAGATGGTAGATATGTAAATATTTAGCTGCCTAATAATTTTTCATGGGAGTTGTCGAATATCTTCTGGAATTCATTGATTCCACCTTCTTAATCTGGCAATACCATTTGCTTTATAGATTTAACATGAAATCTTTTGTTTTGTTCACTTCTATTTGATTTGATTTTTCACTTCGAATCTCCGTAGAATGTTCTTCACATATAAGAGCTCTCTAATGCAGTGGAGATTTCAATTGATCTCAGTGAGTTTTCTCAATTTATGAGCTGATTGATCATATTGAAACTTTTGATTTTTGATTTTTATTTTTTTTTCACATGGGAATCAAGGTTGGAGTTTCAACAGGATAACCATGTCAAGTATCGCACCAGGGGTCTCAAAGAATCCAGTCCTATTTTCTCCAATTTGGGTGCCAATTATATAGCTCATTTCCTTCTTTTGATTGAGCAAAGTTTTATATAATCAAAAAATAATGAACCATTTATTGCAATCTAACGACAATGGTACTAATTTTCAGTCGACCATGGCTGTGTCACTGTATCTTGCACTCAATTGTTTTGTTAGCGCGAGTCTCTTGATCAACTAAAGAGCAATGCTATTGAATTTCTTAGGCGCTCCAAGGTTGTAATATTTAGTTGCCTAATCATTTTTAATGGGAGTGGTTAAGTCTCTTTCTTATTCTTTTTCTACTTCTATTTGTTAATTGTTTTCTAATTTAATCCTTACCCAACATTTTAATTTTTCATTTATTTATATAGATTTAGTTGTATATGTGAAATGTAGTATTGACGTAATGAGTTTTGGATAGCCAGTAAGCATTTTTCAGTTTGATTTTGTTTTGGTTTAACTTATGCTTGATTGTGGTATTATTTTGATAGTCGAATATCTACGTTATTGGATACGTTGTATTTGAAATATACATTGTTTATTGGTGGTGGTATTATTGTTGGTATTTTAATAAAATAGGTGTAGAATGTTGTACAAACAGATGAGATTATATCACTTTTTTTTTAGATTTAATTTGTTTTACACTCGTGCCTTCAGGCACGGGTTATAATCTAGTATATATATATTATATCACTTGGTTGATACCATTTCCTTCATTAGGAAGAAAATGATATCAGTCATTTTATTTATTTATTTATACTAATTACCCTTCTTGAAATAAGAAAAATATTAATTATATTTCAAAACTCTTAAAAGTATATTTTAAATAACACAACAATCCCAAAACTTTAAAAATCAATTTAAAACTATCATTCAATCCCCAAAAATTATCAAATATTATTTACACCGTAAATTTATAAAATAATCCCAAAAATATTAAATTTATATAAAATAACATTTTCAAAATATAATTTTTCAGGGTATTACAATTTAACCCCCTTAAATAAATTTCGTCCTCGAAATTTCGTTCAAACAATAATAATTCAAAATCGCATTGAATAGTCATGTTAATCACACTTGATTTTAGAACAATTGTCTTCTATATAGGGTCCCGTAACTGGAAGTCACCCACATTTCATAATCAACAAAATCCATTCCACACATCGCTACATCCGCATTCGCAGTGGTCTACATTATATCCAACAACCTACGGATAGGGTGCACTTCGGTCGGTAACACCTAGCATAGATAACCAATTGTCAAAGAATCTTATGTTTTTAACTGCTTCCGCTGTGCACTCTGATAAAAAATAGAAATAAATATATATGCCTAATAAATATATTTTAAATATCACGGTAGTCTCAATTGGATTGGGTATATCTCAATTCCAACAGGTCTACGACCTCAACAATTTTTCCACTTGGCATGACTTTCAAAGTCCACCGCCATATCCCATAATCAACATTTACCAATTCTATCCGACATTTTAAGCCAACATATCGTAGCCAATATCTTATCCAATAGATAGCTCAATTGCTTGTGGACTGTCCCGTGAGACTAAAAATAATCAATCACAATACCCATATTAAAATTTTAATAATCTCGTAAATTTTTTCATAAATATCAACACATTCCAAACTTCAAATAATAATTTTTTTTGTAATACGTCTAAAACACATAAATACTTTTCATGCGCCTAAATACGTCTCAAAACACCTTAATATGTCAAAAGCATATAAATACATCTCAAAACACATAAATATAACCGAAACACATAAATACGTATCGAAATATATGAACACGTCTTAACCACATAAATATGTATCGAAACTCATGAATACATATGAATCACATAAATACGTGTCAACTCCATAAATACATCTCGAAATACATAAATATATCCCAAACTATATATCTGGAAACACGTAAATCTGTCATAAACATATTAATATGTCTCACCCACACAAATACGTTTCAAACACCTAAATACGTGTCAAACTATAAAAATCAAATACATCTCAAATCAAATAATTACGTCTCCAAAGCAACGTAACATAACGAGTTCAATACTAAATTCAATACTCACATAAACTTATAAACAAAAATATATCACGTTCGAGTATGGGACTAAATATGCGGACACGTATATATGGATAATTATATGCCAAAAATTTATATACGTAGGTTCGATTAATGTAGTGGGTATATTTGTATACACAGATATATCTAATTTGCGAAGATTACAATTTAAGATAAAAATTGTGAATTTTACTTAGACGACAATTTTTAGACTTTTGTTGACTAATAAATTTTTTAACGGTTAATTAATATTTTCCTAAAAAATTACATTATAAATGGAAAAAAAAAAACATTGTAGTCGTTGTTTTAGTAATTTCTGTATAGTTAATATTAACTTAAGATTTTAGGCATTAAAATAATTTTGTATAATAAAACAAAATTGCGAATGGGAAATAGTTCATTTTAGGGTCACGCATTGCATATTAGGATTATTTAAGTAGATTATTAATTTAGGCCCTTTCGTTGATTGTTAGGTTCGTAGGCGACGCCGACCACGTAGCATTTAGAGGATAGTATTTTTAGTAGCACAAAAATCGAGGTGGGTGTACTGTCTTCTATGTAAATTGCCAAATTATATTTTCATACTAAAATATGAAAAGGAAAAGGTTTATTAAAATGCATTATTTTATAACGTGATGCGGATCAAGTAAATTTTTAAATAAGGAAAATGATTTTATAGCATGATTATCAAATACCATTTTTTAAATATAATATAATATAACCGCATACCCAGCCGGAATAAAATTCCACTGCTACCATTACAATAAAATGATACTTTTTAAATCATCCAATCAAATTATTCTAATATATAATAAAATACCACACACATATTTTTCTACTAACCATAGGATTGTTTCACCTCACGATCGGGAGTTATGACGGTACCGTAACCTGTACAATTGTGTCATCTAAGGTGGCTATCAATGCCAGGACCATTCAATATCTCCAATAGTAAAAGCCAACGCGTGATATAAATCACCATATCACAATGATAATCATTATTATCAACAACAACAACAACATATATCAACCACTTGTAGAACTTGCCTTCCTATCAGGTCACAATACAACGTCCTACAAATATATATATATATATATATATATACATGCACCGCTATATTTTTTCTTCAAAAATATATTTACCCACTTTAAAATTCGGGAATACACGTGTTCCAAATATTCACAACAAACCACAAAAAAATTGAACCTTTCACGGTTCACATTTGTCCAGCCAACCCTCCATAACGACACCACCCCCTGACTCTACCTAGTGCCAGTAATAGACCCATTTCTAGTTGCGACACTTGGAACCAAATATTTTATCGATGTACTGTCTTCATAATATAAAAATAATTTATGGATCAAGCATGATTATCAAATGCCACTTTTCAAATATAATATAATATAACCACACACCCAGCTGGAATAAAATTTCACTGCTACTATTACAATAATCATACACATATTCAAAAGAGAAAAGTTTACCT
This sequence comes from Eucommia ulmoides, assembly GCA_016647705.1. Lineage (NCBI taxonomy): Eukaryota > Viridiplantae > Streptophyta > Magnoliopsida > Garryales > Eucommiaceae > Eucommia > Eucommia ulmoides. The sequence continues at coordinate 32,009,992 of CM028336.1, forward strand.
GGAAAAGAAATGAGCAAAAGTCAGTATGTTTTGGAGAAGAATGAGATGGTTTAGGAGTGATTTTTGTTTAATATATATTCGTGTAATCTATTCAAAAGAAAGAGAGTAGTGGTAGCTTTAAGTATATACATATCTATATGCCAAGATCATTCACCGCCTCTATTATATTAGGAGGAGATAATCATTCAAGAGACCAAAAAACATAATCATTAGTCTATTTTTAGTGGCTTGATATGGCAGCGATACCTTGTGTAATACCCCGAAAATTTATATTTTTTAAAATGTTATTTATATAAATTTAATATTTTGGGATTATTTTGCAAATTTACTGTATAAATAATATTTGATAATTTTTGGAGATTGAATGATAATTTTAAATTGATTTTTAAAGTTTTGGGACTATTGTATTATTTAAAATATACTTTTAATAATTTTGAAATATAATTAATATTTTTCTTATTTCAAGAAGAGTAATTAATATAAATAAATAAATATATAAATAAAGTGGCTGATATCATTTCCTTCCTAATGAAGGAAATGATATCAACCAAGTGATATAATATATATATATATATATATATATATATATATATATATATATATATATATACTAGCGTATAACCCGTGCCTGAAGGCACGGGTGTTAACAAAATGAACATCAAATTGTGTAATTTTTTTTACTACTGAATAATTCCAATGAACCACAATTAGACACAAATTAATAATACGTGCACAAATTTTAAAAAATAAAATTATAGAACAATCGATACATCATTCTCAAGATCTCACTTCTGCTTTCAAATAAATATAAAAATACATAACACAACCAAATAGCAATCAACAATTAAAGAAATGAGAAAACACAATTTATTTCTCAAGTTCTCAACTTCCATTTTATTCCATTTTCAAATAAACACAGTCTTAACCTAAAAAAAAAAATAGTATAATTTAATTTGTTTATACAATACTCCATCTTAGAACATATTTCATCCATAAAAATTAGAAATGAACAAAATTAGAGTTTAGAAGGTGAAGTAACAAAACCCTCTAAAATCTAGGAAATAAAAACATAAAATCTGCGAGTAATTCCCAAAACATAAAACGTGGAACAAAAAATATGGGAACATAAATCTTCTGCTTTAGCACAATAAGTGATCTATAATACAAAATAAAAGTGAAACAAACTCAAAGTGGTTTACAACAAATCTAAAAATAGAAACTAAAATCTGGAAAGAGAAACATAAAAATCTAGGAAAAATAGATCCTAGAAAATTAATTTTAGAACAGAAATCTAGCAACAAAAAAACTGGAAATGGGAATTCAAATATAAACACCTGTAAATTTAAAGAATTTAAAGACTTCTACATGTATTAATTTTCAATTCCATTTCAAAAAATCCAATTTCACACATTCAAACGCTACCTTATAAAAAATATTAATTTCAAATTTCTAGTATAAATACATGTACGGGTATAAAAAAGATAGAAAAAAAGATTACCTTGTTGAGGAATTGCGGAACCAGTACAGATCACAGAAGGAGACGAAACACCTAATAGCATCAAATAATTTTCATCCAAAAAACATAAATTGATGAACACACGCATTTCAGATAAAAATATGAACATACACTTTAGTTTTGAGCTTCAAAGAGTTAAAAACAGATATATAAAATAAAACATAAATAGAAATCAGAATATAAAATTTTCGCGGTGCCCGATGCTTCGAATTGCAAGGTGAACAACTACTATTTTCACCTTGAGCCGCTGCCGTCCAATCAAATCTTTAAGGTTAATATGTTTGGAGTTCAGATAAGCAAATAAAAACACATTTAACTAAACAAATGAACATAGCTTCAAAGAGTAAAAAATAAAAAATAAAATCTTAATCTGAAGATAAAAATAAAAACAAAAAATATCAAAACCTACATCATATAATGGCAGAAAATACCCATTTGACTCTTTGAAGCGAAATATAATAAATTAGCAGCAGTAATTCAACCAATGCATTGTTATTTCATCCCCAAAATAGAGAGGATCGTAAAAAACTAATTATACAAAAATATTATTCAGAAAAAATGAACCTGTGTAGCTAGCGATGAACCCTCGGCAATAGTCAATTGGCGGAGATGGATTCTTGAAAGAATTTCTTACAGGAGAAGACATTGGCATGTTATCCCTGGGCCTAGAAGGAACAAATTGATTCCCAAGAAGGGGTGCCCCAGCTGCATTCCAGGCATTGGGTAGTGGAAGACGACCATGCATAGGCTCACCAAGATTTAGCATCGGTCTATCCAAAGTAAAACCATCTCATTTAATGAAAAATAAAAATAAAAAATGAAGTTAAAAAAAAATACCTAAAACCTGGTGCTTGGAATCGAGGGCCAAAACCCGGACCGCCAAATGCAGGACCACCCCTATAAAAACAATTATTAAATAAATACCATATATATAATACTATTATGCATAAACATTGAGTATAAATAAAATAAAAAATTGAAACAAACCTCAATTCGCCAAGTCTAGGCCTCTTAGGATCAGCAACGAATAATCAACGGCTGATCACAACCCTAAGATGCAAAAAATAAATAAGCAAAACAACTTTAATAATAACATAAAAGAACACAGCATAATTAGGATCAAAATAGGCTCACCAAGATTTAGCATCTCAGCGAATCGGATATGGAAATCAAGTGATCAAACCTCCAACCGAGAAATAATTTCAGCAACACAGTCCTTCGATGTTGCTTTCGCAATAGCTGGTTTCAACTTTGCAGCTTCCTGGAAGTCTTCCTTGTTTACTGCCTCTCTCTAGTTGAAACTGTAGAATATGCAAAGATATAAATTTATAATCACCAAAAAAAATAAGGAAGAAAAACCTCAATTGAATTCAAATTTCAAATATACTAAATCAAGATTTATTGAACCCAAACAATTATAAAAAAATATAACTGAATGGTTCCTCAAGAGCATATGATCCTTCATTGAAAAGATGATAAACAATTCACTTAAGAACATAACCGAATTATAACGATTTTCAACAAAAAGCAAAGTGGTGCTCGTTTAGTGTTTCCTTTCTCAGTTTTTTGTTTCTGTTCCCATAAAAATTAGAATATGGAGAATTATTTCGAATCAAAAACACTAACGGGATGGCTGCTCCTAGAGCTAACCTATATTGTGCTTGATGTGTAAAAGCAAGTAAAAACCTCAAGCTAAGTTGTTCTCAAATTTCCGCGAAAAGAAATAGAAATTTGGGAACAGAAACGCACTGGTTTTCTCCAGTTCATCCAGTCCCGTCAAGAAAAACCAAAAGCTAATCGCAGTACAGAGAACACATTCCATCTAGAACCACCAATAGTGGAACTACATAAACAACAATCCAAACAGAAAAATTTCGTGCTATATATACATTTAAATGAACAAAATCAATGGAAAATTTTAAAAATCCGGAAATAAACACATGCAATTTGGAGATTTCGAAGGCCAAAATCGCAAAAAAAAACTACTCACAATGACAAAACCCGAAAGGTAAATTTGAATAACTCCAATTCGAAACCTTGGCTTAATGTTGGCTGAGATAGCGACAGAGAGGAAAGAGGACACTTACCGGAAGTAGGTAGTTCGATAACCGCTCCTTTGGAACAGCGCGCGCGCGAGAGAGAGAGGGAGAACAGGGGTGAGATCGGCTTCTGATGGAGAGGGTGAGAGAGACGGCTCAGAGGGATTGTCCACTCCATGAAATCAGATTTGGGATTGTCCACTCCATGAAATCAGATTTTGTTGAAGAACTGCTAGTTGTTGCTGCCTCTCGCGTCTACGTGCAGCTGGAACCCAAGGACTCTTGACAACATGTCCTGCACCTCAAATGAGAATAGATGGATTAGGAGCAACAGGATCAACAGTTGAGAAAAAAATTAGATACAGAGAGTAAAGGTGGAAAAATTAGATCCGAGTAGATGGATTGGGAAAATTACCTACGCTCACCATTTTCGCGACCCTTCTGCTCCAACTCCGAACACTCCGACCTCGTTCACCAAATCACCCTTCCACCCACAAAACCCGGAGCTCAACCACTTCCGATCGAGCGCTGATTTGTAAACCGAAGGGGAAGGAGAGAGAGAGAGAGAGAGAGACGAACCTGTAGCGGCGACATCGGTTGGGGGCATCGACGACAGCTGATGACAACGATAGGCGATAGGTGGTAGCGACGGCAGCCTTCAAAGCGGAGAGTGAGAGCGAGATAGAGAGAGAAAGAGAGAGACGGCAAAGAGAGTGTGAGATTTGAGGGAGCAGTGAAATGAGGAGTGTTTCAAAATTGTATTTGACATCCACCGTTGGATAAGAAACAATCCTAAGGTCAGAAATACTTCTCTCCCAAAATTGTCTTTAACACTGTAGCACATATTTGAAATTATTGTTGATCTAAGGGTTACCAATGTCTAGAGACATCAACGGCTCTGAATGTAAATGAGCTGATTTATTATATATATATATATATATATATATATATATATATATAAGAAATGCTTGACACATGTATTGTTTTGAGCAAACGTCCATATATATATTTATAAAAGCTTATTAAGATAATGGGGAATGAAAAAGAATGATCAGAATATATACATGGAGGTTTATGTCAATTGAGTTGAAACCTTTAACATATAAACTATCCCAAAAACTCAATGGCCAAGTTCCAGCAAACATATCACCGGAAAATAGGTGATAATTATAGACTTATATTATGAAAAGTTACGGTACCTTGAACGTTTCGGTTCGGATTTCGACTTCGAATTTCAGGTAGAATTTATAACTCTTCTAATATATGTATTTAATTTTTCTATTATGAGATTTGGATTATTATTGTCGTTGGACTATAGTTGTTAATTTTCATGAAATAATTGTGTTTATGTGAAAATTATGTGGAAATCATGCCTATGTGTTTTGTTTGTCATATTAATTAAATGCACGTATTAGAGGAGTTGAAATTACTGAGTGTTGGCTTACAACTCCACCGTTTTGATTGTAAGGCCGATGAAAATGAGACGACGACATAAATTTTAATTGAATTTCTACTAAATTTGTAATAATTGTATTTATAAATTATTATTTCCCGTTGTAAAAATTGAATCATTGAATTCGATAATTATAATTGTTACCGTTTAAAAATAAAAAAAAATAAAAATAAATAAATCGATTTATGAGACAAAATATTTACCGTTCGGTTTTAGCGTAATTTCTCCAAAGGGAGAAACAACGATAATGGCCTTGGGAAACTTGGTTGTTGCACGATGTGTACCCGAAAAATTCGTACAGCTAAACAGAGAAAATATAAGAAGGGAGGGAGATAGAGAGGGCTTTGCAATTGCGTACACCGCAGATCAAATGTGACTTCACAATTGCAAATCACAGATTTAAAAGAGAGAAATAGGGACAAACCGCAAATTAGGAGGTGGGAGAGGGAGCAACAACGACGGCGATGGAACGTACCTGGAGTTCGACGGTGGTGGCAGCAGCTACCTTCGAGAGAAGAGAAAAGAAGCTGAGATCGAGAAAGGAGAAGATAAAAGCTCAAAGTCAGAGAGATACGGATGGAGCGGCTGAGCGTGAGAGTGAAAGAGAGAAAGGATTGGCTATCTCAAATGACAAACCATAATATTTTTTATTTTCTTTTTATATGTAGGTTAAAATGATATGACAATCTTAAATATCTAAATAATTGTCTTTTGGTCTGACGATTTTTTTTATAAGTGAACGAACTTATTATATAGATATTTTTTTTTAAATTCCCACGACGCGCACAGGGTAAACTAGATATTAAAGATAACGATTTTAGTTTTGATTTATAGGAAATCGAACAAAAACAGACATCGTATACCAAAGGCCGAAACCCAACTTCCCACAACCATTTGATGCAGTCACTGAGAACACTGCCGATCACGAAGAGGCAGAGACCCAATTCGCCACCAATGACCACCACCGCACCACCATCCATTCCGTCAACCCCTCCGACCCCTCACACCATCCACAAGACCCTCAATTCCGGTACCCGCCTCAAACCCATCTCCCTTTCTTCCAAAAAACCTCGACCCATCATCGAAACTCCCCAAACCCTCAAATGGATGCCTCTGAATTTGGGAAAATCGGAGCTCTACTTGCCCCTGACTTTCCCCACTGGCCAGACCTTCAGGTGGAAACAGACAGGCCCTCTTCAGTACACCGGTCCGATTGGGTCCAATCTGGTTTCGCTCAAACAGATCGATAATGGCGATGTTGCCTATTGTATTCATTACGCCACTTGTGAGACTAGTGCTAGGCTAGCGCTGTTGGATTTTCTCAATGTGGGTATCTGTTTGGGTGATTTGTGGGAGGAATTTTCAGCTTCTGACTTGAGATTTGCCGAATTGACGAGGCATTTGAGAGGTGCCCGAGTGCTAAGGCAGGAACCTCTTGAGTGCCTCATTCAGTTTGTTTGTTCATCTAATAATAATATAGGAAGAATTACTGGGATGGTTGACTTTATATCTTCAATAGGGAATTATTTGGGTACTGTTGAAGGTTTTGAATTTCATGAATTCCCATCCTTGGAAAGATTGTTGCAGCTTTCAGAAGGAGAGCTTAGGGAGGCCGGTTTTGGTTACAGGTTGCTATTTTATATATATATATATATATATATATATATTTGCTTGATGCATGTTATCTTCTTTTCTCGTTTTATAAATTTATTCTTTAATCATTTTAGTTGATTCATATAGCTTGCTAGTTGTTCTGCTCAAACTCTTGTCAATATTTAATTATATAGAGCTTGAGGGTGAAAATTATGGAGCGACTACCGCAAATTTAGCCTTTACAAGATAAACTAAAGCTTGCATTAAAAAAAAAAAAAGTTGAATTCTCTGTTGAATTTTGAGTCCTGAAATATAATATGGCATTGGTCATTTAAAGATAAATATCATTGTCTTAGGTTCAAAGCACTTCCCAAACATATATGAGAATTTACATCATAGGTTGCTATGGGGCACTATAACTTTCTAAATCTCGGATCAAGCTAGGTGGCCGGTTAATTGGTCACGTTTTATTCATGAAATGCTTTGGATTGGTATATGGACGAGTTGTTTATATAATAAATGTAAATTAAATACTTAGTTTCTAAAAACAAGCCGTTTCAAACTTTTTTACAAAAATGGAGTTAGTCAGTGTTGGGAACACCGGCTTTAGGAAGCCGGTGTTCCCAACACCGGCATTTAAGTTAAAATTAAAAAAATAAAAAACTATTACCAACCAGGGTAACTAACCCCGGTTATGCGGTTTTGGTTTTTTATTTATTTTTTTCCCTTTGTTGAAGTCGGTATTCATGATACCGACTTCAAGATGTTTTTTTTATTTATTTTTAATTTTTTTTAGTTATTGAAGCCGGTGTTTATAACACCGCCTTCAATAACTAAAATCCTCCTAAACACTTAAAAGGAAGAAAGTGTAAAGTTGTTTAGTTCAAAATAGTTCGGTGGAAGTAAAAACCAAATGAAGTGAAAAGATATAGATTGGATTAATTTCACTTTGCACCCCCTATATTGTGGGATACTATTATGTCACCCTCAACTTTATTGAAGAAAAAACATAAATGTGAATTAGAACCTCATAGTCAAATATATATATATATATATATATATATATATATATATATATATATATATATATATATATATATATATATATATATATATATGTTTTTTTTTTTCCAAAGGAAATTATATTTTTGATCCTTAAGTAAGGGTAGTTGTCTAGACCCTGAGATTTGTCAAATTATATATTTGGTTCTTTAAGTTTTATATTTGTTTCAACCTTGTAAAATTAAACATGGTGTTAATAATTCTTAACGAATAGGAGGGGTCTGAGGTATGCTAAATCTCATTTTAATCACTTGAGTTGCTTGGTTTTGTTATATAGGAGGGGGGAGACTCATTTGACAAGTCATCCCTGATTCTCTGGGTACCGTTATGGTAATGGCGCAAATCTAGCTCCCATTTTCATAGAGACGACTGAAATGGAAAGCGGAGATTGTGGGATCATTTTGGCAACAGTGTTTTCCTTTTATGGAAGAGGCGGCTCTGACCTCCTTTGGAGCGGGAGCGAGATGACGCTCGTACCTTAGAACTCCAGAATCGGCCTGTCGGTTGGGCCCCATCTCCAGACCTAACCCGGGTCACTCCTCCTAGGGTATGAGCGTCATCTCGCTCCCGCTCCAAAGGCGGTTAGAGCCACCTCTCCCGTAAAAGAAAACACCATTGCCAAAATGATCCCACAATCTCCGCCTCCCATTTCAGCCGTCTCTATGAAAATGGGAGCGAGATCTGTGCCATTACCATAATGGTACCCAGAGAATTAGGGACGACTTGCGAAACGAGTCTCTTCCCCTCCTATATAACAAAACCGAGCAACTCAAGTGATTAAATGAGATTTAGCATACCTCAAACCCCTCCTATTCATTAAGAATTATTAACACTATGTTTAATTTTACAAGGTTGAAACAAATATAAAACTTAAAGGATCAAATATACAATTTGACAAACCTCAGGGTCTAAATGACTACCTTTACTTTAAGGATCAAAAATATAATTTACTCTGAAACACACACACACATATATATATATTATTTGACTATGAGGTTCTAATTCATGTTTATGTTTTTTCTTTAATAAAGTTTAGGGTGACATAATAATATCCCACAATATAGGGGGTGTAAAGTGAAATTAATCCAATATATATCGTTTCACTTCATTTGGTTTTTACTTTGAACTAAACAACTTTACACTTTCTTCCTTTTAAGTGTTTAGGAGGATTTTAGTTATTGAAGCCGGTGTTATGAACACCGGCTTCAATAACTAAAAAATAGAAAAACATGTTGAAGTCGGTATTATGAACACCACTTCAACAAAGAAAAAAATAAATAAATAGAAAACCGTATAACCGGGATTAGTTACCCTGGTTTTTTTTTTTTTTTTTAATTTCAACTTAAATGCCGGTGTTGGGAACACCGGCTTCCTAAAGCTGGTGTTCCCAACACCGACTAACTCCATTTTTGTAAAAAAATTTGAAACAGCTTGTTTTCAGAAATTAAGTATTTAATTTACATTTTTTATGTAAACAACTCGTATATGGACTCTAGATACATTTTGTCAAAAGCAATAATTACATTCCTAGATTGAAGAAGCACATTCGGTCTACTAATATTCTAAGTACATTCGATCTAATTACTTTATTAAGTAGTACACTAACAAGTAGTACATTGGATACTGGCTTGGAGTCTCGAAATTGAGTGCATGTAAAAATCTAAAAATAAAAAATCTTTGGCACGAAAGTTAAGTGGTAATTAACAAGGGCACGATATTCATTAGCAATCGTGTCCTAAGGACATATTTTAAGTCATTTTATCTTCTAGTTTCTTCTCATGGTTCATTAATTCATGGATTCCTTCTTATAGAATGTTTATGTTTTAGCATATGTAATTTCTTGTCGTTTTTCTTTTTGCCTTATGTTGATGTTGTGAAAAAAAAAAAAAAAAATGAGCAGGGCAAAATACATAAATGGCACGGTGAGGGCTCTGAATTCAAAACCCAGTGGAGGTGTGAAATGGCTTGCTTCTCTTCGTGAATTGGATCTTCAAAGTGCAATTGAAGCCCTCTCTACTCTACCCGGTGTTGGTCCCAAGGTTGCGGCGTGCATTGCTCTATTCTCCTTAGATCAACACCATGCCATTCCCGTTGATACTCATGTGTGGAAGGTAATTTTTCTAGTCTTAAATACAGTTTATTAACTGAATTGAGTTAGACTATTGTAAAAAGAAACATTTATATTAGTACCTTAGGCTTTGGAAATTAATATTTTTCCGGAAATTCTTACCCAGTTTTATGTTAGTACCTTGACATTGGAAATAGGCACTTTGCCTACCAGTACTTTGGACCAAATTAAAAAATTAAGGGCCCATTTGTTGTGTACATTGTTCCTTTTTATGAGTTGTCTCATTATGAATTGAATTGTATTTCTCTCAATTGGCAAAATGATTTTATCAAATTTGTATAATATTTTGATTTGACCAAAGAAAAACGGTATCATTTATGTTTAGTTAAAATTTTACCTATATTTTGCTCCAATGACAGTAGAAAAGAGCATTTAAGCGAAAAAGGAAATCGTCAACTTGCTAATTTGAGTGGTTAGCGGTTTTAAATTTTACAACCAAGCATTAACAGATAACAATTCCTAGATTTGATCAAGTGTAAAATGGATACGAGACCTAACATTTTCACTAATTGCAAGAAAAATATCTTCATGGGTCGTTCTTTAACAACCTGTAACATCACCATCAGCAATTGCAAGTAAACATGATTTTTTTCACTATATAATACATAGTTTTACCTTACTTTTGTTTTTACTTGAAATAAGCTTCTTAGGGCCCTTTTGGTTGTCTAAATTCTCTCTCTGTCCCTTTTTTTTTCGGTTATGAACTATCGTTTTTTTGATGAATTGATTAGTATATTTGTCCATTTACCAATGATTTAATCAAATTTAGATATTATATTTTTTGAAAAATAATTGTTTTAGTTTAGTTGAAATTTTAAACTATAATTTACTCCAATTAAATGAGAAAATATCATCTGGAGTAAGCCTAAATTTGTTAAGTAGTCAATTTTAAGTGTTTTTAATTCTTACAACGAAACACTAAACTATAACAATTCAACTTGACTAATGCAAAATTTGTACAATTTGCGGATTGAAGGACAACCTAAGGGGCCCTTTGTTCATAACTATATGGAAAGAGAGCACTCTGCTAACTTTTGAATTGATAGAGCATTGATTTATTGAGATTTTTTTGTTGATTGAAATGAGATAGATTGCGACAAGATACCTGATTCCTGAGCTAGCAGGTAGCCGTTTAACGCCTAAACATTGCAATCTCGTGGCGGATGCTTTTGTGAGCAAATACGGGAAATATGCCGGTTGGGCTCAGACACTGCTCTTTATTGCCGAGCTACCTTCACAAAAGGCAACTCTACCATCAAATTTTTGGAGTACCAAAGAAAAGAAATCTATTAAGAAAAAGAATGGAAGCAGCACACGAGAAAATCATGAAGGTTTTTTTTGTATGTGTTTAATTTTAGGGATGATATTACTATCTTTTACTAACCTTAATTTCAATGCTAAAATATTTTGTATTAGGACTTTATTAGAATCTATTGATTTCAGCTTCGAAAGATTGAGACTTGTAATTGGAGATGGAGCTCGACAGATTGCTTGTAGGAAGACTGACTCATCAAAAGATTTCTCTTTGAAAAGATTGGAGACCGGTAAGGTAGTCGAGTCTCATTTGATTGCAATTTGCATATATCGATCTGTGTATTGAAGATTCGTTCATGCATAATTTTTACTATGTTCTAGCATTGCATGAGGAATAAGGCGGCACTCGGTTAGTGTTTTTTTTTTTTTACTCTCTTTGAGAAGAACTGCACATGGTTAGTGGTTATGTTTTTCTTTTTCTACTTCAATCAATTGGGATGGGATAGGATGAGATGAGAATTTTGTTTCTATTTTAGAGGATTTCGGAAATAGAAATATGTTTGGTAATGACCATTATCATGAAATTGTTTATTTTAATTCATGAGAACGGAAACAAGAAATACATTTGATTGCAACATTTGTTTTTTTTTTTTTTTTTTTCTTTTAAATGTATGGTGGCCGGAGATGGTAGTTGGAAAAGTTTTTGTTGGAGTGAATAGGAATTTACATTTTTTTTTTCTTAGATTCTTAAGGAATTCAAAAAATAGTCTCAAATTACTCTCAAAATTTTGGGAACAAAAACTTGTTTCTGTACATTGATCTCAAAATTTTGAGTGGAAACAAGAATCAGGGGACAAAAATAGTAACCAAACGAGGCGTTGTAAGAAATCAAAACTGAATGAATTTCTATTACGGAGAATGATCAAATTTATACAAGAATTTTGATTTGTAATTGTTCCTAAATTGTAATGAAGAAGGTTTGTAATTGATCCTAAACAGTAATGAAGAAGATTTGTAACTATACAAATTTCTAACTGATATAATAAAACATAATCAAGAGAGGTTTACTACTCCCCGTAAACTCGGTTAGCCTGGAGAGATGAGGTTGGTTCGTAGAAGATAAAAATGTGTCTTGTGAAGTCCATTGGTAAATATGTTGGCGAGTTGATTAGTAGAAATGACAAATTAAACTTGGTGTGTGCCAGTAAGGATGCGTTCTTGTTTAAAGTGATAATCCAATTTAATATGTTTCGTACAAGCGTGGAACACAGGATTTGAAACCATATATGTAGTGCTGAGATTGTCACAAAGGTGATATGCGTGGATATGGGAATTTGCAACTCTTGGAGCAAATGAAGTACCTATTTGGATTTGGCACAAACATGGGCAAGGGATCGGTACTCAGTCTCGGCACTTGATCGAGAGACAGTAGATTGTTTCTTAGCGGTCCAAGATATTAGATTGGAGTCCAAGAAAACACATAAACCAGTGGTGGAGCGATGTGAGTCAGGGTAACCTGCCCAATCAGCATCAGAATAAACTTTGAGGGTCAAGGAGATAGCACTATGCTAAAAAAAGAGGCCAAATTTTAGAGTCCCTTTGAGGTACCGAATGATTCGTATGGCGGCTAGAAGGTGGCGTGTTCGAGGTTGGCTCATGAACTGAACAACACAATGAACAGTATAGACAATGTCTGGTCTGGTGAAAGTGAGATACTTCAAGGAGTTAACCAATTGGCGATATTCAATGGCATCTGCCAAGATATCCCTATTTTAAGATAACAATTGAGTTTTCGCACATACAATGGTATTGCAAGGTTTGCAATCTGTCATTGAGAAATGTGCAAGAAGAAGGATAGTATACTTGAGCTGAGAGAGACGTAAGCCAGCAAATTTGGAAGTTGCTTCAAAGCCCAAAAAGTACAATAGGGAACCAAGGTCACTAAGCTCAAACTCCTTCCTAAGAGTGGTGATGAACGATGAGATTAGAGACGGTTGATTGCTAGTGAGTATGATGTCATCAACATATAAAAGAAGAAATATCACTACAGAGTTAGTGGGATAGATAAACATGGAGTAATCAACTTGACTCTAGGTAAAGCCATACTGTAAGATAAAAGTGCTGAGACGTTGGAACCAAGCACGGGGAGCTTGTTTGAGTCCATAGATAGCCTTTTTGTAAATGACAAACATGATGAGGACGATTTGAATCTATAAAACTAGGTAGTTGTGCCATGTAGACTGTTTCATCCAAAATACCATGAAGAAAGACATTCTTCACATCAAGTTGGCGCATTGTCCACCTAAAGGATACGGCAAGGCGGGGCATAGTACGAACAATAGTTGGTTTGATTATAGGATTAAATGTCTCGTCAAAGTTAACACCCACTTGTTGATGAAATCCCTTGGCAACTAAGAGAGCTTTGTATCGCTCAATGGAGCCGTCTTCTTTGTGCTTGAGTTTGAATACCCACTTACGACCCACAACATGTTGATGTAGGGAAGGAGGGATAAGGACCTAAGTTTTGTTTTTCAGTAAGGCATTAAATTCACTGGTCATGGCTTGATGCCATTTAGGGACACGAACAACTTAGTATAGCATGTAGGCTTGTCAGTGGGAGATGGAAGTTGAGCAAGTAGAGCCTGTGGGAGAGGGTATCGGATTGTACCATCTGTCCGAATGAGAGGACAACGTGTGCCATCCCGATGACGTGTTACCATCGAATGTTGCAGAGGAACTAAAGGAGCCTCAAGGAAGGCAGCAGCAGACGGATTAGGCGGAGGAATTGGAGGAGCCTCAAGGATGGCAGCAGCTGAAGGATTACGTTGTGAGGGTTGATTTTGTCGGCGCCAATAATGAAACGGAAATGGTTGATGAAGAGAAGGCAGAACACTATTTTGTGTAGCCGATTGTAGAGGTTAAGCAAGAGCTGGTGGTAGTAGAAGAATAAAGGCCCATAATGCTGGGTCTAGTGGAGTGCTTCTAGTGTTAGATGCAAACGGAAAATGTTGTTAATTAAAATGAACATGTCAGGAAATGTACACTCTGCCAATTGTACGGTCCAAACAACGATAACCCTTGTGTTACAAGCTATAACCTAAAAACACACATTCAACAGTTCTTGACAAAAGTGTATTAGTTATGTAAGCACCTAAATGCGGATAACATGCACAGCTAAACACACATAGCTCAAAGTAGGAAAGAGTATGGCTATAAAGACGAGAGAATGGTGAGGACCACTGAAGTTTAGATGAGGGGAGACGATTGATGAGGTAAATAGCAGTGGAGACTGCTTCGGGCCAGTGACGGAGAGGAACATGACTTGTGAGGAGGAGGGTGCGAGCCATGTCAACAATGTGGCGATGTTTCCGTTCGGGAAGGCCATTTTATTTGAGAGTGTGAGGGCAAAAGAGTCTACAATAAATACCTAGGGAAGCACAAAGATATTTGAAAGGACCACTATCATATTCGCCATCACCATCACTCTGAAATTGTTGGACGTTTATGTCAAATTTAGTTTTGATATAGGCTAAAATGTTTTGGAAATGTTGGAGAACTTCAAATTTTTGTTTCATATAGTATAGCCAAATGAAACGAGTGTAATCGTCAATGAATGACACATAATATTTATAATCAGAGACTGAAAGTATAGGAGATTGCCAAACATCGGAGTGAACTAAAATAAAGGGAAAAGAGGTTTTTATTTCATGCGAGCTTGGAAACAGGAGATGTGTGGATTTACCCAAAGCGCACCCGAAGCAGAATGAGGATTTAAATTTAAAAGGAGTAGATACAATTTATTTGAACCCAAGTAAGACATTACTTTAGTAGATGGATGACCTAGCAAATTGGGCCAAAGGGTGGACGAGTTGATCAATGTAGATAAAGCGTGTAGGCAATGAGGGATGGTAGGTAATTTGTAGAGACCATCCTTACATAGGCCCTTGTAGAGAAGAGAACCGGAGGTTAAATCAAAGATATAGAAGTGGTGAGCATTACAATCGCAAATAACATTATTATCCATGCAAAATTGAGCAATGGAGAGTAAGTTTTTACGCATCGATGGAACAACATAGACATTATTAAGAAGAAAGGATAATGAGCCAAGTGGTAGTGTCATGTTACCCATATAAGATATTGGTAGGTGATCACCATTGCTAAGTTGAATTGAGTCGGGCCTAATGTATGGTGTATACTACTGTAGGAGAGTGGGGTTTGCCTGTCATATGGGTAGATGCACCATTGTTTGGATACCAACTAGGATCATTGAGTGTCCACTGTGAATTATGTCTATTCTGATGCATCGGAGGTGGAATAATCTGTAGGCTTACAAAGGCAAAGTTTAGCGATAGAGGAACGAATAGCCGTGCAAATGAAGAGAGCCGATATCAGTTGTTAGTAGAATGACCAATTCCAAAGCATAATTAACATTGCGACATACATGTGAGTGTAGTAAACATGATTAATGAGAATATGGGTAAAATCGTAATTTGTGAAAAGTATGGAATGCAAATATGAACTTGTAAAAAATTAGCTAGATGAGATCGGTGAGTGCTGAATATCTGGGCTATTTTTGTAAATTTTGGGATGCTTGGGTAGAGAAATAATGGGAGAAAATGAAAATTAGGGCACCCAATGAATTTAAAAAACTATCGGGGTAGTTTTTGTAATGATTTGAATAGCCCCGGAATCTAGGGTTTCATATCGACGCCGGTGGTCGGTGGCAGCAGATCTCAACGATTTTGAGATCAAGAGGCTGTGATCGTCAGCTGCGAGGGTTAAAACAGGAAGAAGAAAAACAGAGTTGAAGTTTTATTGAGAGGAAATGAACGAGATTAGGCTGATACCATGTAAGAGATCAAAACTAAATGAATTTTTATTTTAGAGAATGATCAAATTTATACAAGAGTTTTTGATTTATAACTGTTCTTAAATAGTAATGAAAAAGATTTGTAACTGATCCTAAATAGTAATGAAGAAGATTTGTAACTGTACAAATTTTTAACTGATATAATAAAACATAATCAAAAGAGGTTTAATACGCCTTTGTTTTTTATTTATTTATTCATTTTTTTTACAATCTTTGGAACAAAAACGAAAGCACTATAGCTCGATTGTTTAGGAGCTATTTGGCTTTGTTTTTTAACACAGTTTTTTTTTAAACAAAAAATTCTACTACTGCTCTTTTAACAATATAATTCAAAAAACAATTTTAGAAAGTAATTCTTATAATATTCAACCTATCAAGTCACCTACTTTTAGAATTATACCTTTATTATTTCTCTATAATTTTATTTCTCCATTATTCTATAACTTCTTTCACCCACACATTTACCAAACAACGATATCATATTTTAATCAATCAAATCAATTTTACTTATCAATTTTTAATACATTATTAACAAATATTTTAAATAACTTCATTCATTTCTAATTCCTATTACGAGGCTCTAATTCCATGCTAACTGCTTAAATCACATCAATTTACTTTTTAATTTTTAATACATTATTAATAATTTTTTTTTTTTAATGAAGAAGAAGAAGAAGATAGGCTCGAGCAAAGTAAAAAGAAAATTAAAAATGACCATGATGATCTTGAAGCCATCATTGAGATGGATGAATCGGATGAGGATGAAGAGGAAATGAGTGAAGAAGACCCAGACCCGATGATGACCTTTGTCCATGATTCGGAGATGGGTCTCCCACCTGATCAAGCAACCCATGTTGATCTTATCATGCGTGTCTAGACAAAATCCTTTAAGGACGCTTAGAATGGGAGAAGCGATATTCCAAAGAAGGTCCTGGATGAGATCTATTTTGATGCGGATGATGAGGATATGGCTGGAGAGGAAAACCCTAATCTAAGGTCAGAAGAGGACATGCATGGCGATGGTATCCCAGAGGTTTTCATCCTCGATTCTATCATCTCACAAAGAAGAGATAGGTGGAAAAATACTTTGATTATCAGGCTCATGGGGAGGTCGATTGGATACAAGGTCCTTTGTGACAAGGCCAGGATGATCTGGAAGCTGCAAGGGGATTTTGAGCGTATTGATCTCAATTATGGGTTCTACCTAGCCAAGTTCGACCGTGTTGCTGATGTCTACAAGGTGCTCACTGAGGGCCCTTGGGTCATGCTAGACCACTATCTTACAGTTTGGAAGTGGGAGCTGGACTTCAGGCCAAAGTATGTGACAAAATCGCGTACAACAGTCTGGGTGAGGCTTCTGAATATCCCATTCGAATATTACGAGTCTCCGATCCTTTACAACAACGGAAGAAAACTGGGTAGGCCAATCAAAATAGACGGAAACACGGGGGCATCGTACAGAGGTAAGTTCGGGAGACATTGCGTGGAAATTGATCTTAACAAGCCTCTAGTGGCCCATTTCCGTATGAAGGGCATGGTGTTCAGAGTTGAATACGAAAGCCTCTATAGGCTTTGCTATGCATGTGGTCGTGTAAACCATCGTACTGAAATGTGTCCCTATGGAAAATCCTCAACAAAAGAGAGCGAAACATCACCGAAGAAAATGACTGAAAATGATGAGTGATTTCCAAAGGGTGTTGACTCAAGTCCCAAGGCCAAGGATAATCAAGAGGTCAATGTTACATCCACTATGACGGAGCTAGGGCTTGAGGAAACCGTTACTCTAGATGCAGGGGAAGATGGCTATGGGCCATGGCTCTTGGTAAAAAAACAACGAAAGTTTGGGAACATCAAGCCCAAAAGAGATGCTAACGGGTCGAATAAAGGGCCCAATACAAGTGCTTATAATTACAATTCATGAGGTGTTGAATCCAAGGCCAAAAAGGCCCAAGTGTCAAACCCCAATAGAAGCAAGCTTAGAAACGAAACAAGGACTTTGGGTTTGGGCAAGGCCCATCAAATTAACATAGACAACAATCCTAACCATAGTGGTTGGGATAAAAGGATAGATGAGATTGGTAAACCCAACCTCAAGGCTGAGCCTACCCATCTTGGGAAAAAAGAGGAGTCAGAGGGTCGTGGCTCTACAAACTTAGAGGGAAAAATCATGGCTTCTTCTTCCAAGGCCACGCCGGTGATCTTAGTGGGCACAGGTAAGTAGAGGGTGGCGACAGGAATGTCTCGGAAATGGGAGTTCTATCACATCACCGTCTCTACCGACCTGCCTATCAATCACCATAATGACCTGTCGTCAAGTTCATCTACTCTATCTCCATCATCCCATACCCAAACCATCCCTAACACCAAACATCATTTTTCTCGTCCGTCAAAACCCCTAGACGACCTTAACCTAAGGCCTAACTATGTAAGGGATTCGAACAAATCTCATTCAAAGATTTCCATTCTCCCTATTCATGGAGCTATCGGAAGAGATGACACAATGTATGGAAGTGTTTTGGCGGGTGGACGAGGTGAGGCTCTCGGTGAAACTAATGGAAAGGCGAGCACCAAAACCACCATTCATGGAGATTTTGTTAGAGAGCATGAAAGGATGGAATATGCTCGTGATGAGGTACAAAAACCTGTTGAAGCTTAGTGATTCGGAGTCCCTTCCAAGCTTTCCATCCAAAATATCTATGCGGATTGTAACTTAGAACTGCCGAGGCCCCGAAAATGGCCAATTTCGAATGCTTTTCGGGATATCTTCAATTCTAAAAGGTCGGAGATTGTTGTCTTGCTTGAGACTAAAGTGGATTTGGAAAATATGGGGAATTTTTTTTGTTTCTATGGGATTTACGGCGGTGACCCATATCGATCCTGTTGGTCGATCTGGGGTCATCTGGGTTCTTTGGTATCCGGACAAGGTCACTGTCAGCCAGTTGCATGTCACCAACCAAGTCATCTACACCAAGGTGTCTATGGTGAGTTTTAAAAAGTAGGTGTTTTCTGCTGTCTATGGACACCCGAACACCTGCAAGAGAAGAGAGCTTTAGGAGGAGATTAAAAACTTCTCCCAGCGCAATGATTTTCCCTAGCTGGCAGCGAGTGATTTCAACGACATCAGCACTCAATCTGAGAGGACTGGTTCCGCGAGTGCCCAGGATATTTGTCGTATCAATACCTTCAATTCTAATGTTGCTTCTTGCGGCCTGAATAACCTAGGTGCAAGCGGGTCGACTATGATTTGGTCTAGAACTAACAAGCATGGGCTCAGAGTTAGCAAAAGACTTAACAGAGCCCTGGCTAATGCGAACTGGCGCTCCTCTTTCTCTGAGGCTAGGGTTAAAAGCCTCCCACGTATGTACTTCGATCATTCTCTTCTCTTGATTCATGTTTTAGGCATTAAGTTCTTAAATTTGTCTCGTCCCTTTATATTTGAAGCTATGTGGCTTGAACACCTTGGCTTCAAATCATTTCTTGAAAACATTTGGACTAACGGCAATGCTAATTTGATCCGTAACCTGGATAATTTTACTAAGGAAATTAAAATTTGGAATAAGGAGGTTTTAGGGAACATTTTCAAAACTAAGAAACAACTCATTGCTAAAATTAAGGGTATCCAAAAATACCAAGATACCAAATTTACTAGTAGACTGTATGCCATGGAAAGGAACCTGAAAATGGATTATGCTGATATCCTTAAGAAAGAGTAAATTTTTTGGCACAAAAAATCTAGGATTTAGTTGCTGTCTATTGGGGATAAAAGCACTAGGTTGTTCCACGTTGCTACTAATCAAATGAGAACGAAGAACAGAGTGTCGATTAACCATGTTCGAGGGTATTTCCATGATCTATTTTGTGAGAATCCCCCTACTACTCATTGTCCCTCATTTGAGGATATGGTTTCTGTCCATCCTATCAAGCCTTGTGATCATCCCTTCCTTTACTCGGTTCCATAGGATGAGGAAATTAAAACTATTTTGTGTAATATGAGGGACCTAAAACCCCTGGGCCTGATAGTTACTAAGTTGTCTTCTACAAGAAGAACTGGGATAAGGTGGGCAGAAACCTATGTGATTTCGTTAAATCTTGCTTTTATGATAGGGATATGACACCTAAAATGAATGAGACACTCATAGTGATTATCCCCAATGCGGATATCCCTGAGAAAATTAACCAGTTTCACCCTATTAGCTTATGCAATGTTCCATACAAACTGGTTACTAAGATTTTGGTTGCTAGATTAAGACTTCTTTCGGCTAATATTGTTGGACCCTTCCAAAACAGTTTTATCCCGGGAAGACAAACCATAGATAACATTATTATAGTCCAGGAACTGCTTATAAACTTAAGAAATCCAAGGATAAAAAAGAGGGTATGATTGTTAAAATTGACCTTGAAAAAGCTTAAGACAAAATGAATTGGGATTTTCTGGAAAATACCTTTGTCTTTTTCAACTTTCCCTGTAACTGGATTGAGTTGGTTATGAACTGTGTCAGGAAAGCGTCTGCTAGTCCTGTGGAATGGAGAACCCCTTGAAAGGTTTTCCCCGAGGAGAGGCCTTTACCAAGGGGACCCCTTGTCCCGGTACCTGTTTGTCTTATGCATGGAGAGGCTTTCTTGTTTAATCAATAAGGAAGTCTCTCAAAAGAAGTGGAAGAGCTTAAAGGTGGCCAAGAATGGGCCGATCCTATCCCACCTCTTCTTTGCGGATGATATCCTCCTCTTTGCTACGGCTAATAGAGGAAGTTGTGCGTCCATTATTAGTACCCTATTTGATTTCTCTATTGCCTCGGGTCTGGTTATTAATTTTAATAAATCTAGAAGCTATGTTGAGCTCAAGGTGAGGCCCATACAGCCAGAGAGATTAGTAGCAACATGAGTATCCTTCTTTGTAAGGATCTGGGGACTTATCTTGGTACCCCGCTCTTTCATGATAAATTCAGTGGGAGATAGTTTAATTTTATCCTGGAGAGAATGCAAAAAAGGCTCTCTAACTGGAAAATCACTAATCTTTCTATTGCGGGTCGGGCTACTTTATAATCAAATCGGTTCTAACTTTGATTCCTATATTCTCTATGCAGACTAATCCCATTCCCCTTAAATTCTATGATAAAATGACTAGAAATTTTCTTTGCGGAGATTCGCATGAGAGAAGGAAATTTCACCTTGTCAATTGGGATAATGTTTGCTCGCCTATTGGCACAGAAGGTTTAAACCTCTGGAAGGCTAGATTTTCTAACTATACATTTATGTCTAAGCTTGCTTGGAAAATTATTTCTAATGATAAAAATTGCCTTTGGGTGGATGTTTTTGTGAATGAACACGATATTGATAGAAACCCCAACTCTTGGAAGAAACGTCAAGGGGGTTCCCACATCTGTAGGGGTATTTTTAAATCTTACACCATCATATCTAAAGGTTTAAAATGGAAAATTGGAAATGGAGTTAATGTTAACCTTTGGACGGATTGGTGGTGCGGGGATGAGCCTTTAGGAAGTGATGAGCTTCAACAAAACTTTGATCTGAAGGTTGTGGATATTCTGGATAATTCCGATAGTTGGTTTCTTCTACCAATTATCCACAAAATCTCAGATAGCCAAGTCGATGATATTTTTAACTCTGAGCCCCCTAATCTTTTGAATGATGATGTTTCCATATGGTTTTTGGAAAATTCGGATAAATTTTTCATAAAATTGGCTTACTATTTGATTGCAAATTTTAATACTTCCAACCTCATTCCTAATTGGGAGTGGATTTGGAAGCTTAAAATACCGCAATCAATCAAATTCTTTTTTTGGAAAATCTTTCATAAAAGACTAATGACTAACTCGCTAAGGGCGAAGTGGTCAAATGATGTCTCGGCCATATGTATGCATTGTAATAGTGATAATGAGTTCATTGATCATGTGCTAAGATTTTGCCCAAAGGCTTGGACCGTTTGGAACATGTTTTGAGACAGGGACGCTTTGAGGCGAGATCATAGAATGAACATTCAGGACTGGATTTCTAAGCATATAAAAGGGAGATCTATTGAACCCACCATCTCTCTATTTTTTCATGGCCATTATTTGGGAGATTTGGAAAGATAGGAACAAGGAAGTTATTGAGGGAACTACCCAAGATTCCTCCTTGATTGTTTCCACAATCCATCGCTTCACAAGGGAGATATTGGAAGCATTCTATCCCAACCAAACCCGTAACGGCATTTTTATTTCTCATGGCCCTAATTGGATCCCTTCCCCTGCAGGTGTTTTTAAATTAAACACAGACGGTAGCGCACTTGGCAATCCAAGGAAAGAAGGTGTTGGCGGCCTAATCAGACTAATGGATGGATCTTGGAAAATTGGTTTTTTGGTTATCTTGAGTCCTACACTAGCTTGGAAGCAGAGATTAGAGGCATCCATGCCGGTTTGTGCTTGGCGATCACCAGGGGTTTCACGAGAGTGGTCGTCAAATATGATTCCTTAGAAGCAGTCAACCTTATTAAAGATGACTACCCGGACACCCACCTGTTGAGGGGTTGGGTGACGGAATGTAAGCATATCATTGAGAATCATGATTTCGAGATTCAAGCCACTAGGAGAGCCAACAACCATTGTGCGGACTTCCTTGCTTGGATGGGGACGAACAGTAGATCTAAAATACACTATCTAGAGGAACCCCCTAAAGGGCTTGAGAGACTTCTGATCGCAGACATGCACATTGAGGGGCCCCCTCGTAGCTCTTAGTTTTGGTTGTTTTCTTTCTTTACCCAAAAAAAAAAAGAAGAAAAAAAAAGAAAAAAAGATCAGATCTAAGTGTCTCTATAGTAGATTACTCAAACAAACAGTTATGTTGCAAAAAAATCTAAACCGTACAAGATAATTATTTTTTGGTCTTGGGCTGTTGAAATAGTGACACAGATGGTCTAATATACCCTCGCGATCATCATACTTTAGCTGGAAGATTAGATCTTCAATTATGGTAAGCTGGGAGCTTGGGTTTTCAGTAATGGTAAGTTGCGATTCTGTTATTTTGGGAAGATATCATTTATGTGTTCAATCAATATGGTAGACGAATCACTTCATATGAACCATTTTCCATTCATGCAGCCGATTCATTCCATTTGTATGTTTTGGTTGAAATCGAGAAGACGACGGCGATGAAGAACTTCGAAGTTGAGAACGCCAATTGCGAAAGACTTCCAGCTTTGCGATAGTATCTGGACTCGAACTAGGTTTATTATGGTAAGTGATTATTTCATTTGTTGTTTCGTGAAATAAAGCTCTCGTAATAATGGGCAAACACAAAAAATTTGGTCCCCTTATGTTGGCACCAGTAAATGTGTTAACATTAACTTTAACATGATAGGTAGATAGATTGAAACAAAGATTCATCAACAATTCACACATTCGTCAACGTGTATGTTCACGTATACATATTTTGTTTATTGTGTTAACACACAAGCAGAACAGTATCTAGATATGGGACAGCGTGGAACATATTTTGTGTTATATCACATATGCTAAGACATACTCGTGGGTCCAATACCCCACATATTTTAGGTCCATACACCCACAACCCCCATTTTTATTACGGTATAACAAAACACGCGAACATATACACTATAATGCAATATGCAAATGGATACACAGACAACTATCCTGCGTTAACATCCACACAAGCTAGAATAAAGATTAATTTTTGTTCATGAAGCAAACAATAAAATCTATCCATAAAATGAAGACTAACTTTGCACAATACACGCTATAATGCGGATGCATATACAGGACAAATATGATGTGTTAACATACACTCAAGATAGGGTAACAAGTAATTTGTTCAATACAACGAATACTAACAAGTCAACATACACGTAAACCATATTGATGAGTAATTATGTCTAAAAACAGAAAATTTGGAGTTAATACATGCACAATCCAATTATCGTGGGATTTCGACATAATAACCAAATACTATCATACACTTAGTAATGAGTTAACATACATGCAAACCATATTGATGAGTAATTTCATTTAAAAATTAAAAAAAAAATGGAGTTAACATATACGCAATCCAATGACATTGGGATTTCAAAGAACATTCATCATACACGATTGTGGGAAAACAACAAAATCAAGTACACTCGCTCAAGCGACGAAAAAAGACTGAAAGCGACTTTCAAGCAAAATAAAAACCCTAATGTAATTCGCATACCTACTCAGAGGACTTTCGCTACCCCATTTTCTGGATGAAAACTGGTTAGAATCCCTAGTTTTCGCTATTGCAACGACGAGAAGGGGAAGTGAGGACGGATTGTGTATTCTGCTAGGATTTTCTAGGAGAATGCAAATGGTAAGAGAATGCAAAGAGTCGCAATTTTGGGAAGCGACGGGATTAGTGGTGTTTAAGGCCGAGTTATTTTCGAAAACTAGACACACAAATCTAGAAAACGGTCGGGCATTGTGATATGTTAACCATATACGTATTACGATTTATTACAAAAATAAAAAATAAAAATTTAAACATTGTTTTGTAGAGAATTTCATGACCATTAATTCAATGGAATTATTTTCTTGTTGCGACTTGATATGTGCCTGTTATGGGGGTGTTTTGCAGGCTAGAGTCACTTGATTGATGTTGAACTTTCCATTCATGTTAATGGAAGTTGTAGGGGGTCAGGATGGCAGTCTCCGCAATTTTGAGTGAACATGAGGGGCAAAAGAAAAGGACCATCCACTAAACATTCTTTAAGGAGCAAAAATTTAAAATTTAAAGTCAAATGGCTATTTTCTAATTTGCACATCTCTAAAGGATCAAATAATTAATTTCTCATTTTTTTTATTCTTACCAAATTTTTCAACATTCTAGTTAATGTTAACAATCATATAATAAATACTAATTAAATATCTAGTTAATATTAATTCTGTAGGGCTTATTTAATTGATGTTAAGTGATGAGTGAGATGTTGACTCATTATATGTGCGCCCTCTTTGTAGATTTCCACTTGTTATCCTAAAAATAGAAAATTGATTGAGAGGATGATTCTTATATTTTTATAATCGGGGATAGGGATGCTTATTTAAACTTTTAAGAGATTTTGAGGTAGGGGGATAATAGTGAAAATTTCTAAAAATTTAATGTGTGTTTTAAGGGGTATTTATTTTTTATTTTATTTATTTATTTATTTTTTTAATATAGGGGTAAAAATGAAAAGCACTAAAACTTTGGGGTCAGCTTGAGTTCCCCTAGGTACCAAGCCGCTGAAAATACCAATAGCCGTCCAACAAAAAGTCAAAAATGGAGAAAATATAAAGTCAAAACTGAGTTCATATTCCAATCAATGGAGCAACCTTCAATTAGAGCTTGCCTCTTTCATTGTAACTAATAGAAATAGATAATTTGGGTCTCCAGAAGTTGAATAAAAATGTATTAAAATTGATTGACTCAAATTTACACATTATAAAATTAGGGATCATCTTCAATACATTCCTAGTATTGAGTGTATCAATACACTCAATACCAAAGATATATTGAAAATAGTCGAATACTCGAACCCTTAATTTGGCTTAATCTTATCTATTCATTTTATAATTTTCAAAACCGCCTCCAAAAAAATAAGGGAACATTACATGTTGTAGTCCGTTCCCTCTTTCTCCCACCATTCCTTCTTCTTCTTGCTCTCCTTAATTATTTCCTCTCTTTCTCTCTCGCTCGTGCTCGGCGCTATCTTTCTCGCTCCTGCAAAGTGCTTGTTGCTCTCTTTCTCCCACCCTTCCTTATTCTTCTTGCTCTTCTCCACTCTCTCTCTCTCTCTCTCTCTCTCTTTCTCGTTCTCATCGCACTCTCTCTCGCTCCAGCCGTTTGTCGCTGATTTCCACCATCTCTCTATTGCTTAGTCCAACGTTGACGACAAGTTTTCCTGGTACGCTGAAATCTAGTAATTTACACTGGAAATTGGGATGAACGCATGTTAAAATCTAGTAATTTTTCATTCCAATTTCAAGAAATTAGAAATGAACGCATGTTAAAATCTAGTAATTTTGATGGTCTTCATTTTGAAAGCTAATTTTTTGGCTTCGATTCAATTCTCCCAAACACTACCTTTGGGGTTTTTTTCCTCTAAATTTTTTAAAGAAATGCTACCTTTGTTTTTTTCCCCTAATTTTCTAAAAGAATATGAGATCATTTTTTTGACCCTATATTTCTGAAAGAGTGGTTCTTCCAAAAAATTAATTTTGGCCCAAATTTTCAAAAACTAATTTTCTGAAGGGTGATTTTAATTGGGCCCCAAAAGCCCACTATATCTTATATTTATCCCCACTCTTATATCTTTTTTCAAGAAAACCTCAATTTAGAAAACATATTGTTTTGTGCTATGAAAATTTCCCTAATTAGTTTTTAATTAATAAACATTAACCACCATAGTAAATATTTATTAATCACTGTCACCACCACAATAAATATTTACTACCATTACCGTCACCACCACAACAAACACTTCTATCGCCACCACTACAATAGATATTTCTCACCACCACTGCCACCACCATAATCAATAGTTACTACCATTTACTGCCACCTCCATAATAAATAGTTGTTATTGTCGCTGTCACTACTATAGTAAATATTTGTTAACCACTACTACCACCACACCAAACATGTACTACCATTACCACAACCGCCACAACAAACATTAAACTACCATCATGTGAACACAACAACAAATATTCACCATCACCACCCTATAGTAACCTTCACTATCACAACAAAGATTCCTATCACCACCACCACCACCACCACAACAGTAAATATTAACTATTATAATAGCAAATATTAACTACTGTCACCACAACATGAAATATTAACTATTATCACAACAAATATTAACTTTTATGATAGCAAACATTAACTACCACCACCACCATCACCACGGAAAAACTTCAGTACCACCACCACCACAACAAATATAAAAAGTATATATAAAAATAAGAAAATACAAATCATCATTTCAACATAAATAAATAAATAAATAAAAAAAATCATTTCAATATATAAAAAAAACTAGAAAATAAACAATATTAGTTCTCTCGCTCTCTCTTTATCGCCGCCGCCGCCAGCCATATTGGCCAGCGATGGCCAGATTGTTGCCAAGGCCAGATCTGTTCAAGTCGCCTTCAGATCTAGCCACAACGGTCAGATTTGGGTCGTCGCCAACCAAATCTATTCAAGATCAAGCTGCGATGGCTAGATCTTGGTCGTCGTCAGCTAATCTAGCCAGCGACGGTGGCGATAGAGGAATGCTCTTAAGACAGAATCGTCTCCGACGTGGTTGTGATTTGTTTAGAGAGAGATAGAGAAAAAAAATGCTTTTAAGACGGAATCATTGATTGTGTACAATGATCAGACGAGGAAGCCTTCCCTAGTACTAAAGGAGTAAGAAGGAGACTCAATATCGCTAGTGGAGAACAGGATACGTCGGTAACGGTCGCGCCACTGATAGTAGCGGTGATGGAGAATGAGGAATTTTCTTGAAGATTCGAGGAGAGATAGTAGAGAGAAAAGAAATTACAGAGAGAGAAGATGAATTAGAATTTGGATTGTCTTGTTGTTTACAGATAATGAAGAATGGGTAAGAATTTAATTAAAAGGTAATTTAGTTATAGTTAAAAAGAGTATTTTTAGAATTTGCATTTAAATTTATGGGGCTTTTTATTTAAAACGTTTTCTTATACATGATGTTTTATGAAAAATAAAATTAGGTCTAGAGCCCATTCTAATTTTGTTCTTAAAAGTGGGGCTACCTTCAATTAATCATTTTCTAAAAGAGTGGTTCTTTTAGAAAATTAATTTTGGCACTAATTATTTTTTTGCTCTAATTTTTTGAAACTAATTTTGATGAATCTCTGAATAATATTTGAAACTATTTATAATATCTCTCTTTCCACGTTCTTCTTTTTCTTTTTTATGCTTTCTTTGAATCATGTTATAAAATTTGTTAGTTTATAATTTATGCTTTTGATGGAAAAATAAGTTTGGTTTCAATTAATAGCATTTTGATAGAAACAAATTAATTTTTAAAAGTTTTAATTTAAGTTCTTCACAATTTACAATCTTTAATCATTTAAATCTATACCTATTTTGGTTTGATATGGGTTTATTGTTTCATTCATTACCTTACGATATTTGTTAAGTCAAGTATTTTGATTTTGTGAAGAATTGTTCTCGCTGATTGTAGACACGGCATTTTTGACCGCCTCGCAAAAAAATTATACTTTATTTTATAGTTACTTTTTTTTTTTTTTTTTTTATTTTGTTTTGATTGTACCGTATTTATGCGGTTTAATACTGCTAAATTAAGTTTTATTAATCTCTTAAGTAAATTAAATATTAGTAATTGATTTTTATTTTTTTGGTTTTGTAGATTTTTCGAAGTGGAATAAAAACGCGTTAATTCGGAACAAAATGGACAAGAAACAGACGAGAACGAGAGAGGTCTGAACCGAACGGGGGTGGTGGGGTGCACGAAGGTCGCACGTGCGACCAAAAACTGGTCGCACGTGCGACCAGCTGGCCGCACATGCGGCCAGCAAAAGAAAGGGGGCAAAAGGCCCTCCTTTTGGGTGCACCAAGTTTTGGTGCACCCAAAAGGGGGTGAGTGCACCAAATTTCGGTGCACCCACCCCCTTTTTTAAATAATTCCTTACCTTTTTCGCATCGGCAAAGTTTCAGAAATCTCCTATAAATAGAAGAGGGCTCAGACAACTCAAGGAGGAGAAATTTTGAGGGGAAGAAATTTTTTGAGAGAAATTTTTGTAAGGGAGAGGAGAAATCTGGAGAAAAATTTTGAAGAAAATAATATTATTTTCATTTTATTGTAATTTTGAAGAAGAAAAATCTCCAAGAATGTGGTAAATTTTCATCTGTTGTAAATCTTACTCTTATTTTTTTAAGTTGTTATTATACTAATTTTTTTTTTTGGAAATTAGATTTTTTTTTTCTTCTTCCTTTATTATTTATTTATTTATTACTTTTTATTTTCTTTTTATTTATTTATTTATTTATTTTTATTTTTTTTGAGTAAATAATACAAGGTGGAAAATTCCCAACCTTCAATTTGAATGGCTAAAATTTAGAAGGGAATTACTCCCCTTGATGCGTGTGTGCGGATGTTTTATTTAATTTGTATTAAATATAATGTGCTAACAATACGAGATGGAAAATTCCCAACCTTCAATTTGAATGGCTAAGATTTAGAAGGGAATTACTCTCCTCGATGCGTGTGTGTGGGTGTTTTATTTAATTTGTATTAAATATAATGTGCTAACAATACGAGGTGGAAAATTCCCAACCTTCAATTTGAATGGCTAAATCTAGAAGGGAATTACTCTCCTCGATGCGTGTGTACGAGTGTTTTATTTAATTTGTATTAAATATAATGTGCTAACAATACGAGGTGGAAAATTCCCAACCTTCAATTTGAATGGCTAAGATTTAGAAGGGAATTACTCTCCTCGATGCGTGTGTGCGGGTGTTTTATTTAATTTGTATTAAATATAATGTGCTAACAATATAAGGTGGAAAATTCCCAACCTTCAATTTGAATAACTAAAATTTAGAAGGGAATTACTCTCCTCGATGCGTGTGTGCGGGTGTTTTATTTAATTTGTATTAAATATAATGTGCTAACAATACGAGGTGGAAAATTCCCAACCTTCAATTTGAATAGCTAAATTTAGAAGGGAATTACTCTCCTCGATGCGTGTGTGCGGGTGTTTTATTTAATTTATATTAAATATAATGTACTAACAATATGAGGTGAAAAATTCCCAACCTTCAATTTGAACGGCATAAATTTAGAAGGGAATTACTCTCCTCGATGCGTGTGTGCGGGTGTTTTATTTAATTTGTATTAAATATAATGTGCTAACAATACGAGGTGGAAAATTCCCAACCTTCAATTTGAATGGCTAAATTTAGAAGGGAATTACTCTCCTCGATGCGTGTGTGCGGGTGTTTTATTTAATTTGTATTAAATATAATGTACTAACAATACGAGGTAGAAAATTCCCAACCTTCAATCAGAACGGTCTAGGTTTAGAAGGGAGATCACTTCCCTCAAATGTGTGTGTATGTGTATATGTGTATATAAGGAGGATTTAAAAATAAAATAAAAACATTCGGATTTAAATTCTAATTGGACTTAATCGGATAAGGTACCGTCTTTGGACGGGCGTCTTGGGGTGCTTGACACCTTCCCCGAGCGTAACTGACCCCTGAACTCTTTAAACGAATCTCTGGTTAGACCATATTATTTTTGGAGTCAAATTTTACTTAAGCCATTTTTTTAAATTATTTTCAAAAAAGAAAAATATGGTGACCTAGCACATCATTTAAACCCAATGCTAGGTGGCGACTCATTTTTCTAAAATAGGTTTAAGTATATTTTAATGAGAAAATCGACGTTTTTAAAAACCCTTCTCGTTTTACCAGCGCCAAGCATATATAAACATATATCTATATATATATTTGTTTTTGGTTTTCTCTGGAAAATCGGGGCGCGTTCACTGATGAAAGTAACAGTAAGATAACAAACCAAAGAGAAATGATGTATAAGCTAAATTCGCAAGACCAACATTCATGAAAAAGTAGCTTCTGAAATAGTCGAAGTTACTATTGTTTTGAACAGCGTTACAAGTTTAGGGTTAATAATTATTTTTTTCCTGCTGCGAGTTGACATTGATAAAAAAAAAAAAAATCAAGTATATTTGAAGAATCTACAAACTAAAGTTTGTTGATGAATATTACAAGTTTTTTTTTTTTTTATCAAAATGTTACAACTTTAGGGTCAACGCTTACAAGTTTCGTTGTCACTGATAAAAAAATTTAATTTTATTTGAAAAATGATACAAGTTTTTTAACAAATGTTAAAAGTTTAAGTTTAACAATTACAAGTTTTTGTTGTCACTACTAAAAATTCTCAATTTTATTTGAAGACTATTACAAGTTTTTTTACGAATGTTATAAGTTGTTTTGGTCTAATGTTACAAGTTTAGGGTTAACAGTTACAAGTTTTTATTGTCATTGATAAAAATTATCCATTTTATTTGAAGAATGTAATAAGTCTTTTGACAAGTAGACATGCAATGAGAATATATATGAACATGCAATGACAAATATATGCACCATAGTTACATTTTTTCAATGTTATTAATTTAGTTACATCCAACATTACTCATGAATCATAAAAAAAATTAATAAATATACAATGTTTTAAAAATTTTGAATTGTTTATCTTTAAAGCCCCCTATTGGAACCAGACTAGCACTGAGGCCCCTAATGGATGTAAGAGGGAGTTTGACCGATCTGCAAAAAAAAAAATTGTATGTGAAATGGGGTTTGGAGGATTTTTAAGCTTAAGTTTTAAAAGATTTCCTAGGAAGTTCTTGCAATGGCTAATGGAAAGATTTGAACCTATTTGTTGCTCTCTAAATGTACATAGTAGGGGGTTGGAAATTACTTCCAAAGATGCGCACCACATCCTTATAATAAGTTATAAAGGTCCTAGCGTTAAAAAATAAGGTACAATGGACAAAATTGAAGAGCAATGTAGATTAACTGGGTTAGGAGGCTCATTGATTTCACTTTTGGCCATTAGGGAACAACTGTGTGCTATGGAATCCAATGAGGTAGACTTCTGGGTTAAGTTTACATTATTTATCATTGGGTGCTTTTTGAGTCCGACAAGTAGGACATCGTTGAGCCCCTCATAGTTGCATGCGTTGAAAGACTTGGACGACATTGCCAGTAGGAATTGGGCAAGCTACATGCTCTAATTTCTTTATGCAGGTTTGAATAAGCGTCTAAAAGGCACCAACCTTAGAGTAGAATTTACATATTATTTATAGCCTATTAATCTTACATCCAATTAATATTTTCCTTCATATTTTCACACAGATTTTGGCTTCAACTATTTTATACCTACTAGGGATGTTGTTGATCATCCCCAAGATAGATAGTATCCTCGGTTAAGTGCTTGGGGAAAGAAAGAGATCAAGAAATGAATAGATCATCTAAAAGAACTAAAAACTTTTGAGGAGGATGAGGTATATATTTTATTTCGTATTCTTGATTTTTTTTCCATTCATATGTTTTTTTCTTTACTTTTTTCCTAGTTACAAGAAATTGTTGTTTGTATTCTATTTTTGTTTGGTTTAGATTTTGCTCGCACTGGTTGTCGAGAAACAAAATATCGAGAAACTGAAGACAATTCGATTATGAAGATAAGGACTAAACAGAACATGGAATCAAAGAGCGGAAAGGAAAATGTTCATGTGATGTAAAAGATGATGGAGAGATATGAAAATGAGTTGAAACCGATTCAAGTTGAGATAGTTGGGCTGTAAAAAAAATGTTGGTGAGTTGAAAGATTTGATAATTGGAGTGAAGGATTTCATGATGGGCGAGCCACATAGGTTGTCGGTCGTCTGAGAGTTGGTCTGCCGAGATGTTGACGATCATAAAAGATGGGACATCTTGATATATACCTTCAACAGAGAAATTGAAGAGGAGATCAAATAGAAGAACCTAGAAGGCGACTGAGATGTGTGTAAGTCAAAGGTGGCGATCTCGTTATCAATATTGCTCAAGGAACATATGGAACTAGAGAAGAGAAGAATACTAGGTGAGATAAAAATTAGAAAGCAAGCCATGAATCTCTGAGCGAAAAAAGAGATGCCCGATGCAACTGACTCTTTACAAACAATGGAATCCGACAATCACCGAAGGCATACAAAAAAGTTGGCGTTGAAGCTGAAAGCACGTGCAGAAGAGGTAAAGAATAAGACTTTGGTGCCTACGTGAAAGACGACTAGATCGTTGGTAAGTAATACACTTTTATGATCTTTATTTTTTTCCATTGTATTTCTCTACGGTCAATGAAAATGAACTAAATGAAGATATGGAACTAGATAAGAGAAGCATACTAGTTGAGATGAAAATTGGAAAGCAAGCCATGGAGCTCTTAGTGAAAAAAAAAGATGCTCGATACAACAGTTTCATTACAAACAATGGAATCCGACAATCACCGAAGGCATACAAAAAAGTTGGCGTTGAAGTTGAAAGCACTTGTAGAAGAGGCGAAGAATAAGACTTTGGTGCCTACACAAAAGACGACTAGATCGTTGGTAAGTAATACACTTTTATGATCTTTATTTTTTTCCATTGTATTTCTCTACGCTCAATGAAAATGAACTAAATGAATTTGTTTTGTGTCATTTATGTTGTTTGCTACAAGTAGTGAGGTGAATTTAGTGAATCTACTAAGTGGTGGAGAACAAGTTATGAGGAACTACATTTTTACCCGAAATTGAATAAACGTTTTGTTACTTTATTCTTATTTGAGAATAATGAAAATCGTATGTGCTTCCATTGTATAAGTAACATTGGGGTTTCATTCTATAATGTAGTGAAATTATGTGTGATTTCCATATCACGAGTGCTACTCGGGCTGAACTCGCAATTCTTTCATCGAGGGGATGGATTAACGGAAATGTAAATCTTTAATCATGTTTAGTCATCCTTAAAATTTCTTCAGAAATGTCGTTGATATTAATTTGTTTGATAATATCAACATAGGTCATTAATTGTGTTGTTGCGAAGCTCACTCATAAGCAACAACTTAGACACCTAACTGGTGATAATTGGACTCGTTGGTATTTCTCCACATATGTCGAGGTAAGCTGTATAAACATGACTTTTAATTAGAGATGCATACCACATGTGATTCTTCGAAAGCACACTAGGAGTTGCCCTCCCCATGCGCCCAATGGCACTTTATTTGCGCGTTAACCTAGGGTGCACCCTACCAGCGACCACGACAACACCGAGGATGCGTGGACCAGCAACAACAATGATGACAAAGAGGAAGCGTGGACCAGTAGTAATGACGACGACCACAGCAATGAGTGTGTCCCCCTTAGATGACGGCGACAACAACAATGATGCTTCTCCCTTAAACAACGACAACGACAACGGCAACAACGATGGATTGATGCAACGAGGGATTCTTACAATGAAATTCTGAATTTCTTGTTTTTCTGAATATTAAAAGGACTATTGGACTACAGGTTTAAAGTCAGTCCAAGGCAAATAATTGCAAATAATTTGTTTTTCAAAATATTAAAAGGACTAGTAGACTAGTGGGCTTCTGCCTCTCATAATGACATTGCACGTAATTTGTTTTTCTGTTTTTGTTTTCTTTGTGTTTATCTATTTTTTTTTTTAAAAAAAAAAATTATCTATTATTTGTGTTTTTTCCTTGAGTTTCTCTGTTTTTTTTAAAAAAAAAAAAATTCTTTTTTTTGATGTTTCTGTTTTATTTATCTTTTTTTATATTTTATTTATAAATTATAAATTAATAACTAATATTTACAATATTAATATATTATATTTATATATCATAATTTATTGATGAATTTATATTTATTCTTCATAATTCATATATATCTTTTTAAATTATTTTTTTTTGGTATTTTTTAACTATATATAATATTTTAAAAATGTTAAAAATTCATTTATCGCGGGGCTTACGCCTCACCCTAGACAAGGCAAAACATCCAGCCTAACGTTCCCACATTTTACGACACTAATATATATATATATATATATATGTGTGTGTGTGTGTGTGTGTGTGTGTGTATTGGCCTAGTGATCTACCCAAGAGGGGGGTGAATTGGGTAGTTATAAAATTAAAGCAAATAATTATTTTTCAATACTTAAATTTTCAAATAATTAATTTAAATCCTAAATTAATTATTATCTTTATATAGCAACGGATAAGTGTAATTAGCTTTAGGTGTACACTTAAACAACAATAAATAAATAAATAAAGTAACAATGCAATACACTACAATGTATATTGGTTCACCAAACTACTCTTGGCTAATCTAGTCCTCCGAACCCCACGGAGAGTCGCACCCACTAAACGACTAAGATTCTTTTAAACAGGTAGGAACCAAACCTTTACACAATGATTCTTTTCACAGACTCAGAATCAACATTTACAATTTTCTTTTCGCAAGCTAAGAAGAACATCTATCTTTTTAATAGGCTAAAGACTAACCTAATTCTTTTATACCTAGGCTAAGAATCAAATCTCACCAAAATCACTCAAAGTATCTTTTTCACCGGTAAGGATGGAACTGTTACAAATCACACAAACTAATTCTGTTCAGAAAGAATTAACACCTATCTCTTTTCACGGAAAAGAGTAACCTAACATTTTTATGCCTCAAGTAAAGATCAAACCTCAATCTCTTTACTGGAAGATATTGAAACCCAGCTACCCCTGATTAGATATTCTCAACAATATCTAATCCGCACAAAACTTACCAATTACAATAAATCGATAAGTTTCTTTCCACTCGGAGCTTCTACCACCTCAAGTATATTTAAACTCAATTAATGTTCCGATAAATACTAGTGATAGAATTAAGTGGAGAATTTAAAATCTGATTATAAAAATAAGCGGGTAGCACAGAATCAAACTCATAATCAGATTACCACAAAAATTATTTTAAAATAATTTTTATGCACTTTAAAGTACAAAAATGATTTCACAAGATTTAAAATCTAAGCAAACAAAATAATGTATATAATCACAATAAACAATGAAAGCTTGGAACGATCTCACGAGGATATCATCGAATGAATGAAAATTGACTCGCACCAAAGCTTAGATCGATGACGCCAAAATAATCAACACTTATTCTCAAGAACATTTCTCAAGAATGATTTTACAATAATCTCTGGATATAATCTCAGAATAACAACTCTTAGAATACGCACGAACTGAAAGTTCTTGATAGAATTATATATATATATGTGTGTGTGTGTGTGTGTGTGGATATATGAAAATCCAGGTCTATTTAAACCAATTTGAAACAAACCCTCCAATGACTAGTCCCCACATGATATGACACGTAAATGCATATATAAACCCCATATATCAATACTAATTAATTCTGGTCAATTTCACTCAAATATAGCTTTTAAAATATTTAATTTGAGTCCCCCAAATATTTCTCAATCTCAATTAAACTAGATAGGAAGTATTAAATATACCAATTTGAGAAACGCTCTAATTTCATGTATCATATTTATAGGGATATTCAAATAGAAGTAATATATCTATAATATGTTCAAATCCTTAAGATATCTCCAAAAGATCAACCAAAAAATGACTAGTTAACAGCTATAATCCAGAAATCCCTCAAAATCTGAAACAACACGGTCAGTTGATCGGCTTCTGCCCATCGGTCGACCGATCGATGCAGGATGTTAGCCAAGCCATTCTTAAACAACGCTCGGTTG
The DNA here is from genome assembly GCA_016647705.1 of Eucommia ulmoides. NCBI lineage: Eukaryota > Viridiplantae > Streptophyta > Magnoliopsida > Garryales > Eucommiaceae > Eucommia > Eucommia ulmoides. Next base: position 32,046,262 of record CM028336.1, read on the forward strand.
ACCAATCCCCCATGAGTCAGTTGACCGATCGATTTAGGATGCTCCTCAAGCCTTTTTTCGGCCCTGGTCAGTTAAACGATCATCAATGGTCAGTTGACCGATAGATTCAAAGAGTTCACTTATCAGCCATCGATTGACCGATCTTTCTTGGTTGGTTAACCGATCAATTCAGAGACTTCTCCAATTCCTAGCCTACACCCATTGATTGACCCATACTTCACGGTCGGTTGACCAATCATTGCTGGAACATTTTTCCTTAATTCATTTCAACTCCAATTTTTTATGTTTTCGACCCTTTAATCAATTTCTTTTCTCGGTTAACATAATTGACACAATTAATCAATTTTAAACACTAATATTTCTTAGGTCAATTTTTCTTTTTCAATTTCACATTGGAGAAAATATGTGAACTAATTAGGATCATAATAAAAACACACATAAATATAAATCATTTTTGTGTGGTGTGTGTGATCCTAATCGGGATACATTAAAAGTAGAAAATAACTTGAGTTGTTTTCACCTAAATTCTTCAGAGTCTTCAATCTCTTAATGTCTGTCTCTTTGCATCCTTAGCATCCTTAGCAATTACTTCACGATAACATCAACAGTGGAACTTTTACATTGAAACACTCAATAAACTTGCTAGTTCCACCAAAAACATCAACACTTAATTATCCATCAAAATTTTGGGATCAACAATATATATTGGTAATTCTTGCTTTATAAACAAAAATACTAGCAAATAAGGAGAGTGCGAAGGCGATGGCAAAGGCTTAGATGGGATCGAAGCGTTACACCGACAATTTTAGTTCTTGTGAGATGGTATGAATACAATAACTTGTTTCTTGTAAGTTTTAGGAACATATGTAGTTTGAATTGTAATTGAACGCATTGCTCGTTAAATTTACATTCATATGAATGTTAGCCTATCGCATTGGTATCTAGTGGTGGTAGATGTCCTGGTTCTAAGTTTATAATCTATAATTCATTGGTAGGCCTCAGAACATTCGGTATCCACGTCGACACAACAAGATGCTTGGTAAGAATATTAAATGATTTAATTTTGTGCTATTAGTTTTAAAGTACTACATTTTGAGATAAGATGATACTTGTCGTGTCTTACATGTAGGTCAAATTCTTCCACGAGATGTGTGTACATTTTTTCACTCCAACTGTATACATGTTGAGGCTTCTTCAAACCTGCACAAAGAAATTGGAACGTGAAGCTCGCCCAATTCCTATTAGCAATGTCACCCAAGTCTTTCAACGCATGCAAGTACAAAGGGATCAGTGATGTCCTACTTGTCGGACACAAGAAGTAGCCAATGATAAATAACGTGAACTTAACCCAGAAGTCTACCCCCATTGGATTCCATAGCACACAGTTGTTCCCAAATGGCCCTATGTGAAATCTAACCCAGGTAATCTAAATAGCTCTTCAATTTTGTCAATTGTACCTTCTTTTTTTAATGCTAGAACCCTTATAACTTATTCCAAGGATGTGGTCCTCATCCTTGGAAGTAATTTCCAACCCCCTACTATGTACATTTAGAGAGCAAGAAGCAAGTTCAAATCTTTCCATTAGCCATTGCAATAACTTCCTAAGCAATGTTTTAAAACTTAAGCCTTAAAGCCCTCCAAACCCCATTTCACGCACGACTTTTTTCTGCAGATCGGTCAAACTCCCTATTACATCCATTATGGGCCTCAAAGCTAGCTTGGTCCCAATAAAGGGCTTCAAAGAGACACAATTCAAAATTTTAGAAACATCGTATATTTATTAGTTGTTACATGTCCATATATATCATCATTGCATGTACACATATATTGTCATTACATGTCTACATATATTTATTAACTCAGCAACTTCATAAAAACTTGTAACTATTACTCTTAAACTTGTAATATTGGTCAAAAAACTTGTAACATTCGTCAAAAAAACTTGTAACATTCTTCAAATAAAATTGACAATTTTTATCAATGACAACAAAACTTTGTAACTATTAACTCTAAACTTGTAACATTAAACAAACAAAATTGTAACATTTGCTAAAAAACTTGTAGCATTCTTCAAATAAAATTGATAATTTTTATCAATGACAACAAAAATTTGTAACTGTTAAAACCCCAAAATTATAACATTCATAAAAAACTTGCAACATTCTTCAAATAAAATTGAAATTTTTTATCAGTGATAAAAGAAAACTTGTAATTATTAACCCTAAACTTGTTACATTTGTCAAAAAAAAAAAAAAAAACTTGTAACATTCTTCAAATATAATTGAAATTTTTCATAAATGACAACTCGTAGTAGGAAAAAAATAATTATTAACGATAAACTTGTAATGTTGTTCAAAATACTAGTAATTTCAACTATTTCATATGCTAATTTTTTCATGAATGCTCATCTAACAAAGTACTAGTAGCACGGGACCAAAGCTAAGGTGACACCAAGTTTAACACACTTGGTTCCAGCAGGGATAAACAACTCACTGCTCGGCAAGATAGCCTATACATGAACCAATAACAATTCTATAAGACTAATCGACTTAGAAACGAGGATGTGGATCATTTAACCTATAACCTTCCTAATTTACCATGGATTCTCCCCTTAAGACATTCGCTTTCTGGTCGTCGTCACTGCAATCGGCCTCAAACTCTGTCCTTTCACCTTCCATTCAAGCAATCGCTTGATTTTTGTAATACATTTTCTTTTCAACAGTTGCTTGACTCCAATCCTTGCTTAAAATGTTTCTCCCCTGTAAGATATAAATCTAAGAACAACCAATAAACTATTTAATTCTATTTTATACATACTTAAACTTGCAACATTACACTATTACTAAGGTACTAACGTCACTGTTGGAATATAATTTGTTCAACATTTCAATTTTGTCAACACTAGAATATAAACAAAAATTAAAAAGTAGTAGACTCATATATTTCTCTAAATAAATACAAAGACAATGATTAATTTTGAGAGAAATACTTACATAAAAGTCTCGTGCATTAAGTTTATACTTCATTTCTCTTTGGTTTGTTATATTACCATTTATCTCCTTTACTTTCATCAACGAGAATAGTTCTTCATAAAATCAAAGTACTTGACTTAATGAATATCATAACATGATTAATGAAACGTTAGACCTACATCAAACCCAAACAGATACAGATTTAAATGAGTAAACATTGTAAATTGTGAACAACTTAAATTAAAACTTATGAAAATATTTTTCTCAATTAAAAGTTAAGATAATTCATTTCTATCAAATTGCTATTAATTGACACCAAACTTATTTTTCCATCAAAATAATAAACCATAAACTAACAAATTTTATCACATGATTCAAAGAAAGTATAAAGAAGAAGAACAAGAAGAAGAAGAAGAATGTGAAAAAAGAGATACTGTAAATAGTTTCAAACATTATTCAAAAATTCCTTAAAATTATGGGCAAAAATTAATTTTAGAAAATTAGGGAAAATATAATTAGGGACAAAATTAATTTTTTGAAAGAACCATGCTATATTCTTTCAAAAAATTAGTTTCAGAAAATTAAGGCCAAATTTTATTTTCTAAAAGAACCACTCTTTTAGAAAATTAGGGCGAAAAAAAAATGATCTCATAATCTTTCTTAAAATTAGGGTAATAAAAAAACAAAGATAGCATTTCTTTTAGAAATTTAGGGTGAAAAAAACCCTAAGGTAGCATTTGGGAGAATTGAATTGAAGCCAGAAAATCAGCTTTCAAAATGAAGGCCATCAAAATTACTAGATTATAACATGCGTTCATTTCTAATTCCTTAAAATTGGGATTAAAATTATTAGATTTTAACATTCGCTCATCCCAATTTCAAGTGTAAAATTACTAGATTTCAACGTACCAAGAAAACTCATCATTGACGCCGAACTGAGCAACAAAGTAATGGTGGAAATCAACGACAATTAGCTAGAGCAAGAGAAAGCGATAAGTATGAGAGAGAGAGAGAGAGAGAGAGAGAGGGGAGAATAGCAAGAAGAAAGAAAGGCAGGAGAAAGAAAGCGACGTGCATGAGTAAGAGAGAGACAAAAAGAATAGAGAAAAGTAAGAAGAATAAGGAAGGGTGGTAGAAAGAGGGAACGAACTATAACAGGTAATGTTTAAAGTTTTTTTTAGGTAGTTTTAGAAATTATAAGATGGATGGCTGAGATTAAATCTCGGCCAAATCAACCAAGGATATATCAAAGATGCTCGATTCACAGAAACAACAAGCATGACCATACCCAGTCTTAGATGTCCCAATGAATTGCACGATTTAACCTCCATTGATTTTGGTATAATATCATTGACCTTTAATTCTACCTTTCACTTTTATTATATTTTATTCGAGTATTTTTTTGCCTTTTATTTTCCCTTCAATTTAATTTCACTTTTATTTTACTAAATTTTAATTTTAGAGTTAAATTTATTTTCTAATTTTATTTTACAAATAAGTCTATTTTCTAGTATTTTTTAACAATCTTTTTATACATTATCGATTTTTACGATTTTATTTACTAAGATTACTTAGAGATAGAATTTTGATATATTATCAAAAATTATTTGTACGTTTTTCATAATAACACTAACCTCCCATGAAAATGTTGGGAAAATTCACCAATTACTTACATTTTTTTTTTTCTTTCTTCATGTGATTAAAATGGATTATCGATTTTAATATCCACGGATATTAACCAAGATAAAAACAAATAACAAAATAAAGAGAGAGACATAATTTTTACGTGGAAAACCCCAAGGCGGGGAAAAAACCATGAGATCGAAGTTTGATCTCAACTTCTACTATCACGAAATAATGGGATTACAATCATTCACACCTTCAAGTAAAAACTCTTGGATAACCACATAAACATAATTAAAAAACAGTTAGAGAGGAATATAGAATCACTAATTGGAAGAGTGTTACCAAAGATCAAGACCGATAGAAATGAAGTACTTGATACCGAGAACAAACCCTTGAAATTTTAGCCCAATCGAAATTTCAATCACCGTCCGATCGTCAAGACAACATCTCTCTCTCTCTCTCTCTCTCTCTCTTCTCTTATTTCTCTCTCTACAGTATCCCATGGAATCAATTTCTTTCCCCTAAGAAATCTAATGACATGTTACTTGTATATGGTTCACAATAATCACTATTTAAAAGCAACCTTCCACAGGTATTGTTAATTAACCCTAATGGGCTTTGCGAACTTGTTTAATTAAGCTGCCAATGAGATTTTCTGTTTATTTTGTTCCTTGAGTCCCATTGGGCCTTTTTTTTTTTTCTTTCTTTATTTTATTAAGGCCTAAATGGGCCTTGGGGTTAGGGCCACACCCAATTTCTCCCTCCAACTCATGTGAGAAAATGTAGGAAATCTGTTATCTCCCTCTACAACTCTCAAGCTTATGTCCCAAAAGAACTTTTGTCATCATATCTAAACTATTTCTATTTGTTTGTATCTTCTTGAACTCTAGCGACTTCATACCCACTACTCACAAATTCAATGGTACTACGAGACGTGAGTTATTCTCTTTAAATTTTAATTTGTAAACCCCATTTCTCATGCAAAGACTCCATCTTTTCTTACATGCTTTCTCTACTCATTTTATTTTCATTCGACACAACTTCTTCGTAACTTTCTAGCTCTCCCCCATATGTAAGCATTACATACTCATTAGACTGATATTTTGTAGAAGTCTTTCGATCCCTGTTGGATCTTCTCAACTAAGCATCAATTGGAGAAAGTGGAGGTAGTTGCTCGTACACTATTTCATCACCGACATGTGCTTTGTCGATAGTCTTACGGGACTGCTTTTCTGGTGGATCTGTCACAGGGTGCAGGTTCTAGATCTATGTTGACTGGATACTCAACAAAATATTTCGATTTTACACCTTTCTCAACATTTTCGATAATCTGATCTTCAAGGAATATCATGTCCCTGCTATGAATCACTTTTCTATCAACTAGATCTCATAATCTGTAGAAAAATTCTCGATTCTAATTGCCTAAGAATATACACTGATTTGTCTTGCCATCAAGCTTGGACCTCTCATCCTTCAAAACATTAACAAGTGCTTGGTATCCAAATACCCTCATATGCTTGTAGGAGATTTCTTTTTTGGTCCACACACTCTCTGGGATATCGCTATCCAAAGAAATTGATAGAGACAAATTGATTAAGTCAATTGTGGTCGTCATTGCCTCGCCCTAAAATGATTTAGACAACTTTGCATGGAAAAGTACACACTTGAGTTGCCTTCTTGATTTTCTTTTAACCTTAGCGTGGAAATACTTGAATACCTCCAACACCTGGTCTTTAGTTTTCAAAGAATAAACGAACACGTTTCGAGAAAAATCATCAATAAAAGTAACAAATTATGAAGCACTACTAAGTGTTCTATCTTTCATGAAACAAACATCTATATGCTCTAAATCTAAAAGATGATGTCTCCTAGATGGATTAAAGTTATGAAATGCAACTCTATGTTGTTTACCAGCAAAACAATGCGTGAAAATTTTGAGAGATATACCTTTTATATGTAAGGAGTTATTTTGTGGCAAGCATGTGAAGGTCTTTTTCAACCAAGTGATTGATGCCATGACTCCATAGAAGAATCCTCAATTGCATGGACCTCTCCTTTAGCCAATCTCGCTTACATCACATACAAGTTGCTTAGTTTATTACCTCTGGCTAAAACTAAAGAACCTCTGGTGAGTTTTTATTTTTCTTCACCGAAATGACTACTATAACCTTCGTCGTTTAGATTTCTAACGGATATTAAATTGAGCTAAATATCTAGAATATGTCTTACATCTTTGAGTACCAAGTTGCAGTCGATACCGTTTTCTAGATAAATATCTCTCATACCAATTATCTTGTATGTACTGTTATTCTCCATTTTACATAGCCAAAGTCACCGCTAGTGTAAGACGAGAAGAAATCACCACGAGAAGTAACATGAAATGATGCACCCGAACCAATCACCCAATTGTTATCTTGGCATGCAAGGTTAACAACCTTTTTCATGAAGAATCACAATATCGCCATTAACAACAACTACATTGGTCTCCTCATCTTCTTTGTTCTTGTCAGTTTGGTCTTTAGATTGTTCCCTTTTCAATATTCGCAATCTCGGATCATGTGTCCAAGTTTGTTGCAATGGAAGCACCTGAAATCATTTTCACCTTTCGATCTACCTCTCAATTTGTCAAACCACCCATTATTACGAGAATTCTTATTTTTGTCCATCTTTCTTGATTTTCAATAACCAGTGTATGCGCCTCTGAAGATGAGCCCTGTTCTTTCCTCATTGTCTCTTTATTAATGAGACTATCTTTAACCATATCCATCGTCAATTTTCCATCTGGTACCAAATTATTAAGTGATATTTTAAGCGTTTTCCACTGTCAGGTAATGTGCTGAGAAGTAGTAGTGCTTGCAATTCGTCTTCCAAAACATGTTTCATAGTAATCAACTGATTAATAAGACCTCGAAAGTTATTCATGTGATCAACTATATTTTGCGCATCCTTATAGACTAATTGAACAATTTTCCTAATTGATTTAGCCTTATTCAATCTAATTTCCCCCTCGTACAAGGACTTCAATTTTTTTCACAATTCATCAACCTTGGTTCCATTAATAACTTGTTGGTACACACTCTGATCAATCTATTGATGAATGTAACCAACTGTTTTTCTATGCATTATCTCACATTATTAATTACTTGTGTTACGTGGTTTATCTGCATCAACTTTTAGAAGTAAATACAAATCCTTACAATAAAGGATATCCATCATTATAGATTTTCAAATCTCATATTTAGCCTATGTCAATTTTACCATGGCTCGACCACTATCTTCCATTTTAAATTATACAAATAAATCTTTCCCTAATAATTTAAAGCTCTTGATACCATTTTATTGGAAAAATTCACCAATTACTTAGATTTTATTTTTCCTCTTTATGTGATTAAAATAATACCCATAGATATTAACCAAGTCAAAGTAAATAAAAATAAATAAAGCGGGAGACACGAATTTTATGTGGAAAACCCCAAGGTGGGAAAAAACATTACAGGACCAAATTCCAATCTCAACTTCCACTATCACAAAATAATTGGATTACAATCGTTTACACCTTCAGGAGTAAAACTCTTGGATCATCACATAAATATCACCGAAAAAGGTGGATACAATAAGAAACGCTAAATACAAGTTTCGAAAGTAATATCGAATCACTAATTGGAAGAGAGTTCTCAAAGATCAAGACCAATAGAAACGAAGTATTTGATGCAAAGACAAATTCCTGAAATTTTAGTCCAATCGGAATTCAAATCCTTGTCCGATCATTAAGCCGAAGTGTTACTCTTTCTCTTCTCTTCCTTCTCTCTCTACACTATCGCATGGAATCAATTTCTTGCCCCCAAGAAAGCTAATGACATGTTTCTTGTAATGGTGGTTTTTTTTTTTTTTTTTTTGGGTTTTGCTCCTTAAGTCTCAATGGGTCTTTTTTTCTTTATTTATTTTATTAAGGCCCAAATGGGACTTGGGGTTAGGTCCACGCCCATATGAGTTGGACCTACCCAACAGAGCTAGAGGTCCCTAAAAAGGAGGATTTTTTTTTCTTCCTAAAATTATAATTTTCTAAAGAAAAAAAATTATAATATAAGTGCATAAAAATCATAGAAAAAAGAGTAGAAGATGGAAGAGGGAAAGTGGTTTTTTTTTTTTTTTTTTTTTTTTTTTTTTTTTTTTTTTTTTTTTGAGTTAACAATTTTTGTTTTGAAAAAAAAAAAAAAAAGATAAATAAATAAATTTGCAATAAAAATGAAAACGAATAGATGAAGAAAGTAAAAAATTGTTATTTTTTATTGTTACAAAATAGTAAGGGTAATTTGTGACAACGTTTTGCTGTAATTTGAAATTTTTTCATTCAAGTTATTTAACAATAAATGTTTGATCAACAGTTTGTTGGTCAATAACACAGTGCAATCAGATAAAAATACAAATTTAAATTTCTCTAAAGGGAAATAAATATAATTTGTGATATTATGTCAAATCTATATCCATATAACAAATTAAAATTAGAAGATTACGAACTCCAATCTCTTGATTCTCTTCAAGTCCTCTCTCTTTAACATTTTACTAGTTTTAGACATGCATATATGCGGGTTTAAAAAAATTATATTAATATATATTTTTAATTTGAATGCTTTGATATTATTTTTTATTCTTGATCTACATATATTAGTAAACATAGAGGATTTTTTAAAAGATAAACATTTTTAGGGGTTCACTTGAAATTTATATAAATTAGAGGAGTATATGAAATTTCAAATAATGTATTGATTTTCTCTAAAAATAAAAATGTGAAAATGTATATTTTCAAAAAAATAGGGATGACTAGTTCATAGAAGATCTAAGATCAGAATATTAATAGTAAGAAAAAATATTAGTTTTTGATTTGATAGGAATAAAGAGATTGGAGAGATGTCTTGTTTTGAGCTGTGATTCATTCTTAGTTTTGACTTTCATTTTTAATATATAGTATATGATTTACATGAGTTTTAAATATTTTTCATCATTAATATAGTAATTTGAGTGAATTTAATTGTTATTTATTATTAATATTGTGGGTTGAATCAATTTAAAATATTTTTTATATTTAGAGTAGTAGATTTTTCAATATATGAATATTTGTGAGTAAAATTCAATGACACTCTCCTAAGGGCAACCCGGTGCTACAAAACTCCAGCTATGCGTTGGGTCTGAGGAAGAGAAAGACCACTTGAAAAATTTACGATATCCCTGTCATTTGGAAAATACCTTTGCCCTTCCTGTCATTTTACAAACCTAACAACAACACCTGAAAATTCCTGTGAATGGATGACATATAATTTTATTTGATATTAATGAATTTTGTATCCCTTTTAAATAAAATATATTTAAAAACAAAAAAACAAAAACTGTAAATGCTTCATTTACTAGTCCTTTTATTTAAAAAAAAATGATTATTTTTTCTTCAATTTTTTATATTTTTTATTTCTCATATAAGTGTTGATAGATGTGATAAAAAAAAAATACTTTTCTATTTTATGCAACCAATTTCATATACAAAATGAGCGAAAGAGGAAAAACATAATAAAGGATTAAAAATAACAATTAGAAAATTTACACACCCACTATTTTTGAATGTGAATGAAACTATTACTAAATAAAGTCTCATATGAAGATCAAACAATTCAAAAATAAATAAATATAACTAATAAAATAGTTTATATACAAATAGTAACTAAATTTCATAAATAAAAAATATTAACTCTTAAAAGAAGTTTAAACTTTAAGTACTAAGTACTCTTTAAATATTAAAAATAAATAAAAAATAATGTAACAAATATCATTTGATCCCAAAAATAATTAAAAAAAAAAAAATAGAGTTGAAACTGTATTACATAAACAAAATTTAAAAAACAAAAATCAAACTTGACCAAAATTGTAATTTTTTTTTTTTAAAGAGGGAGCAATTCTTTTATTAGACAGTTTTAATAAATTTTTAATAGCATAGTAATAAAGATAAATAAATAATTTTATATATAACATCAAAGGAAGTAGTGTCAAAGGTATTGTCCAAATGACAAGTGATATCATTGTAGGTTTTTAAATGGCAGACGGTTTCATAGAAATTTAATCATAATGATTATTTCGTTGTAATTCATTATATGTCACCTTATATGTTCATTTATTCTCTTTTCAACCATTAATTTAATAAAATTATCTCTTTTCATCCAGTAATTACATGTAAATTTTATTCAATTTCTCATGTTCCAAAAAATATTCTTACAATGAAATAATTGAAATTATTAAACAATATAAAAATGGTCTATTAAAATTATTATAAAATTATTATTTGAAAAAAATAAGTTACAAAATTTTAAAAACCCAATAGGACTTTATTTATTTATTGTTTATTACTTTTTAAAAATAAGCACAAACATAAATAATCTTAGGTTACGTTCGGATAAGGGATTTATGAAATGAAGGGATTTCAAAATCTTGAATTTCGAAATCCCTTCATTTGACAAATCTCTTATTTGGATAATTATTTGAGTCGAAACATTTGAACGTGTAATTTCAACAAATTATGGGTACAAGACAGAATAGAACATAATTTATGGGAACAAAAACAGAAACCCATCGTCAAACGCCACACCAAATCCATCGCCATCGCCAAAAGCCAAACGACGTTCAACCAAACCCTAATCTACAAACCCTAATCACAAATCGACGTTCAATTTCGATTTCGAAGACGGATTCGAAATCCTCATTCGATTTTGATTTTGTTTTTGCAATCGATTTCGATTTCGAAGACAAAATCGTCTTCAAAGGCCCTAGACAACAACGACGACAGACGACAGTCAACCTCCGCGAAATCATCTTCGACGACAATTTACGATTCACGACGACGAACCCTAGTCGACGACGAAGACCCTAGACGACAACGACGACGGACAACAAAGACCCTAGATGGACGACGAGGGTGGCTTCAAGTGTAAGAGTAAAGAGCAAAGTGAAGAATGAAGAGAGAATAAAGAACGAAGAACAAAATGAGGAACGACGATCACAACGGATTTGTCAAATTCTATCTGTTTCAAAAGTATTTTGAAATCCTTTCTTTTACTCTAAAAAGAATTCGACAAATCTTCTTTCCTAAAATCCTTCCACTCCTCAAACAAAGAATTTATTAAAAAAAGATTTTGAAATTTCTTAACTAAATGAAATCACCCTAGAAATTCCTTACTCAGATTGGCATTAATACTTTTACTACACTTTCATAAAATATTTTAAATATAAAATTAAATAATTAATTGTCCGTAGTGTATAATATTCAATTTTTTTTTTTATTTGGTCTAAACAAGTATTAATGATATTTGTCCTAATAATAAAATCATTAATAAAAGGCAAAAGCAGAATAGCCGGACCCGTCAGGAAAGTAATCCGAACCGGTCAATCACCTGAAGGTAGTTCAGAAAATAAACCGGTTCGTTTTATAAAACTAAGCTCTTTCATAGACATGGAGTGTGATTCAAGCCATCAAACCACTTCGGCATAAAACACAGAGAAGAAAATCTACTTCATTTTTGCAGTCTCTGCTGGAATTCACGTAGTCTTCGATGTCGGTAAGTAACCGTTCTTCTCTGATTATCTCTCCGTTTTTTTCTCCCTCTCGATCTAGACACAGACACATTCACGATTGAATAATTTTTGTCATCATTTTCTCATTCTATATTGTAGTTTGGAAACCCTAAATTGTGTTCCTAACGCATGTAAATGGTCTATTGATTCGTATTTGGAGTTCATCCTTTTGTGTAGGTAGATTTTCTGAGGAACTAAACCATGATTTCATCTGATAAATAAAATCAAATCCGGTTGTCTCCGTGCTAAGATTTAGAACGTTTTATGTAGAACCGGAACTTGCTAGTTTCTTGGAGAAATACATTCTCTCTGAAGCGCAAAAATTGTGCCTGTGGAAAGTTGTATGGTTTAACTAGATTCCTACTCATTATGTTGAAAAAAAATTCAATTGAAATTATTAAGGAGATAATGCGAAGTACACTAATAAAGTGTTCTTTCTTGCTTGGGACATGGCCTCCTTCCCCTGATACCATTCACCTATGCTCCCATTGGAATTGAAACTTACATATCCTCTTGGTGGGTATTTTCTCTCATATTTGAATCATGCATTATGGTTATAAACTTGTGATTCTATATTGGATGAACGAATCATTGCCAAGTTTCATGTTGACAGTTGCCACCTTCATGTTGACACAGCTCTCAACTAGCGACTTGAAGAACCCGACTAATTAAACATTTCTTGACACTTGCCCTTGCCCCAAAAGCCTAGATGAGAACTGAATGTTTTAAATTTTATTGGCTCGTTGTCATAGTCATATATATTGTGAAATATTTCTCATCCCCGAGCCCTTGGATTTATTTCTTTATTCATATTTTAATTTAATGTTACAAGAGAGAGTTTTGGTGGATAGGATGAATATGATCTTATATATTTTTCTTTTTTTATTTATAGATCTTTGAATATAATGGAAGCGCCCTGGTGGCAATGGTTGGCAAGAACTGCTTTGCTATAGCCAGCGATCGCCGATTGGGTGTTCAACTTCAGACTGTCGCTACTGATTTTCAGAGAATTTTCAAAATTCACGATAAGCTTTTCATTGGTCTTTCGGGACTTGCTACTGATGCCCAAACTCTGTCAGTAACTGCGCTGATTTCTTAATTTCTGTTTCGTGTCAAGTTGTGCATGTTTGGTTGTAATTGTGGTTTACTTTTGTCATTCTAAAGGTATCAACGGCTTGTGTTTAGACACAAATTGTATGAGCTTCGAGAGGAGAGGAATATGAAGCCTGAAACTTTCGCTAGCCTCGTTTCTTCTATTCTCTATGAGAAAAGGTTGGTCCAATTATGTCCATTTCTATTCAAAAGCGGGCATTGTACATATCATGTAAAAGATAGATTTTGCTGCATATCTTGAGTAATGCAAAGATGTTTTTCTTTGCTAAATTAGTAATACGGGGATGGTATAATCTAATTAGGAAGTGCATAATACATTGTTTACTGGAACCCTGGACCACCATGCAACTTGTTCCACAGTTCTTGGGTAGCACTTGAAGCACGGCCAATAAGTTAGCCTTAGTATTTGCTTACTATTCATTATATGGTATTTGTACACAAAATTATATATAATTTATTTTTACGATTGAAATTACCAGATGTATGGCTGTTGGATGTAGGTGTGGGTCTAGTGGTGGCCTAATATTTCCACCTTTTCAAGTATCCTGCAAGAGTTACCCACATCCCTTCAAATGTGTCTAATGTAGATACTCTCAGGCCTAGTAAAGGGTCGGGGTTACATGGAACAATACTCTTCTGGTGCTACCTTTGTCAATAGTTCCTGAACATTTGCTTGTGCCCGTGCATTTGCTCCTACTCCAATTCTCTGTGATCCAAGTTGTAGCTCTCTCTTATTTCAGCCAACAACATATGGTTTCTTCATTTTTTCCCCAAATTGTTCTGAAAGACCTGAAAATTGTTTCAACTTGTAGAAAGACCTGAAAATTGTTCTGGTTTACTTTCTGGCTTTTGGTTCACGATACTTTTAATAGCTTCATTGATTTTCTTACAAAAAAACTGTACAGAAGTTGGATATCATGCTAGAATTGCTCTTTAGAATTTTGAGCACATCTAATAAGCTCCGACATGCATCTACTTATATAGTTGATGGCTATATATTAGTTTTCGCAGTTCTAGCTCTATCGGCTTGCACTTATCCATATATTAGGCCCTCAGAGCTAAATTACTTGTATCAATTAGCACTATTTTAATTTTAATTAGCACTATTTTAAGTATCATTAAAATTAGATCAAATATGCTTGACTTTGCAAGATAAAAAGAATTGAATGTATTTTGTCTAGGTTTGGTCCATACTTCTGTCAGCCCGTGATTGCTGGATTGGGAGATGAAGATAAGCCCTTCATTTGTACTATGGATGCTATTGGAGCTAAGTATGTTGATTCTTTTCTCTCTTATTTTTTTCTCAAAAAACTAAGATACAAGAATGATGGGGTTCTTAGAAGCACATTATATCTTCTATTTTTTGCTCCATTTTGAGGGCGAGCCTTGGGTAATATGGTAAGTTGTTCCGGTCTTGGGTTCAAATCTTGGAAACGGCCTCTCTGTATATAGGGTAAAACTGCGTACATTTGACCCTCCTTAGACCCTGCAATGGCAGGAGCCTTCGTGCATTGGGCTGTCCTTTATTTATTTCTTCATTTTGTTGTTCATTTTCTGGTCAAGTATCATTTATACGAAATTCTATTTCTATCTAATCGCATCATAAACTCCTTATTCAGATGGCATATCATGGACCTTCAATATCTTGCTACATATTTACTTCTTTTCCGTTTGCAGAGAGCTCGCCAAAGATTTTGTTGTTGCTGGCACTGCCTCAGAATCTCTTTATGGCGCTTGTGAATCCATGTTTAAGCCTGATATGGTTTGTCCCAATAAACATTATTTTTAGGATTTTCTTTTATGTTCCTCTATCTACTTGCTTTTACATTTTTGTCCTTCCTGCAGAGGGAATCATTGGATTGTCCACCAAAGATTCTCATTAATGCTCTTTATTTTCTAGTCTTTCTAATAATTCATTTATCCTTCAGTTGATATTAACTTCATTGAATCTATCAGATCAAGTAGATGTTGAATTTGCATTTGATATATAGTCAAATTTAGATAAAATATTGGTAAAGACTAAAAAAAGTAAGTTGGTATGGACTGAAAAATAGTGTGATATACAAATAGGATGAAAAAATAACCAAATTATAAGCTTGTATTCTGATTGATTTTAGCCATGATATTAAATAGATACTCTACATTTAGATGATATCAACCGCATGGATTCAATTAAGTTGATATTAACAGAAGGATTAAAAATTTATTGGAAGGACTAAAAAATAATGAAGAAAACGGAGATAAAAATGATAATTGAATTATTTGAAGGATAATATAATGATTTTCTCTTGTTCCCCCCCCAAAAGCATGTGATTTGCTCATATATGAGAGCTTGTATATCATGTCATACTTGTTTTTTCACTTTTGTTTCGGCAACTTGTCAGGAACCCGAGGAATTATTTGAGACAATCTCTCAAGCGCTTCTATCATCCGTAGATCGAGATTGTTTGAGTGGATGGGGCGGACACGTCTATGTTATGTAAGTCTTTTATTTGTTGATGTTTTTTTAAGACAATCTGTTTCATAGGAGGATTAAGACAATCTATTTCTAGTGTATTAGGTGTTAAGGTTTAGCCACAGAAGCTGCTGCAACTTCTAACCACATAATACACCCAAATTGAACACAATATTTGCTTTCTTAAATATTTTTGATTGTCGCAAATTCAAACTAAATTAACGAATGTAGCTTTTGGGAGCACAAAATTGGAAATTAGAATTGAATGTATGTGATTTTTTAGAATTTTATAAGCCTTAATTTCTAAATTTAATTCCAAGGTGTAATTCCAATTTCCATGCAACCAACCACGACGTTATTCCTACTCGTATATTGAATTCAACCAAATTGGTAAGTGCGCAAACAAACTAAAAAACAAACCCATGCACCTCTAATTATAAAAATTTCATACCAAGTAAGCCGAAATAACTAGGGTTTTCTATGGTTAATGGTCTATGTTTTTTCCTTTTTCTTAATTCCTAGAAAACTTGGAACACATAAACAGAAATACAGGAACAAAAAAATCTACTTATGTTGTGTTTCTAAAATTTTGGAACAAGATTCTGGGAAAAGAACAGATATTTTTGTTCCTATTCCAAGTTTTGTTAATAACTGAAACAAAACCAGAAAACACTGAATTGACATCACCTTTGGGTTTGCACAAGAGCCCTAATTTTCCCCAAGGCAAAGAGTATTTCCTACTGTTCCATTAAAATGTATCCTTGACTCAAAAACTACCGAGCTGATTTGTATTATAGATATACAATAGTAAATAATGAAAATTGGCTAATAAAATACATATATGAAACTTAAGGGTACAAAATATAATTTAACTTGTTCACTTTGGAAATTTGGGTGTGAAATTTTTTGAGCTTGAATTTTTTACCCCTATAACTTTTATAACCTAATCTCATCCATCTATTCTCCTCAATTCAATCAAAACCCTTAACGAAAAGGTTTGTTTTTTAAAAAAAAAAAAAAAAAGAAAAACATAATTTGTTATGTACATAATATGCTATTCGTGTTTAATAAAATGATTTTTTTTTTTCAGTACACCAACAGAAGTAACGGAGAGGATCTTGAAGGGAAGGATGGATTGACAGTTGCATCAAAAGAAGCTCGTCATCCATTTTTGGATGCTTCGTTTCTTCATACTGCCTGCTGCCATGTGTTTTTACGACTTCTCGTTATTAGCTGATTTAAGTCCTTGTTTTTAAATGTTTAACATTATTGATTATTTGTTCTCTCTCTCTCTCTCTTTTTCCCCGTTCCTTACATGAATTTTCTGAGTTCCTAAATATTTTGTTGTGATGAATGGTTGGAAAGGTACAATTTATTCAATTCTAGAACAAAGCTATTAATATTTAGGAAAATTACACTGCATTTTAATCATTTGATATTTTAATTGTTGCAAAAGCTCCCTCAAAAGTTTTTATTTCTTGTATTAATTTGGTTTACTTATTTAATTTGGATCAATTTTATTGTCCAAATTAGTTTTATGACTAAGACATGAGAGAAAATTAATGCAAAAAAAAATAATAATAATAATAATTACCCGAGAGGCAATGCCAAAATCAAGCAAGAGTTCCCCCTTTGGCATTGTTGGCGATCTTTCAAAAACTAGAACATGCTTTGAGAACAATGTTTTTTTTTCAATAAAACTCACTTTGAGAACTAGCATCCCTTCTGAAATAAATAGTGAATAATTTTGTGAAAGGGAATGAAAAATTAATTTTTTTTCCCTCAAATTCTAAGGAATTTCGGAATTACTCCTAAAATGTTGAGAATATTTGGAAATAGAAACACATTTACCAAACACATTTCTCTATATTAATCCTAAAATTCTGGGAGCCGAAATCAGTTAGCAAATTTTACTCCTTGATTTCTGTTATTGCTCCCATAATTTTTGGGATTAATATACAGAAAATGTATTTGGTATACAGGTTTTTGTTCCTAAATATTCTCAAAATTTTGGGAGTAATTATGGAATTCCTTAAGGTGGCATTTGGGTAAGAGAATTGTAAAATAATGGGATTTCGAAATTTAGGATTTTCAAATCTCATCATTTACAAATCTCCTTATTTGGATAAATTAGACAATATTACCCATTGCAGAACAAAAAACCATTGCAACACTGAGAACAAAAACAGGAATTGGAACAACAACCACGAACCCTAAATCAGAAAAAAAAAAACACGAACCCTGAGAACAGGAATCGATTGCGATTGCGATTGCAACACGGAGAACAAAAACCATGTATCATAAATTGGAATAAAAAAAAAGGAATTGATTGCAATTGTGATTGCGAAATCAAAATCAGGAATCGAAACCCTAGACGACGGAACAAGCGGATTGCGGTTGCGAAAAAGGAAGAAAGACGATGATGAAATACCAAGACAGCAACGAAATACCAACCATGGTGTTCTTCGTCGCAATCGCGACCGTTCGCAATCGTTCACCCCTTCGTCGCCATTCGCAATCGCAATCACCATTTTAACTTCAATGACGAAAGAACGAAGAAGAAGAACACAACGAAGAAAAGTTGAGAAGAAAGGATTTATGAAATTCCACCTATTTCAAAAGGATTTCTAAATCATCTCTTTCACCCAAATTTGACACTTGACGGATTTTACAAATTCTTTCTACCCAATACCCAAACAAGGTATTTGTTAAAAATGAATTTTGAAATCCCTCCCCCAAATGAAATCCCTCTTCCAAATCCCTTACCCAAACACAACCTAAGAATTTGAGGAAAAAAATGTATTCCTTTTTCACTCCCACAAAATTATTCTCAATTTATTTCTTAAGGGTAAATGTTGACAACACCATGCTAATCACCACAACGTCGACCACCACCCATGTTGGGCAACGCCACCATGCTGATTGCCACGTGGTTAACTTTTCAATTTTGAATTTTAACCTTGTGATGGCCTGATTAACACCACAATCATTTAGCCCAGTGTACAGAAGCACGACAGGCCATTTGAGGTAGTCAAGCATGAAAGAGAAAACACTAAACAAATGGGGCCTACATTTTTGCTCCCCGATTTCTAATCTTGCTCCTAGAGTTTTGGGATTAATATATAGAAACGTGTTAGGTAATCATGTTTTTGTTTCCAAAATTCTAAAAATTTTGGGAGTAATTTCAAAATTCCTTAAGAAATTGAGGAAAAAATATCGATTCTTATTTTTCACTCCCACAAAATTATTCTCAATGTAGTTCATAAGAGTAAATGTTAACACCATCATGTTGATCGTCACCACGTCGACCACCACCATGTTGATTGTCACTTTTCAATTTTGAATTTTAACCTTGTGATGGATTGATTAACACCACAATCACCCAGCCCAATGTACCGAAGTATGACGACCATTTGAGGTGGCCAAGCGTGGGAGTGATTCTAAAATTCCTTAAGAATTTGAGAAACAAATGTTGGTTCCTATTTTTCAAATTCTAAAAATTTTAGGAGTAATTCCAAAATTCCTTAAGAATTTGAGAAAAAAAAATGTCGATTCCTATTTTTCACTCTCACAAATATTATTCTCAATCTATTTCATAAGGATAAATGTTGACACCACCACGCTGATTACCACCATCGGCCGCCACCACCATGTCAATTGTCTTAGGGTGAACTTTTTAATTTTTAATTTTAACCTTGTGATGGTGATGCAAACCTCACCAAGAATTTGTAAGACTCGAAACCAATTTAGAGTTTCTTCTCTAAGATCAATCTAAATTCAGATGTATAAGCGAAAAAAGAGAACACAAAAATACAGAATTTGGATAGATTACATTGACCTAATGTTTATGAATGAAACGTGAACCGAAGGTATAAAGAGAACAAATATCAACCCAATGATTATAAGTTAATCATGAACCGAAGGTATAGAGTTTGAATGCCACAAGAAATTCTTGGTAAGTTTAAGAAAAAATTATTGAAGAACTTAAGAGAAAACTCTCACAATTATATTAATCGAAAGTAATGTGTGTTTTTTTTTTTTTTTTCTCATGGACACACCCTCTTTAAATAGGCAACCAAGAGAGTACAAGAAAACCTAGTCTAACAAGGAAAATGAAACCTAGTCTGACAAGGAAAGAAAATAAAAAAATAAAAAAAAATTCTATCTTGCCTTTTACTCCTAGTCTAACAAGGAAAAGACTCATAGTCTAAAAAGGAAAAGTCTAATTGACAATTATGCCTTACAAATTATCAACTGAAAGACCTAAATTAAAATTAAAAGACTAATAATAAAAAAAAAAAAAAATGTTGAATTTTCGTGGTCCTCATGCCTTGGCCCATTTAAGTTCATGGCTAAGCCCATTCTATTGCCTTGATGAAATAGATTAGGCATTCATTGTCCGATGGTCCTAATTTGTGCTTCATCATTGTAAACTGGGGCCAACTCTCTTGAATTAGCCTATTAAGTGCTATTTTGATCTTCTTAAATCTTGCCCTAGTAATACGCCCAACTTGAACATGTAGCGAATCATTTGATGGTTCTCGTTGATTCTCATCATTTCCCTTTTCTTCAAAAGGATTCGTCCTCGAATCTTCACCATAATGTTGTTAATAGGTCAACAATCAACACATGTTTGCTAAGTTTCATCCTTCTTAGGCACAAGTAGCACCAGTACCGCGCACGAACTTATGTTTTGTCTTACGTGTCCTTTGGCCATCAACTCCTGAACTTGCCTTAGAAGTTCATTTGTCTACTCTGAATTACGCCTATAGGTTGGTTGGTTAGGCATTGTTACACCGGGCACAAAATCGATTTGATGCTCGATCTCTCTAATAGGTGGTAACCCACTAGGCACATCATTAGGAAACACGTCTTCATATTCCTGCAACAAATAAACAACAATACTAGGTAAAGATTTGTCAATTTCGTTAGTATTAAAACAAACCTCTTTGTACAAGAGTACAAATATAGGCTAGTTTGAATAAAAAATAGACACCACTCGTCTTAACATAAAAACTCAATTGTTTTTTTGTTTTTCTCTCATTTTTTCACTCTTTTTTTCTCATTTTTTTTTAAAACTCTAGGTCGCACGATTTTTTTTTTGACTCAGTCTCTCTTTTCAATTTAATTTGATCCTCATACACTTGTCTTGGAGTCAACAACACAAGAGTAATGGTTTTATTATCTTTGACAAATGAGTACCTATTCTTAAACCCATCATGGGTAACCTTCTTGTCAAATTGCCACAGTCTGCCCAACAGTATATGACCCGTATGTATTGGAACAACATCATAAAGTAATTCATCCTTGTACTTCCCAATAAAAAAGGAAACTAACACTTGCTTATTTACCCGAACCTCCCCACAATCATTCAACCACTACAATTTATACGGTCTAGGGTGTTTCAAGGTAGGTAAATTGAATTTTTCTACTAAAGTAATGCTAGCCAAATTAGTGTAACTTCCCTCATCAATGATCATACTACATACCTTATTGTCAACATGGCATCTAGTATGAAAAATGTTTTCTCTTTGTTGTTCCATGTCCTCCTCTACAACTTGGGCACTTAGAGCACACCATACCACAACTGACTCTCCCTCCACTGGGTACTCCACACCATCATCACAAGCATCCTCAAGTGGTAGCATTTGGTCATCGTCACTCTCGTTTTCGGTTTCCACTTCTCCATCAACATGAGCTATCTTAGTCCTCTTATTTGGGCATTGTGAAGCTATGTGACCTACTCCCAAACAACGAAAATATTTAAAATCACGGTTATGAGTTTGGGTTTTTGTTTTACCTTTGTTGTCATTGGGCATGTCATCTCTCATTTTCGGTGGTTCAATTTTGGATTCTGAAATAACCCATTCATCTTTCCTCCTATTCGGCCTCCATGAAGTAGAGGAGCCCGAATTTTAAAAAGAACAAACCTAGAAAGGATAGATCAAATCTAATTTTAGATCCTTGCTTTGATTACCAAATGATGCGAAACTCACAAATAATTAGTGAGACCAGAAACCAATTTAGGGTTTCTTCACTAGAATCAATCTTAATTCAGATTTATAAATGAAAAAGGAAGAACACAAAAATACAGAATTTGGATAGATTACCTTAACCCAACGTTTATGAATGAAATATGAACCAAATGTATAAAGAGAACAAACCCCGACCCAATGATAAGTAAATCACGAACCGAAGTATAGAGTTTGAACCCTAAAAGAAATTTTTGATAAGTTCAGAAAAAATTCATTGAAGAATTTAAGAGAAAACTCTCACAATTGTATTAATCAAAAGTAATGTGTTCTTTTCTCATGGACACACTCTCTTGAAAGGCAACCAAGAGAGTACAAGAAAACCTAGTCTAGCAAGGAAAAGGAAACATAGTCTAATGAGGAAAAAAAAACAAAAGAAAAAAAAAACTTCCTATCTTGTCTTTTACACCTAGTCTAACAAAGAAAAGACTCATAGTTTAAAAAGGAAAAGTCTAATTGACAATCATGCCTTACAAATCATCAACTAAAAGACCAAAATTAAAATTAAAAGACAATTAATAAAATAATTATGCTGAATTTTCGTGGCCCTCATGCCTTGGCCTATTTAAGTTCACGTCTAAGTCCATTCTTTTGCCTTGATGAGATGGATTAGGCCTTAATTGTCCGATGGGCATAATTTGGGCTTCACCATTATAAACTTGGGTCAACTCTCTTGAATTAACCCATTAAGTGCTGCTTTGATCTTCTTGGATCTTGCCCTAATAATAGAGTCAACTTGAACATGTAGCAGATCATTTAATGGTGCTCGTTGATTCTCATCAGATGGCTTGATTGACACCATAATCAATCAGCTCAGTGTATTTCCACAATACAACAAAGCATACCGAAACAGACAACATAAAACGTACCTACACAGGTACACAAAAATTACTGATAAAGCCCAACTTTGTATTTAACTTAAGAATAAGGACCCAAGTCTTACAATTTCGGCCTGGTTTGCAAGAACCCTCACTGCTGAACAAGACATACCAATCAGCTATTTAGAGGGAACAAATGACAATTAACAACCCTAATTGTCTGTGCAGAAAACTAACATTTGTCTTGACACTTGTTCAACCCACAGCATAATAGTTGTTTTGCCTTATCTTCCAGCAACTGCCCATCACATGATATGCATATGGACCATAACTTCCAGTACACTTGATCTTTCACGAGCTAGTACCCAAGTACTGTGTTCTAGTTTCCTAACGTCGTGCCAACACGTTGCCCATTATGCCGTCTTATTCCCATGGTCATGCCAACGGTTGTCTATGGCATGGTCAGAACATGTATTGAGCCGACATTCTTCCTTGTTAGCTTGACCTCGTGCTCAAGCTTGAATTCATGTTGTGCCCATGAATGTCGATCCTAACATTGTGCCTAGGATCGTCATGTCTTGTTTTAGCAACGCCCAATGTCCACCAACACCGTGCAACGATGCTCATGTGTGTCTATGCATGTCGATGCCCGTGAGTGTTGATCCTAGTTGTGTGCCTAAGATTATTGTGTGCCTTTTCTCAACGTCACCCAATGCTCGCTAGCATTTACCTGTGATACCCTATTTTGTTAAAGCTCGCCGCATCCCACTTTTCATCTGTGTCGAGAATCTTTGGTAAGCTTTACCTACGATTTCATTATCACACCCCACCCCGGACACCCGTCACCGTGGGGCCGGCATGACGTCAACATGACATCACTTGACTAACCAACTTAAATACGATAATATACAAACTTTCATCTACACGTCATATATATATAATAACTTCATACTATAGGGATACATCTATCCCAAAAATAAGAACAACAAAATAAATCTCATGAACCTCCCTTAGGTTCATCCTCTACAGCTCATCTCAAATTTACTCTTGTATGACTCCAACGCCTGACCCGCATAACTCTAACTAGTGCCAGTAGGGGACCAACCGACTCCAATCTGCTCCACCTGCGAGTGTACTGTCTTCTTAGTAAAAATATTTTATAATAATAATTCACATCTACAACATCTAAATGGATCAAGTGTAAGTATATAAAACACCATATAACTCGTAAAATCTCTAGTATATAAGCAATGAAAATAAAGCAATATAAATAAGTTCCATCCAAATCCATCTAGTATAAAATCATACCAATCACTATAATAAATAATAAATCACTCAATATAAGTAAAACACCACATCTCAAACACACATCTCAAACCACCACTCCACCACAACACACATTGGCTAGCCATAGTAATCGTTTTAACCTCACGATCGGGAATTGCAACGGTACTGTAACATCCGTAGGAATGCCTTCCTATGAAATATCCACACCCCTTTTGGGGAGAAATATAATCCACACCCCTTACGAGAGAAAACATCCACATCCCATGGGAAGAATCCACACCCCTTACGGGGAGAAATATAATCCATACCCCTTTCAGGGAGAAACCACACCCCTTTCGGGGAGAACAACTATGGCATCGTCAAAATCATCAGTATAGTTAAAAATTCACATCCCTTACGGGAAAAAATACATTTTCACACCACATCGTCAAAAATCCACACCCCTTATGGGGAAAATATAAACCATACCCCTTTCGGGGAGAATTTCCAAAATCACATTTTTCACTCTTCTTTTTAAAAGTACCACCAATTTCAGTAAAAAAAAAAACCAGTTTTCCATATTTGTACCACCGATTTCAGTAAAAAGTGTTTTTCCATCTTTGTTTTTAGAAAACCAAGCATTTTTAGAAAACCATATATTTTCCACTCTTTTTTCAAAACCATCCATATCCAACGAAAATTATTTTTAATCCTTATTTTTAGAAACCAACACAATTCCCCGGAAATTCATTTTACCAATTCACCTCAAAAACCTGTTTAATCCATATCATTTATGAAATCGTACAGTGTAAGTAAACACATATGTCATCATATATATACATAGAAAATACTTTGGCAAGAAGACAGTACACCCACCTCGATAATCGTTTTGCAAAACTGACACTGACCACACTCTATCTAGACGCCGGTGCCTGCAAATCTAATAGTGACAGAGCCTAAATTAATATCTTATCTAAAATATCCTAATCATGTAATGCAGACCCTATATTCCGAATCGTTACTATTTTATGTACCACGTAATTAAAATTAATGAATCGTTACGAAATTATTACGATTTCAGGATTTATAATGCTAAATAAAATTTGATTTAACGAAAATTAATAATCAATTGAAATTTCACATGTTTCCGAATCGTTTGGCGACCACGAGATGGGTTTTGGATTTTCTTGGGGTGGTTTCTGCAAATTCTCCCTTTTTTTCTTTTCTTCTTTTTCTTTTTCTTTCTTCTTTTCTTCCTCTGTTTGTGCTTACTGTTTCTATTTCGGTTCAAACATCACCAGCCACCTCCTCTCTCTCTCTCTACTATTATCGTCCACCAGAGGCCTCCCACGCCTCGCCGTTCTCACCGCCGGCCCTACTCCATCTCCTACCATGGATCACCAACCACCACCGGCCACTCCACCACCAATCGCATCTACCCACTTGACACATACACACCCAACTGTGACGACCCACAAACACACCATTGGGCCAAACTCATGCCGTCACCGCCTCCATCGTTTACCCCAGCTGATTACACACCCACACACAGCTACCCAAACAGAAACAGAACACATGCACACATCACCGCCACCACTGCCGACGGAGGAATACCCACACACATGACGATCGTCGATCACCTGGGCACACACATCGGACAAACACACCTTACACATGTACACCGGAGGAACACACACATACTCTGTCGTACACACGCCGACGACTGAATGCCGGCGATAACACTCACACACATCATCGATAGCAGCACACACACACCCACATGCGATCAACACACTAACCACACACACAACGAAACACACACATACTGTAGCACACAAACAACAGCAACGAACGGCGACGATCCCACATCTTTGACGACAATGAACAGAAAACAGGACACACAAACATAGTCACACACTGATCAGCCGACCCAATTACTCCCACTCACCGGACAAACGACGATGCACACCGGCGATGACAACACGCACATGCAATTCGTTGGATGAACACTCCCACACTGCCGGCAATCACAGGACAGCACCGACGTTCTGCTCCTCCGATTCTCTCTCTCTCTCTCTAAATTTCTAAATTTCTGGATTGTTCTTCCGTTTTCAGTGGTGCGAGCATATGTATATATATGCATGGAAATAGTGGTGTGAAATTGATCAATTGCTCGTCACGTCGATCCCCATTCTTCTCGATCTCCCTGCCGGCCGGCTGAGCTCACAAACGCACACGCGCGCACACACACACACACACACACACACACACACACACACATATATATATATATATATATATATATTTGTAAAAAAAATCTTTGGTTAAATTGAACTTTTCTCCCCCTATCTTCCATTAAGTCTTTATTTTAATCCAATTCATCTTTTAGGATTTTCTTAAATTGCATTTTGATCCCTAAAATTTTTATTCTAGAATTCGACTACAATTTTGCATCTCAAATTTAGAATAAGTGTTTCTAAATTTGCAATTTTACCCAATCACTCTTTTTCTTTTTCTTTTCTAACTCAATTTTTTTTCGAAATTTTCTAAATGCTCTCAATTGAAATTAAAATGACGTACGTGCTAAATCGGGGTCTTACATTCACATCACGCATTGGTCCTTGGATATACCTTGTCTTGTCATGCCGACACTCCTTAGCACCCCCAAGGTCTTGCCTTGCCGAGAATACTTTATATGAAGAAAAAAAAAACCCAAGCCTTGTTTACCGAGCCTGGCTAACATAGAAAAGACGTTGGCTTGGACATAGCACCCAAATCCAAGCCTCCGTCTTGTCACACCTTCAAGGGGCTAATAAATGACCTCCACTAGAAGATGTTAACATCCTCGTCCAAAGATGTTTATCCCAGTTTTCCTTAATTTATTTTTCAAATTGGTAAAGGGTCACATATTTCTCCCAACTAGCATCAGTTTCAATTAACCCTTTCCACTGAACCAGGAAATGGGTCCTCTGATTTTTCTAAATCATACTTTCTGTCTTATGATCTAGGATCTTCTCGACTTCCTTCTCAAATTGTTTGTGAATTACAGACGGAGCTCATCTCCTATTTTTTGGCCCAAGTTCAATAATTCTTCATTGAATAGTTTTAGAAAACTTACATGGAAAG
The DNA here is from genome assembly GCA_016647705.1 of Eucommia ulmoides. Classification (NCBI taxonomy): domain Eukaryota; kingdom Viridiplantae; phylum Streptophyta; class Magnoliopsida; order Garryales; family Eucommiaceae; genus Eucommia; species Eucommia ulmoides. The sequence continues at coordinate 32,073,281 of CM028336.1, forward strand.
TGGGGTGGATCTTCAATCAATCTGGAAACTTTAGCCGATAAGCAAAATTTTCGATAGGCATGACCACCTCTAATTGCTCATCGTATTTCGGTATCAAGCCACGGTATACCGTATTCCTTCTTATCTTCTTCCAAATTTGCGGAGTGAGTTTCAGTATAATTTGATCTCCTATTCTGAATTTCTACTCTCAGCGGTGCTAATTTGCATACTTCTTCATTCTCCGAATCGCCTTCGCTAAGTTGTCCTTAGCCTCATTGATAAGCTCCTATTTTGCATAAGCAAATTGATAGGCAGCAGGTAAAGTTCCATCAATACATTGGGTAACTTCCTCATTTTGGGGTAAGAGGTTGTTGTCCGCTTGCAATTTTTGAATGGACTCATCATTATTGTTGATGATTTGTGAAAATTGTAGCAGCACTATGCACTATTTAATAACTCGATCTAATTCTTCTAGCTCGTCGTCACGTAATGTCTCAAATATTCTCCCAACAATTGGTTCATCCTATCAGTATGTCCATCAATCTGAGGATAATTTGCAGTGGAGAACTTCAAATCCATGCCCATCATGTTAAATAGCATAATCCAAAAACAGTCAGTGAAACGGGTGTCACTATCACTGATAATGTCTTCCAGCAATCCAAAGTATTTCACAATGTTTATATAAAACAACTATATAGAAACATCAATAAGACACACATATGGAGCAGAGATAAAAATAACATATTCTAAAAAAACGATCAACTACAACAAATATGGAATTCATTCCATTTATCTTTAGAAATCCTGAAATAAAATCCATCGAAACAGACGCAATTGTCTTTCTGGGATTGGTAATCCAATTTTTTTCTTCTTTTATAACTTATCTTGTTGGCACACAAGACAAGTTTTGACATAGGCTTCAATATGATCCTTTATTTTCGGCCAATAAAATAACCGAGATAGCAACGCATACATCCTCTCAATACCCAGGTGACTCACACATTGTGTATCATATTTATCATGTAGCAACTCGCTTATCAGTCGACACAGGGTCTATTCCCCTTGGCATACAACAAACCATCTTCCACCCAATATCTTCGAACAAAGTCATCATCTACTTATTGTTGAAACTTTTGATAGGTAAGATCATGTGGAAACTGATCTTTGATTTTTTATTTTTTTTAAGAAAATCAGTCTTCACTTGTGTCATTGACGTAACATACTCAAGTACTTCTTTTCGACTTAAAGCATTAACCATCAAAATTTATTTTTCAGATTTATGTACCCAAGTAAAATTGAACTCAGCCAAGAATTCACGCCAACGAGCATGTTTCAAGTTTAACTTTTTTTAGGTCTTGAAGAAGGCATTCTCTATATTATTTATTTTTACCAAAAACGTATTTCCCAATAGGTAATGCTTCCAAGTGTCAAGACAATTAACAATTGTCGCCATCTCCTTCTCATGTGTTGAATGGCATTGTTCAACATCCTTCAACTTTCATAAGCAATGGGGTGTCCTTCCTGCACTAAAACACTACCAATCTGACACATCTATCCACACCTCGAAAGGCACCTCAAATCTTGGCAACTTCAAAAAAGGTTTCGTAGAAACTACTTCTTTGAATATCTCAAAAGCCTGTTGACACTTCACAGTCCAGATCTATTTAGCATCTTTTCTAAGAAAATCAGTAAGGGGTTCACCTTTTTTTAATACCCTTTGATGAACTTTCGATAATAGTTTGCAAGTCCGAGGAACAAACGTAGTTTAACAACTTTCTTAGGTGTTGCCTAATCGATGATGGCTTCCACCTTCTATTCATCCATCCGTACTTGTCGTTGACTCACCCAATATCCAACGAACATCACCCTTTCCTTTACAACAAAACTCTCACTTTTCCTTCTTCACATATAATTGATTCTCTCTCAGTCTAGAGATAACCTTTCTCAAATGTATGAGGTAATCTTCAAGCGCCTCGCTATAAGTCACGATGTCATCTAAGTAGACAACCATAAAGCAGTCTAGAAATTGTATAACACATAATTCATTAGATTACAAAATGCAGCAAGGGCGTTGGTTAAGCCACATGGCATCACCAAAAACTCATAAGAACCATATCGTGTCACACACGCCCTTTTTGGTTCATTACCTGTCGCTATCCAAACCTACCAGTACCCTAATCTCAAATTCAATTTCATAAAGTACTTGGATTTAGAAAGTCAATCAAATAGATCCGCAATGTTAGGAACATGATACTTGTTCTTGATCGTAACCTTGTTTAGCACTCGGTAATTGACGCACATCCTCATCGAGCTATCTACCTTACTCTGGATTCTATCTCGATCTTGTAATCGACAACTCGTCTAGGAAGAAGGGTCTTTGGGAGTTCTGGAGGCACCACGTCACTAAATTCCTTATGATTTTAGCAAGAACATCGGGTACTTCTACCATTTGATTGGTTTTTATCTCAATTAGCACCACAAGTTAGGTCTCCTCGTCATGCCTCAAACTCGACTTCACTTTCAAAGCCGGCAAGATGCCAACTTTTTGTTTTCCTTTCTTCTTGGGTTGTTCACATTCAGCAACATTAACAAAAGTAGGTCATTTCTCATATGCAATCAGCAATCCCCTAAGATAGGGCATTACTATGGCTTTGGCTGCAACAAAACTCGATACCTAAGATGAGATCGAAGTCATCCAAGGGTATGGCTATGAGGTTCATCTTTTTTCCCCATGATCTAATTTTCATATCCGCACATGCTAAGCTATTGATAGGTATAGCTTCTGAATTCCCTACTTTGATTCTGTTGGGATTTTTTTACCAAACCCATCTTCAGGTTATTGACTTCTCGATCAACAACAAAGTTGTGTGTTGTGCTTGAATCAACCATGGCCAACACCTCACAACCGTTTATCAACGCCTTCACATAAAACAAACTATGTTGTTTCAAAAGGGGTTTCTCAGCTCTTAGGGTGCAAAAAATTTGTAAGGGACTGACTTTCGTTAGGGAATCATCATTGCCATCCTCTGAGTCTTCAGCAACTACGGAACTAATTTTCTTCTTCTTCAGATAATCCTTTATACAATGGGGTCCATTACACAAGAAGCAACCTAAGTTCTTGTTGTGTTTGAACCGGGATTGTCCATCACCTTTAGACTTATTTAGGCAATCTCCTTATTTTTCTTTCTTCTTTAGGTCATGGGATCTCTTATTCTCGTCTTTAGAACCGACATATTTATCCTTATCCTTCTTGACGTCAGAGAGATTATATCACTCACTAAGTTTGTAGTCAACAAGGCTATCTGCCACAATGATAGCAGCCAACAAGTCGCACATGCTTTATCGCCTAGTTTTTGCTTATGCCCGCGGTTGCAATCACTACATGAAATTGAACAGCTTATCTTCATCCGGTATGTTCGTTATGTCTAGTATCATTGACGTAAAGTTTTTAACGTAATCATGCATGGTACTAGTCTGTTTCAGATTCTTCAGGAACTTTCGAGCAACCTACGACATATTGTTGGGCAAAAACTGCTCCTTGAGTTCCTTCTGGAAATCACTTCATTCCGTAATATGCACTCAATCAACATTAGAAACACGCTTTTTTCACCATAACTTAGCAATGCCACAGAGGTACATGGTGGTTATTGTCACCTATTCAAATCTAAGACATTTGTTGCCTTGAAATACTATTTGGCGTCCCACAAAAAGTTTTCAAGTTCTTTGGCATTTCTAGTGCTAGAGAATGGTTTGGATTTCGGCACCTTGACCTTCGCTGGACTATTTCTCATTCCTTGCCCAGCACCAACCTTCTTCAGAATAGAAACTTCTCCATTCACGCGTTTGAGGTTTATTTTCCAGACATCGTCCAACACGTTCATGTTTTATGCCATGGTCTTGATTTTGGTCGTCATGTCACTACAGAATTCTTCAAAAGAAACTCAGAGATTCGCGATATCGATCCTGATTTCAGTATTCTGGACAAACAAGTTTACTTTGTTGGCTATCACAGGCGCAGCAACTTAATCCTTCATCTCTTCAAGCTGACCGTTCACACTCGATATAGAGGTCATTTCGTAACTCTGCTCTTATACCCATTGTCACAAGGTTATCTTTTCAATTTTGAATTTTAATCTTGTGATGGATTGATTGACACCACAATCAATCAGCCTAGTGTATTTCCGTAATACAACACAATATACTGAAAATAGACAACACAAAACGCACCACACAAGCACACAAAAATTCAGGTAAAGCCCAACCTTATATTTAACTCAAGAACAAGGAACCAAGTCTAACAATTTTAGTCTGCTTCACAGGAACAACCCTCATTACTGAACCAGGCATGTCAATCAACTAATTATAAGAAACAAATAATAGTTGACAACCCCAAATGTCAAGGCCGAAAAATAACACATATCTTGACACTTGTTCAACCCACAACACAACAGTTATTTTGCCTTATCTTCGAGCAACTGCCCATCACATGACTTGCACATGCACCACAACTTCTAGTACAGTTGGTCTTTCACAAGCTAATACTCAAGTACTATGTTCTAGTTACTTGACATTGTGCCAACATGTTGTCCAGTATATCGTCATGTTCCCATGGTCATGCTGACGTTTGTCGACGCCTCGCTATACCATCGATATGGCCAGAATGTGTTTTGCGCCCACATTTTGCCTTGTTAGTTTGACCTCGTGTTCAAGATTGCCTTGATGTTACACCCATGAATGCAATCCTAGCATTGAGGCCTAAGATCGTCGTGTCCAATTTTAGCGACACCCAATATCCACCAACACCATCCAGCGATGCCTATGGTAGCCCACGCATGCCAACGCATATAGATACCCGTGAGTGTTGATCCTAACCGTGTGCCTAAAATCAACTTGTGCCTTGCCTCGCCGTCACCCAATGCTCACTAGCATTGACCCGTGACGCCCTATTTTGTTGACGATCGTCGCGCCTTGTTTTTCACTCGTGCTAAGAATCTTGGGTAAGCTTTGCCTACAACTTCCCATCACGCCTTAGTCCTTGAATACACTTTGTCGTGCTGACGCCCCTTAGTGCACCTAGAGTCCTACCTTACCGAGGGTCTAGAGGGAGAGACACCTTCCTTGTAGATACTTTATGTAAAAAATACTCAAGCGACAGTAGTAGATATAAAAATGTCTGAGGAGGCATAATGAGTCAACAATGGAGCCCAGCCCACGATTGACTCTGTTTGTGTAGTCTGATGCTAAGTCTGGGTATTGAAATATCACACGACTTCAAAAACATAGCACCATCATCGTTTAGCCAAAGTTAATTGAGCCTAGTTAACATGGCAAAAGCATTAGCTTGGACATGACACCGAAATCCAAGCCTCCATCTTATCACACCTTCAAAGGGCTAACACGTATCCACAACCACCACCGCATATCTTATTCTTCTTTCTCATCTCCTGTCTCTCTCTCTCTCACACAAACATATAAAATTATCCGAACTTAGTTAAAACCAAGCATAATTTTTTTTGAAAGTATATATAAATTTTCTTTGAGAATAATTATCTTTACCTAAGGCATTTTTATTGTTAAAATACTTCAAAATAGGAACAAAATTTTAATCCTATTATATTGGGAATCGTAAAAATAAAAACAGAAACGTTAATGAAACGTTAACGAAAAGCCACCTACATAAACAGGGCCTTTTGCATTTTGCATTTCATTAAAAGAGTCCGAACCCGGCCCAATCCGCATCGCTCACCAGCCGCGGCGACGACCGGTAGGATGAGAACGACGCCGACGACGGCGATTCACGGAAAGGAGAGATTGATTTCCGGGTCGAAACAGACCATCGTGATAGGGTTTCCAGATCCGAAGAGTAATCGGGTTCGTAACCTGCGTCGGATTTTCGGGTTCTATTCTTATCGTCCTTCCGTCTCAACAACCGGCCAGTAAAGCAACCGACAGAAACAAATTCGGGTCGGCCAAGAATGAGACTGTCCAGGCGGTAACGATCGGACCGGGTACGCGGAGCGGAGGGAGTTCGGAGCCCTGCCGGAGACTGAAAGTAGTATGTTCCGGCTCTGGCTGGAGGAGGCCTAAGCTTCTGTGGGGTGTTTGGAGATGAACGGTTGTGATTGTCGGATTTCGGATTCTGTTTGGGAAATGAACGATCGTGATCGCAAGATGGTTGCTTGGGCTGTTCGATCTTTGGGACACCGGGTCGGACCTCCCACTTGAATGGAATGGATCCGGGTTTTGTGAAAGAATCATCTATATCCATCTCCCTCTAAACTTCACAATCTAAATTCTCTCTCTAAAGCTTGCACTGTAATCCCTTCTCTCTTAAACTTTACAATGTAATCTTCTCTCTCCAAAGTTTACAATCTTAATGGAGTATATATAGATTTTTGCAAATGCTAGAGAGAGAGAGAGAGAGAGGATGGAGTCGAGTTTTAATTTCGCTACATCAAAGGCGTATGAGATGGAGATTGGTGGGACCATCACAGGAATATGTATGCCTATCCACTTCATAGACCTGGACTATCAACAGTATTTTAAGAAAGCCAAAAAAATAAAATACCAGTTGGGACTAAATTACGTATTAATCTTATTTTGGTCCTCTAATTTTTGAATCTTTAATCGAGTTAGTAAAAAGTACTCTTACGTTTTTTTTTGTTTTTTTTTTGTGGGTAGTAAAGAAACAAACCGAGACTACATACACCTATCAAAGGCTTTCCAGTCTCGTCCCAGCCAACACCAAACCCGTCATGTTTTTTGGAGGATTAAACAATAACTTAAAACCCTCTCCTCTCATATCCTACATTTGTAAAAAAAATTGCACATCGGTTTCTTTCTCTTGTGATCAGGTTGATGACATATCTCTTTTCCCTCATTATCTTCTTGCAGTCTTGAATTTAGAATTTGAATTTGAGGTTATTCAGGCACTCCTTATTCATAAGTGTGTACACCTCCGTAGCAACAATCTCTATGACCACTCTTGAATAGCCTCCATTAGCAAAAATGTTCACTCCTTTGTACAGGCCTTGAATTTCTGCCTCCAAACTCATGCACTGCAGGATATTGCCATAGAATCCAACATGCCAAAATCCAAAATGGTCCCTTCGAAGACCACCAAAGCAATCTTTCCCAGTTGATCCTTTATGTTGGCCCAAAAAGCTACCTAAGACAGGAGAGTGGATTGGGTAGTTACTAAATTTAAACAATTAAATACTTAAACACAAATAACCAGTATTCCTGAATCAATTATTATCTTGTTCCGCAGTGAAAATGTGTTTAATACTAAATGCACACCCAAACACAATATAAGAAAATAGACAATGCAGCACACAACAATATATCCTGATTCGGTAAGTTACTCTTACCTACATCTAGTCCCCCGAGCTCTATGGAGATTTGCAATCCACTAAACCCTTGATTCCTTTCTTAGGTAGGAACCAAACTCTTACAATCTTGATTCTTTTCACAGGCTCATAATCAACCTTTACAATTATTATTTCCACAAGTTTAGGAAGAACCCTATCTTTTTACCAGACTCAAAACTAGCCTAATTCTATTACAAGAAGAATTAAAACCTAATCCTTTTAACAGGTTAAAGATCAAATCTACCACTCCCTCACACTTTTACACTTATCATTTTCTCAGGTTTAGGAAGAACCTTTATGATTACTCAATTCTATTATAGGGAGAATCAAAACCTAATTTTTTTCAAGAGAAAAGAATAACCTAACTTTTTTCCAGAACAAATATCAAACCATAATTTTTTTCACAGGAAAAAGATCGAAACCTAGCTACCCAACCTAGACACCGTCCCAAATATGTCTAATCCGCTCAAACTCACAAATATAAAAATAAAATAAAAAATAAAAAATAAATATAAGTTTATTCCCACAAGGAGCTTATACCATCTCAATACAAATATATTCTATCAATGTCCCAAATAATTACTACGAGATGGGTAAAATGTGAGGCAATTAAAATCTGATTAATAAATAAAGTGAGTAGTACAAATTTAGCATGCAATCAGATAATCAGGCATAAATTATTTAAAAAATAGTTTTAGACTTTTAAGTTCAAAAACAATTTTCTAGCAACTCTAAACCATGTAATCAATATAAATATAACTTTAAAGCAAATAATAAAGTTTGATAGATCTCATTGGGAAAATACCGAAGACAATTATAATATCGCAGTTAGAACTCAAGTTGGTGACGCCAAACAGCTAGTGCTTTGGATCAAGAACTTAAATAGAATCTCTCGTAAAAATCTCAACAAAAATATAACTCTTATAATTGCTTAAAACTAATGTTCTTGATGAATCAAAACTTAATCCCGCAGGTCTTATTAAATAGACCTAGAACTAACCCTCCAATAGCTAGTTTTTCAAGGATATGTCATAAAATGACATTCTAAAACCTCATATTAAATCACCTTTCACTATAGTTATGTTCCACTTAAAAATACTCTTTAAAACTCTCATTTAAGTCCATAAAACTATTCCCAATTTAAAAACAACAAGAATAGGAAGTATTAAATCATTTAAATTTAGAAAATCTCAAAACATGTGAACCATATGAATAGGGATCACATAATAGGTTGTACATATTTAAATTACATTCAAATCCCCCAAAAACCTCTCTTGGAATCATAAAAACGAATAGTTTTAACCAAAACAACAAAATAGTTGTTGATTTTACTATAGTAGCCTGTTGTCCGATCAAACCAGTCAGTTGACCGAATGGATCAGTTGGTTTCCCAATATTTCACCCACTTAATCCCTTAAACCATTCGGTTGATTGACCCTAACCAATCGATTGACCAAATTGATCAGAGTGCCCACTTCCTCATCCATTTTAGCCACTATTTCAAACGGTTAACCAATTACTTTTCTCGGTTGATCGATTGGATCAGTAGATCTCCATTTTAACTCTCAAAACTTACGGTTTCATTAAGTCGATCTGTTGGCCCATTAGAATACCTAAGAGGGAGGGTGAATTGGGTAATTAAAAATATATCAGAATAAAACTTGATAAATCAAATAATTAATTTTAAGCCTAAATTAATTATTATCTTTATAACACAGTGGAATAATATGATTAATCTAAGTTCACACCCAAACAGCAAAAATATCAAAGTAGTAATGCAGCATACAAAAGATTTATACTGGTTCACCAAGCTACTCTTGGTTAATCCAATCCCCCGAGCTCTACGTAGGTCGCACCCACTAAAACCAAAATCTCTTTAAAGGTAGGAACCAAACCCGCACACCGATTATTTTACAGGCTCAGAATCAACCTTTACAATCTCCTTTTCCAAGGCTCAGGAATAGTCTCTACTTTTTACAGGCTCAAGAATAACTTATCTTTTTACAGGCTAAAGATTAGCCTAACTCTTTTTATACCTTAGGCTCAAGAATCAAAACCTCTCAAAACACTCCAAGTATCATTTTTCTAAGTAAGGATAGAACCTTTATAAATCACTCACACCAATTCTATTCAAAAAGAATTAATACCTCAATCTCTTTACAGGAAGAGACTGAAACTCGGCTACCCTTGATTAAATACCCCCCAATGGTATTTAACTCGTCACAACTCACCAATACAAAAATTGATAAGAAGTAAATCTCACTCAGAGCTTCTACCACCCCAGATAAACAATAACTCAATTAATATCCCAACTAGTGATAGAAATATGTGAGATACAAAAATCTGATTTTAACAAGATATGGGTAGCAAATTGGAGCACGTAATCAGATTTAAGAAATTATTTATAAAAATATTTTCTTCAAAAATCATAAACAATTTCTAAGATCAATTTCCAAATAATAAACAAATAATGCAATAAAAGAATATAATTGGAAAGATTTCACCCGGATAACACTGAAGAACAATAGATTGAAACGTTGGACAACTCAAATTGGTGACGCTTACACAATCAGCGTTTTAACTCAAGAATACCTCAATAATTGATATCACAATATGATCCCTCAAAATAAATATCAGAATGATGACTCTTATAAAATCTTATAAACTGAATAGTTCTTGATATGGTGTTACTTCATTATGAAATCCGCAGGTTTTTTTTATAGGTATATGAAACAAGCCCTATAACGGCTAATTTCCAAAAGATATGTCTTCTAAAATCACTTAAAGACCCCATATATTAATGTCTTTCATTTAAGGTATATTTCACTTAAAAATAACTTTCAAAATATTCAATTTAGTCCCACAAAAGAATTTTCAAACTTAATTCCAAAAGATAGGAAGTATTAAAAGGACCAATTTGAAAAACACTTTAATTCCAAGTACCAAATCTATAGGAATTAAACAATAGATGAACCATATCTTAAATATCACCAAATCCCTTAAATCTCTCTCAAATCCTAACAAAAAACGGCTACTTTTAGATATCATTTCGAATCAAACAATATCCTGAAACAGAGCACTCAGTCGACTGCCCAATCGACTAGATGATTCAGGGAGTAACCTATGCAGTTCATCGGTCGACTCTTCGATTCAGAGAGTTTGTTTATCTTTCACCGGTCGACTTGTCAGTCGACTCTTCGATTCAGAGAGTTCAGCCACCATTGGCCGATCGACCTGTCAGTCAACTTATCAATTCAGGATGTTTTAGTTTCTTTCTTCAGTCGACTCCTTAGTCGACTGCTACCTTCTGCATCTATTCTCTGATCTCGTTTTTCACACATTTTCTTTTATGATTTCGTCCCTTTAACTAATTTCTTTTCTCAATAAGCTCCACTAACTTTCTCAAATTCCATTTTAACCATTTATAAATATTTCTTTTCAAATCACATATTGGAGAAAATAATTTCACTTAATCAAAACACACATAAATAATAAAAAACTTTTCGTGCAATGTGTGTATTTCTAATTGGGATATTAAGAGTTGAAATTTACCTGAGTTGTTTTTCCTAATTTCTTCAATCTCTTAAATCTTCAATATCTTCATCTTCATCATTTAGCATCCATTTAATTTGCCATCTTCATCACTGGAACTTTAAATCACTGAAACACTCAATTAAAACATTAGTTCCACCAAAACATCAATACTTAATTGTTCATCAAAATCTTAGGATCAACACGATCAACCTCTTTTTTTGGTTAACCGATTTGACTCAAAAACACAATATTTTATACTTTAAAACACATTTTTCTTTTAGGTCAATTATCAAAATCATTTCACATAATGAGCACATAAAATATTTCATTTTAAGATCTTAAACTTATCACTTCTTATCATGATACACATAAGATTACTTCATTTTAAGTGTCATACATGATCCTAATTCGGGTTGTATTAAAAATATAAAAATAAATAGTTATTTTCACCTAGTTTTCTTCAGTGTCTTCAAAACTCTTTCACATCTTCGTCATGTCCATCTTGCACCTTTTATGTTTTCTCCATCGATTCTTCTTCTTAATTAATTACATGGAACTATAAATCTAAAACACTCGATAAAACTATTAATTCTACCAAAAATATCAGTACTTAATTGCTTGGATTCAACAATCTCCCTATTTTTTATGATGACAATTAACTTTGATATTTTCTTAAAAATATAATGTAAAACAATCTCCCTATTTTTTATGATGACAATTAACTTTGATATTTTCTTAAAAATATAATGTAACCACGCTCCCCTTAAATCCGAGGACGGGTATTTAAACTCATTTAAGCATAATATTGAAAACATAATTAAACAATATTGAAGATATTCAATATAAGCCCAATTAAACCATATTCAACATAAGCTCTTAATAATTTCTTCCTTTAATCAATGCAATGCTTAGGCGAACAAGTCCCTAAACATCAACTTCTCCCCCTTTGTCATCTCAAAAAGTAGGGGAGGGGGAAGGGGAGGGGGAAGAGGAGGGGAGAATAAAAAATATTACTCTAGGCATACATCGTTATGCCTAGTCATATATAAACCTCAAATTATTTTCACGAATTAATCCTCAACTAGAGGTTTGGTAAAAATATCAGGAAGCTAATCGGAGATATCAACATATTCAATATCCCCTTTTTCAATTTAAGCATAACATATTATTGCTTCACTTATAAAAACTTTTCCCCTTATATAATTGTAAACATTACTTCATGCTTAAAAGAGCATATACAATATTAGAACGTCATATAACTTTTCTCCCTTAATAACATATTCCTTTTCCCTTTGTTATATCAAAAAGTGGAGATCATGAAGAGAACAACTTTTAAGATTAATCTAATCATCTTGAGTAAATTTTAAGAGATCATCAAAACATTTCAACAATATAGTATGAAATCATATAATTTCAATAAAGTCAACATGTTTTATTTCATGATACCAATTAATATCTTTCTTTTAGATAGAATCAGGAAATATGTAATCATTAACGCACTAGGATAGGAAGCATATGTCAATGATAATTTATGAAACTATCAACATAAATCTAGTACATGTTTTAAACATGGATAAGTGCATATTTATCTTATAAAATTTCAACTCCCTTTTAGAATAATAATTATTTTAAAAATAGGAGACATTAGATGAATGTTAGACACTTAATACCTATAAGGATATCCATGTGTAATAGTATCAATAAATTAATAGGTCATATATATTCATAGATTGTGCATATTAACAAATCAACTTAATTCAATGATGAACAAGTCATAGATTGATATAACATGTTTCATATATTTTTAAGCATAACTTTTTGTGGATCTCTTATAGCATAACATAAGAAAATCACACATAAATATGTAAGCTTATCTGATTATCATGCAATAATTCTAAGACAACAAAAAAATATGTAAAACAACTCAGGTTTTAGAAATCCTTACCAATTTATTTAAACTGATTTTATTACTCATGGTATAGTCTCCATACATCATATAACTTTCATCTTTAGGTGTCAAAGACGTAAATTTTATTTTTATCCCTTGTCACGTGCTGAGAACAACCACTACCTAGGAACCATTTGTCCTTATTCATAGATGTTTATTAGATTAACCTGCAAGGAGCACCTCAAAAAATTCTTAGGTGGTACCCAATCTAAGTGGGTCCAATCTTATTAACCGGGACAATTTTACTTCCTTTAGGAACCCAAACTTGTCTACATTTAGATACTTTTGAAAAACATTTGTTAATGGTATGCCCCCACAATGTTACATTTAAAACATCTAACAAGATTCTCAGTTTTAGAAAAGAATTTATGAAATCCTTTTTGTTTAAGATTTTTTTTAAAACCAATTCTAGCTTTATCAAAATTCCCTCTTGAACTACCCAAAAGCATTTTCAAATTATTTTCACCACCCATAAATTTGAGAACAATCGAATGTAAATCCAAAATATTGGATTTCAATTTAATGTTTTCAAATTCGAATTTCAACACTTGCTTTAAGTGTGTTAATTGTACTTTGTAGGGCATTAATTTGAGAACACTGGTTTTTATAATATGCGTTAGTTCTTGATAAACATCAAATAAATCATCAAAATCTAAAGGGTAAGAACTAAAATATTTTGTTTCCTCATCTCTAGTGGCCATCAAAGCAAGCATAGATGAATCATCACTACTCAATTTTTTCGAGCCACGCAACTTTGAGTCATCCCAGGTGGCTTTCATTGACTTCTTTTTACTCTTATTCACCTCCTTATTTTCCTTTCTCTTTTTTTCTTTTTCCTTCTCTGGATCGGGACATTTGGATTGAAAATAACCGATTTGATGACAATTAAAGCACTCAACATTATTTATCTTGAAGTTTTTCTTTCTATTAAATGTTCGTTGAGTCACCTTTTTGAAATTTTTCGTGAGAAACACCATATCATTTTCTTGCTCGCTATCAAGACTGATGTCATCACTATCATCTCCTTTCTCGGTCTTTTGAACCTTCAATACCAGGGACTTCTTCTTTCTTTTTCCCATTTCATCCTTATATTCTCGAATAGTCGTCTTGTGGATCATTAGGTTGTCAATAAGTTTATCAATGGTATACACTGTGAGATCCTTAACTTCTTCAATTGCAATCACTTTTGGCTCCCAAACTTTCGTCAGAAGTCTCAGAATTTTTCGTATTTTGTCTTCCATATAATAAGGCTTTTCGAGTTAACCAAAATTGTTGCGGATATTATTGAATCGTGTGTACACTTCTAGAATTGATTCTGCATCATCTATTCTGAATAGTTCAAATTGACAAACTAAGGTATTGATCTTGGACTGTTTCACCTAATTTGTCCCTTCGTGTGTGGTTTGTAATGTGTCCTACATTTTTTTGGTCGATCCATGACCTGAAATCCTAGTATATTCATTTGCATCTAAAGAACAAAATAGAATTTTAATAATTTGAGAATTGATAGATAATTTTTGTTTATCCGAGTGAGTCAATTGTTTCTTTTTTTTAATCACTCCATTCTCCTTAAGAATGAATGGATCATTCTCAATGGTCAGCCACATATCGTAATTAGTGGTCTGAAGAAAAAAAAAAAACGATCATTTTGTCCTTCCAAAATGAATAATTTTACCTATAAACAAAAGTGGATGGTACATAGACTGTCCCTCACCTAAAGTGCCCATGAGGTGCACTATGTGATCTTTCTTAGCTAGGATATTAAGTTAAATGAGCTAAATCGGCTCTGGTACTAATTGTTGGCCCAAAGAACTACCTAAGAGGGGGTGAATTGGGCAGTTACTAAATTTAAACAATTAAACACTTAAACAAAAATAACCAATTTTCTTGAATCAATTATTATCTGGTTATGCAATGAAAATGTGTTTAATACTAAATGCACACCCAAACACAATATAAAAAAAATAAGCAATCTAGCACACAATAATATATCCTAGATCGATAAGCTACTCTTACCTACAACCAGTCTCCCGAGCTCCACGGAGATTCGTAATCCAGTCTCGATTCTTTTTACATACTCAGAATCAACCATTATAATTATTATTTTCATATGTTCAAGAAGAACCATATCTTTTTATCAGGCTCAAGACTAACCTAATTTTATTATAGGAAGAATCAAAATCTAATCTTTTTAACAAATTAAAGATCAAACCTACTACTCCCTCACATTTTTGCACTTATAATTTTCTCAAGTTTAGGAAGAATATTTACAATCACTCAATTCTATTATAGGGAGAATCGAAATCTAATTCTTTTCAAGAAAAAAGAATAACCTAATCTTTTTGCAGGAAAAAGATCAAACCCTAATCTTTTTCACGAGAAAAAAATTGAAACCTAGCTACCCCAACTAGATACCGTCCCAAACGTGTCTAATCCACTTGGTAGCGCGGGAAAAACACGCCGCTACTTACACTCGCAAGTATACGAGGTCTAAGTTTTAGTATAGTGTGATCATTAAGATCTGGTTATCGTATCCACAGGGATTGTTGTGGTTACTATCGAATAACGCGTTTGTCGTGACCTAATTTTATCTAGGCAAAAAACAAATATATTTAATTAATTAAACTAATACTAATATATCCTAAATTAACTACACTATTATGTTAATATGTTTTAGGGTGAAGAATTGTATAGGGATTAACGTGTTTACAAATACGTGTTCAATTCCGATTTACTCGCGTTTACGTTGTTCGACCTATTTGACAACCTCGGTACGTAAACTCCGCCGCCACCTCTTCCGAGTGTAAGACGGGGGAATACATGACTTTGAGTCAACAGAGAAGTCCCCCTCAATGTCTTAACGACCCTAGGTCACGTGAGTCTCGCCCAGCATCATTGATTGCACACAATCCAACTCCCTCACGGGTTATTGGATCGTCGCGTTGTATTTACCCTATCGACAATCTTCGTTCTAAAACTCTCTCGCCACCTCTTCCGAGTGTAAGACGAGAGATATAACGCAACTTTGAGTCAACGAAGAGGTCCCCCTCAACATATTAACGACCCTAGGTAGCGTGTGTCTTGCCCCACGTCATCGATTGTCCACGATTCGAACCCCGACCGGGTTATAGAATCGTGGCGTTTGTTTACCCTAATCCGTATCCAGGATTTGTCAAAATCCTGTATTCTCCATTTATCAATCCAAGAATAATAAACAAACAATACGATAAATACAATCAAACTACGAAGAACAAACATAAACGCAACACCGAAATCATCCAAACAACGTATTTATAAATTATAAGTTAATTCCCTACTACAATCCATATTTAACTCGGGGCCATAGCCGCATATACAAGAAAATAACGAGCTAAACATGCTCACATACTCATAAGATAAAGAAATAAGGAAAAATGATCGAAGAACTTAGCCTCGTCCGAAGATAAACCGCTAAGAACGCTCAACGATCGATTCGCCGTCTTCTCCACTTCGGGATGTGAGCTCCATACCTAAAATCCCTAACCCTAGGCTTAAGTATAGCCTAAAGGGCTCAAAAATGCAAGAGAGGGAAGAGAGATATCGGCCAAGGGGGAAGAGAGGGGATATTTATAGAAAAAATATCTAAAAATATCTCAAGACTGTGCAGGGCAAATCCGCCTAGGCGGTGGAAATTGCGCCTAGGAGGAATTAGGTCGGTTAAGTCTGATCGCCTGGGCGGTGAAGTAGGTGGTGGACTGGAGAACATTCTGTTGGATTTTCACCTAGGCGGTAGAAATTCTGCCTAGGCGAATGGCTATCAGTAGCCCTTCTTCGTCCTCTGCTAGATTTTCGCCTAAGCGGTAGAATTTCCACTCAAGCGGTCGTCCGTCAGTAACATTTTGCTCTTCTCTGCATCTTCACCGCATAGGCGATGGTCTGTACGCCTAAGCGGTGGGCCTGTTTCAGCTTTTAGCCTCCGAGCTTGTTATCCACCGTAACTTCAAACTGCTTTGGTTCGATCTCATCGTTTTAGCTCCAGTTTCCTATATTTTTTACCCACACACCTGAGTTATACAAAAAGTATGAAAACTAATTAAAACATAATAAAAATAACTATAAACATATTCGAAAACTAACCAATTCGGATTGGAAATAGATAGGTTTTTCACACCTATTACCACTCAACCTCACAAATACAAAAATAAAAAATAAAAAAAATGAGTTTCTTCCCTCAAGGAACTTCTACCACCTCAATACAAATATAATTGATTAATGTCCCGAACTACGTAATATATATAATGTGAGGCAATTAAAATCTGATTAATAAATAAAATAGGTAGCACAAATTTAGCACGTAATTAGATAATTAGGCAACAATCGTTTAAAAATGATTTTTTCAGGATTTTAAGATAAAAAACGATTTTCTAGCAATTCTAAACCAAACAATCAATATAAATATAATTTTAAAGCAATTAATAAAGTTTGGATAAATCTCACTGGGAAAACACCGAACACAATGATAATATCGCGGTTAGAACTCAAGTCAGTGATGCCAAACAGCTAGCACTTTAGATCAAGAACATAAATAGAATTTATGTTCTTGATGTATCAAAACTTAATCCCACATGTCTTACTAAAAAGACCTAGAACTACCCCTCCAACGGCTAGTTTTTTAAAAATATATCATAAAATGACATTCTAAGACCCCATATAACATCACCTTTCATTATAGGTATGTTCCACTTAAAAATACTCTTTAAAACTCTCATTTAAGTCCATAAAATTATTTTCAATTTAAAACCACAAGAATAACAAGTATTAAATCATTTAAATTAAGAAAATCTCAAAATATATGGACCATATCAATAGGGATCACATAATAGGTTGTACATATTTAAATGACATTTAAATCCCACAAAAACCTTTCTTGGAATCATAAAAAAACGTATAGTTTTAACCAAAACAACAAAATAGTTACCGATCTCACTGTAGTAGTCGGTTGATCGACCAAACCAATCGGTTGACTGACGGAATCAATGGGATTTCCCATTTTTTGCCAACTTAATCCGCTGAACCATTCGGTTGACCGACCATAACTAGTCGGTTGACCGAATTAATCAAAGTACCTACTTCCCCATCCATTTTATCCACTGTTTCAAACAATTAACCGATTACTTTTCTCGGTTGACCGATTGGATCAGTAGATCTCCATTTTAACTCTCAAAACTCACTATTTCATTAAGTCAACTGACCCTTTTTGGCGGTTAACCGAATTGACCCGAAAATACAATATTTTATAATTTAAAACACATTTTTCTTTTTGGTCAATTATCAAAATCATTTCACATAATGAGCACATAAAACATTTCATTGTAGGATCTTAATCTTATCACTTCTTATCATGATACACATAAGATTACTTCATTTTAGGTGTCATGCATGATGCTAATTCGGCTAGCATTAAGAGTATAAAAGTAAACAGTTGTTTTCACCTAGTTTTCTTCAGTGTCTTCAAAACTCTTTCCAATCTTCATCATGTCTATCTTGCAACCTTTATATTTTCTCCATCAATTCTTCTTCTTAATCAATTGCATAAAATTATAAATCTGAAACACTCGATAAAATCATTAGTTCCACTAAAAACATTAATACTTAATTACTCATCAAAACCTTGGATTCAACACTTTAGTACAACCATCGGTATTTATCTTAAAAAAAACCTGCATCCAAGGAAAAAATTAGTAGTAAACGGATCAAATAACACTTCAGAATTATGGATGAAACAGAAAGCTTTCGTCATATTTCTTTGGTTTCGAGATAATATGTCGATTACTACTAAGGGATCTTGAGAATCTTCTTCAATAGCTAGTTTCCTTGTTTATGTCCTTCCAGATTTTCTAAAAAAATATTAATGATCAAATAATAATAGTGATTTGAAGAAGCCTTTCCCTTTAATTGACCTTTAGTCCATCCCAGCAATTCATTTTCAAGGAAAGTCTATATTTGATCGAAACTTAGGAAATAATCCCATATTCCTTTAGCTTTGTAGCAAGTCTTCAATACATGATCAATTGTTTCGATTTCTAAGTTACGCCTGGGGAATATGCCTGATAGATCCTCAGATCATTGAGCGCGAAATGCATTTATCGTAAGTTTCTCATGAAAAACCAGCCACGAAAAGAATTTCAAATTTTGTTGGATTTTCATTTTCCAAAACCAGTCCTATTGTTTTTCAATCATCATATTGTACTCATCATTAGTTAAAGTATAAGTTGAACTAAGTAAAAACAACCCCAACGCTTCAAGATTCCAAGTCGAAAGATCCATTTGGAAAAATAACGAATTACACTTTAAGATCTCAGTTTTTTGGGAATCATAGATAATGTAGAGAAATGGGGGATTCCCATAATCATCGATAATATTAGCAACTTTTAAATCCCAAACTTCTTGAGTATTAGTTGACCAATTCTCATAATCATCGATAATATTATCCCCTTTTAAATCCCAAAATTCTTGAGTATTAGTTTCCCCCCGTGAACTTTTTCCACACCACTAGTCGGTCCACATATTGATTTGAACGCCATTCTCAACTTTCCATTTAGTTCCTAAAATTAACAAGCTTTTTATATCATTAATTCCTTTACAAATATGGAAGCAATTTGGTTTTCGTTTCCAGCTATTGCGGCTTTTCTCAATTTCATATTTCAGTCTCTGAACTTCAGTCCAGAGACTCATTCCTAGTCAAAAATATTTCACCCCACTTTCATCATAAACGCATCATTTAAGTGTCTGGCTCTATGAATACCCAATCCTCCGATTTCTTTCTTTAATTAAATTACATTTTCGATTTTGGTCCCCCATCACCTCAAAGGAATTTTCTGTTCATTTTATCTAATTTATCGTAAATCCTTCTATGAACAATATTCATTTGCATCAAATAACTTGGGATAGCCAAAGTTGCGGATTTAATGAGCGTTATTCTACTTGTCGGAGATAAAAAAATAAAAATAAAAATAAAATAACTTCCAAGAGAAAAGCCTATTTTGAACTTTTTCGATCACAAGTAGACTTCACCTTTTTTGGTTTTCTTTTAAAAGTCAAGAGAATGACGTTTTTAAAAGACAATATTAACTTTTTTAATTGATAAATTTTATATGATAAGATTATCCTTATATTTATTTTCTTATTACGAAATAATATTTAATTTTCTTATTTAATGATATTTTAATTTTTCATTTGCGTATTTAATGTTTTATTTTATAATATTTATTTTTATTTCCAGCCTATAATATATTTTTAATTGTAAAATATTATTTGTAAGACATTTCAATTATAAAATTTTATATTAATCTTAGGTTAATACAAATAAATATTTTCCAGTTTAGTAATTAATTATCTTTTAATATTTTTACACAAATGTTTACCAAACGCTAACTTATTGTGTGTTTCTTCTTTTCAACAAAGAGTTTTTGACAGATTCACCAATCAAACAACAATTCCTTTCCAATAACTCCTTTTTTAAAAGGCACATGAAGCTAAACTAAGACTTAGTAGATTATATGGAAACAATGTTAACATCGTAAAAATCCATAAATAAAAGGCAAGGGTCCAAAATGAAACATGTACCAAAGTGTATGTACTTAACTACATATCACATCAAATTCTGGTGAATAAGATGCAAAATCCAAACAACGATGAAATGAAATGTAGCAATGATACACGTCGGCATGGTTGTGGGGTCCACCAATGGGCTTAGAATTCAAAATGGAGTTTGAATTGATCTGTGTAGAGAAATGGAGTTTGAAATGTCAAACCAAATGCCCCCTTAATGAGACATATTTTCGTGACACTATAATTAGCGATTTTGATTAAGCTTCGTAATGGAGAAATTAGTGACTTTATACCTGACACACCTATATTATTTGGACTAATATCAAGTCATTTTTTTATTATTTTCATCTCATACATCTCTTATTATATTTTATTGATGAAAATATTATTGTAATATATATATGTTTTTGTATTCTTTTATTTTTTATTTATTTTTTATTTTCTACTCTCTCTTTCTCTCATGTTTTCTAATTTTTATTTTTATATTTTTTGCTTTTGTTCAGTATTTTTTATTTTATTTGTTCCATTTTTATATTTTTATCTTTTATATATAATTGTTGGTGTCGAAAATTGGTTAACACCCACAGTTGGTTCAGTCAGAGTTTAGATGGATTTTTCTTACTAAGGTGGAGCTCGGGTGTTCGGTGAGTGGTGCCCGCTGCGCGGTCAATAGTTAACGATCAACGATAAAAATCCATTAGTTCCCAATATCCGAGTTGGAACCTTCACAAAGACCCATTGGGGTGTGCCCAGCAAAGTCGTTCTAGGGTGAGAATAAGAAGTTAGGGAAAAAAGACAAGTATTTCCTCTAAGTAGGAAAGTAAAGTGTTATTTGGAACATTAAATTTTTTACAATTTATAGGAGAAGAGTTGGATTAGCCCCGCCAAATTAGGTCCCCAAGCGCGGTTAATTACGATAATCCGGCTCATAGCCAATGAGGAGGCTCATGGCATGACTTAAGCACATGGACTTTCAAATTCGGCCCACTAAGTGGAGCTCATAGTTGACCCACAAGGATCAAGAGGTTAGACTCAGCCCACGGACATGCAGGAGCTCAATTGGTGGTCAGATAGTCCTGGTCGATGGCTGCTAGGCCGAACCCAGACCGGAGCTCGTGGTTGAGGACTCCACAGCTCTGGTCGTCATGGGACAGGTGTCATTTGACCTATGTTGGATGAATAGGTCCAGTCAACATGCTCGGTGGGTGCTGACCAGTTAAACAACTTTCCTCAGGGCATCCACCTTGCCACATGCTAGGCTGTGACTCGTCCTTGGAAGTCGGTGGAAATATCTCTCATCAATGGTTTTTATATGGAAAAAAAAAAGTCAAAAAAAAAATTTTAGTAAAACAAAAGGAAAACTTTAAATTTAAAAACAAAAAAGGAAAAAAAATGTTGTTTTGTTTTATTTTTAAAGACTTTTCGATATAACATCTTAAAAGTATAACACATTTATATAATTGAAATATTCATGTAATGTGATGTATCATCTCGATTATCACTAGCAGACAATGAAAGATTTAGAATTTGGGTGAGTTACTATAAAATACAGGGGTAGAATTAATTTGTTTTAGGCAAACGAATGTATATGAAATTTATATATTAAAATAGGACGGAGATAAATTTGCTGGATAAATTTCAGCAGTTTTTATCTCTCACATAAAAAAAAATAAAAAAATAAAAAAATAAAAATAAAATTGATTTAAAAAATAAATGGGGTAATACCATTGACCGCCCCTATCATTTTGCATTATACCAGATACCTTACTTGTCATTTTACAAATACCAGAAACCTTCGCTGTCTTTTTCTCAAACACCACTTACCTCCCTTATTGATTAAAAAATAATAAAAATTTTATTAATACCAATTTTACCCTTCACTATTTGAAAAATAATTAAATAAAAAAAAATTAAAATACATAAATAACCCTTTAATTTATATATATTCATCACTACCTCCTACCACCGCACCCACATACACCACTACCTCCTACCATCACCACCACCCGTTGCCACCTCCCATCACCGTCGCCCACCACCTCCCACTGCCACCACCACCCACCGACACCCTCCACTACCTCCTACCGCTACCTATATTTTGATGTAAAAATACATAAATGCCCTTACAAAATATTTTTTTATTCTTTTATTTAAAAAAATAAATAAATTCATTAACATCCTCTCTATTTTTTAGTTACTCTTTTCACCCATTAAAGTGCAATTTAAGACCAATCCAAAATTTAGGGGTAAAAGTATCGATCTTTTTCTTTTCTTGATTTTTTTATTTTTTATTTTATTTTTTTCATTTAAAAAAAAGTTAAAAAAAAGTATTATTTTTTAATGAAAATGTTAGTGTAAAAAGTAACGGATGGTGGCGTTGGATGGTGGTGGGAGGTGGAGGTGGGTGGCGGCGATGGGTGGTGGCGGTGGGTGGTGGGAGTTGGGTGGTGGTGAGAGATAAATATAATAATTTAAAAAGTTAAGGGTAAAAAATATAATTTTAAAAATATAGGGGTGCTAATAAAAAAAATTTAAAATAACATAAAGGCAATTTTGTCCAAATGGAGGTAAGTGATGTTTGAGAAAAAGACATGGGAGGTATCTAGTATTTGCAAAATGACAGGGGAGGTATCTAGTATAATGTAAAATGATAGGGGATGTCAATGGCATATACCCAAAAGTATATTTATGTCTAACCTTATATAACTTATATCTCATTGAAGAAAAAGAATATATTTTTTGTATAATTGAGGAGAGAGAATATGTTTTTTCCACATATATAAATCTATAAAAATAATATATGAACATTATTGGTGTTTAAAATTAGTAAACACTTCGAGTTGATCCAATTAGAGTCCACATGTATTTTTCTTGTTGAGGTGGAGATGATGTGTCCTGAATACAAAGATTGCAGATTGAGATAATTTTAACGCTTCGTGGTCCACAATCACTTTTGTACAATCCGAACTGAGGTTCCGAGCTTGTACTTGCATAAAGACCTACCGGGTTGTGCCTGATGAAGTCCCTTCGGCGTGAGAGTAAGAGCTCAGGAGAGAAAGGCTATTTTATGCTTCAAGATGGTTGTTAAGCATTGCCTGGGGCAATGAATGACTAGATCTTTATAGGAGAGGAGCTCAATTAGTTCCAGAGAATTAGGGGTTTGAGCTCAGTTAATTACCATAACTCGATACGTAGCCAAAGAGGTCGCGCATAAGGAGATTAAGCTTATAGGCTTGGCCTTCAGGCCCCATCAAGGAGAATCCATGGTCCGGCGCAACACGATTAAGGAGAACAGGCCTAGCCCATGGCAATGACGGGGCTAAGGTAAGTCATTCTTCCTTCGATATTGATCTCAAGACAAAAATATTCATTCGGAACTCAAATATGTGTTGAGAGGGGCCTCTTAAGTAGAGAATCCAAGCATAGGTTGCTCAGAGAATAGTGATTGGAGCTCAAAACTAGCCTCCAAAGGCCTTCACAGGTGTACCCCTTTGACAAAATCCGAGCGCAGGAAGCTTAGAGACCAGATCTTGGTGAAGGGTCACAAAGGTCCCCTCCTTGGTGGAATCCGAGAAGGGGTTGCTCGGAGAACGCAACTCAAAAGGGATCCAAGCCCCTTTGGCGATGAGCGAATAGAGATTACACAAAGAACGTAGCTCGCAAGGGCTCCAAAGGTATCTCTTTTCTTGATACCTGAGCAGAGGTTTCTCAAAGGACAGAGCTCGGAAAGACCTCCAAGGGTCATCCCCTTTGATGATTATTGAGCAAAGGTTGTTCGAAGGTCCAAGTTGGGTAAGACCTCAAGGGTCTTACCTTTTGATAATACCCAAGTAGAGGTTGTTTGACAAATGGAGCTCGGAAAGACCTCCAAGGTCTTCCCCATTTGATAATACCAAAGTAGACGTTGTTCAGAGGAAGGGACTTGGCAAGACCCCCAAGGGTTTTCCCCTTTGGTGATAACCGAGCAAAGGGTGCTCGAAGAATGTAGGTTGGCTGATTGGGCATACTTTTTTGGTGATGTATGTTTTCCAATGTGATAAGAAATCCACGTATGACGCTCTTAGTGGGTGGGATAACATTATCAAAATACCCTACATTAATTGGCCTTCAGCCCTTAACATCGAGAAGGAACATGCAATGCTCGGGATTCTCTTATCACAATTCTCTACACGGCTCTTTGTTTAGCTTCCCAAAAAAGTATGACGTAGAATTGTTGAATGGTTGACACGTGTGCCTCCATACTGACAGGTGCTGGAATAGAGGCATTATGGAGCTTTTGGATTGGCGTCGTTTGGGCTACCCTCCACTCACTCTATAAACATAGGGTTCCCTGGGCTCATTTGACACTTGAGAGTTTTTTAAGAACTAATCTTCTGTTCAGCAAATGGTATCTAGTCCACGGTGACCAAAAATGAGTTGTTGGAGGCTCAAAGCAAGCACACCTTCCAGCGTACAGTGGTGACTAGGATTTTTCGCCCTGAGGAGCATGTATGTGTACCACCACCAGGCCTAACTGTCTTCTTGCAACAGCTTGAGGCCAGTCTTCGGTTCCCCATTCATTGTTGGATCTAGAACGTCTACTCAGATTACATATTATGTTTGTCACAGGTCACTCCCAATAGCAAGAGAGAGGTAGTAGCGGCATATATAATCTTCCAGTTAGAGGGGATAGAGTCAAGCATAGAGCTCTGTCGTGCTCTCTTCTTCATCAAGTCACTATCCTATGGTGTTGGATGGTGTTACATATCTTCCAGGTCATATTTTTTTACAAACCTAGACTCATCCATTCACAAGTGGATGTCAAAGTTCTTCGACCACGGGAAAGATGGATGGGTGTTCGGCCCAAGGATAATACCCACGTTCTAATACCCCGAGAAATTTATATTTTGATAATATTATTTTATATAAGTTTAATATTTTTGGGAATATTTTGTAAATTTATGGTGTAAATGATATTTGATAATTTTTTTGGTTAAATGTTAATTTTAAATTGACTTTTAAAAATTTTGGGACTACTGTGTTATTTAAAATATACTTTTAAGAGTTTTGGGATATAATTAATGTTTTATTTATTTTAAGGGGGGGCATTGTGTAAATAATTAAAATATTAATATGTGTCGTTTTCATATTATGTAACTGACATAGTTGTGTATCCTTAAACGGGTCAGATCGGGTTAGAAATCTTATACGGGTTAGATAGACCCAATGGGTTATCTGGGCCAAATGATGACAGGCCCAATTGGGTGCTAACTTCAATGATCTTCTGAGCAAGACTTCCAGCCTCATAAAAAGGCCCATATTTGGGTATACTCAAACGCACGGTGTTCAAGGCCAAGGAATGAACAAGTCAGTCCATAATGAACGTCTCTCCTACACTTGAGGAGCTGAGTTAGATTGACTGTAACGATCCATATTTAATGGGGATTGTTACAGATATCTCTCCTGAAATAATGGGGATTGTGGTTATCTTCTAAGCCGTTAGGAGCGATCACGTAACGGACAATCTCTCCAGAACAACGGCAATATATTTTTCAGCCTATATAAAGGGCAGGTATCACTGGTAAATTTTTCCTTTTACTGGATTAACTTATTCTCATGCCGGAGGTTCTTTGGTCGACACCACACCAATGTCCCCCATTAGAGCTCACGGTTTTGCAGGTCATAAAAGAAGGCAAAGAGGTTTTTAGCAGGTGCGTAAGCTATTACACGTGTTGAAGATTTCTGGTAACATCATTTGGCGCCTTCGGTGGGAAACACTAACGAAAAAAGCTTTTCGTCACGGCTATGAGGTAACTACGTATGAGAGGGGCAGCAACGAGTTGAAACAATGACTTGCCGCCGCCACTTGATGCAGAAACACCGGTGGAAATGCATGGAGAAGTTCAGACTGATCCTCCAACAGTGGTGCTGAGTACTGATGCGAAGATCGATGCCTTCACTGCAAAGATGGCCGAGATGGTAGATATGATAAAGTACATGGCGCAGATAATCGCCAATAGTAGGTTGTACTCCCCAGCAACCAACAATGACGTTGGAGAAGAAGCAGAATCTCCTAGGTATACTGATCCACAATCCTATGAAGAGCAACCTGCCCAAGGAGATGTAAACCACCAGCAAGAGAGAAAAATCTACAGCTGAACTGAGACTATTGATTTGCATCAACAGATCAGAATTAAGGTGGAGAAAGGTCAGCCTTTGGATGAACTGGATATAGTGTTGAAAGGTACTAAGATGCATTTCTTATTAGATATCCTAGTTGTCCCACAATCTGAAAAGTTTGATCCCACAAAGTTCGAGAAGTATGATGGGAAAACAGATCATATGGACCATATCTGCCAGTTCAAGTACGTCATGAATCTTTATGGTTCAAGAGACTCCACACTTTGTAGAGTTTTTGCTACAACGTTGAAGGGCTCAGCCCTCGAATGGTTGCATACGCTCCCACAAAACTTCATCACGTCTTTCAAGGAATTTGGGAAAATGTTTATCAACTGCTTCATAACCTATTAAAGATTAATAAAGGGTCATGATATTCTGTTGGCCCTGCTCAAGAAAAAAGAGAAACTTTGCGCTAGTATATGAACCGATTCAATGAGAAATTGACATACATTGAGGGTTGTGATACCAATCTCATCATTAATGCGTTTACCTCAGGGTTGCGTCCTGGACGTTTTCAAGACTCCTTAACTAAGAAGATTCCCCAGAGCATGTCGGAGTTGATGGAAAAGGCTAAACCTTACATGAAGCTGGAGAATGTCAAGCTCGCTAGAGAAGGCAATGGATCTTTCAAGGATCACCCTAGACAAAGAGAGAAGGATGGCAACAAGGTAAAAGCCAGTAGCTCAAACAGGCGTAAAGATCGAACCAGGAGTTCGAGTTCCAGATCAGAAGCTCGTCAAGAGCCAAACCTACCAGGTTTGAGAATATCGATCTCTAGAATCCTACATGAGATACGTGCTTCTGAAGTAATTCAGTGGCCTCACAGACAAACTACCAAATCCAATAGAAAGAATAGGTAAACTGTGTCTTCCATAGGGATCATGGTCACGATACGGATGATTGCTAGGAGCTCAAAAAGGAGATCAAACGTCTAGCAGATATGGGCCAGCTGCGTGATTATCTAAAAGAGCGTAAACAAGAGCATCCTAGTGAGAATCGTGAAATAATATTCATGATAAAGGAAGGTCCGCGAAGCAGCATTAGAGCGTTGCTTTGGAGAAACAATGGCGGTCACAACAAATCCGGGACCAATCATTACTTTTTTCGATGAGGATTGCAAATGGATCGTCCACCCCATGAGAATGCCCTGGTCATTTCTCTGTGGATCTCCAGTTTCCAGGTAAGACAGATCCTGATAGATAACAGTAGTTCTACTAATATCATTTTTGTGAGTACTTTGAAGTAGATGGTAATATCTAGTTCGGACGTCAGTTCCACACAAACTGTTATGATGGGATTCAACAGCAACCTTACATTGCCATGTAAAAAGATCACTTTATCTGTCACCTACAACAAAGAAGAACGAGGGTAAACAAAGGCCACAAACTTCATGGTGATGGAGTCAGCATCACCATACAACGGAATACTTGGGCATCCATGGTTACATGGGATGAGAGCTGTTGCATCAACATACCACCAGTGTGTTAAATATGTAAAGGGTGGTTCTGTGGCGGTGATAAAGGGTGATCAAGTGGATTCAAGGCAATGATTTTATGTAGCTATGAAGGGAAAGACTACGCCTTTATAGCAATTAAAGCAGAAGCCAGAAGCAGCTCCTTCAAAAAGCTCGGCAGATGAAATTGATAATTTCAGGGAGCATGCAAGTGTAATCCAGCCCGCCGAGCAAGTGAAACAGATCGCCTTCAATAATAGGTCTCAGAAGGTTATGATTAGTGGATCATTAAGCCAGACTAAGGCCGAAGAGATCAGCAAGTTGCACCAAAAGAACCTGGACGTCTTTACCTAGGCTCTAGGAGACATGAAGGGCATCAGCCCAGACATTCCGGTACATCGCCAGGATATTTTGTAGGTCTTACCCTTCAGTTCGACAGAAAATGAAGACTTTTATCCCTGAAAAAGAACAAGTGATTGAAGTCGAGGTGAAGAGACTACTCTCCATTGGCCACATAAGGGAAGTAATGTACCCAAGATGGTTGGTCAATCTTATTCTGGTCAAAAAGAAGAATGGGAAGTGGAGAATGTGCGTGGACTTCACTGACCTCAATCAAGCATCTCCAAAAGACTGTTATCCAATGCCAAGGATAGACCAAATAGTAGATGCAGCAGCAGGGCACCAGCAACTAACCATGATGGATGCTTATGCGGGCTACAATCAAATCCGCATAGATCGACAGGACAGGGAAGAAACATTGTTCACTCCAAAAATTACCTACTGCTACAAGGTGATGACATTTGGTTTGAGAAATGCAGGAGCCACATATCAGTGATTAGTAAATCTCATTTTCCAAGATCAAATTGGAGCAACTATGGAAGTCTACATAGACGATATGCTTGTCAAAATCTCTAGGAAAGAGGATCACTTCAGCCATGTAATAGAGGCCTTTGCCGTTGAGAAAATACAACATGAAGCTAAACCCAAAAAAATGTGTTTTTGGTGTCGCATCTGACAAGTTTCTGGATTTTGTGGTTAACCAGACTGGCATCATGGTGGACTCTGGAAAGATAGAAACAGTCAAGAATATGAAGTCTCCTGTAACTATAAGAGAAGTCTAGGTGCTGACAGGAAGATTGGCGGCGCTGAATAGATTTATCTCAAAATTTACTGATAGGTATGCCCCTTTCTTCAAGATTTTGAAGGGGAATAAAACCTGTCAGTGGGATGATGACTGTGAGCGAGCTCTCCAATCCATTAAAGACTACTTGATCTCAGTAGAGATATTGGCAAAAATAAACCCGAGAGAAGAATTTTATCTCTATCTGACTGTGACACTTGTAGTAGTGAGTGCCACACTAGTCCAAGATCTCACAGGAGGGCAAAGGCCGGTGTACTACATCAACAAGTCATTAGTTCCAACAAAAACTTGCTACACCAAGTTAGATAAACTGGCCCTAGTAACTGCAGCACAAAAGCTCGGACCATATTTCTAGGTGCATGTGATTAATGTGTTGACCTCATACCCACTCTGAGTGGTAATTCACATGTCAGGGGCTTCTGGTCGCCTCATGAAGTGGGTTGTGGAACTTGGGGAATTCTTTATCAAGTACAAGCCTAGGGCAACAATCAAAGGTCAAGCTCTGGCTGATTTCATTGCTGAGCTAACCCCTCTATTGATTGAGGAAACAACTTTTCTATCTGCTGCGCCATGGAAGCTGTGGGTTGATAGTGCGTCAAACATGAAGGGGTGTGGTATGGGTATAGTCTTGCAGACACCTGAAGGAGATCAACTTGAAAAAGTTGTGCAACTATGCTTTCAAACCTCCAACAACGAAGTTGAGTATGAAGCTGTAATTATTGGGTTGACTCTTGCAAAAGAGATGGGTGCCCAGCATTTGGAGGTAAAATCAAACTCCCAATTGGTAGTCAACCAAATTAATGGGTTGTTCATCATTAATGAAGAGAGGTTACAACTTTACGTTGAAAAGGTGAAAGAGCTGACCTTCTTATTCCAGAGCTGCAACTTTTAGGCCATCCCAAGGGCTGAGAACACCAAGGCAGATGCCTTGTCTGTGTTAGCTTTAACTTTGGGATCGAATCAGAGATCTGAATTGGTGGAATTCCTTGATCAACCATCTGTAGTCGTCCTAGTTAACCAATATACATACATAGGCCAGCTAGATCAAGAAGAAGACTAGAGAACCCCTATAATTCAATACTTAAAGGAGGGAGCTCTACCAAAAGACAAGGACACCACCAGAAAAGTTCTATACAAGTCATCAAGGTATGTGTTAACCAACGATAAATTATATAGATGTTCTTTTTCCCAACCGTTGTTGATTTGTTTAGGACCAAAAGAAGCAAACTATGTCCTACAAGAGATACGTGAAGGAGTTTGTGGAAACCACTAAGGGGGATGAACCTTGGTATACAAAGTACTGAGAGTGGGGTAATATTGGCCAACCATATGCTTTGATGCACAGGAATACGTCAGGAAGTGTGACAAATGCCAACGATTCTCCAATGACATCAAAGTTCCTGCTCAATAACAAACTCTAATAACCAGCCCATGGCCATTTACTTAGTGGGCAATGGATGTGTTGAGACCGTTCGCACAAGCACTTGGAAACAAAAAGTACCTACTAGTGGTAATTGATTATTTCACCAAGTGGGTTGAGACGGAAGCATTTGCAACAATGGGAGAGAACGAAGTAAAGAGTTTTCTTTGGAAATACTTCATCTATCGTTTTGGTATTTTTGCAATCCTCATTTCTAATAACGAGACACCTTTTACCAGTGGTAAAGTTGATTAGATGTATAACAAACTAAAGATTCAACATCGGACATCCAGTCTAGAATATCCACAAGCTAATGGGCAAGCAGAGGTGACAAACCGTTATATCAAAGAAGCACTCGAGAAACAACTAAATGATGAAAGGAAAGTGGGTAGAAGAACTCTCAAGTGTACTATGGGCTCATCGTACTACCCCAACGTCTACTATTGGAAAGACACCATTCTCCCTGATTTATGGAACTGAGGTTGTCGTTCTAGCAGAGATAGGTATACCATCCAGATGAGACGATACGGTCAAACTAATGGAGAATGAAGAACTCATACGAGAAAAAATGGATCAGCTAGAAGAGAGGCGAGACAGGGCATTATTGCGGATAGTCGCTTACAAATCAAGGATGGCACGAATGTTTAATTATGCAATCCGTCCACGACACTTCATCGTAGGAGACCTGGTACTTCGGAGGGTAATTCCTCATCGCCCAGAAGCTTGCTTGGGTAAGCTAGTTCTTAACTGGGAAGACCCTTACCATGTAACCAAAGTAAACAGACCAGGGACCTATTGGGTTGAAGATCTTGATGGCGTAGTAATCCCCAGACCCTGGAATGTCTCCCATCTGCATAAATATTTCGTATGAATTCTTGATCATTTCTTATGAGTTTTTATCTTTGATTCAGTATTTTGGAATTATTTTCTCTTATTTTGAGAAACACTTTGAATAAAGAAAATAAATTTTCTCTCCGTCAATTTTGCAAACAATTATTATTGCATTATTATGCTTCCGCATTTTCTACAACAATTAGTGAATTAAGATAAGTGTGGTACAGATAGTTGACATTGAGGTCAGCAGCTAACTGAGTACATCAACTCAGAATTTAGCTGGGCATCTCAACCTAGCAACAACTGAGTTCTTTAACTTAAATTTTAACTGAGCACAACAGCTCAGAATTCAACTGGGCATCTCAGCCCAGCAACAACTGAGTTCCTTAACTCAGATTTTAACTAAGCATATCAACTCAAAGTTCAACTAGGCATCTCAGCCCAGCAACAAATGAGTTCTTTAACTCAGATTTTAACTAAACATATCAGCTCAGAGTTCAACTAGGCACCTTAGCCAGCAACAACTGAGTTCCTTAACTCAGACACTAACTGAGCACGTCAACTCAACATTGAATTGGCCACCTCAGACCAACAACGACGGAGTTTCTTAACTCAAATTTTAACTGGGCACCTCAGCCCAGCAATGACTGAGATCCTTAACTCATATTTTAACTAAGCACGTCAGCTCAGAATACAACTGGGCATCTCAGCCCAGCAATAACTGAGTCATTTAACTCAGATAATCTCACTCACATTACAGATTGAGTGAAGTTTTGATTATTTTCTTGTCATAGACAATGTTCAACTCCTTCAATAAGGAAAATCCAGAAAATTTATCTTAGCGATGGGTTTAAAACTGGTTAACTTATGGAGTTTTATTTTATTATACTGCCTATGATAATGATGGCTTTTGCGACTAAGGATATAATCTAATTTGACTTGATGTCATGTGCCTAATGTGTAATTCATAACTAGTTCAACCTCTTAACCTAGTTATGAAGGAGGGCAGACAGGAGTAAGCACAAGGCAATTCAAACAGTTAAAGGAACAACAACAAGAGATAAAGAATATCAAAATCCTCAATATTTTTCATTGACAAGGAAAAGAAGGGGGTACGTAGATTTTTAAAAAAAATAAAAAACAAGAACAGAAAAGATTGTTCTTCCAAAATTAAAAAAAAAAAAATACAAAAAATAAGACTTTCTTCTTCTTCTTGAACTAGGGCTGAAGGGGCTTCATTCCGAAACCGGAGAAGCAGGCGAACCCAGATCTTCTGAATCTAAGTTGGTGAAGTAAAATGCATGCTCCTCATACTTGTTCAACTTGGAAATCAGATCACGGATCTTGATCTTATTTGCTTCATTCTTCTCCAGCAGTTTGTTTTGCTTTGTCTTGACTGTGTCGGATAAAAGCTTCTAATAGTTTAAATCGGCGTCCAGGTCATGCTTGCTCCGGTTAATTTTTTTTACCTCATCTCTAAGCTCATATAGGTGGAAAACTACTTGAAAATGTGCTACCTCCATGGCGGTGAAGATGGCAGAAGCCTCCTCTAGGGCACATAAACAAGGATGATCCTCCGTTGCTTTTTTCGCTATCAACATCAAGGAGCGAAAGTGGTCCCCTAACTCCACTTCGTTGCACCTCTCAGATTGAATAGCTGCGAAGGCCGAAGGTCTAGTCCATGAGGTAGATGCCATGGAAATTAAAGGTGTAAAAAGATAAAAGAGAGATGCTCAAGAAATCAAGAATGAGATAAAAGAAAGTGTCTGAAGATTATGAAGAATTGTTAATGCCTGGTTTGGATTTAAATAGCCAAACAAGTAAAAAGAGAGAATGAGCTGAAGCGTAAAGAAAATAAGCATTAAATGTGCGAAGTGACGTGTACAGACAAAATACGTACGATAATTATCACAAATTCACGAAAATTAAAACGGCGGTTACTGTTTCGATACAGATCATGATGATAAAGTATTGTCATTACTAAAAAATAAATACAGACGTGCAAAAGCAAAAGTTGAAAAGACGGAATGATATTTCAGGGAATAGGGCTCACATCAATGACGTTTGGCTTATTTAACATCAGTACAACAGCGACGTCAGCTGGTGAGGTCTAGCCCAAGGCCGGTTTTGAGCTCTTCATTAGCACCTCAGCTGCCGATATGGGCGACGTTTCTTTATTTTCAGTGAGCTCTTCTTGGCCACTTTCTGCATTACATCCTTCTGGCTCATCTTCAAGATTATCCACCAAGAAAGAAAGGTCTGAGTCTAGGAATTCCTCTAACACTCGTCTTCAGCAGTAAGAGAAGCCAACTTTTCTGGAGTTTCTTTGATTCACCCTTGAAATGAATCCATAGGTTTTCAATATCCTGCTAAGACTTTCTAGTCATAGCTTCTAGCTCGGCCATCAGGCAATCTTTCTCGGATAACAGTTACTGGAGGGCGGTCTCCTTTTCTTAAAGTACGTCATCTTTGACCGAGAGAGCGGTATCCTTATCCTTTAGATCAACATCTTTTTGATCGATTACTAGGCGAGCTGAGCTAATTTCTTCAGTTAAAATACAGGTATCATCCCTCAAAAATGAGTACTCTCCTCTCACAGTAGTGATCTTTGTTCTGAGCTCTCCATTCTCTGAGCAGAAAAGTGTGTTACTTTTTTGCAAGGTTTTCCTTTGCTCAATAGCAGAGCGCAATTCTAGTTTATATCGTTCTTGAGAGGATCTTGCGTGTGCAAGGTCTATAGCCATGCTCAACTTTTCATTTTCCAAGATCTAATTCTTTTCCTCCAGCTTGCTGAATTCGGTCATTTGGTACATTAGCTGGGCATCCAGCTCATTTTCGTCCTCAGTACAGTTGACCAAGGCAAAGGACATGTGCATTAACTACAACAGTAAAGTTAGTGATAAAATAATCAACCAAGCAGTCTGAAGAAATCGAAAAACATAATAAGAGTTGAGAAAACTACCTGGAGAAGTGCACAGATCACCATTCGGAATATCTCAAGTCTGTTTCGTCCCTCAGTTCTCTTCTTGCCTTTATCCTAGGATTGGTCATACATAAATTTGATGGCATCATCGATGATGGCATGGCGACCTGGGACAGAGGGCTCAACCTCATCAATGAGTCGGCGCATTTGTTGTTTCGTTATACCCCACCCACTAGAGGTTCTCTAGATGAGTGCAGGGGCTGAGAAAGATTAACGGTTGATAAAAGGAGGCTCAACAACAGGAATGTTTGTTGACCTCAAAGCAGATTCTTGTTCCCTATGCTCTTGCGAGTTAGGAGCTGGAAGAGGTGGAATAGAAACTAAGATTATCCTAAGCCTATGTACACTCAAAGGTTGAGAATCATCATCAGATTCAACAGTTTTTGGGTCAACATGTTGAACTGACTGATGGACTTCTGGGATAGTAGAAATCTCAATAGTAGAAAGGGTCGTTGTACTAGCGGCAGTTGTGGAAGCAGGTTAGGATGATGATTGCCCAGTCTTTTTGGCGAGCTTCTTGGTTGGCCTTTTTCTTTTCTTTGCACCAAGTTGCAGCTCAGACAATTCGTTGAAGCGAGATAGATCCATTTCAAGCTTGTTAAATGGACAATGAGTTAGTTCCTTGCAAGAACGCTCTGCTGGGACCAATAACCTTCCCAATTTTTCTTTAATTCTGGTTTTGAGATTGGCAGGCACTATCACTGTACGCACGAGGATTCATATCATCGCCCTCGCGATATTGACTACTCGCAAGTATACGAGATCTAGTTTTAATATAATGGATCTTGTAAGATCAGATATCGTTCCACTGGGAAAGACGTGTAATTCAGTTGAATATCGTGATTAAAATAGTTTCATATTATCTCGACTAATCAAAATTTGTTTGTTTTCTATTTAATCTACTAAGATAAATGAAAACTATTAGGTTAGTTCTAATTACACTAATTACTTAGGTATTGATCTCTTCCATATAATGCATAATTGACGTCATTTAGTTAACTATAATGGTTTTTATCTATTCCAACAATCTTTGTATCGATAACTCCTCCGCTACCTCTCCCGAGTGTAAGACGAGGGATTACACGACTTCGTGTCAACGAAGAAGTCCCCCTCAATGCCTTAATGACCCTAGGTCATGTGAGTCTTAAGCCAACATCATGGATTGCATACGTTCTAACGCCCTCTCAGGTCGTTAGAACATCACGTTGTATTTACCCTAGTCCGAATCCGAGGTTACCTCTCTCGAGTGTCAAACCCCGTATTCTCGATTTATCAATACAAGCATAATATCAAGAATAATGATAAACACAATCATATTTAGACAAACAACACGTTAAAGTAACATTAATTCATTCAACTTAACATTTACATGATTTCAACTACACCTAAGTAACATTTAACTAATACTACAAGATCTTAGACATATGCCATACAAAATAAAAGGGATTCAACATTGTTAGATATGAAAAAGTAATTATAAAGATAAAAACAAGAGAAGAACGATCAAATCTGAAAGTGAAACAGTCCATTGTCGCTAATGATCAATCCGCAAGTGATTTGTCTTTGCCCGAATAATGAATCTCCTTCTTGATCTTCAAAATATAGCTTAAAAACTCTCTACTGGGATTAAGGTTCATCAACAACCTTTTTCTGACATGGGAAAAGGGTATAAATAGGCCAAAGGTTTCAAAAATATCTAAACAGATATTTTGGCATGTTCTGCGAAATGCGCTTAGGCGGTAGAATCTTCGCCTAGGCAGAGTTTAAGTCGGTTAGAAATCCACCTAGGTGATGGTTTATTCGCCTAAGCGGAGGACTAAGTTCTTCGTCTTCTTTCTTTCTGACTGATTTCCGCCTAGGCGGTAGAAACTTCGCCTAGTCAGATTTTAGCAATTCAGCACTTCCAGCAGTTCAGCACGTCCAGCATTCTGACGGAATTTCGCCTAGGTGGTGGAAACTTCGCTTAGGCGGATTTCAACTTTTCAGCACTTTCAACCTTCTGATGGATTTCCGCCTAGGCGGTGGAAACTTCGCCTAGGCAGATTTCAACAATTCAGCTTTTCAACATTCTGATGGAATTCCGCCTAGGCGGTGGAAATTTCGCCTAGGCGGTGGAAACTTCGCCTAGGCGGATTTGCACTGTTCTTTGAAACCTCCATTTTTTATCTTTTGGCTACCTTTTTTTCCACATTTTCGCTCATTTTGCCGATTGTTTACGTCCCTACTCCTTACTAATAAAAATAGCTAAAAAGATATTAAAACTTTAATAAAATACTCGAAAACTGGCAAATTCGGTTTAGAATTAGATAGGTATTTTACACCTATCAATCACCTACATCAGAAAACCCAGAAAATAGGTTAATATCACTTAAATAGAATTTTAAATAGAAAACATATTGTTAAGTAAATGATGGGGAAAATTACTTAGGCTACTAAAGCGCCTCGGCACAATTAAGGGCTGCCCTACCTCTTCAAGAAAGAACTCCTAGCCACCAGAGAAGAAAAAGTACCATTGTTGCCAGTCCCTTACTTTAATTGGAAGGTCGATGAGAAACGAAAAAAAATTTGGGGAACTAAAAGTAATACCTTCCAATATTAGACAGGAATTTGAGGTGTCCTATACTTCAAATTGTATCAACAGAGAGAGATGTCTCGTTTGTTCTAGCCAAGGTAATGGCCCCCATAACTTGGTGAAAACTATTTGGGGTTAACTGGGCAAGAGTAATTTCCAGTTGACGGAAAAGGTTACGAAGGAGTCAAGGAAAAAGAAGAGTAAGTCTATACTCGAACATCCATAAAAAAAAAAAAAAAAAAAAAAAAAAAAAAAGGCATATTTCATCTTCTCTCGCATCATAAAGGTGTTCATTTTCAGATGGAACCCTGATCGACACTAACAGAGGAATGTTATATTGTTCCATAAATGATGAAATCCATTCTTGTGGAAACTTGCTCATACCATGATCCCCCCATATTTTCTGAGGAATTGAAAGGCTGAGCAGCCTGAGCCGTTATCGTCCGCTCCACTATGGGATTTAGCGATGAACCAGCCCCAGCAGGACTATTCGACTAACTCAACAACATTTTGTGATAGAGTGAACAGCAATCAAAAAACAAAATAAGTATGAAGAAGAGAAACACAACTACAGAATCAGGGGAAGGTAAGAACTTACGCGAAATAAGAGTGATCTTTCGCCTCTTTTCTCTTGAATCTCCACGAAAGTCAGGAGGGCAAATGATATATGAAAACTTCCACTCATAACTGACATAGGTGTGTAACCTTAAACGGGTCAAATCGGGTTAGAAATCTGATCCAGGATAGACATGCCCAATGGGTTATCTGGGCTGAAGGATGACAGGCCCAATTGGGTGCTAACTTCGGCGATCTTCTGAGCAAGACTTCCAGCCTCATAAAAAGGCCCATATTTGGGAATATTCAAACCTATGATGTTTAAAGCCAAGGAATGAACAGGTTAATCCATAATGAACGTTTCCCCTACACTTGAGGAGATGCGCCAAATTGACTGTAACAGCCCATATTTAATGAAGGACTGTTACAGAGATCTCTCTTGAAATCATGGGAATTTTGGTTATCTTCTAAGCCGTTAGGAGCGTATCACATAACGAACGATCTCTCCAGAGCAACGACAATATATTTTTGAGCCTATATAAAGGGCAGGTATCACTTGTAAATTTTTACAGTTCAATCTGTGTACTCTTTTTTCCTTTACCAGATTAACTTATTCTCGCGCCGGAGATTCTTTGACCGACACCACACGAGTGTCCCCCATTAGAGCTCACGGTTTTGTAGGTCATTTAAAAAGGTCAAGAGGTTTTTAGCACATGCATAAGCTATTACACGTGTTGAAGATTTCTGGTAACATCACACATTTATATGTTCACTTGGGGTTTGATTGGATACAAATATTAGAGGGGTTGAAATTCTACTGAGCGTTGGTTCACAACCCTACAATTTTGATTACAGAGCCGATGAGAATGAAACTGCGTCAAGAATTTTATTTGAATTTCTATTTAATTTATAATAGTTATATTTATTATTTACTAATGTAAAATTGACTCGATAAATCGATATTTATCACCGTCGCATTGTAAAATTTCTCAAATTTATGAAATAAAATATTGGTCATTCGGTTTTAATATTAATTCTTTTTAGGAGACCGCGTAATGGCCTTGGGAAACCGGATTGTTACACGCGTAATAGGTAGTTTGTGGTCGGAGATTTTTTATAACTTAGGAATTTTTGTTTGTTATGCAGAAAGCAAGAAGTAAGTGAGGAAAAATGAGACCCCGAGACAAGGCATCACCAAGCAGAGAGACAAGGTTGTACAAACCGTGTTCAATGAGGTCAAACAACTTATTACCTCTATATTATACGACATCCATTTCTATCGCACTCCGTCACTTCATCCAGTCATACTCTCTCCAACCTTTACTAACAGTAAGTTGTCTTCTGGCTATACATATTGTTGACCCAAAGAGCTACTCAAGAGGGGGTGAATTGGATAATTACAAAAATTTAACAATCAAACACTTAAACACAAATAATTAATTTTCCTAAATAAATTATTATCTTTATTCGCAGTGGATATATGTTCAATACTAAGTGCACACCCAAACACAACATGAATAATAAATCAATGCCACACAAGAATTTTTCTTGTCTACGTCCAGTTCCCCAAACTCCACAGAGATTTGTAATCTACAAACCCCTAGATACCTTTACCAGGTAGGAACTATACTCTTACAACAACTCACGATTCTTTTATAGGCACATAATCAACCTTTACAATTTACCCTTTTCATAGGCCAATGATGAATTCTATCCTTTTACCAAGCTAAAAGTAATCCTAACACTCTCTCACTTATCATTTTCACATGGAAGGATGAACCTTTACAAATCACTCAAAAAATAATTTAATTGTAGGATGAATCAAAACCTAATTCTTTTAATGGGAAAAGAATAATCTAACCTTTTTACCAGGACAAAGATCAAGCCCTAATATTTTTCATAAGAAAAAAAATCAAAACCTAGCTACCCTGACTAAACACCATCCCAAACATGACTAATCCACCCAAACTCACAAATAAAAAAAATATGAGTTTCTTCCCACAAGGAGGTTCTACCACCTCAATACAAATATACTCAATTAATGTCCTAAATAATTACTATGTGATAGATACAATGTGAGGCAATTCAAATCTAATTAACAAATAAAGTTGGTAGCACAAATTTAGCACGTAATCAGATAAACAGGTAGAAATTGTTTAAAAAATATTTTCAGTCTTTTAAGTTCAAAACGATTTTTTTAACAATTCTATACCAAGCAATCAAGATAAATAAAATTTTATAGCAAATTAATAAAGTTTGGATAGATCTCACTGGGAAAACATCGAAGACAATGACAATATAGCAACTAGAACTCAAATCGGTGACGCCAAACAACAAGCGCTTTAGATCAAGAACTTGAATAGAATCTCTCGAAAAAATCTCAGCAAAAATCTCACTTTTATAAAAGTTCAAACTGACAATATACCAATAACTTGCCCTCCAACGGCTAATTTTTCAGAGATATGTCATAAAATGATACTCTAAGACTCCATATATGATAACCATTCATTTAAATATATTTCAAATCTATCATTTAAGTCCATAAAACTATTCTCTATTTAAAACCACAAAAATAGAGAGTATTAAATCATTTAAATTAAGAAAATCTTAAAAAATGTGGGTCATATCAATAGAGATTACTAAATAGGATGTTCATATCTAAAATACATTCAAATCCTCTAAATCCTTATCTTAGAATTATCAAAAAATAATATTTTTTTTACCAAGAGACCAAATCAGCCAAATCTGTAACTGAAGCAGTCGGTTGACTAACCCTGCCAAGTCAGTTGATCGATTGGATTAGTGTGTTCCCAATTTTCACCATTTCATCTACTAACTCATTCGATTGACTGACCATCTTCATTCGACTGACCAACTGGATTAGTATGACCCTGTTTTAATTCCCAAAACGCATTGTTCAAATCAATCAATTGATTATTTTTCTCAGTTGGCCGAATAGACCCGAAAACACAACTTTTTATACTTTAAAACTCATTTTTCAATTAGGTCAATTATCAAAATCATTTCACATAAGAGAACATACCATATCTCATTTTAGGATATTAAACTTATCACTTCTTATCATGACACACATAGAATTAACTCATTTTAAGTGTCGTGCGTGATCTAAATTCGGGTAGCATCAAGAGTATATAAGCAAAGAGTTGCTTTCACCTATTTTTCTTCAGCGTCTTCAAAATTCTTCACATCTTCGTCACGTCCATGTTGCACCCTTTATGTTTTCTTTCTCAAATGTTCTTCTTAATCAAATGTATGGAACTCTAAATCTTAAACACTCGATAAAACCATTAGTTCCACCAAAAATATTAATACTTAATTGTTCATCAAAATCATGGATTCAACACACATATTTGCACTTGTACAAAATTTTTGAACCTTCTCAAACTCCGTTCTTTGGGCAGGGATGGACAAGGACTATAAGGTCAAGATCATCAAGGAGAGAAAAGCCCACGTTGTAGCTCAATCAATGGGGAGCACAGCTCCTAAATCTAGGCAAAACAAACAACAACTCGAACCCACTAGAGCACCTACTTCTTCTCTACCCAGGGTTAGTATCACGGAGCCATCTCACTACTCCTTTACCCCATTCCCAAGTCCTAATCCCTCCCTATAATATCCAACGGGTAAGGAAAAGATAAAAGTTGATGAAGGGAGGAGCATAAGAAGGTGAAAATACCAAAGGTAAAAGTTCGATCCCTCACTCCAGCTCGAGGTAGATGATCATTTTTTTGGTGTTCTGAACACCGAGTTGCCCAGAAATCGTGTGGATTATGGAATCCCCTAAAGTGATTCCAAACTTTCTCCAGAGGGTAACCCCTCCTGAGGAAAGACGCAAGTTAGAGGAGACGGTCAGCCTCTGTTCGACCTGTAGACACGAAATTTTGACCGCTCCACAAAATTTTTTATGTTTGATTTTATAGTTAACCATGTTTTATTTTATTTTAATTCAGAAAAGAAAAAGAAAAAGAAAAAATTGAAATGAAGGAAAATGGGGCGAAATTGAAAGAAAAGCAAAAGGAGGGGAGTAAGTAGAAATAGAGAAAGAGATGAAAGAGAGAGAGAGAGATAAATGGTGAGAAATAGGTGGGCCCCACTACCTTTTGATGTCTACCTAAATTGAGAGGAAAGGGGAGAGAGTGGGAGAGAATAGAAAATCGAGAGGGATGAGGAGGAGA
Source organism: Eucommia ulmoides (assembly GCA_016647705.1). NCBI lineage: Eukaryota > Viridiplantae > Streptophyta > Magnoliopsida > Garryales > Eucommiaceae > Eucommia > Eucommia ulmoides. The sequence goes on from CM028336.1 coordinate 32,115,015, forward strand.
AAGTGAGAAAGAAAGAATAAAGTGGGGAGTGGGGCCCACTTCCATGTCAACATGTGAGAGAGAGAAAACCATGTATGTGTATGCACTAGTGGGCCCCCCTAATTCCACGTCAACGTGTATGTGGGAGTGAGGAGAGAGAGAAAAAAAATGTGTGGGTCCCATCTATGTTTGGTTGAGCTCCCAAAATACAAATGAAAAAATAGGAGGGCCAACGAGCCACTGCCACGTGGTGAGCCGAGAGAAAAGGCAGTGAAAGGCCCAAAATTTTTAGAAAATTCCATTTTTTCACCTTTTTGTGAATTTACACCCTTTCCCAATCTAACTTGGACTGGGCTTTAGCGGCCAGACATAGTTTTTAAGGTTTTCTCGTATTTTTCATGCCCCATCATTTCCTATAAATAAGGTCCTCCTCCTCCCATTTCATTTATTTAGAAATTGAGAGAAAAAAAATCTTAGAGAGTGACTCTCATCGTAAACCCTATCAAGAAGCTGTCTGCGTGAGAGAAAAAACCCGAGCATCAAGATTTTTGGCCTAGAACAGGTCTGTTTTCTAATTTTTAATTCTTTTTTTCGTTTTATTTTATTCTCTACTCAATTTAAATTCCTGCAAGCTTTATTTTTTTAATTGTCCGATGACTCGATCAAAAATACTGGGATGACATTCCCCATTCTCAATCTGTTCACCTTTGAGCGTTTAGACGAGAACACCCATTATTTTTTTATTTATTTTATTTTTGCATTTTTTTATTTTGTTTGTAATTCATATAAAAAATAAAAATAAAAAATAAGTCGTCTGATACTCCGATGAAAACGCCGGAGTGGGTTTCTTGTGTTGAAATTAACCCCGATCATTAGGTGAAGGATGTTTCATTGTTTATCTTTTTTATTTTATTTTATTCTTATTCTTGTTATCAAAACCCTAAAAATAAAAAATAAAATAAAATAATAAAATCTTTGTTTGTAGGAATTAATCCTTACGAACCTTAAGGTGAATCCGACGATTCAATAAATCGTGAGAGAGTTTTTGTGGCATGTGTCCATTCCCCGATTCGAGTGGAATTTAGAAACGAATGGTTTTAGGAAATCTCTTTCCTCAGTAAATTTTTCGTGGGATTCCACTTAAGTTTCAGAAAGATTAATTTCAACAAAAATGGTTTCCGCGAACCTCCCCTTTATTCTCATATCCATAGAATTCGAGGAAAATTCAAAACGGGATTTCTTTAAATTAATCGGGCAAACTCAAAGTAGACATTTTTTTGCTTCCACTTAGCATGTTTATTTCTCGCATCATTTAGACGGCATGTTTAGGATACTCTCACTACTTACATTTTTTATACATATAGTTTAGTTTTTTTATTTCATGAATCCACTCTAAATTTCACATCTAGTCACGGCACATGGACCATTTATATTTTTATATTAAATAATTAAATCATTACCACACATAATCACGTAAATTCACATAGTGTTCCCTATTCACTTCTCGTATTCATATCAATTTGCATTGACATATTTGAATTAAACCTTTTAGTTTTAGGTCACTTTTACATCAAAAAATAAAATTCATGTAGATGTTAGTTTTTGCATTCATATTTTCTATCTTATTCATCTATTTTAGTTTACCTATTTAAATTAAAGAAATCTCTCAGAAACATACATAAAACCCTTCAGGGACCATTCTTGTCGAATCCTTAATATTCGATAAGAGGTTATACCGGGGGAACATTCCTAAAAAAAAATACAAAAACTTATCCAATCTTATCTTTAAAAAATACCAAAAATATTTTATAAGGAGGAAAAGATTTTAAAATAAAATAAAACATTCGAACTTAAATTATTTGGACTTAATTGGACATAAGGTGTCGTTTCCGAACGGGCGTCTTAGGGTGCCTAACACCTTCCCCGAGCGTAACCGGCCCCCCAGTCTTTAAATGAATCTTTGGTTTGACCATGTTTTTAGAGTCAATTTTTACTAAGGTCTTTCAAATTGTTTTCTAAAAATATGGTGACCTAGCAAACCATTTAAACCCAATGCTAGGTAGCGACTCCTTATTCTTTAAATCGGCTTAAGTATATTTTTTGATAAAACTGACGCTTTAAAAACCCCTCTCTTTAAGCTTATTTATTATTTAATATTTTTTTCCTTTCGAAAAATTGGGGCGCTTCAGCTGGCGACTCCGCTGGGAAGTTATTAAAGGGTCGAGCCTAATATGTCCAAATAAGTCCAACTATTCCATGTCCAAATGTTATAATTTTATTTTGTTATCTTTTCCTTCTATTTTTGTAAATAAGTTGTGATGTTTGTTACTTTTCTTCTTTTCTTTCTTTTCTCTCGGGCTCTTATATTGTTGTAAACCCTCCAACACAAGTACAGTCATCTTGTATCCATATTATCCCCCAAAGATTCTATGAATACAAGACGTGGAAGGGGGTTTTATACTTGATGGATTGATGATGTCTTAGGAAGTCTTAAAAACCAAACGAGTTCAAAGTTTCCAATACCAATTAAGTAATGAAAGAATTTTTGTAAATCATTATCTATTTTGATCGATCATTATCAAAATTGAAAACTTCGAACTTAGATGAGTTTTAAGGCTACCTAAGATTTACGTGGACTAATAAATGAGTTTGTTGTAATAACAAGACGAGACAGGAAAATTGGTCCCAGAAAAGCAATTTTGATTCTCCCCATCCGAAGTCCGGTCTTTACTTACAGCCGGGCCCAGACTCATTCCCAGTATGACCTCAGAATCCAATCCTGAATCTCCCCGTACGGCCCAGATGGCTCGAATGCAAGAAACCATCGACATCCTGAGGAAAAAGATCAACGAACTTAGCCGACCTCATGAGGTGCCTGTCCCTCCGTCTACTGGAACTCATGTGACTGAATCACCAAATGAAAACCCTCTAAGTGTCTAGATGGAGAACTCAGTGCCGAATTCGAACCACGCTAGCCTGAATTTGTGATATCGGTCTACTACGGACCCTAGATGGGCTCTCAGCCCTTTGCCTATGGAGCACCGGCATATCCTAGCTAGGGGAATGTCTATCAACCCTCAACCAATGGCCCAATCCCTCTATACTACAGATCCTCATTCACCCAGAGAGGGTCGTTGCTCCACCAAACAATCCAAATGCTAATCAACTGGCCCCAGTCACTGAGACCAAAAATAGAGAAGAAAATAATGGACCCCCTCTGACCTGGGTTCTAAAAATGGAATAATTGGAGAAGACCATTGAAGAATTGAAAAGGGAGAAACCATCCAAGAAAGCAGCATACAAGGAGTTGTCAACACCGCCCCGGGTGGTGTATCTGGAAAACTTCATAGTTTTGGAGTTCACTAAGTATGACGGCACTGGCCCCCTAGAATGGCATGTCAACATCTACAAGGAGGAGTTGGGAAACCATGCCTGGAACGAAGACCTTTGCCTGAAGTTGTTCCGGAGATCGTTGAAAGGACTGGCTCTCAGCTGGTACATGACCCTGGACCTATCACAAATTTAAACATTCGAGGATCTAGTAGAGGTCTTCTATGAGTAGTATGTGTACAATAAAGATGCCACTCCATATCATAATACCATTTACCAGATACTAAAGAAAAAAGATAAAAGCTTTCAGAGCTACACTACCCGTTAGTGGGAGGAGGCTGCCAAAGTTGTCCCCAGGCTGAACGAGGTGGCTCAGTTAGAGATATTCAAGTCAATACAGATGTCTCCGTTCTATCGATATCTATAGAGCATAGTAGTAGATTCCTTCGGCGATGCGATCAAATAAGCCGAGGCGATAGAAGGGGGAATAAGAAGCGGAAAGATTGAAAGGGCCTCGCTCCATCCGACTAAGAAGTTAGCCCTGCCAAAGAAGAAAGAGAATGAGGTAGTCGTTGTCGTTTTCCCCAAGCAAACCCATCACCATAACTACCCCCAAGCTTCTTATCCCCAAAACTACCCAAACCAGAATAACCAATATCGCAACTATCCCCCTCAAAATTGCCAAAACCAACATTACCCCCAGAACCAACCCTATTCCCAAAGTCGTCCCCGCTATTACCAGAATGTACCTCTCCCTTACCAAAATCACACTCCCCAATATTATCCCCAAGCCTACCAAGCACCCTCTTATCATACATATCAACCAAACCCGAACACCTCATCTCAAATTCCTAACCACACCCTATGGCTAGAACCTAATACCACCAAGGCTATCTACCTCGTGCTACTGGGAGAACTTCCGGAACGATGACAATGAACCACTAGACCTTCCAGTCTCAATCATCGAGCTGTATCAGAGTTGTTTGAAGCAGGGGATACTGACACCCCTTCCATCCTATGAAGTTAAGTTTGGGAGTAAAGCAGCTTCTTCGAATGCTTTCTGTGAATACCACTTGGGAACCAGAGGACATGCGATTGAGTAGTGCTTTCAGCTGAAGGACAACATCTGGGAGTTGATACGGATAAGAGCCATCACGTTTCCTAAAAAGCCTGAGATCGGTGAGCCAAATTGCCAATTAAATCCGCTGCATGAGCATGCACCTCCAGGGAATGGTGGAGTCAATCTTTACCAAAACGTTGGTGGAGATGGGAGCGAGTTATGTGCTCGAGACTCGATTTAAAAAATCTAAAGGCTGTAAAGCTGGGGTTCTTGTTTACTTTCAATTTGCTAGGAGTTTTGATAAAATTGGGACTTTTTCAAGTACTCGCCTTTCCATCCCATTGGTCTTTTGGATGGAAAAAGAATTTTTTCTTTGTAATGACTTTTAAATTTCAATAAATGCAATATTGTTTTATCCAAAACTGTGATCTAATGTTTAAATCTTACTCTTTCAGGTACCCAAATTTGCCTGCATATGTTGTATGTAATGTGACTGAGCAAGGGTAAAAGTATATAATTTCAATACAGAGTTAGACCACGATCTAAAGAGAATAGCAACAAAGAAAGGTTTTGTCTGCCAAACAATGGTGAGATCCAAAGGCCGTCGACCAAATCTGACAATAATTCTAGAGTACCGGAGGATTCAAAAGTCAAGATTGGCATCCATTATTCTAATGATGCATTGATATATTGTTGCAAACTGGTCAAGCTATCTCCTGTGGTCCTTTAGTGATTGATATAACCGGGTGTAAACATCCTGGTTTACCTGCTATCTGAGTTACCCAATGACAAAAAGGGAACACAATCATCCTAGGCCAATGATCCCAATGAAAAAGCTCTCAAATGTTGCATGAAGCTCTCAATTCGCAAAGAAAATCAAATTCATTGATAAGCTCAGCTGCCCCTTAACCATTGTAAGTTTAATCATCTATTAAAAAAAATGAGGTAACCGAGCAAAAAACGTTATTGCAAATGTAGAAGAGATTTGATAAGGAAAAAAGAGGATAGATTGGTTTTGTACAAGTTTTTCGCCCCAGGTCAATTTGGCGGGCAAACGACATTTTTCAGGATCAAAACTTGATGGATTTGAATGGAATCAGAATTTGTGAAAAGAAACATTGGTCGTGGTTTGTAAATGTATTGGAACCATATTCCTTTGCAATCTGACTCAAGATCTCACAAAAAATCATATCGGGTATTGAAGATACTCGTTTTAGTAATTTTTAACTTTTGCCCATTTTTGGACTAAATCAGTTTTGCAGGACTTGAGAAAACACAGAACATGCAGGAGTATTTAAACCCCAAGCATCGAAGCACCTAGAAATTTGAAAAGACAAGAATTAAGTCGAGGAAGCCAAGAAGATCTTGATGGGGCATGTTGGGTCTTATCGAATCACCCCGAGGAATGTCATGCCCTAAGTTGTAAAGCAAAGCTTCTAAATTCAAACGGAAGAATCTCCCGATATTGCCCATATCCAAGCGCCATCAGTCGAGCGATTGCAGCTAAAAGGGGGAACGGAATTGCGAAGCCATCAAAGATGACTTAATTTTTTCAGACTAAAGGTTTCGTTTTGAAAGTGTTATTTTACAAAGATCTCAAAATGACCAGAAGCGTGGATTTTTCTATCACTAGGACTTCTTACCTTCCTGCCGACTCAAATTAGAGACTTTCATTGCTGAAAATTCAAAAGCTCTAAAAAAAGCATCCAGATATGCATTTTGCCCTTAAAGGGGCATTCAGTGAACTACGCTAAACCTAATTCTCAACGTAATGCTAAGGTACGTAAGCAACCTGTAAAGGTTCGGTCATTTGAGAGTCTTCGACTAGGGCACATTTTATATCTTTGCTCTCTCATTTTTTTGCCCAGCCACAAACTGGGGCATATTTTATACCTCTAGAATGTCTTTTGTCCCCCATCCAAGAGGGCTTGGGCTTGAGCTATTTTCCATCACTCTAAACGATCCTCTAAACGAACATTTACTCGTCATGAGTATCGTCATAATTCATTCTTTTACTACTCTAAACGATCCCCTAAACGGACATTTTCAGTCAAGAGTATCATCCTGAGTCATTCTTTTATTACTCTAAACGATCATCTAATCGAACATTTGTTCGTCATGAGTCTTTTTTTTATTACTCTAACCAATCCTCTAAATGGACACTTATTCGTCATGAGTATCATCATGAGTCATTTTTTTATTACTCTAAACAATCTTCTAAATGGACACTTGTCTGTCATGAGTATCGTCATGAGTCTTTTTTTTTTCATTACTTTAAACGATCTTCTAAACGGACATTTGTTCGTCAAGAGTCATTCTATTATTACTCTAAACGATCCTCTAAATGGACATTTGTTCGTCATGAGTCATTTTTTTATTACTCTAAACAATGCTCAAAATGGACACTTGTTCGTCATGAGCATCGTCATGAGTCATTTTATTTTATTTGTTCTGTCGTTGAAAAATGCACTTTGAAAAAAAAAACAGAAAATAGGGCGATCAAAATGACGTGGTCTTTTATTTTTGTCAAGCAAGTAGAACTCCCATGACAAAGAGGAGCAGCTGTAGACACGACATTTTGATCGCCCCACAAAATTTTTTATGTTTGATTTTATAGTTAACTTTGTTTTATTTTATTTTAATTCAGAAAAGAAAAATAAAAGGAAATGAAAATTTGAAATGAAGGAAATGGGGTGAAATTGAAAGAAAAGCAAAAGGAGGGGAGTAAATAGAAATAGAGAAAGAGAGATAAAGGGTGAGAAAGAGGTGGGCCTCACTACCTTTTGGTGTCTACCTAAATTGAGAGGAAATGGGAGAGAAAATGAGAGAATAGAAAATCGAGAGAGAGAGAAGGAGAAAGTGAGAGAGAGAGAGAGAGAGAGAGAGAGAACAAAGTAAGGCATGGGACCCACTTCCATGTCAACATGTGAGAGAGAGAAAACTATGTATGTGTACGCACCAGTGGGGCCCCCTATTGCCATGTCAACGTGTATGTGGGAGTGAGGAAAGAGAGAAAAAAAAAAAGGTGTGGGTCCCATCCATGTTTGGTTGAGCTCCCCAAAATACAAAAGAAAAAATATGAGGGCCAATGGGCTACTGCCACGTGGCGGGCTGAGAGAAAAGGCGGTGAAAGGCCCAAAATTTTTAGAAAATTCCATTTTTTCACCTTTTTACGAATTTACCCTTTCCCAATCCAACTTGGACTAGGATTTGGCGGCCAAACCTAAATTTTAGGATTTTCTCGTATTTTTTACGCTCCATCATTTTCTATAAATAGGGTCCTCCTTCTCCCATTTCATTCATTTAGAAATTGAAAGGAAAAAATCTTAGAGAGTGATTCTCATTGTAAACCCTTTCGAGAAGCTATCTGCGTGAGAGAAAAAACCCGAGTATCGGGATTCTTGGCCTAGAACTGGTATATTTTCTGATTTTTAATTCTTTTTTTCAGTTTTATTTTATTCTCTTCGTAATTTAAATTCCTGTAAGTTTTATTTTTTTAAGTGTCCGATGACTCGATGAAAAACGCCGAAATGAGGTTCCCTATTCTCATTATGTTCACCTTTGAGCGTTTAGACGAGGACACCCGCTATTTTTTTAATTATTATTTTTGTATTTTTATTTTTATTTTTTTGTAATTCATATAAAAAAAACAAAAAAACAAAAGTCGTCCGATGATCCAATGAAAACATCGGGGTGGGTCTCTCGTGTTGAAATTAACCACGAGTGTTAGGTGAAGGATATTTCATTGTTTATTTTCTGTATTTTTTTATTTTATTTTATTTTATTTTTATTCTTATTATCAAAGCCCTAAAAATAAAAAAATCCAAAAATAATAAAATTTTTGTTTGTAGGAACTAATCCTTACGAACCTTAAGGTAAATCCAAAGATTCAATAAATCGTGAGAGAGTTTTCCGTGGCTTCATTCCCATTCCCCAATTCAAGTGGAATTTAGAAACGAATTGTTTTAAAAAATCTCTTCCCTCAATAAATTTTTCGTGGGATTCCACTTAAGTTTCGGAAAGATTAATTTTAACAAAATTGTTTCCGCGAACCTCCCCTTGATTCTCATATCTATAGAATTCGAGAAAATTTCAAAACGGAATTTCTTTAAATTAATTGGACAAACTCAAAATAGACTTCTTCTTTTTTTGCGTCCACTTAGCATGTTTATTTCTCGTATCATTTAGACGGCATGTTTAGGATACTCTCACCACTTACACTTTTTATACATTTAGTTTAGTTTTTTTTATTTCATGAATCCACGCTACATTTCACATCTAGTCACGGCACGTGCACCACTTATATTTTTATATTAAATAATTAAATCATTACCACGCATAATCACGTAAATTCACATAGTCTTCCCTATTCACTTCCCGTATTCATATCAATTTGCATTGACATATTTGAATTAAACCCTTTAGTTTTAGGTCACTTTTGCATTAAAAAAAAAAATCATATAAATGTTAGTTTTTGCATTCATATTTTCCATCTTATTCATCTATTTTAGTTTGTCTATTTAAATTAAAAAAATCTCTCGGAAACATACATAAAACCCCCCGGGAACCATTCTTGTCAAATCCTTAATATAAGATAAAAGGCTATACCTAAGGAATATTCCCAAAAAAAATACAAAAATTTGTCCCATCTTATTTTAAAAAAATACCAAAAATATTTTATAAGGAGGAAAAGATTTTAAAATAAAATAAAACATTCGGACTTAAATTAATTGGACATAAGATGTTGTTTTTAAACGAGCGTCTTGGGGTGCCTAACACCTTCCCCGAGCGTAACCGACCCTTGAGCCTTTAAATGAATCTTTGGTTTGACCATGTTTTTTGAGTCAATTTTTACTTAGGCCTTCCAAATTGTTTTTTAAAAATCTAGTGATCTAGCACACCATTTAAACCCAATGCTGGGTGGTAACTTTTTATTTTTTAAAGCAACTTAAGTATATTTTTTGAAAAAATCAGCGCTTTAAAAACCTCTATCTCCTTAAGCTTATTTATTATTTAATATTTTTTTCCTTTCAGAAAATCGGGGCGCGTCACGACCTCTACAGAGATTTCACCGGGGTAAATGTTTGAATTCCCAAAACTCCTCTCTATTTTGATAATAGTCCAAGTAACTATTTTCGTTCTTGTTTCAGAGCCTAGTCCGTCTGACCGTGCTCACGCAAAAGATGACGCTCTAGAGGCATAAAGTTCGTGGGCTAAGGACAGAGAGAAACTTCGAAACCCCGTTGAAGTTCCAAGACTTTCTCTTATGAAATTACCGAGCAGAGGCCCCAAGGCTATCCCTTTACGAAGTTACTGCATAGGGGTAGCTCAACAGCCAGAGCTCGGATGAAGTCCCAGGTTTTCCCCTTTCGAAATTTTCGAATAGGGGTGGCTCAGTAGCCGAAGCTTGGATGAATTCCCTATGGGTCCCTGTTGAAGTTTACCCAGACAAGTGATGCTTGGAATTTGTATATCGGGGTTTGTTAATGAGTTGCAAAATTGCAAAAAAAATCAATTATAGAAAATTACGTATTTGGAACTCGTTGATATATTCATCAGGCCCGTGGCCCTCCTACCCCCCATCCCAGGGCACGAGCTAGATAAGACGAGCTCGTGTTGTGGGCTAAGGTAAGGGTTTTGCTAGGTGTTTGGTCCTCTCGTCCCTAGGGGTGCAATACTAAGGTCAGACCCCTATGTCCGATCATCAGTGGGTTCTCTATAGTCGGGCTTAATCCTCAGCCATTTCGGGTTCTCTCAAATTTAGTCCACGCAAGAGTTGCTTCTCTTTTAAGACGTTTAACCTATGGTTAGCTAACAAGGAGATAGATGCTTTTTGTAGGTCCTCGGACCCAATTGATGCCCCACCCTTGGTAGACGACCATATTTTATTCCCAGATATGGACAATCGACCTGCGTTGGGGGTTCGAATCTCACCCTTGGCAATTGGTGCCAGGATATCATCTTGGAGATAAATGTATGAGTCTTGGACACATTACACCGAAACTTGTTTTGATTAAACTGGAAATGCTTTCTACTTCAAGAAAATGGAAACTTTACGAAAAGGATTCACTACCTAAAAAAGGATCGATTCAAGTGTTCAGCGTTCCTTGGGTATCTTAGTGGCACTTCATCTTCGATCTTTATATGGTCCTTCCCAGGTGGATGCAATTTTTCTTGTATTTTGCTCTTTGGTGGCCAAATTGACCTTCCTTAAGATGAGGTCACCGATGCTAATGTTGTGAGGACAGACCTATTTATCGTAGTACCATGTAACTCGTTGATAAGTTTCTTATCGGATGCGAGCTTGTTCCATTCTTCATTCAGGGAGGTCAACATTTAAGGACAACATGGCGTCGTTCTCATCCTGATCAAAGACCATTGCCGTCATACCAATTTCGGCTGAGATGACGGCCACTGAACTAAAGGTTATTGCAAACGGGATCTCCCCATTAGGAGTTCTTAAGGTCGTGTGATATGCCCACAAGACTGGGTAAAATCCTCAACCCATCTGCCTTTTAATTTATTATGTCTAGTTTGAAGGTCGTGCAGAATTGTCCAGTTGATGACTTTAACTTGCCCGTTGGACTAGGGATCACCTAGTGAAGCAAAAATGTGTCTGAATTCCGAGTCCGAAACAAAAGTTGGTGAAGAGATTGTTGTTGAATTGGGTGTCGTTCTCGGATACGATTTCCTTAGGTATACCAAAATGGCATTACCAAACTCTTCCATGCAAAATCTCATATTTTCACCTTTGTAATTCGAGCGAAGGGTTCATCCTCGACCCACTTCGAAAAGTAGTCAATGGTCACAACCAAAAAATTTCTTTGATCAATACCCTGAGAAAAAGGTCCGAGCATATCAATACCCCTACTGGGCGAACGGCCATCGGCTGGTCATTGGCACCAAAGTGATTGGAGGGCCGTGTAGGTGTGGAGCAAATCTTAAACACTTTTCTCATTTCTTCACAAACTCCATCGCATCCTCAAGTATTATTGGCCAATAGTACACTTGATGGAGCACTTTATGAGCTAGAGATCTACCTCCTGAGTCGTTGTAGTAAACTCTCTCGTGGATCTCCCAAAGCACGTACTCAGCCTCCTCTAAAAGGAGGCATCTGGAATATGGGCCCAAAAGTGTTTTCGATAAAGACTTCATCAATGATAAAGTATCTCACTAATCAGTAGGACATTTTTCTGTGGTCTTCTGGGAGGGTGTTATGCTCAAGATATTGCAGAATTGGGTCTATCGGGGTCGGTACGTCTGTGACTCACATATTGTGGCTATCTGGTCAGAGATTGAGGTATTCGAAGAGTCTAGATATTCAACGAGCATGCTCCTCTTCAAGGTCCATTCCACCACAGAGGCCAAGTTGGCTAAGACATTGGAATGTCTATTCTTTTAAAATTTCCCATGAGCGCCATCACCCTTTCTAAGTAGGCAATCATGCTCGGGTCTTTGGCCATGTAATTCCCATTTACTTGGTTAACCATGAGTTGGGAATCATAGATGGCAAAGAGAGTTTTCATACTACAGTCTCTTATTAGGTGGAGTCTAGCGAGCAAGGCACTTACTCGGCCTCATTATTTGTATCACGGAATCCCAGCCTGAGGGTATACTCCACTTCTTTCTTGTCTAGGGCCACAAAGACCATTCCAGCCCCACAGCCATTTGCGTTGGAGGACCCGTCTGTGATGAGGTCCCTGGATCCTCCTAGGCCACAACACCCTAGCCGCTATTTGTCAGCTTCTGATCGTCTGGAGAGGTAAAATCGGCTATGAAGTTGGGGAGGGCATAGCCTTGGTGGTTGTCCTTGGTCAGTATTCGATATAAAACTGTTCAAGTTCAAAACTATACTTCATAAGTCATCCCAAGATGTCGGGCGAGTGTAGGATCTGCCTCAGCGGCGGATCAGTAAGCACAACAATCATGTGTGCATGGAAATATTGTCATAGTTTCCTCAAGATGACTAGCAGGGTATTATCGAGCTTTTCGAACCTCGAGTACCTTGTCTCTGCATCCGTAAGATTTCTGCTGGAATAATATTTCGAGCTCTGAACATTGCCCTCTTCCCTTACGAGCATTGCGTTCACTGCGGTTATTGATGTAGAGATATAAAAATATAGCTCATCCCCTCTTCGAAGTGCTGAGCAAGACAGCCGAGGAGATGTAGCTTTTAAGCTCACGAAATGCAACCTTACACTCTTCTGCCCATTCAAAAAATTTGTTGTCACAAAGTACTTTGAAGAAGGGCACAAACATTTTTAAAGATCAAGCTATAAACCGGTTCAGGGCTCCAAATCTTCCGGTGAGCATTTGTACCTCCTTCTTTGTGCGGGGCGAGGACATATCGTGGATGTGCACCTTCATGTTTATGCTCATATCTTTCTTAAACACCTTTTTCGCTAGGTGCTGGTAAGTGGCCCCTGTATTGCGCAACCCAAAGGGCATTATCTTATAGCAATATGTTACTTGTCTATGATAAATTATGTTTTGCTCTTGTCTGGGAGGAACATGAGAATTTGATTGTATCCCGCATAGGTGTCAAGAAAGCTCAGGAGGTTGTAGCATATCGTGGCGTTGACGACTATGTCTATCCTCAAAAAAGGAAAGAAGTCATTGGGACACGCCTCGTTCAAGTCTTTAAAATCCACGCAGATCTGTCATTTGTTCCCGACCTTAGGCACAAGGACCACATTGGAGAGCCAGTCCGAGAACTTGACCTCTTCTACTATGTCTGATTTTACCAACTTGTCTTCAATATTTTTTTGGCTATTAGAGTAGTTAATTTTGTCTTACGAGTGGGTGGTATGGGTTAGCATAGAGTCGATAAATAGGCACCTTGGGATCAATCCCTAGAAGCTTGTTGTGTGACTAACAAAGATGTCATAATTCATTCGGAGGAGATCGGTGAGCGTTTTTTTCTCATAGCCTAACTTAAAACCTATTATTATTTTCGTCTCCTCGATGGTTGGGTGGGTAAACACCTCCACTAGTTCTTCATGGGGAAAAGAGGCCCAACTCTTTGTCACGGGGGTCGTTGATGGGCACAAACACATACCCGACGTCTAGGGCCATGAAAGTGGGACCTTCGAGCTCGCACTCCACGAGCTGAGTCCCCACCGTTGATTGCTATTTTTTTTCTCCACTACTCATTGAAAACTGGCCCTTAAAGACTCCTGGTCATCCATCACTTCTCCCATACCTTGGTTAGTGGGGAACTTTATTATTTGATAGTGGGAGGAGCTCACGGCCTTCAGGGTAGAGACTGTAGGTAGACCCATGATTGCGTTTTGAGGTGACGATCTGTCCACCACCAAGAATCTATTCCACACCATTGCCGACCTAGGTATGGTGCCCATTATGATGGGCAAGGACACCCAGTCGACCGATGTGACAACATCCCCCCCTAAAACCAACCAAGGGGACTTCGTAGGCTGGAGTGTCGTTCCATCAACTTTCATTTTGTCTAAGGCCCACTTGAAAATGATATCGGTAGAGCTCCCTTCGTCGACCAAGATGCTTCCTATCTTGAAGTGGTTAATTAGGGCTAAGATAACCAAAGCATCGTCGTGGGGCACACACACCGTCTAAGGTCGGCCACGCTGACAGAGATGACGTTGTGTGAGGCAATATTGATGGTGCTCACCTTGTACACATCTTCATCGGCCTTTCTCTTGGCCCTCTGTTCATGCACTCTTCTGGATGAGAATTTTTCTCCTCTCAAGTCGAATCCACCATGGATGACATTAATTTTGCTATCCACGAGCTGATTGTCGTTGTCCTTATCTTCTTCTCTCCTAGCCCTAGGACAGCCATGATTTTCTTTTCTTCTTTAACCCCGGTGCTTTTCACGACAATTATTGTATTCATGTCTCTAGTCTTTGTCCTCTCTCCAGACATAATTGCCAAGATAGCCCCTATTGATGACGAGCTCTATCACATCCCAGAGGTCGAAGCAGCTCTCTGTGTAATGCCCCCCAATCACAGTGAAACTCATAGTATTTGTTCAGAGACCTTCCCATTGGTTTTTCTCTCAGAGGCATAGGAGGGGAAAAGAACTCTCTTCTAGTGTTCTCTGCATAGATCTCCACCACGGAGGCCGTGAGCAGCATAAACCCTTACTAAAGATATCTTGGGGACGAGAGATGTCTATTTTTCCTAGGTAAAGGTCCTAATATTCCTTCGGCTTGCAGTCTCTTTGAGCCTTGAGTTTGGCTCAAAACTTTCTCAACTTTTTTCTTTTTCTTCTGATTCCTCTTCCGCTCACTTCTGGTCGCTGATCTCAAATCGGCGTTGTGGAATCGTGTCTTGTAGTCCAAGGCTTAATCAAGATTGGGAGTGGGGTTTAAGTAGAGGTCATAGGATAACCTTTGGTGCCTGAGGCCATTGATAAAGGTATTCATCACCACATTGTTAGCAAACTCATCACATGCGTTGGCTTCTCTGTTGAATCGCTCGATATAGTCCCCCAAGGACTCACCGGACTCTGTTGGATGGCAAGGATATGCACCATAATCTTAGGTCTGCAGCACGAGTGGCTGAAGTGAGCAAAGAAGAGTTGCTCGAGCTCACAAAAGTGGAGATGGAGGTCATCGCCAAACCTTGGAACCAGGATCCCACTGCTCATGAGAGGGTAAATGGTAAATATTTTTACCTTAATTCCATAGAGGTCGTGTGAATGTCTATGTGGGACTTGAAGATGGACAAGTGGTACACAGGGTTCGAGGTCCCGTCGTAGGGGTTTATCTGGGGATGCGTAAAATGTCTAGGTGCAACCTCATCCAAGACCTCGTCCACAAAGGGGGACCTTACCTCAGTGGGGAACCCAAATGCCCCAGTTACTCCTTGTATCCTGTGTAGGAGTGTTTTTACGTTGGCAAGGCTCTGCCCTCACATGGTTGCTGGCAAATCGAACACCAAGATGGCGCAAGGGCGAAAAGTAGGAATCGACCTCGCATTCACGTCAGGCCCTCAAGTTAGACCTCTTGACATGGATAGACGTTTATCTCGGATGAGACTTTAAGCGGTCCTCCGCCTCAAATCTTCATAGAGACGGAGATGGTAATTTGGACGTAGCTGGAGGGCCCTTTCCCACTCCTTTGCTCCTTGGTCACGGGGCTGGGGACTATCCCTAGGCCCGTGTCTATTAAGTAGATCACATGGTCATTGTATTTTTGGGTTTAGTCCTCTTGGCATACAAGCTGAGAGCCAGTCCCCTCCCCCTCCCCCCCGGCAGCAGGGATTGGCAGCAGATGAAAAATAAGGACTTGGAAATATGTCCTGAATTCTCTGAGTTGGTGCTCCAGATTGTCGATGCACAAGGCCTTAGCAGCTCTTGAGGTCTACCCCAATAAGAGACCAAAGGGCAAGGTGGATGGGTCTGTCTGGCCCGTGGGCGAAGGGTTATCCTCGTTGGTCAGGACATCTCTAGTTTCTCTAGGGGGTTGATTGCTCGAGTAACTGTTTAAGCCAGGAGTTTGGTTTCTTTATTCGATGATTTAATCAGACCTTATGATCATCAAGCCTTAGCCGACCAGAGAGTGATGATCAGAAGAAGGCCTTTTATGCTCTTTCCACAGATGGCGCCAAACTTTTGGTGCCTAAAAGTGATAAACACCTTAAGTTGATCCGGTTAGAGTCCACGTGTATTTTTCTTGCTGAGGTGGAGATGATGTGTCCTAAACACAAATATTGGAGATCATAAATTTTTTTAATGCTTCGTGGTCCACAATCACTTCCGTGCAATCCAAACTAAGCTTCCGAGTTTGTACCTGCATAAAGACCCACTAGGATTATGGCCGATGAAGTCCCTCCTTCATGAGAGTAAGAGCTCGGGAAAGAAAGACTATTTTATGCATCAAGATGTTTGTTGAGCATTACCTAGGGCATTGAATGACTGGATATTTATAAAAGAGGAGCGCCACAGCAGTAGAGACTTGAGCTTGGTTAATTACCATAACTCGGCGTGTGGCCAATGAGCTAGCACGTAAGAAGATTAAGCTTATGGGCTTAGCCTTCAAGACCATTAAGGAGAATTCATGGGCTGGCCCAACACAATTAAGAAGAACAAGTCTAGCCCATGGTAATGATGGTACCGAGGTAAGTCGTTATTCCCTCAATATTGATCTCAGGACGGACATCTTCATTTGGAACTCAAACATATGTTAAGAGAGGCGTCTTAAGTGAAGAATCCAAGCAGAGGCTACTCAGAGGACAAGGCTCGAACACCGTAGCTCGAAAGAGCTCTAAGGGTTTGCCCTTTGGTGATGACTGAACAGATAGCTGCACGGAGAACGCATCTTGGGAGGGCTCTAGAGGTGATAATCCTCGAGCAGAGGTTGCTTAGATGACAGAGATCGGCAAGACCTCTAAGGGATTTCCCCTTTGATGATACCTGAGCAGAGGCTCTTCGGAGGACGGAGCTCAGCAAGACCTCCAAAGGTCTTTCCCTTTGATGATACCCGAGCAGAGGTTGTTCAAAAGACAGAGCTTGGTAAGACCTTTAAGGTTTTCCCCTTTGATGATACTTGAGCAATGGTTGTTCGAAGGACTGGGCTTGGCAAGACCTCCAAGGGTTTTTCCCTTTGGTGATAACCGAGCAGAAAGTGCTTGAAGAACGCAGGTTGGCTGATTAGGTATACTTCTTTGGTAAGGTGTCTTTTCCAAGGTAACAAGCAATCCACGTGTGACGCTCTTAGTGGGTGGAATAAGACGACCAAAATACCCCAGATCAGACTTTAAAATTTATTAATAATATTAAAACATTACATTTATGGAAATTAAATTAAAGAAATAATATTAAAAATATATATAATATGCAAAAATTATTAACATTAAATTGGTGAAAATTTTAAAAATGATATATCAGATATTAGATTATTTGTATATTAAATTTAGGGCAAATTACTTTTTAGACTCTCTAACTATTGACATATTTTTATGTAGTCCAAAAAGATTTTTTATTTCAGTTTAAACCCTCTAAGTATGTAACTGGTTATAATTGGTCTTTCTGTCTGTTTTTCCTTCCAAACTAACAAAAAAAGCTTTTTTATGGGATAAAATAGTCTTTTATATTTTATTTTATTTTATTTTATTTTATTTTTCTTTTCTTTTTCTCTCTCTCTTCATCAAATCACATATTGACTCTCCTCTAATTCTCAACCACCGCCGCTGCCAATCCCAGCCGAAGACATAAATTGAACGACGTTGATGGATGCCCTAGTTGTGCCATCCCATTTGATTGTTCCGACCTCTCCTACAAACACCACGTAGGTCAACCTCCACCATCCAACATTCTTGTTGGTTATCTGATGGTTCAACCATTGCCGCATGACCCATTCGCCATGTCTTCAGTCCCTTTCTCCTCCCATTAGGAGCTTCAGTGCTAATGCATTCAATTTTAAAGGCGGCAAAGGGTATTCGATTTTCTTTTTCCATTTTCAGTGCTTAATTCCTATATATTCTTGATTTTACTGGAAGATCCGTGGAAATCTTCAATCATGTTTCAATCGGTACTATGGGTTTCGTTTATTCAGCTCATAATTTTTCTCAGTAATCTGAAATTTCATAGATGATCATTTGAAAGTAGAGCTCGATTTTTCCATGTAATTGCAGAAACCCAAGAATCTTTCTCTGTGTTTAGGAGATTCGACGAAGAAAGAGTGAAAAAAAATAAAAAAAAATAAAAAAATGTAAAGATACTATTTTACCCCTAAAAAACCTATTTATGTTAGTTTAGATGGAAATTGAAACTAACAGAATGACCTATTAAAGTCAGTTACATACTTAGAGAGTCTGTTTTGAATAGGGTTCCTTCTCTTTATCAAACTGAAACTTATTTGATTAAATGAGTGGTTCTTCGATGGGTTTGATAGAGGCAAGGATGGTGTCGACGACTGTGTGTATTGTTGCAGTGACTGGGTTATTGGACATGGATGGGAGGAAGTTGATGGTGGTTGTGGGTGGGTATGGTGGGGGACGGGTGGATGACTTTGTAAAAGAGATCAAACCTGTAAAAAATGCCTGAGATCAAAGTCTACAACGGATCAAATTTCGTTCAGCAACGAAAATAGGGGATGAGGTCTCAGTACCCTCACATATCACATATGTATCTTTTTGGATACATATCAGTTACACTAGCAAGCAATACATAGAAACATACACAAGATAATAAAAGAGAAGAGGAAAAAAGATTCATCTACTACCCCTAAAAAACCCTAAAACTAAGTCTCATAAGAGAAGTGTTGTGGCATGTTACAAAGAGCTCGCAAAGTATTGCCGGCCACATCCAAAAGCTGCAAGTACTCATCTGCTCCATCAACAAGGCACTGCCAAAGTAATAGCACATGTTTAATAAAATATTAAGTTACTGAGAAATGCTCTCGGTGCAGATTTGCAAGAGTTTTCGTTGCTATCTTGCACTCAAGGGCATAACTGTTTTTTTTTATGTTCATTTTTAATTTTAGGCATGAGAAGGAAACTTGGTTTTCGACTAGGATACTTGAACATTAAGGACCCATTTTCTCATGTGATTTAATTAAATTTACATATTGTTTGTTTAAAAAAAAAAAAAAAAACTTTTTTTAAGTTTATTTATGGTATACATATAACTCCAATTATAATGGTAAGGTTGTTCCATTATGACCAGAAAGCCATAGTTTAAATTTTAAAAATAATCTCTCTGTATGCAAAGGTAAGACTGCATACATCTATCTCCAAACCCGCATTGGCGAGCCTTTTGTGCACTTGGCTGTCTTTTTTTATATTACTGCAATTATACGAGAAAATAACATCTAAACTAAAACTAAAAATCATTAGCCAGCTACATAAAGTGGTTTTACTCTGTAAAATCAAACACTAAACTATAACGAGTAATTGAAAAACAATACAATTTGCGAATTGAAGGATAACCAAATGAGCCCCAAGGGATTTTGAATGATATTTATCCCCCAAGGCAGGAGGAGGTGAGGGAGTGTATTGTAAATAATAAGTTGGTCCTTTGTGGTGCGATGGTGTCTAAGGTGAAAGAGCATATCAAGAATCAGGTGGCGAGCTCTGTTTTCAGAATATGTATGTTTAAACTAAGCATTTATGCCACTTATCTCCCCTGTCCTTTTACATCTAACCACAAGACTCCCTTACAATTTTACAAATACCAAGCAATCCCTTACTATATTTAATCAAAGACTACCACGTAACCCTCGATCTCAGAATTTACTTACATCATTGTTTCATTGACAATTTTACCCTTAAATTGATAGTCCTATATTTTATGGACAGACTTGACCTTTTACTAAACAATAAATATATTGAATTACCCCTAATTTATTCTCTTCTTATTTTCCCCAGTTTCCTTATTTTTAGTTTTACTTTTTCCTTATTTTCTCCTCCATATCAGCATTCTTCATCTTCTTCACAATGATTCTTCTTTCTTCCAACCCCGACACACAATTCATGGGGTTTTTATTATGTTTATTCGGATGGTTGAAGAGATTATTGTAGAGCAGTGTTTGATAGAGAGAAATTTATCTGCAATAGGCTTGATTTTTCCTTTTTTTCTTTTTGTGTGTGTTGCTGTTTAGTTCAATAGTAGCTGTTTGCTTGCTGAGAAAATGGGAATCCGATTCCAATTTTGTCCTCAAATTTTAGAAGTTTTGGATCCACTGATGTGCTTATATATTTTCATTTAGTGCTTATATATTTACGTTTAAATTTCAATTTGGTTCACTTTTGTTTTTGATTTGATTTTTAATTTTTGTTTTGAAGGGTTCGATTGAAGTACTATTACTAATAATAAATTCAGTGAACAAAGCCATGAATGAAGTGGACAATAGTTTGGACTCCCAGCTACGGCACGCATGTGCCAACGGCATGGTCCAAATGCCGTCGGCAAACTCCAAGCTCTTCTACTTCCTCAAAAACACACTAAACACGCCAATGACACCGACGATTTTAGCAACTTACGAAGCATTCCATCTCTAATTTTGCATTGGATTTCAAACATCAAATTCATGGCCAGCACCGAGACCAACAAGGTTTATGCTAAAATAAGATTACTTCCGTTGAACAATGATTCTGATCTCGGCAAAATGGGTTGTTGGGTATCGACAAGAATGTGGTGAAGGATAAACCCAATTCACGGATTTAGGAGATTGTGGTTGTGGAGGGGAGTTCGTCATGGAGATTGGAGAGGTTGTGGTCTGGAGGGAGGGAGGTAATCATGGAGAGTTGTGGAGAAGGCCGAAAAAAAAAAGAGAGAGAGAGAGAGAGAAGGAAAAAAATTAAAAGATGTAAAGTAGTAATATTTTATATTGTATTCTTATTTATTTTGTAACAGATCTATTTTTCTTGGGAATGCAAAAGGTCAAAGTTGTGGTTTCTTCATATATATATATATATATATATATATATATATATATATATATATATATATATATATATATATATATATATTAAATGCATATAATGTGCACATTTGTGGTTATTTGTCAAAAGACAAGAAAGGTAAGTCGCAAATATCCTACATCATGATATGTGCCAAACCTGGACTGTTTTAGATGGTCTCCAATCAGATCAAATGATAGTTTGTGATGTGAAACTAGTTTTGGATAATGGTGCTGCTGAGTTTGAAGTGGCTCTTGCGTATGGTATCAATATAGTGGAGGAGAGGAAAAATTTGTGGGGCGATATTGTCAATTACAGTAGGGTGGTTAACTCCTTGAAGTCTTGGATTTTAATGTGCGACTCCAATGCTGTGAGAAACTTGCTGGAAGCCTCATGTTGTGGATCTCAAGGGTGAGCTGAGTCTATGAAGGATTTTCAGAATTGTCTTCACGAGGATGAACTCGATCTAATAAAATGTCCGCAGAAGCCACTATATGTAGAAAAATAGATAGAGAATTGGTTAATGAAGCGTGACTCGCACAGCGTGAGGCTTAAGTTTGAAATATCATATGCTGAATTTCTGTGCCCAAGCACTCTGATCACAATCATGTGATTAAATACATGCTTCTTGAAGAGGAGAAGAGAAGGGTTCCTTATGGATTCTTCAACTTTATGGCTGATATAGAGGAATTCATTCCCATTGTTGAGGAGGTATGGAGCATGAATATCAATGGCCCCATGCAAATTCCAATTTGTTCAGAAACTGAAAAGTTGAAGGTGGAGGTTAAGTTATAAGAAGATTAATAAAAAGAACGTTGGGAATGCGGATAAGAATGAGAATAAAGGTAAGAGTAAGCTGGAGGATAGTCAAAAAAGTTCAGCTAGTAATCCTCATCCTACCAACGAGGTCCTCAAAGCTCCGGAGAAAGAGTCAATTAAAAAGTATGTCAATGCAGCCAAAATTAAGTTTTTTTTTTTTTTTTACCTTATTTATTTATGTATTTATTTACAGAAATCTAGAGTTTGGCTGGACAATGGGGACAAGAATTCCAGTTTTTTCTTCTCATGTGTGAGGAAAGAAATGGAAGCTGAAGCTAGGCAAAAGTGGATGCTTACATTAGTTTTTCCTATTTATGTTACAGTTTGTTTGTCAGGTCTTCTTGAAGTTGTTTGGTGTAGGGTGTAGCTGGAACTGTTTGCGGTTGTTTTGTTGTTCGCCTTGTTGCCTTCTTTATTGAAACAAGTTTTGCTCCCACCCACCCCCCCACCCCCCAACTCCAAAAAAAATAAAGGACATGTCCAATAAGCCGCTAAATTGCAATTTGCACAGGTTTAAATATGGTTACAATTTTCCCCTTGTCAGTTAGTCTGAATTTTTTAACAGCAAAAGCAAAATGTCAAACTTAACCCTCTTTCCCTTTTCCAATGTTTTTTTCCCAATCAGGTTAAAAACATGGGACCACCCACCACCACCAACCCCATCTACTACCACCAGACAACTATGCCACCACAACCACCACTTCCCAAGAAAAGAAGAAAAGGCCCACCACCACCCATCACAAACCACCCAAAAATTTCGAAGGATTGAGGCACAAATTTCAGAACCTACCCATCAATGAAGAAGATGAAATTCAAAGAATCAAGTCCTTCCCTATCCATTCGGCCAGTTAATGTTTTAGATTAAGGAAATATTGAATAAAGGAAAAAAAAAAAAAAAGACATTATTAATTGCGTAGCGCTACACATGAACAAAATCCTTTTTATAGTGTATTTAATCTTGTTTCGGCTTTCACGTTTAACAACATAAGCTGAAATTTAGAGATTTACCTTATCTGTTTCGCCCAATTTCTTGCATATTCGTGATTTCGGTTCATCAGATATATCATCCGCTTCGACAACAATGTCAAACAACTGGAACAACATTGTATTAGTACCAAAACAAGTCCAACCTGGTGGGATGCACTGAAGATATATATATATATATATATTGTTCATTCTTAAATAAATTCCTGGAGACAGACATGAAATCCAACTACTATTATTTTTACGGTGCAAGAGAAAATTCCAAGTGTTTTATGGACACAAAGAATAGACTACTTGTTAAAGAGAATTGAACCTGGGAAAGGACTTGAGAAACCGGGTACCCCTCTAAAATTATATTATTGACTTCTTTGTCCGCCAAGTCAAAATCACCACTTCTGCAAGCTGAAAGAAGTGCCTGAACAACCTCCTGTGGGACGACCTGATTGACCACAACTTTCATTAGTTAGAGCCTCATTAGAAATCAATATCCCTAAGGTAGTGTTTGGAGTCTCGGAATTGAAGTGCTAGAAATTGGAAGTAGAAACGAATGCATGTGTTTTTTTAATAGATTTTTTCATGCATTTGTTTCCATTTTCATTTCCAGGAATCCTATTCAAAGCATCCAAACATTACCTACCTTAAATCATAACCACCCAATATCTTTTTTGCAAATGAACGAAAAACAAGTTCATGAGTCTTTTTTCATGAAATACCGACTGGCGCGGTTTAATAAAGACAATATAGGTTACAACTTGTTTCAAGAGGCACTTTGATAAAATGTAAGAAAGGAATTAAACTAGTATTCTGAAATACCGTCGTTTGCACTTACCCCAGAAACACTAATTAAGTCCTTTGACGAAATAAATGATCCATATAAGCGAGCAGCACTCTGTAACATACAAAACACAGAAATTCAATGCTCCCGAAACTTCATCAAATGACAACAATCCTGAAGCAATTCTATTAGGGTGTTTTGGGTGAATGATTTTGGGAGAATTTGTTTTTGATAAGGGATTTCTGAAATTCATAATTTACAATTCCTTGCTTGCCTATATCAGAAACGAATTCGTAAAATTTTCAAAATGGGATTAAACGGGGGTAAAATGTCATCCAAATACCTCTTAAAGAGGTGTTTTCTACAAATCCTTCCAAAAGAGGTACACTTATGTTAGCCCCTAACAATGCTCGCAAAGGAGTTGGCACGGACTTGGTGCAAAATTGTAAACAGACATAGTGCACGCAGTACCCTATGAATGCGTTGGTTCAAAAAGACTAGGAGGTTGGCCAATGTAAACCAATGTTGGGCGAGGACCAAAAGTTCTTAGCAAAACGTCCGCGTGATGGTGCTAAGTTGGAGTGACTTAGCAAGGATTTGGGCATCCAAAAACACCAAAGGAGTCAACCGTGGGATGAGTCCATTGTCGGCTCCATTATGGCACCTCAGACATATTGACGTCTGTTGGTCACACTTGAGTTTTTTTACATAAAATATTATAAGAAAGATACCCCTCCTTCCAACCCTCGGGGTTACAAAGTACCTAGGCGTGCTAAGGGGCGTCAATACACCAAGTACAGTGTAAGGCACGACTTACACATGGTGGGAACCTTAAGGATAAGCTTACCCAAAAATATCGGGGTAAAACGTAAAAGTCGAGACACGACCGCGTCAGCCGACAAGAGCGTCATGGGACAGCGCCAACAAGCATTGGGCATCTCTTAAATTAAAGCTTAAGGTAATCCTAGGTACGATGCAAAGTATCGGTGCCATGAGCATGGCATGACCCCGAGCAAGACCTTGCCACATGGTCAAGGCAACAAGTGTCAACATGCGTTGGACATGCATCGGTAGAATGGGGCATCGTTTAGAAATGCTAGTAAGCATTGGACGGCATTGGAACGAGGTGTTGGGCAATGTCAACAAAATGGACGTCATTGGGCCATGTTGGTGTTCATTGGCAGTGTTGGCACGAGGTCATGCAAGGCAATCCTAGACGCGGTGCTAAGACTGGATTTCATGGGCACAAATACAACCAAGGGAAGACCTTGGCGCGAGATCAAGGCAAGGCAAGCAAAATGTGGGTGCAACACCACATTCTAATCAGAGTCGTTCGAACAACGTGACAGACCGTTGAGGTGTAACAGTGCGTTCTGGTAAAAGACATACATGCGGCATGACAAGTCGTTGGGGCACAACGGCGCAACGAATGTGCAAAGGGAAGGATGCAAGGTCAATTTGACAGCTCAGTGTTGTTGGTGCTTAGCTAGTGTGTGCGAAATAGCTAGATAAGGGCAATGGAACAAGTCTTTGGCATGGGCGGCAATTACTAATTTAGGCTGCAACTGTCCTAAACTCCTAGACACACATGTCCAACGGTTCCAACCCATGGTCCCTAACAATTAGGGGTGTCAATTGCCACATTCTAGTATAAACTGCAGAACTGTGTACCAAAATTCAGTATGGAATACTGTTCCTGCAACCCTTAACCCCGAATAGTGTGTTTTTCTTATTTTGGCTGAGTAATAAAACGAGGTTGGCTTTGACTATAATTTTGTGCATCTCATACTATTTTCTTGGTGCATTTGAGTGCGTTGGGTTGCATTGACATCGTTGTTTTCTAGGAACAGTAGCGCAACTGACTCGCTGATGAGCAATCAGGCCATCACACAAGTGCAAAAATGTCAAATTCGAATTAACCTTGTGACAGTGGATATCAGAGCAAGCAGGCCGTGAATGGCCTCTACATTAAGTGTAAACAAACGTTTGGAAGTGTTGGAAGATTATGTAGGTGCACCCACGAAAAGTACTGAGAGGAGTCTGTCTGCTCAGTGTGCTGAGATATGGGCGGAGATCACCAACGGCAAAATCTTGTATGAAGAATTCTGCAGTGACACTACTACCAGAACTAAAAACATGTCTGAAGACATGATTGTGATAACCGACGCATGAAAGATGAACCTTAGACTACTGAGAAGAATCTTCTTGCGTTGTTGAAGAAAATCGTTGTTAGGCAAGGCGCGTTGAAGGACGGTCCAGCGCGGGTGAAAGTGCTGGATCCAAAGGCATTTTCAGGCACGCAGAGCAAAGAGCCAAGGAACTGGGAGAATTTCATGTGACAAAGATATTTTCGAATTGCTCATGTTCCAAAATATGAACAAGTATCTATGTCAAGTACGTACATGGCCGATGATGCCAAGCTGTGGTGGAAGACACGTGTGGAGAGACGTCATCTGACTTGAAAAAGGAATTGAGAGAGCAATTACTTCCCACGAACTCGAGTTGGGTGACTCAAGACCAATTACGCAAACTCAGGCACATTAATTTTGTGCATGAGTATGTTAAGGAATTAACTTCCTTGATGTTGTACATGATGAACATGTCGGAGGAAGACAAGCTCTTCAATTTCACTTTTGGCTTTACAAACTTGGGCGTAGGCAAAATTGAAGTAGCGCCGTAAATTGTTGTGGCAACAACAGACAACCTTATCGACTACAATTTGATGAAGGATAGCACCAGTTCCAACCAGAGATTCAAAGACGGGCGCAAAAGGTAAAGAGAAAGAGAATTTTGGAGGAATGAAGGTGTAAGGGCACGAAAGCTCCTATTTCTGAGGGTTCCTTATCAAAATTTCAATCCAAGACTATCCAAAGAAAGAAAAGTTGACATCACTGGTTCGGAAAAAATCAGAGGATGAAAGCTTCTAATCTGAGGAGGCACATATCAAAAAAATGGTGCTGGTGGATGGCAATCAAACCGGGAGCGATCTAAAATTAGCTAAGAAACTGATTAGGGACGTGGGGTTCCAGGAACCACTTTAGTCCTTACATTATGTGGAGCAAAATCACCAGAGGTGGATAGTGATTAAGAGGTTTCCATGCGAAGATGTCGTGGAAGCAAATGGGTTAAAAGGCGTTTAGTCCGGTCGCAATAGCATTTTGCGGCAAAGGCATTGTAACGAGCTTCAAAGTGTTGAAGACAAGTGCGGGCAAATTCACGATGCCTGTGCCAGCAAACTTGGCACATGTGGTTGCCAAAATCAGATGGTCGAAGTAAGGGTCAATCTAACTAGAGAAAACAGGGTTTGATCTTCTTAATTCCAATTTAATTTAACTTTCTGAACAACAGTTCATGATCTTAAGCTTCTTATATTTCACACGCATTGATTAGCAAACATATTTAATACTCATTTCTTTTATATTTGGGCAATTTACAAATTTAGTCCTCCTATTTGTAACGTGTTTTCTATGTGACCTTTTGATTTTATTTTTTTCAATGTGATAGCCCTTCTATTTGCACATGATTTTTTATGTGGCCCTTCTATTAAAAATAGAGGTTAACTTTGACAGATTTTCATCATGTGACTTGCTAGTAGAGCGTAAAAACGTCACTACTTTCACCGCAAGTGTACGGGTCAAGTTTTAGTATAGATTGAGAAGAGTAAGAGTTGTCGTATCCACAGAGATTGATGTAGATTATCGTGAAGTACCGTAATTGTCATAACCTAACTTTATTTAAGCGATAAAAATGTAGTTTTTATAAATAATATACTAAATTAATTAATTGTACTAATTAACCTAATATACTAATGTTGTGGTATGACGTTTATGGGAAATTATTGCCTAGGGATTAAATTAGTTCACTTAAACGTGTTCGTTTCAATCTAGTTTACATTAACGGCGTTCATCCTATCCGACAATCTCGATATCGAAATCTCATTCACTACCTCTCCCGAGTGCAAAGTGAATGAATATGTGACTTCGCATCAACGCCGAAATCCCCCTCGAGCATCTATACAACACTTGGTCACATGATTCTTGCCGTCACGGATTGCACACTTTCTAACTCCTTCCCGGGTTATTAGATCGTCACGTTGTGTTTAAACCCTAATCCGAATCCGGGGTTACCTCTCCCGAGTGTCAAACCCCGTATACTCAATATATCATAACAAGCATATAAACGTGGAATAACGGTAAACACAATCGAATAAACACGAACAACTTAACGAAACATAGATTTTATATAAACAACATTTTTGTGAAGTACATCAAGCCCTAGACAATATATGTTTAGCTACACATGGTCGTAGCCCTAAATACGACTAAATACAAGCTAAACATATAAAAACATTCAACCAATCTAGGAGAGAAACGAGGAAACTAGCCGTTATCCAAAGATCCGTCGCTAAAACTACTCCGAGAACGCTTCCTCCTTCTTCACGTTGTGATCATCTATTGGTCGAATGGCCTTGGAGATCTCAAGACTCCTGAAAACGTCTACCTTCGTTTGGGGAGAAGAGAGACCATATTTATAGGATTCAAAATATCTCAAAATATCCTAAAATGTCAGGCGTTGACCGCTGCAACGGTGGATAGGTCAGTAGGATTCTAACGGGTGACCGCTGCAACGGTGGAGCTCTCTGCATTTTGACCGCTGCAACAATGGCCTAACTGCTGCAACGGTGGAGCTTTCAGCAACTCTTTCACCGCTGCAGCGGTGGATGCAGGCTTTGAATTTGGCCTTTTTGCTCGTTTTCTCCACCGTTCTTCCACCGCTTTAATTGTTTATGGACCATTTTAGTCCCTTTTCACCCCAAATACTTAATTTAAGACAAAATAAATAAAAACGTATTAAAACATAATAAAACGCTATAAAAATACTCGAAAACTACCAAAACCGGCTTGAGAATAAATAGATAAATTACACCTATCACTTTCACATGCAATCTTTTAGGGGTAAAAACATAATTCTTTTCTTTTCATTTTTTTCGTTTTTCTTGACTTTATCTCTTTCTTCTTCTTCTCTCTTTTAATGAGAGAGAAGTTTATATTTTAGAGAGAAAGAGAGAGATACTGGAGTTAGCCCCAAACAATGCTGGCAAACGAGTTGGCACAGATTTGGTGCAAAATTGTAACTGGATGTGCACGCGACAGCCTATAAAGGCATTGGTTCAAAAAGACATAGGTTGGACGATGTAAACGAATGTTGGGCAATGACCCCATACAGGCGTTGGCAAAAGATGTAACGCAATCTTAGGAGCAGTGCTAGGATTGGTTTTTATGGGCACGACATGAAACTAAGGGAAGACTTTGGCATGGGATCAAGGGAATTTACAAATTGTTGGGGTACAACGGTGCGTTCTGGTAAGACATGCATGCTGCATGACAAGTTAATAGGGCACAACGAAGGTACAACAGGATTGGCGCAAGGTCACTTAGACAGCTCGATGATGTTGGTGTTTAGCTAGTATGTGCAAAAATAGCTAGGAAAGGCACTTGGGGCATGTGCCTGGCATGCGGAGGGGGTTACTGATTCTGCACAAATTTGGCTAAGTAACTGCTCTACACTCCTGGCTAAACGCTTGTCCAACAATTCCAACCCATGTCCCTAGCAGTTAGAGGTGTCAACCGCCATCTTCTTGCATAAATTTCAGAATTGTGCACCAGGGTTCACTCCAAAGTATTGTTCCTGCAACCCATAACAGGAATAGTGTCTTTTCCTTATTTGGACTGAGTGATAAAATGCGATAGGCTTCGATTTTAATTTGGTTTATTTCATATTGTTTTCAAGGTGCGTTTGAGTGTGTCGAGTTGCCTCGACATCATTGTTGTCTAGTAACAATAGCGTGGCTTGGCAGACTGATTAGTGAGCAATCATCATAGGTGTGAAAATTTCAAATTCGAAATTAACCTGTGACAACCTTCATCTTAATGTGAAACTATTTCAATAAAATTTTAGTTCTAAAAATATACTCAAACAACGAATTTGCAAATAATAGAATTTTAAAATTCAACATTACAAAATCTCATCATTTCTAAATCCCATGAATTTATTAAATTGCTCGTCCAAACACACTTTATTGTTCTCCAAGTAGTTGGACATAACAGATATAACTATAATGTTCAAAAAGGTAATTAAAACACAATTAAATTGAAAATCACTTGTTTAGAATTTTGGAACGAAGTCATTTTATATGAACTGATCACGTCATTTATTTAGTAACAAACTAACAATTGTTTCCATTGTTCAACTTAAGAACCAGTAGACGTGAAGAAACTGAATGTCACGCCACAATGAAAATTGATGAATGTTCCCCTCTCAGAAAGAAAATTTTATGTGATAAATCATACTATATGAATTGAAACAAAGTAACAAACTTCACATCGCTTAAAACTGCAGTTGATAGTATTCTTTTGGTGGCAATGGCAAAAGGATACCAGAACAGCAATCAAATGAACAAATTATTTTAGTTAATATATTAACTATTCTAATTGGATATACAAAATATATTTATGCCAATCATCATGTCATATCACCAATATATTCTTGATTTTGGACACTAGGATGAACCTCACAGAAGGAAGAACAGTAGAAAATAACATTAGCAACGATTAACTTTAGCCCGTTACATGCATTTTTTTTTTTTTTTTTTCAATCAAAGTGAATGGTTATTTTTTTTTTTTTTACATTTTTTTTTTTTTTTTTTTTTTTGAGTAGCAAAAGAAATGAAATTCAGTTCAAAACAAAGTTAAAACCATACAGTAGTAATAACAAATAATTTTTTTGTTTGAAAGTTTTTTATATGTTTTAAAGAATTAGTCCAAAACAAAATTCTAAATTTCAAATTAGTTTACCATTGAATTGAAGAAGATATCATTAACCAATGTTCGTAAACAGTTAAAATCTTGCAAGAAAATTAACTCAAAAATCCTATGGTGCATTGCGTCTTTTAATGTTTGGAAACAAATTTCCCTGTTAACGATTCATGAGTGAGAGAGAGAGAGAGAAAGACTTCTTTGGCTCAACAAAGATATATATATTCACTTAGAGCATGCATATGAACATGTTGCACTGGTATTCAGTTTTTTAAGAAGTCAAAGATAAAAACCTGTTACCTGTAGGTATGTTATAGCTCGACGAAGATCACCTTGTGAGATAGAACTTAAGGTTGAAAGAGCCTATCATCAAACACAAAATATAGCATCAATATCAATTGTAAAAAGTCACTTCAACCAGCAACCAATAGTTCCAGTCTTCCAGTAACAAGAATCAAGGAAGCAAATCAAACCTCTGAATCAAGATTGAGGCCTTCCTCTTTGCATATGTATAGTATACGATTGCTCATGATTTCTTCTGTAAGTGGCTTGAATCTGAACTTGGCACATCTTGAAGCAAGTGGCTCTATGATTCTACAAGTAACATAATAATGCAAATCATAAAAAACTCAAAACTTAAACTCATTAAGATTTTATGGTAAAACCACAAAAAGAAAAACCATCTCTAAGAGGAATCATAAATCACAAAAAATTAAGTACGGATAGATACAGTCAAGGGGTGGTCTACTTGCATGGATTAAAAGAGAAACTTCATTATATACATATAGAAAGAAAAAGAGAATATGAAAAGGATATCCAAATAGGAACCTGCTGATGTAATTACAAATGAAAAAGAATCTTGTTACTTTCGAGTAAGTCTCCATTGTACGACGCAAGGCATTCTGCACAACAACTTAAAAAGAGAGATGTTACATTCATACTAGGATTAGGAAGACATGGCTTAGTGTATAGTAGCAATCAGTGTTTTAAAAGGCGAGGGTGTATGCTCCAAGGCATTGGGGCGTATGCCTCATGATTTCTTAAAATATTTAAATATACTATAAAAAAAATTAAAATACAACAATTTAACTGGATTAGTAATTGTTGCTCCAATATTAAATGAATAAAATTATATGGTTGAGTTTATTTACCCATAGGATAATGCCAAATCCTAAAAACACGTGACATGGTAAAAATTAAAAAATGAATTAGATAACTTTCTTCTAAAGCCTAAATTCAATGGGCAAAAGTGCAAAAAAGATCCTTTTAGGCCTTGCGTACTCCAAGACGGGAAAAAAATGTATGCCTGTAAGGGCTAGTGCCTTTCTCATGAGGCGTAAGGCATTTTTGAATAGCTCCACCTCCAAGCAAGCCCCAGGCTAGTCCAAGCACTGCCTTTTAAAACACTCATAGCAATAGAAAGACTTGCCTGAGCATCTTCAGTCATTGAATCAGCCTCGTCCAGGATGATAATCTTGTAAGGTGGGCAAGGAAAACCACTGAAGCACAAATGATAAATTCCAAATCAACAAGAAATTGCATATAATTAAATATTGGGCAACGGAATAAAACAAACTGATTGTATTTTTCGAGAGAAAAATATACCCTTGACGACCTGAACCGACAGCAACTGCGGCAAAGTTCTTTATTTTTGTGCGAACAACATTGATCCCGCGGTCATCGCTAGCATTAAGCTCCAGCACCCTTGACTTGTAAAGTTCAGGTCTGTCAAAGAAGATGTTTAACTCAGCGGAAGCAAACCCAGTTCACACCAAGATGTTTAGGAAAAAATTACTATTGCGCTTTGTGCCTAATAATTGTAGAAAACGACTTTCATCAAGAATGTGCTATTCTTTATTACATGCCAAAAACCCTTCAACCATGTAGTAAAACCTCCAACCTTCATAATGGCCTTATCTCTTGCTTTGCATTTCTGGACATCAAATTTTGTCAGCAATTGTCTGTTTCTTAAAGTTATTCTCCATCATTTCGAATGTGATTACTATCTAAAAGTATGATAACGACTAAATACTCAAGGCAAACAAGCTACAACAAGCTTTTGAAAAGATAATGTCATAAGAGTCATAACATACCAAATCCATGCTACTCGGTAACAAGGAAGAAGAATACACTATCAACAAGCAAAAAATTAAGCATGTACCCAAAAAGCTGATGGGCAATGGCAAGAGCAGTTGTGGTTTTCCCCGTGCCGGGTGGGCCATAAAACAGCATATGTGGACACTGCAATAACAAGAGAACAAATAAAATCAAAACAATGGGTAAGACAATTCCAGGACTACTTCATTCCCTATACAATTTTGACCCGTTGCAGAACAAAAAACAACTTTTTCTCTACTTAAAAAGCATGGAATAATGACCAGCTAGCTTCAGCTCAAGATCACTCATGTGCTACGCACGTGCATTTGTTAATTTGGTTGATATGAAAGTTAGTTAGCACACGTAATTGTTTGTTGGCTGAGAATTAGTAGATGGATGGTTCTAGAATTCCTTCTATGTTCTATATACATGATGTATCACCTCTAAGTTACATTACATGATTGTACTCTACGCCTTAAGATGAATACAATTTTCTCCCATTCTTCCTCATCCATCTGTTCTTCATATTTCATGATATCAGAGCAGATTTACACTCCCGTCTAAATTTTATTTGATTATGCTTCACTTCGGGTTTGTGGTTTGTTGATTGGACTACAAGACATCCAAGCCTGAGGAAGGTTCGTCATCGCGTCTTAACTACCAGTAGGTTCATCTCTCTAATACATATCAATCTAGATTTAACAAATTATGGAATCTGGAGGCCTGAACTACAAAGTGTACCTGATGGTCATGATATGCTAGAGCTTGTTTATGGTAAGAGACCTTGTCCAATAATGTATGGAGACAAATCGATAAGTTGAAGATTTGTATTATAGCCACCCTTTCTGCTTCAGTTTTGCCTTTAGTAGTAAATCTAACTCATGCAAATGAAGTTTGGGAAACACTTGAACACAAGTACACCACTCTTTCCAAACACATTCATCAGTCAAAACATCAATTGGACCACCTTCTAAGGGAAATCAGACCATGGTTCAATACCTAGATCAAATTAAGAAAATCTCAGATAGCTTAACAATGGTTACTACTTAAGTAACAGAAGAGGACATTGTTTACTATGCATTAGATGGTTTACCTCAAGAATATGACACTTCAAAGATCTACATTAGAGCAAAGGAGGAGCCAGTCACAGTGAATTCATTGAATTCCTTGCTTTTTTCTGAAGAAGTTCATGTACTCAAACAAGCAAAACGTCAGAATCTTCCAAGTCATTTACATCATTTCAAGGCTTCAAGAACAGTAACAATGGAGGAAGATGTGGTCAAAGAGGAAGAGGATATAATAGAGGAGGAAGAGGATCAAATCAAGAGGTAGCAGACATTCTGGAAACAATTTTGGAAATCGGCAGTATGCTCAACAACGCCCCTCGGTGATCTGCCAAATTTGAGGAAATCCAAACCACTCTGCTTTAGACTGCTGGTAGAGAATTGATGATGCTTACCAAAGTTCCAAGAAACAAACTTACCCTAATCTTGGGCTGATGGAACATTCTACAACTAGCTGTGTTGGGTAACGGGACGCGTGTGGGTTGGCTAGTGGCCCTGCCCATCATCTAGGTTCTGAGTCAGTACTCCCACAGTTAGCATAACTAATTGTTTGTTAGATGAGAATTAGCCGACTGTTGATATATTGTTCTAGAATTCCTTCTTTGTTCTATTATATGATGTATCACACTCAGTATATTCGCGTATTGTATTCTACACTTTGAAGATGAACACAATTTGCTCCTTTTCTTCCTCATCTATCTGTTCTTCCTATTTCATGATGGAAACCGTAAAAGGCATTTGGAAATGGACATACAAAGCATATTCTTCGTGTATACAAAAATTAAAAATCAACGGCAACACAAAATATGATGGGAAAATTGAAACTGAAGTGAAGAATCGATTACGTTTGTCGTCTCGAGCGTGTTGGTGAGGACTCGAACCACCTCATCTTGGTGAGCTACATCCTTCACTTGCTTCGGCCGACTGTTGCAAAATTAAAAGGTTGAAAACAACACCATTGAAAAATGCCGAATATAGAATTGAAGCTTTTGCGGAAGATGTGATGGAATGGAACAAGAAATAGAGAAGAAGAAAGAGTGAGTATACTATTTCTCGACCCATGGCTGAGAGCTCTGCAACACCGGCGCCATCTCTCTCTAGAATTCTTTCCCGCTTCTTTTGATGGGGGAAGGGGAAGGAGACAGTGACCACTGATCGGGCTTCCGTTGCAATTCTTCTGGGCTTATGCTACACAGATTGGACCCTGAGGCTCAAAAAGGAGGGTTCATTTGGGCCCATAAACTGAGGGCCTACTTGGTAGTGTTCCCATGCCATCCCACTCCCGTTTCATCCCCAGTGGGATGGGATGGGATGGGATGAAATAGAAATTTTATTACTTAACGAGAGCAGAATCACGTTTAGTAACAACAATTTATTTATTTTTGGATGTAAGAACATAATCGTGTTTAGTAACAATAATTTTTTTTTTTAGAATGTGGGAACAGAATCGCGTTTAATAACGAAATTATCCTAGAAATCAAGAACACTAATTCTAAGAAATCATCGAGAAATCAAGAACGAACCATAAACCACAATCAAGAAATCATCAAGTAATCGAACCCTAAACCCCAATCGAAATGAAAATCCTAAACCCCAATCAAAATCGAAATCTTAAACCTCAATCGAAATTGAAATCCTAATCCTAAATCCCAATCGAAATCGAAATCGATTTCAGTAACGAAATCGAAATCAATTCCAACAACGAAATCGAACCCTAATTTCCAAAGAGAGGTCATGGCGATGGTGAAGACGATGGTGATAAACGAAGAACATAGAAGATGAACGAAATTGATGGTTATGAACGATGGTGATGAACGAAATTGAAATCAATCGATACATTTAACTTCGGTGCCTGAACGAAGCAATGATATTGATTCAACCCAAATCCTAACCCAGCTCTGGCTTCAACGGTGAAGTCGATAGTGATACCGAGACGAGGGCAATGACGAGACGACGATGGAGAGACAATGGAAAGACAAGAGAATACGAATGACGATGGCATACGCAAAGACGACGATGATGGCAGACAATGGTGAGACAAAGAGCTTTGAAGAACAAAAGGAACAAGGACGGCTAAACACAAGAGTTCAAGAAAAAAAAAAGGAATAAAAAAAGACTTATGCGGTTGAGCTTAACAAAAGTTGAACATGGAACTCTTTAACAATTCGAAAAAATCTGAGCGTGTCCTCAAATGAATTTTTTGGGATTGAAAGAAAACAACTTTTTTTTTTTGTTTTTCAACTCCTTAAGTAATATAGGAATCAATCCCAACATTTTGGAATAGGATGAGAATGAAAATAGGTTTACCAAACGCGTTCCAAAAAATTAATCCCAAAAATTTGAGAATGGAATGGGATGAGAACAGTAACCAATGGACCTTCAAATCATCACTAGACCACCGACAATCTCAGGTTTTTATATATACTTGAACAAAAACTTACCAGCGACCTGAGGAGTGTCGAAGCAAACTACACAATTGTGGAGGAATTGTCGCTACCCCGAAGCCGAAGGTCATATATTTGTATAGATCAAGAACATTGTTTACGAGAGAGAGTATAACAAATAACCTCCTCAAGGTTTGTCGAAATTTCAGATAGCCCCTATAGTTTCCAATCATTTACTTTTCAGCTCATATTTTGAATTTACTGTGGGTTCTTTTGGATTGGGAAAATTGGGAAGAATAAAGAGAGGGGAGATAACAAAAAAAAGGGTGCAAAATTAAGAAGGGAGAAGGAGAGACGTCGTGACGACGGTTCACAGTTGGAGAGACGATAGTGGTTCAGGCGTTGGAGCGGTGGTAGTTGATGTGGTAAAAATGTCTGCCTATGTGTAGCATTTAATAGAAGCCAAAAGGTTTTATGGGTTGGGTCGAGATATTGAAAACGGCCCGGAAGAGATGGTCTAATACTCATTGTTGGCCCAAAGAGCTGCCCAAGAGATGGGATAAATTGGGTAGTTACTAAAATTAAACGATTATGTTGATAAATTTGTTTGATGATGTCAATATATGTGTTTTGATAATGTCACAATATGTGTTTTCATGATATCAATATTAGTGATATAATGATGTCACATTGATATTATTAGATACAAATTATATGTTCCAAGGTATATAAAATTGAATCATACCTTAAATGTACTAACCAAAGTAACATCTTAAGTGCAGATATTAAGATTCAATTATTCGTTGCGTGTGCTAACCACTATGGAATTTTAAGTGTAAAATATAGGTATAATATTGATATGAAGAGCACAAGACTTAGGTAAGATTAAGTCTATAAGGTTAAAGATCTATAGGATGTTACTGTTGAAGAGATTATATACCTTGACTCATTAGGATGAACACATACACCGAGAGTACATACATCCATGATATTATGATTTGAGCATAATCATTATTTTATTAAATCATAATACATGTAATTGGATTGCTCAACACATGATTATTCGAAAAATTCACACATTGATCATAATATGCTTAAATTAAAAAAAAAAAAATTTCAATGTGATCATAAAATACATTGCATGCAATACTTGATCCAACATGCTAAAAATGCCTAATATATATTTGTATCATGATATAATATGTTCAATATGAGTTTATACCATGATATATATGACTAGTTTGATCAATACATCCATATATGAATTTTTCATATTTTGATCAATATTCTTAAAATGAGAAAACTTGGTTTTAAATGACTAATCTTATTATCATTGCTCATAATATATTATTATATGCTTGATTAAGATATGTTCATAATATATATATTATATAATCAAGTTGATAACATTGGATTGATGATTAATCGATATTTTTATTATATTGCATGAAAAATTATGTTTTTGCATGAAATCTACTACACCATATGTTTGATCCTATTATATTTCATGCAAATGATTCATATGATGATATATATATGTATAATATGCCTCGTATAAATGGGTCCTACTTGTATTTTTTGGAAGATATGATCGATTTTCTCAGGAACAAAGTTGCAGAATTTCTGGAATCTATTGAGTACACTTGTGCTTAAGAGTCTTCTTTACTTTTACTCTTTAGAGGACAAGTCTCAATGGTCATAAGGACTTTTAAATATATTCTTGGCTGATATTATACTATCTTTGACTATATAAATGAAGGCCAAACAATTGAGATAATTAAGAATCATATACAAAAGCTTACAAGGGTTATAAACCCAAAATCTTCAAGTTCTCATGCTATATTCTTTCGCAATATTATTTTGATTCTTATTCTTACACTTCTTGTGTGATCACTCTTGTGTTTAAAGTCTATTCATATTCTTAGGTTATATTTGTGAGAAACACAAAACACTAGTAAGTCAAAGTATTGTAATCTTTATAGAGAGTGTTTAGAACTCTAAGGTTGATTT
Organism: Eucommia ulmoides; assembly: GCA_016647705.1. Taxonomy (NCBI): domain Eukaryota; kingdom Viridiplantae; phylum Streptophyta; class Magnoliopsida; order Garryales; family Eucommiaceae; genus Eucommia; species Eucommia ulmoides. The sequence continues at coordinate 32,152,715 of CM028336.1, forward strand.
TGTAAGTTAGAATACAAAACCATTTTGAGTATTGTATTGAGATATTGTACTTCATAGAAACATCCACGCAAGAAGATTCTCAACATCACCACATCAAAGATCAACTTGTGAAGAAGTTGAAGAAGACCAAAGGAGACGCCTTTAGTTGTGACGGGTCGATCTCGCTGAAAAGAAGATCAAGTGAAAGGTGTGATCTTCACCCATAAGAAGATTGTGAACGGTTTAATCTTCACCCGTAAGAAGATTGAAAAATTGTGAAAGATTGCTCTTCACCTTTAAGAAGATTGAAAGGTTGTAAACAGTTTGATCTTCACCCGTAAGAAGATTAAGGATTAGTGAATGAGAACTTTCCGTCGGGTATGCAGAGGAGTAGAGTAGGTAAAAAGGTTTTGCCGAACTACCATAAATCTCTTGTGTCTTGTGATTTGATTTTCTATATCCCTTACTCTTCACTTTGATTATTTTGATTTGATTGATTATTCTGCTGCACACACAATCACAAAAATTAACAAGTTTGATTTGAGATTTTAGTAGGAAGATGTTATGAAAAGTTTTTATAGATCCAATTCACCCCCCCTCTTGATCAATCTCTAGGCTAACAGATTAAGTCATTTAAACACAAATAATCAATTACCCCCAATCAATTATTATCTTGTTACATAGTGAAAATGTATTTAATACTAAGTGTAACCTAAACACAAAATATGATATAAAGTAATGCAGTACATAAGAATTTATCCTAGTTCGGCAAACTACTCTTACCTATGTCTAGTCTTTCGAGCTCCACGGAGATTCGTAATTCACAAAATCCCTTGATTCCTTTACCAGGTAGGAATCAAACCCTTACAATTCTCGATTCTTTTCACAGACTCAGAATCAACCTTTACAATACCCTGATTCTTTTCACAAGCTAAAAATTAACCTAACACTCTCTCACTTATCATTTTCATAGGGTTAGGATGAACCTTTACAATTAACTCTTTAATTCAATTACAGGTTGAATCAAAACCTAATTTTTTTCAAGGGAAAAAAATAACCTAACCTTTTTAACTGGACAAAAATCAAACTCTATTTTTTTTCACAAGAAAAAGATCGAAACCTAGTTACTCTGACTAGATATTGTCCCAACGCATCTAATCTTCTCAAACTCACAAATACAAAAAAAAAAACATAAGTTTCTTCTCACAAGAAGCTTCTACTACCTCTATACAGATATACTTAATTAATGGACCGAATAATTATTACATGATAAACACAATGTGAGGCAAATAAAATCTAATTAAATAATAAAGTGGGTAACACAAATTAAGCCCGTAATCAAATAATCAAGCAACAAATCGTTTAAAATATTTTCAGATTTTAAAGTTCAAAACGATGTTCTAACAATCCTAAACCAAGCAATCAATATAAATATGACTTTAAAAAGTAAATAATAAAACTTGGATGGATCTCATCGGGAAAACATCAAAGACAATGATAATATCGTAATTAGAACTCAAATCGGTGACGTTAAATAACAAATGCTTTAAATCAAGAATTTGAATAAAATCTCTCGTAGAAATCTCATAAAAAATCTCGCTCTTATAAAAGCTCAAAACTGATGTTCTTGATGTGTATTATTTCATTCCCGCAAGTCTTATTAAATAGACCTAGAACTAACCCTCCGACGGCTAACTTTTAAAATATGTCTTAAAATGACACTCTAAGCCCATATAATATGTCCTATCAATTTAGGTATTATTCATTTAAAAATACTCATTGAAATACTCATTTAGGTCCATAAAACTTTTCCAATTTGAAATCCATAAGAATAGGAAATATTAAATCATTTAAATTAAGAGAATCTTAAAATACATGGACCAAATCAATAAGGATCACATATTAAGTCATACATATTTGAATATCACTCAAATTCCTCAAATTTCTCTTGAAATCATAAAAAACGGATAGTTTTTTACCAAGAGACCAAATCAACCAAAATATTGATTGAGACAGTCGGTTGACCGACCACTGCCCTTCAGTCGAAATAGAGAGGAAGAAAGAGGGAATATATTATTTCTAGACCATGGTTGAGAGCTCTACAACACCGGCGCCATCTCTCTCTAAAACCCAGATGGTCTCTCTCTATAATTCTTTCCCCCTTCTTTTGATGGGGAAAGGGAAGGAAAAAGTGATAATTGATCAGGCTTCTGGTTGAGAAATTCTTTTGGGTTTATGGTCACGTGCTCACATTCTCGTAGCGACATCTGCCTGTCCGGCGCCCCAACGTGTTCACAGCGCGGGGGCAAAACTGTCTTCTTCATAAGATGCAGATTGGTTTCACCCTACTTTGGGCTTATCAGGAAAGCAGCTTTAACACTCGACCAGTTTGTGCAGAAGAGGCTTAACCCCTTTTCTTTTGTCAGGTTTTTTACCAACGACGTTGTAAGACCCTAATTTGAGCACGTATGTAATTTTAGTTGCATTTTAGAAACATTTAGAAAATAACGGGGTGATATATGTTATTTTCAATTTGAAATAAATATTTTAGAGGTGAATTCATAATTTTAAGAAATATTAAATTTTGGATTGGGTTAAAATGAAAACCTAAAGAAAATTGAGGGGAGGTTAGTGTAATTTGGAAAAAATTAATATATATATATATAGACACACATATGCATGCTGACACGATCAAAAAACCAAAACAGAGGAATGGAATTGACGTGGCGTTGTTTGGGATCAAGAGGAACCACTATATTCATGCATATAAATTCATCCAATGCACTATCATGATCATCAATTCTCAAAAGAAGAAGAAATCCGAGGAAATCAAAAAAGAGAGAGAGAGAGAAGTTGGGTGTGGATTTGGTCGGTAGTGTGCTCCTCCGGCGTGTGTGCGTAGTCTGTTTAGTGTCGGCGTGTACATGACTGTGTGTTTTGCTCGTCGTCGGCGTGTGTGGGTGTGGGTGATCGACGGTGTGTAAGGGTGTGTGATCATCGTTGTTTAGTCACCGGCGTGGGGGTGAGCAACTGTACATATTTGTGTCTGTTCATCCGTGTGTGCGACGGCGGGTGTGTGTGTTTGTTGTCCCTTCTGTCCAGCCGACGGTGTGTATGTGTTCGTCGATTTTGTGCATATGGGGATGGTCGATCGTCAGTCGACGGTGACAGTAAATATGCGTGTGGGTGTTTAGTGATTGCCAACAGTGTATATATATGTGAATGTGTATGTGTGTATGTTCCGTTCATCAGGTGAGAGGGTGTGTGTGGTGTTGATCTCCGGCGTGTGTGTGTGTATATGTGTGACCAGAGTGTTGGTCGCTGGAGTTGGCGAAATGAGATAAAGAAACGGTCGTCTGAAAGTTGAAGCAGAAACCAAAAACGGGAAGAAGACGACTGTCGTCGCAGTGGTGAGATCCATCGCCTCGGCGGTGAGCTTCTGCGTGCAGAACTGTGGTTGCATCACCGCAACGATGAGACCGTCGCCGCGGCGGTGAAGACCTGGGCAGAAAACAGTGAACTTCAACAATTCGTAAAAATGGTAAAATTTCGACCGATTTCTAATTTTGTTAAAAATTGAATTTTTAGCGTTAAAATTTCTGTAATTGTAAAAATTAATAATCGTGACAATAGTAATGTTTACAACTGCTAATTTTAAAAATATTGTACAGTAAATCTTAATGTCGTGAATTGGGGTAAATAGTAATTTTACATAATCAAATTTGAAGAATGGGGAATTTCGTAATTTAGGGCCATGTATTGCATATTAGGGTTGTTTAAAATAAAATAATAATTTAGGCCCTATCGTTATTAGGTTCACAGACGCCAGCGTCCCAGTAAATTTTGAACGTCGGTATTTTTGCAGTGCGGAAAATAAGGTGAGTGTACTGTCTTCTATGTAAAGTTACAAAATTTATTTTCGTATAAATTGTGAAAAATGTGTTTATTTAAAAACGGACGAATTTGTAACTTATATGGATCAAGTGAGTCTTGGTTTAAGAGGAGGAAAATGGTTTTGGATTGAGTGGGTTTTTTTTTAGAGGTGATTTTTGTCCAACTATGCCATAGATTTTTTTCTCGTTAGGCGGGTATGACCTACGAGATGTGGATTTTCTTCTCGTTAGGCGGGTATGATCTACGAGATGTGGATTTTCTTCTCGTTAGGCAGATATAACCTACGAGATGTGAATTTTCTTCATTACTTAAGCGGGTATGGCGTACGAGATGTGAATTTTCTTCTCGTTAGGCGGGTGTGACCTACGAGATGTGGATTTTTTTCTCGTTAGGAGGATATGTCCTACGAGATGTGCATTACCTGTTAGGCAAAGTCCTGCATGGTGGTTTGACCTGTCAGGAGCACAAAACCTGCGGGTGCCGGGTGGTACGGTACCGTTGCAACTCCCGATCGTGAGGAAAAAACGATCCTATGACAAGTAGAAAAGTGGTGTGGGGTGTTTTATTATACGATGAACTGTTTGGATTGATTTGGTTTAGTTATATTATTTTAAAAATAGATTGGCGTCAATATATTATTTTGTTGCACTGGTTGGCTTAGAATACTCGGATTGGGTGTTTTTAAATAAATGAGTTTACTTCAGTGGTGGCAGTGGAACTGGATTTTCAACCGGGTATGTGATTATAAAATATTAGATTTTGAAAGGTAGTATTTATCAATTTTATTTGATCCATTGAATTAAATATTTTTATTACGAAGACAGTACACCGATAAAGATTTTTGGTTTTAGGTGCCGCAAATAGGAGTGGGTCCACTACTGGCACTAGGTAGAATCCGGGAAGTAGTGTCATTTTGGAGGTAGGCCGGTCAAAGGCAAACTGGGAAAGGTTCAACATTTTCTTTTGGTTATTTTTGTTGTATATATTTGGGGCGGGTGTGTCCCATATTTTTGGGAATGAGATTGAGGTATTGTTTTGGTAAAAATATATTAATCGTGGTGCGAGTGTGTCTGGGTATATATATATATATATATATATCGGTGTGTTTAGTTGGTTGGACATGGAGAGTTATGCCGACATCACGCCCGGGGTGGGGTGTTATATTTGTGGTATCAGAGCCTAGGTTATAGGTTCTGTAGACATGTCAGTTTGTCGAGCCAGTGGTGGACCTTGAGTTAACGTGTCGGTAGGTGGGTTCGACACGCTAGTGGTAGTTTTGTTATTAAATTAAATACTGTTGTTTTTCTGGTTGGTTCAGTAGTTCATTAAATTTATTTCAGATAGTGACGATGGAGCGTAAAAACGAGAGCTCTGGGAGTGTGGGACCCTAGAGGCAGGTGGAACCCCAAAGGCAGGAAGATAGGATGCAGGGAAGTTTAGATGCCGTCGAGAGAATTTTGCAGGCTGCTACCCAGTTGACAGAGCAGCAGACGAAAATAATAGAATGTCAAAAGGCCCAAACTAATACTGCTACGTCCCAGAAAATACTTCTGAAAAGATTTAAGGAGCTGGATCCTCCGGGTTTTATAGGAACGGCGGGTCCAGCTGATGCCGAGAACTGGTTGAAAGACGTGGGGCATGTATTTGAGGCCATGGGGATTACTGACGATAGCCAAGTACCTCTTGCCACTTTCTAGCTGAAAGAAGAAGTTGAACATTGGTAGGAAGAGATAAAGAGCTTGATTGCAGTTTCTGGCACGGAGATCACTTGGGATCGTTTTGTTGCGGTGTTCAATGAGAAGTATTTCTCCGAGTCTTATCGGTTCCAGATGGAGGAAGAGTTCATAGTTTTGAAGCAGGGAAAGATGACCGTCCAGCAGTACCAAGTTAGATTCGATACTTTGTCCCATTTTGTTCCTGATCTGGTAAAAACGAAAGAGGCGAAATGCAGGCGATTCCAAAAAGGGCTCAATTTAGAAATCTGTTCCAGGCTAACGTGCAGACAAATTAAGAGTTACGCTGAGTTGGTGAATACGACAAAGTTAGTGGAAATGGATGTTCAGGAAACTGCTGAGAGCCGTGAACAGTACAAAAAGGGGTAGATTTGAGTCGCCTAGTAGATATCCAGGTGGCACTTCTCGGGGAACGGTATCTCGACCGCCAGTTGCTTTGGCCTCATCGTTTGACCAATCCATTAAAAGCCCTTGTTCACGATAGTCATACTCCGGGCGACAACATAATATATCTGGACCGAGTGTCGGCCAGCGAGGGCAGGGGAGGAATCAGCCGTCAAGTCGAGCCGAGACATTTGTATGCTATCAGTGTGGGGCACCGGATCATTTTTCCAGGGACTGTCCCATGGGGGGACCAATATACTTTCGTTGTCATGAGCCGAGTCATATATCTACGAATTGTCTAAAATTTACTGTCACATCTACACCTTCTACAAGTAGTGTGGGTAGTGTTGGCCCTAGCATTACCTAGGGACGTAGTAGGGGATTTGTTGGTAGACCTCCGATGCGGGGTCGTGTTTTTACTACTACTCGACAGGATGCCCAGGCTACTCCAGATATGGTTACAAGTATCATGTCTTTATATGACAGAGATGCACGTGTACTTATTGATCCCGGTTCTATTCATTCATTTATTTCGGCAACCTTCATGATACATATAGGCAAATTTCCTACCTCCTTGCTATATAGTATCATTATCTCTACTCCGGTAGGTAAGTCTGTATTGATAGATGGTGCGTATAAAGACAGTCCACTTCGGATTGGTGATAGAGAGTTATTAGTAGATCTAATACCCCTGAGTATTCATGATTTTGATGTGATACTGGGTATGGATATGCTATCTGGTTATCATGCCACAGTGGATTGTTTTAAAAAGGAAGTTATCTTTCAGGTCTTAGGCGAGCCGGAGTTGATATTTTCGGGGGACAGAATCATTACCCCTGTTAGCTTGATTTCAGTCCTGGAGGCCAAAAAGTTACTAAAGATGGGATGTCAGGGATACCTCGCGCATGTAATTGACACCAGACATAATGAAGTTAAGGTGGCGGATATTCCAATAGTCAGGGATTTTCCCGATATGTTTCGAGAAGAATTTCTAGGGTTACCAGTGGATAGGAAGATAGAATTCACTATCGAGTTACTTCTAAGAACTGCTCCAATATCAATCCCACCCTATCGTATGGCGCCTACCGAGCTGAAAGAATTGAAGATTCAGTTGCAAGATTTGTTAGACCGTGGGTTTATCAGACCAAGTGTTTTTCCATGGGGAGCTCTTGTGTTATTTGTGAAGAAGAAGGACGGTACGTTAAGGATGTGTATCGATTACCGGCAGTTGAATAAGGTGACGGTTCGTAATAAATATCCATTGCCTAGCATTGATAATCTGTTTGACCAACTGTAGAAGGTTAGGGTGTTTTCCAAAATAGATCTTCGATCAGGATATCACTAACTGAAAGTCAGAGACAGTGACGTGGCGAAGACGACATTTCGGATGAGGTATGGGCATTATGAATTCTTTGTTATGCCATTCGGGTTGACGAATGCCCTTGCTGCCTTTATGGATTTGATGAATCAGATCTTCTAACCTTATCTAGATCAGTTTATTATCGTGTTCATTGATGATATACTGATCTATTCGCACAGTAGAGAAGAGTATGTAGAGCATCTTCAGATTGTGTTGCAGATGTTGTGAAAGAAACAATTGTATGCCAAATTCAGTAAATGTGAGTTCTGGTTGGATCGAGTGGTATTCTTGGGGCATGGTATCTCAGCAGATGGTATTCAGGTGGATCCAAAGAAAGTTGAAGCCGTGGTGCAATGGGAGAAGTCGAAAAGTATGACCGAAGTTTGAAGCTTTTTGGGATTAATGGGTTATTATCGTCAATTTGTGCAGGGATTCTCTGTTATAGTTGCCCCGTTGACCCGATTAACCCGCAAAGAATCCAAATTTGAGTGGACTGATAAATGCGAGTAGAGTTTTCAAGAGCTGAAGAATAGACTGATATTTGTACCAATACTCTTCATTTTGATTGAAGGTGGTGGCTTTGTGATCTACAGTGACGCGTCACATCAGGGACTAGGGTGTGTACTGATGCAACATAGTCACGTGATTGCATATGCCTCCCGGCAATTAAAGAATCATGATCGTAATTACTCGATGCTTGATTTGGAATTGGCGGCTATTGTGTTTGTCTTGAAGATTTGGAGACATTACATGTATGGTAAAACTTGTGAGATATACACTGATCACCAGAATTTGAAATACTTATTTACGCAGAAGAAACTAAATCTGAGGTGGAGACGCTGGATAGAATTGATAAAGGACTATGATTGTACTATCCACTATCATCCTTGAAATGTCAATGTTGTAGCGGATGCGTTAAGTCAGAAATCGGCGGGTTCGGTTGCACACGTTCAAGTTGTTCATATCGATCTGTATGCTGAGTTGAGATCTTTACGAGTGCAGTTAGCGGTTGGTCAGACGGCAGCGTTGCTTGCGACTTTGACTTTGAGGCCGACATTGATCGACCGTATTATAGAAGCACAGAAGTCGGACGCCTATTTGGGGAAGATCAGAGGTAAAGTAAAGAGTGGTCACAAAGCTGACTATCATGTCAGAGACAACAATGAGGCCTTGATGGTAGGGAATAGACTATGTGTGCCTGATAATGCCAACTTGAAGAGGGATATCTTGGAGGAAGTGCACAGCTTAGCATATGCTATGCACCCAGGCAGTATTAAAATGTATCGAGATCTGCGAGAACACTATTGGTGGAATGGGATAAAATGGAAAATTGTTGAATTTGTTGCCAGGTGTCTCGTTTGTCAGTAAGTCAAGATCGAGCACCAACGTCCAGGTAGGTTACTGCAGCCTCTACCTATACCAGAGTGGAAATAGGAACATATCATGATGGATTTCATTTCGAGATTACCCCGTACTCAAAAAGGGGCATACTTCCATCTGGGTGATCATTGATAGGTTTACTAAATCTGCTCATTTTCTAGCCGTAAAGACGATGTACTCTGTTGATAAGTATGCCCAATTGTATATTGACAAGATTGTTTGGTTACATGGTACACCAGTTTCTATAGTGTCGGACAGAGATCCGAGATTTATTTCGAAGTTTTGGTCGAGTCTTCAAACTGCTCTAGGTACCAAACTGAAATTCAATACCGCTTGTCATCTGCAAACTGACAGCCAATTAGAGCGTACGATCCAGACGTTGGAGGATATGTTGAGGGATTGTGTTCTGGAACTTCCTAGTAGCTGGGATGATCACTTGACGTTGATAGAATTTGCCTATAATAACAGCTACCATTCCGCGATCTAGATGGCCCCGTATGAAGCATTGTATGGCAGGAGATGCAGAACCCCAGTCTGTTGGACTGAAGTGGGAGAAAGAAAATTGTTGATGCCGGATATCGCCCAAATGATAGCAGACAAAGTAAAGATGATTCAGGAAAGATTGAAGATTACTCAGAGTCGACAGAAGAGTTATGCTGACAAGTGTAGACGGGAGTTGGAATTCGAAGTGGGCGATCATGTATTTTTGCATATATCCACGTGGAAGGGCATAATGAGGTTCAGGAAGAAAGGAAAGCTAAGTTTGAGATATATCGGGCCATACGAGGTCCTAGAACGGGTTGGTGCAACAGTTTGTCGACTAGCCCTACCGCCAGAATTATCCAGACTACACGACGTATTCCATATGTCGATGTTTAGGATATATGTGTCAGATCCTTCACATGTGTTGACTTCTCAGCTAATCGAGTTGGAAAAAGATTTAACATATGTTGAGGAGTCAGTCCAGATCTTAAGTCATAAAGATCAAGTGTTGCGAACGAAAACGATTCCATTAGTGAAAGTGTTATAGCGTAGTCATTCGGTAGAAGAAGCGACGTGAGAGCGAGAGAACGAGATGAGGGACAAATATCCACATTTGTTCGATCAAGGTAACAAAAAATTCGGGACAAAATTTCTTTTAGGAGGGAAGGATTGTAAGACCCTGATTTGAGCACATACGTAATTTTAGTTGCATTTTATAAATATTTAGAAAATAACAGGGTGGTATGTGTTATTTTCAATTTGAAATTAAAATTTTAGGGGTGAATTCATAATTTTAAGAAATATTAAATTTTGGATTGGGTTAACATGAAAACCTAAAAGAAATTGAGAGGAGGTTAGTGAAATTTAGAAAAATATATAAAATATATATATATATATATACACACACACACACATATGCATGCTGACGATCAAAAAACCAAAACAGATGAATGGAATTGATGTGGCGATGTTTGGGATCAAGAGGAACCACTATATTCATACATATAAATTCATCCAATGCACTATCATGATCATCAATTCTCAAAAGAAGAAGAAATCAGAGAAAATCAAGAAATCAAATAAAAGAGAGAGAAAAGTTGGGTGTGGATTTGGTTGGCAGTGTGCTGCTTCAGCGTGTGTGCGTGGTTTGTTCAGTGTCAGCGTGTGCATGACTGTGTGTTTTGCTTGTCGTCGGCGTGTGTAGGTGTGGGTGATCGACGATGTGTGAGGGTGTGCGATCGTCGTTGTCCAGTCGCCGACATGGTTGTAAGCGACTGTACGTGTATGTGTCTGTTCATCCGTGTGTGCGACGGTGGGGGTGGGGGTGTTGTCCCTTCTGTCCAACCGACGGTGTGTGTGTGTATATGTTCGTCGATTTCGTGCATGTGGGGATGGTCGATCATCGGCGGGCGGTGACAGTGAATATACATGTGGGTGTTTTGTGATTGCCGACATTGTATATATGTGTGTGTGTGTGTGTGTATGTTCCGTTCATCAGGTGAGAGGGTGTGTGTGGTGTTGCTCTTCGGCGTGTGTGTGTAACTAGGGTGTGGGTCGCCGGATTCACTGAAAGGAGAGAAAGAAACGGTCGTCTAAAAGTTGAAGCAGAAACCAGAAACGGGAAGAAGACGACCCTCGCCGCAGTGGTGAGATCCATTGCCGTGGCGGTGAGCTTCTGCGTGTAGAACTTCTGTTGCATCGCCACAGCGGTGAGACCGTCGCCGCAACAATGAAGACTTGGGCAGAAAACAGTAAACTTCAACAATTCGTAAAAAGGATAAAATTTCGACTGATTTCTAATTTTGTTAAAAATTAAATTTTTTGCGTTAAAATTTTCGTAACCGTTAAAATTAATAATCGTGACAATAGTAATGTTTACAACTATTAATTCTAAAAATATTATACAGTAAATATTGTACGGTAAATCTTAATGTCGTGAATTGGGGGGTAAATAATGATTTTACATAATCAAATTTGGGGAATGGGGAATTTCGTAATTTAGGGTCATGCATTGCATATTAGGGTTATTTAAAATAAATAATTAATTTAGGCCCTATCGTTATTAGGTTCGCAGGAGCCAGCGTTCCAATAGATTTTGAACGTCAGTATTTTTGCAGTGCGGAAAACGAGGTGAGTGTACTATCTTCTATGTAAATCTACAAAATTTATTTTCGTATAAATTGTAGAAAATGTGTTTATTTAAAAATAGACGAATTTGTAACTTATATGGATCAAGTGAATTTTGGTTTAAGAGGTGGAAAATGGTTTTGGATTGAGTGGGGTTTTTTTTAGAGGTGATTTTTGTCCAACTATGTCATAGATTTTTTTTCTCGTTAGGCGAGTATGACCGACGAGATATGGATTTTCGTCTCGTTAGGCGGATATGACCTACGAGATGTGGATTTTCTTCTCGTTAGGTAGATATAACCTACGAGATGTGAATTTTCTTCTCGTTAGGCGGGTATGACCTACGAGATGTGGATTTTCTTCTCGTTTGGCAGATACGATCTACGAGATGTGGATTTTCTTCTCGTTAAAAGTATGACCTACGAGATGTGGATTTTCTTTTCATTAGGCGAGTGTGACCTACGAGATATAGATTTTCTTCTCATTAGGAGGATATGTCCTGCGAGATGTGGATTACCTGCTAGGCAATGTCCTGCAGTATGGTTTGACCCGTTAGGAGCGCAAAACCTGCAGTGGTACGGTACCGTTGCAACTCTCGATCGTGAGGTAAAAACGATCCTATAGCTAGTAGGATAGTGGTGTGGGGTGTTTTATTATACGATAAACTGCTTGGATTGATTTGGTTTAGTTATATTATTTTAAAAATAGATTGGCGTCAATATATTATTTTGTTGCACTGGTTGGCTTAGAATACTTGGATTTTATGTTTTTAAATATATGAGTTTACTTCAGTGGTGGCAATGGAACTGAATTTTCAACCGGGTATATGATTATAAAATATTAGATTTTGAAAGGTAGTATTTATCAATTTTATTTGATCCATTGAATTAAATGTTTTTATTATGAAAACAGTACACCGATAAAGATTTTTGGTTTCAGGTGCCCTAAATAGGAGTGAGTCCACTACTGGCACTAGGTAAAGTCCTGGAAGTAGTGTCATTTTGGAGGTGGGCCGGTCAAAGGCGAACCGGGGAAGGTTCAACATTTTCTTTTGTTGATTTTTGTTGTATATATTTAGGACGGGTGTGTCCTATATTTTTGGGAATGAGATTGAGATATTGTTTTGGTAAAAATATAATGATCGTGGTGAGAGTGTGTCTGGGTATATATGTGTATATATATATATGGGTGTGTTTGGTTGGTTGGACAGGGAGAGTCATGCCCAACGTCACGCCCGGCCTCGGGTGACGGGCGCCCAGGGTGGAGTGTGACAGACATAGTCTCCGTACTTAACTGGGTTGGTATATCTTGATTCCGAAAGGACAACTACTTATGTTGACGCCTACCTGGCATGGAATCGCATACGAGTGCTACAACTTATTTATCAAACCATCTTATCAATACGCAACCTGTGACATTATGCTCCAAAGATTGGGTTTGAGGCTCAAAAAGGAGGTTTTTTTTGGGCCCATAAAATAAGCGTTCAGACCATCATATTCAGAACCCAAAGGCTTTCTATGCACAAAATAATCTTTTGCAGTTAATTACACCGCTTTCCCCTAAAGTTTAGCTAGTTTCATCTAGGTCTATTATAGTTTAAATATTTTAATTAAGTTCTCAATGTTTCAGAACTCGTTCGTTTTGGTCCCTGGGAGACTCTTCTTTTGTTTACACAATAACCCAATTAAGCAGGCGCAAATAACATAAGGGATTAAATTTGAATATTTAAAACTTTAAGGAGAAAACAAAATATTTTTTAATAAATTAGAGACTTGATAAACGAAAATCTTACCCACAATTAAAATTTTCAGTTTATGAACCTAAAATTTTCAGACGATGGACTATTATTAATTTTTTTCACTTAAGGGGCTTAGTCCTTTTTCTTCTTCTTTTTTTTTTTTTTTTACCTATCCTCAGCAGACTTAACTTTTCCTCAGCAGATCGGTTTCCATTTTCACTTGAGAGAAAAAATTGCAATTGATTTGTTTAATTTTTTCAATTTTTTTTTTGTTGAACTCTATATTATTGTCTTGACCAAATATATATATATATTATTGTTGATTTGTAATAATTTATATATTTGAATTTTTTTTATTGGTGTTATTATTTTATTGTTTTGTTCTCAATTTTTTTTTGTATTATCTTGATTTTATTTTTTGAATTTTAAAGGATACTAACGTAATTTAAATAATTCTCAATCTTTTACTTTTTTAACAGATAAAAAGAATTCAACACTTAAAAGATAATACTTAATTTTTTTAATTTTATCAAATAAATTTATAATATTTTTAGCAATTAAAATTCAACCCTTAAAATTTTCAACACTTCAAATTTAAGGGTTATCAAACAAAACTAACCCTAACTTTTTTTTCCCCCAATAAACATTAACAATCTTGACAGTTTGGAATCATAACTCACAATTTAAATAAAAAAATTATAAAAGAGTTGATTAAGTTTAACTTTAATTTTTATTTGATTGACCATTAAAAACTTTTTTTTTACACCTTTAATACCTCCCACACTTCTTTTAACGTAGGCTTAACTGGTTTTCTCCATGGTGTTTTTGATATTTTATTCATTTGAAGAAAAAAAAAAAGAATTGTTAGGGTTTTGGGTCAGAGCTGAAAGTGAAAACCCTGTGAGCCTAGACATTTCTCTTAACACGTGTTCTAGTTGTACCTCTTACTCGGCCCAACTCGCCGCGTGAACAACCGAGTCTCCTGTAAAGTCGTGATTATAGAATTACCATTAGCCAATTAGTCAAACGACACAGAACTATTTTTATCAAATACAAACATTCTTTACAGAAAAAAAGAACAAACATTATTTTGACGTTAAAATTTGGATAAAATTCAATGACATCACTGTCATTTGTATAATATTTTGAACCAAATGATTTTATTTGATCAATTTATCTTCCTGCTATTTAAAATCTTTTAAATAAATGAAAAAAATTATTCAAATATGACCATAAAAATCATGTAAAAATAATAAATTTCCACCAATTTTATAGGAAAAAAAATTTCCTTAATAGATTTTTTCGTAAATTAATCAATTACATATGTGTGTGTATGTGCGCACGCGTGTGTGTATAAAAGTAATTTTTATAAAATAAAATTTAAAACTTTTAGGGGTCTAATGTACTTAAATTTGAAAATTTATTTTAAAATACTCTAATAATTAGGTGATTACTTTTTATTTTTTGTATATATAAAATTCTAGTAGAAAATTCCTGATGGGCGTCAAATAATTACAAAAAGAAAACATGAAAGAAAATGCAACGAAAAAATAATTTTTTAAAGATTACTTAACAAATAAGAAAATGCATAAATATTAATATGTATTAGTATTAAATAATTATAATTGATAATATAATAATAAGATTAAAATAATTTTTAACTCATTACTTTCAAAATAAAAGGAAATAAGAAAGGAAGGGATGTGCTTAAAATTTGGTCCCCATGTTTTCTCTCTCAACATTATTTGACCCAAGACCTTAAAATTTGGTACGGGTATATAATTGGTCCTCATATTTTACATCTCAACATTATTCCGGCAAAGTCACTTGCTTCGTCCTTGAGCTTTGAACAAGTTGCAAAATAGGAGGTTCATGTTAGCTTCTCACCAAATCGTTTGAGTGCATGTAAGAAACAACAATGAAATGATAAAAAAAAATATTTTTTTTTGGTTAATATAATTTATTCATATTACAAAAATAAATTAAAAATTCTATTATCAAATGTATTTTACTGTGTTAAAAAAATTGAGCTGATTATGTTGAAATTGAAACTATGATGACGCTACTAAACAGGTACAGAAATCTTCAAGTGCATTTTATATAGACAACAAACTAGAGAAAGCAGTGGCTGAAACTTTAAATTGAAACAAAAGTTGAAAATTTTGAACTACATATGCTAAAATTGAAACTATGAACACCTTTTGGAAACTTTAAGGGTACGAAGTGTAATTTCTTACATTATAAAGAAAGTTTGAACCAAATATGTTGAAATTGAAACTATGAAGTCCAATTAGACAAGTATGTTAAGGGTGAAAAGTGTAATATTTTGATAGAAGAAGAAGCAGTGGCTAGAACTTGTGCTTGCACTGACCCATCACTTGAGAGAAGTAATAGAGTGCGACGCGGGAGGCGAGGCCAATAATGGTAGACGGCCAAAGTTGACCGATGATAGAACTGAACATGTGGACCCCACCCTCCCACAATCGTTGACTCTTCTCAGATCGTCCAAAGTGCCGTGGAGCCAACATAATATTTGGTCGGTTTTTGATGGAGTGTGGACCTAAAATCATTGCTCAACACCAATATATCATTTTTATTTATTTCTGTTTCTTAAAATTATTAATTTATTTATTTCTGTTCGTTACAAATTATGGTACAATTCATTTAATATATTTTCTGTTTTTCAAAATAACACTAACCTCAATTATCAATTCTTTATCCAAATATCACCAATTTTATTCTACTAATTGTCAATTTTTATGATAAGATTTAAAAACAAATGTTAGGATAGGGTGTTCACATCCATCATTTGAGAGTGTTCAAATCACTATACAAGTTAAAAAATTACTCTACTTAATATCATATTATTTTAATTTTGAACCTACTAACATGGTTTTGAGAGCTAATTATTCCAGACTCTATTTCTATTGAAATTCCGCAATCCAAAAATCATTTTTTTCTTCGCCACCATCGTTGCCATCACATAACTCCATCGTTCACCCATCCAAACCTAATTTCAAACCAGCTACCTGCTTGTGTTGAAACGTTGAGTCCAACGCCGCCGTCGAAAAGGTCAATGGTCAATTTACAAGCCACCAGAAACCACCGCACCATCGTCTTTGTTGTTGAACCGTCCAAGATCCACATTTGATTGTACATCACCAATTATTCCTTGTTTTCACGTCACTAGACACCTCATTTGCCATGTTATTCGATACGTCGTCCGAAAGTTGTGCCTACTGTTTTTCCATATCAATAACTTTTGTTAGCTTAATAACGCATGTCAGCCTCCTCTGCCACATAACCGGTTCGAGGACCTCTATTTCCTTCGACTGGTTCAACCTGTTTTTGACCGACTTTTTACCAGGTTGGACTAGTTCCTAGAATTTTTGGACCTCCTGAGTTTGTGTCCGGAGTCAATTTTATTATTTGAGGTCAAATAGTATAGTTTCTCTTATTCACGTAGTTTCTAACTCAGTTCACCCTCAGACACTATGTGTTTTTTTTGCACCCATGGAGATATTAGACTTACCACATGTTGTTACCAATGTTCTTGATGAGTTAAACTACATCTTGTAGGCTCAAAAGATGTCTGCCTTCTTGCAAGGCCGAAAACTGTGGCATATTGTGAATGAGAGCATTAAAGTGGCCATCAGAGTAAATAAAGAAGATGCTGAAAAATTTGTAGAGCATCTAGAAAACTGAGATAGCAAAAATCATCCATCCGCACATGGTTCTGTTCCATTATAATTCCATCTATCAAAATTTAGTTTAGTTGATTCAAGATGACCAATGAAGTTTGCGATCTCCTTGCCCACCGCTACAACAAGGCCGATCTTTCACATCACTGTCAGTTTTTTTCCACCCTTCACAATAAGTGCCAAGAACTTGGACAATCCATCAACAATTTCTTGTCTCATATGAATGTTGTGTAGGATTAGTTGGCTCTCTCTGAGCCAAAATGGGAACATCCTGAGGATGTCGTTCTCTACACAAGCTACCAAAATAAAATGCTTCTAATGTAGTTCCTAATGGCTCTCAAGTTTTAATCTAACACATACCTTTAAGTGCAATCCCGGTTTGTACAAATGATTTGATTACGAGAGAATAACAAGAAAATAAGACGATTGTATTGGTGTGTGAAAGTTACTCTCAAAATGATAGTTAAGTGTTTCATGTTTAACTAATGAAAATTTACTAATACAATTTTTTTTCTTCTTAATTAGCACATCGCGCTGGTCTAAAACTAGTGGTTTTAAAGTTGGGGCCTCCTAATATGGTATTAGAGTTAAGATTATGAAAATTTGCATTTATTTCACAGTCAAATATTTCGTACAAATCAGAGGTTGCACATTTCTCATAATTTCCTCGTAATTAAATCACGCATAAAGCAAGAATTACAATTAAAAGCACGTGTTAGATTCATATACTATCTCAATCACTTGAGAGTTCTTTTCACACGTATCAATACAATTGTCTTACATGAAAATAATGCATAAATCAAAACCATCCCTTCCAATTGCAATTCAAGAGTGGTGGTTTGATTAACGGGTGCATGAATTTAATTTTTCTTTAAATAAAAAATAATATAATATTAATTTTTATATGTGGAGTTCTTTTTGCCCTTCAACTTTGAGAAAAAGAGAAAATATTTAAATTAAATTATCTTTGTTTAAAATCACTAGACATAAAATTATTGCCTCTCTACTTGAGGTGCTCTAGGACTTAGAAATTATCCACGGTTCCCTCTTGAAGAAGCAATGCATAAATAATTATCAAAAACAAAAACAAAAACAAAATACATACGCAAGATTAGCCATGGATGTGGTAGTTATTGGCGCGTAGCTAGCAACTCCTTATATAAAAAGCATTTTCTTTTGTCAACATATAAAACTAAGGTGACGTCTGCAATAAAAACTTTTCGCCACATAGTCAACTTACGTGACTTCTGGATCTCCCCAATGAAATAATCTTCATTGTAATTATTATACAATTGTATGTACAATTTTGCAAATTGTCCTCCCCGAAGTTACTTTTTGTCCTGAAATTGTAACATAATTCAAAAAGAAATAGACATATTAATGATTTGATTAGCATATAATTTTGTAAAATTTAAGGCCTAACCATTTCCATCCCATTCCGTTCCCAGATTTTTGGGAATTCTGTTTGGGAATAGCGTTTGGTAATTTTTGTTTCCGTTTCTATTTCATTCCCATTTGAGAATTGTGCCCACTTTTTTCTTAAGAAATGAGAAACAAAAAAAAGTTGTTTCTCATTATTCCCATTCCATTCCCAAAACCCATGATAACTATTTACCTACCGGCCGGCCACCGTCCGCCGACCGCCGCCGGCCACCGTCCGCCGCCGCCGACCGCCGCCGGCCATCTCCGGCGACCGTCGCCGGTCACCGTCCGGCCGGAATTTTTCCGGCCACTTCCGGCAGTCGCCGGCGACGGCGCCACCGCCGTCCGGTCATCGCCGGCGGGGGCACCGCTGTCTCCGACGTCGGAGAACCGTCGCCGGCCGTTTCCGGCCGGCCGGCGACGGCGCCGCCGGAGCACCGCCGGCCGGCCGGCGACGGCGCCACCGCCGGCCGGCCAAAACTGAAAAGAGAAAAAAAAAAAAGAAGGGATTTTAGGATAAAATCGTTACCAAACACAATTCCCTTCCCAAAACAAAAAAAAAATTATCGTTACCAAACGCAATTCTACTCCCAAAAAGAAAACAAAATTCCCATCCCATCCCATCCCATTCCCATCCCACTGCTGGAATTGAAACAGAAACGGTTACCAAACGCCACCTAAAATTATATGTATATTTCATTAAATTGCCAAACAAATAATTGACATGACGATAACCTATATATTTTTGTAAACATTATTAATGTTTCACAGAAGAATGGAGCGTTAGGAGATTTTAACTTAAAATCATATAGTATTAAATGTAATTCTTCATTTTATATATACACTATTTTGGAAAATCACACAAATTCGATGTGGAATTTCAACGCCTACCCTCACGTACAATTCTTGCTTTGCAAGTGATGCTATCAAACAACAAAATGACAAGACAAACATTCAAATAATCACGAGACTTTTCAAACCTAATTTTGATACCATATTAAGAGGTTCAAACCTAAAATTATGATTTTAGGCTGGAACTTTTTAAATCAAATTATGATCCATCGGAGTAACAAATAAAATATTTTTATTTACTATGACCGTTGTCAAATTTCGTATCAATTTTTTTCTTTTTCTTTTTTTGACAAATGAGACTAAATTATTATAACTGACAGGGATAAATGTGACAATCACATAAGTGTATGACTTCATGACAATAATAGATTTTAATTTAATTGAAAAACATAAAAATAAATACAAGTTTTGACAAATCACAATTGTTTGTTGTCCATATTCAACATAATTGAGGTCTCTAAATTTATATTCTATAACAAATTCCCGTAGTTTATTATTATTATTATTATTATTATAGCTTTCGCAATTATAGTTGAATACTAGGGACTCAATTATTTGAGTAAAACTATAATAAAAGAAGAGTTTGTTCTTTTCATACTAGCATAGGAGATCTTGTTTCTACTAAACTACGAGTAGTCTTCATGGGTGGTTAAAAGAGTATCAAAAACAAAATCTTATATTCATTTTTTAAGGTACTATTTTTTTTTTTCAAGTCAAAAAGCCAAGCCGAAAACCTATTATTTTAAAGGAAAAATTATATTTTAGACCCTCTAGGTATTAGTATTTTTCTATATGGTCCCTCTATGTTTGTGCGTTTCATTTTAAACCCTCTAGGTATCAACACATTTTTATTCGATCCTTCCGTCAAAAATTCTATCTAAAATAATAGAATATAGGGGCAAAACAGTATTTTTACTTAATTTTTTATTTTTTAATGATTTCTTTATTTTTTTTCCCTTTAATTTCTCTCTCTATTTCTCTCTCTTGTTGGAATATTTTATGAACTAACATTAATTGAATTAATTGTTTTACAAAAACGGGTTAATGGATAATTTATTATTTAAGCAGCTCAAATAATCAGTGATCATATTTTGATTTGGACAGTGACGTCTTTTATGTAGAATCCCAGTTAAATAACAAGTGTAGGTTTAGGATTTCGTTGAAACCCGTTATGGGAGGGCCCAACGAGAAACCCTAGTATATATATAACTAGGTCCTCTCCTTAGTCTAGATTAAAGGTTTCTTCTAATTGAGAGCCGCCACCACGAAATCTAGATTATAGGGAGGAAGACCTAGTTAGTAATCCACTGCGAGAGTTCAATCTCTTGCAATGGCCGAGACATGTACGTTTTTTATTACTGTTCTTCATTGTTGTGTCCTATAATCCATGTGTGCTTTAGTTTATTGTTTAATTCTGTTTTATTGTGATTATAAGATATAATCAATATGTGATATCAGAGCCTACGTATATAATTTATGATCGACAAATGTTTTTAGAAACTTTAATTTTATTTTTTGTTCTTAAACAAAACAGAAACTTGCGGACATGATTTCATGTGATTTTTCGTTTCGATTAGCTGTGAGACATTAGGGCATTTGTTCTTCTTGTTTTAAGCTTTAATTTGATATATTATACGTACAATTTGGTTTAGTATAATCGATTCAAATAATATAAAACGCAACAATACAATATACGATAATGATAGTCATCAAATAAAATTCAATTTTGTAAAACGCATAACAATAGTGGTCACAACGTATCATAGAATTAAAGAAAAATATAAGAAAACTCTCACTAAATCGAAGAATCAAAATGCTCAAATAAGTATAAGTGACACAATATAAGAATCAATTGTATCATCATAAATTCTCATTTGGGCAGAGTCTACAATAAAAAATATTCTTTAAGTATGTTGATTAACAAAATAATGAAAATTTTATAGCAATAGTGATAAATGCTTACACGACACAATCATTGAAATAAAAAAGATTACAAAGATTCTCATTAAATCAAGGAATCAATTTAGAATTTTACTGTAGCATTATTATTGTTCATAACAAAAAGAAATTGTTTTCACAAAAAATTACAACTAGATCAATTATGGGCAATGAGACAAAATGATCAATTAAGTATAGATAATATAATATAAGAATTAATTGTATTATCATAAACTCCTATTTGGACAGAGTTTACAATAAATAATTATTCTTTAATCATGAGGATCAACAAAATAATAAAAATTTACAGATTTAAAAATTCATCCCCTTTGAGTGGATTGACTTTCAAATCCATATATTTTCTTCAAAATATAATGAAACAATAATCTTTCAAAATTCATTCCCTTTGGGCAAACAAATTTATCCAATCATTTATTTCACATAATGTCCTCATGCAATTAAATTAATTTGCACAATAACCTATTTTGGGTATGTGAATGCACAAATTAATCTGAAATTTTTTTTATCAATAAAATAAGAATTTGAAAACTTGTAAACTATGTTGGTTAAATCACTTTAATAAAATAATCTCAACAATTCACAAACAAACATTCCAAATTGAAAAAAATTAAGTTATATTACCCAACAATTAAATTAATCTGCACAATAACCCTATTTAGACAGGTGAATGCACAAATTAATCTAAAAATTTTCTCATCAACAAATAAGAACTTAAAAACTTACAAATTATATTGGTTAAATTACTTTGGTAAAATAACCTCAACAATTTACAAGTAACCATTCCAAAATGGAAAAATTAAATAATATTACCCAATAATTAAATTAATCTGCACAATAACCCCCTTCGGGCAGGTGAATACACAAATTAATCTAAAAAAAATTCCATCAATAAAAATAGGAACTCAAAAACTTGCAAATTATGTTGATTAAATCACTTTGATAAAATAACCTCAACAATTCACAACCAACCATTCTAAAATGGGAAAATTAAACAAAATTACCCAATAATTAAATTAATCTGTACAATAACCCCATTTAGGAAGGTGGATGCACAAATTAATCTAAAAAAAATTTCATCAACAAAATAGGAACTCAAAAACTTGCAAATTATATTGGTTAAATGACTTTGGTAAAATAACCTTAACAATTCACAAGTAAATGTTCTAAATTGGGAAAATAAAATTATATTACCCAATAATTAAATTAATCTGCACAATAACCCCCTTTAGGCAGGTGAATGCACAAATTAATCTAAAATTTTTCCCATCAACAAAATAGGAATTTGAAAACTTACAAATTATGTTGGTTAAATCACTTTAGTAAAATAACCTCAACAATTCACAAGCAACCGTTCTAAATTAAAAATATTAAACAATATTGTCCAACCATAATAGTGCATATTAGAAACATATATGCATATGAACAAAATAAGATAAAGTACATTATAAAATGTACTTTCAGTGATTAACGAACAATTATAGTTGCAAGAATTTGAACAACAATTTTACTGCACTTTGAAACTAATTATTAAATTAGTCTCTATATAGAATAAAGAAATTTAAGGACTTGAAAATTGTAAAACTATAATTAATCATAATTAGTATTTTTATGGGTTCTTTAATATGAACCTCAAGGCCTAAAGTTGTAACTAAAAAAAATTCAGTTGGCTGAGATATTATATAAACCCAAACACAAAATCAATATCTATATAATGAGCCGAAACTTGGATCCCTACCAATATATTCTAGTCACAGTGATAGTATTTTCGATTCAAGGCCTTCTTATATGTTCATGAATAATTTATCCATATTAGTAATTCCATCAAACTTGTTAATTAATAAATAATTAATGGCCAAACAGGCCCATCAGAGTATATGTATGACCTATTAAACACTTTAAGGCCCAGACAATATAAGAAGAAATCCATACGAAATTATACAAAAATAACTCAGTACTTTTCTATTATTCCAAAACGCAAATATATTACCCCAAATATAGTCCAAATTCGAAAAATGAAAGATCTCTTTTTTGGTATAACCAAATTAGTTATTAACATCATACTTAAATTACTAAAAATCCTGAATACATATCATACACCTGATTATCTACGACCACTTTTCAACAGTGCTCTATTTAATTTAGCTTTCATCAAGTTATAAAATAAAACAAAGATATAATTCTCTCAATCTTGTCACTCATCTTGTAAGTATTTCACAAAGACAATAAATAGAAAGATAAGGAGTCGATTTACTTTAGGATTCCTAACCATCAATTATATGAATGGAACAACCATATAGACAATAATCAAAATAACCAAATTTACATAACCTCTAAATTTTAAGGGTTAATTGTGTAATTAACCCTTATTACTAGTTTCAGTTCATTGCACTTTAGAAAAGAACATATAAAGTTAATAAGACATCTTATATGTTTAAATTGAGACTACTTGGAATAAGTGAGATTCTAGTTAAATTTCTGGGGTACTTAGTGTCAAAACCCCTAACCCTAATTTCAATCCCCTCTACCTTACCACCTCAACATCGCCACCACCTCGTTGCCGCCCTTCGACTCTATCAAATGAACGTCGACGTTCTTATCAGGGGCAAGGTGGACTTTTGACAAACTACTACGAACGGATATCGGGTGAAAACTCAATATCGTCGTGGAATTCAACACGCCCAACATCAAATAAGAGTCTTAAAGTAGAAAACCCAATGGGTCTAACTCAGTCTCAAAGAAAACCTTAACTCAGGATTAGGTAACACAAGTGATGTGGGATTCAACAAAGAATAATATCCCCAAACTAAAATAAACACACCATTTATAGCTTATTTTGTGAGCAATATGCAACTACCCAATCATCTAATCCGAACTAGGGCCACATCTTCATGATCAATTGAAAAGTACTTAGGATATGAAGAAGACTTTAGGTTTCTTCTTCATGAACCAAGATAATAAAACTCAAAACCCGAGTTAACTTCTTTGAGCCCTTATATTTACTCTTTAAAATAATAGAGACAAACCCCCTTTTTACACGAATAATAACTTATCATAGTCTATTAATCATATAACCAATCCAAGAAAGGGATATATATGCATTATCCCTATAATCTCTATCCATTTACAATTAATAAGAACTACTCAGGTAGCATGGAGTTTATTGCAATGAAGCAAGAGGATGTATGGAAAAAAAAAAAACAATGTCCAATTTCCTTTATAATTTTCATTATCAGAAATCAATTCAATTATCTAAAATGAGGCAACAATTAAAATAAAGTAGAATTCATTCACCTTTTACTAGAGGATTAGTATTAATCAATAGTCAATAGATATATGCTCATAATCCATTTACAAAAACAAACACAACTTCCTCAAATATATCAATATGTTGACTTATTAATGTCTAATTTTTAGCAGTCGGTCGCATTTCATATTCCTCCATTTAACTTTCATATTTGTACATTTCATATTCATCCATTTGACTTTCAAGCTTGTAGTAAGAGATTATGGTAGTAGAATATAACTGCATTATATATTTTACTATCACAATCCCTAAATGTAATGAGTATTAAATGGAATAACTCGAAATGTAACTAAATGAAATTAGAGAGTACGCGAAAGGAATCACAATGTTACAATGTACTTAAATTATGATACCATAATTTTTCTTAGTATAAATCTGAAATTTAAATGCAACAATAAGAAATTATAACAGATTATTAATTTTTTTTAATCATAATTGCTAAAATAATCCACCAATTTTTTTTTTGATATGCTCTAAGTGATATCAATAAATAATGATTAGAAAAGTTAGACAATTCATAATCAATCGCAAAATAAAACTCCAATTCAATAGTAGGATTGTTTCCTATCTCACTTTTATTTCATATTAACCAAAAGGGAAAACGCTAAATGATATATAGAAAAATCAAGAACAACAGATATGGACAGTTGAAAAATAATAAGATATTCCAAAAAAAGTTCAATGATGAATTAAACCACCATAAACAAGTTAAAAACACAAGGATGATATCAAAATCCAAATCGGTTGCAATAGATCTGCACAGAATAATTTGTCAAATATATTTATATTTCTGGAATACTCTAGAACGGAAACATAATTCACATTCCATCTCATCCCAGATTATTGAAAGTTCTCATATCATACTTCATTCAACCCAAAATCTAAGAAATTGGAACAACTGAAATTATTAAACTAGTTTTTCGTGATTTAAAACTAATTAGGAGAGTATATATCAATAAATCTTAATCTAGGAAGAATGAGTATAACAATCTTATTCCAAATCATCAAATATAATTTCTGTAAAATTTTCAACAGAAAATCATGCCAAAAAGTAATTTTAAGTTAATTAAATCATATAATAAATAATAATTAACAAAAAAATATTTTTAATCCTCAAAAAATAAAATAAATTTTATAGAAAATTAGAGGACAAAAAAACAAGTGTACAGAAAAAAAAGAGACCCAAAATGGGTCCCAGAAGAGTGTTCACGCGCCCTCACTTTCCTATGCCGCGAGTGGGGATTACGGAATGTGGCTGAAGGTTGTCTTCAACCTCCAGCCTAGTCTGAACCGGGTTAACTTGACCCGGTTTTGACCTGGTTGTGCAAAAACCCTAAAAACGCGCCGTTTTCTCCAACTTTTTTTTATAGGATTATGTAGATTTATATTTTTATAACATTCCTATAACAATTAATTGAAAGAAAAGTTATAAAATCATCCCCAAACATGAAGAACAATTCACGGTTTTTAGGTTCTTGGCCGAAATTTCGAAGTTGAACGTTTGCTTATGAATTGTTGAGGTTATTTTACTAAATTGATTTAACCAACATAATTTGTAAGTTTTCGAATTCCTATTTTATTAATGGAAAAAATTTCAGATTCATTTGTGCATTCACCTGTCCAAAGGAGATTATTGTGTAAATTAATTTAATTGCATGAAGATATTATGTGAAATAAATGATTGGATAAATTTGTTTGTCCAAAGGGAATGAATTTTTAAAGATTATTGTTTCATTATATTTTGAAGAAAATATATGGATTTGAAAGTCAATTTACTCAAAGGTGACAAATTTTTAAATTTTTAAATTTTTCTTATTTTGTTGATCCTCGTGATTAAAGAATAATTATTTATTATAGACTCTACTCAAATGGGAGTTTATAATAATACAATTGATTTTATATTATATTACCTATACTTAATTGAGCATTTTGTCATATTCCCCATAATTGATTTAATTGTAATTTTTTATGAAAGTAATTTCTTTTTGTTGTGAACAACGATAACGCCAAAATGAAATTCTAAATTGATTCCTTAATTTAATGAGAATTTTTGCAATTTTCTTTATTTCGATGATTGTTTCGTGTATGTATTGATCTGTATTGCTATAAAAATTTTATTATTTTGTTAATTTTCATACTTAAAGAATAATTTTTTATTTTAGACTCTGCCCAGATGAGAGTTTATGATGATGCAATTGATTCTTATATTGTGTCGCTTATACTTATTTGAGCATTTTAACTCTCCAATTAAGTGGGAGTTTTCTTGTATTTTTCTTTAATTTTATGATACGTTGTGACCACTATTATTATGCGTTTTACAAAATTGAATTCTATTTGATGATTATCATTATTGCACATTGTATTGTTGCATATTATATTATTTGAATCGATTATGCTAAAGCAAGGTTTAAGACCCATAGAGTTCAAGGAACATGTTGTGAATATGTGTGTCATTGAGTATTTTGATTCTCTAGTTTAATGGGAGTTTTTGTAATTTCTTTTATTTCGATGATTATAGGTTGACCACTATTGTTATGCGTTTTACAAAATTGAAATCGATTTGATGATCATCATTATTTCGTATTATATTGTCACATATCATATTATTTGAATTGATTATATAATATGATATCTTAAGATATTATGCCTTAAGAATTACAGTTGTATACTTTTGGTTATCACTAATCACTATTTTGAGATCTCGTGATGTATTGTTAGTGACAGATAACTTGTTAAGCAATTTTATATTGTTGAGAAATTGCAGCAGATTCATTTTGTTGAGAACCTGCAATTAGCAATTTCATATTGTTGAGAAATTGCAACAGTTTCATTTTGTTGGGAAACTGTAATTAGCAATTTCATTTTGTTGAGAAATTACAATAGTTTTATTTTGTTGAGAAACTGCAATTACAATTTTATTTTGTTGAGAAATTGTAATGAGGACCGATAAAAACAATGCATATTGATAATGATCACATATTGGTATTGATTTCTTACTACATTACTGGGCTTACAATCTATGTCGATGTGGTTATAAGTATTTGTGAATATAAAAATCTTATATTT
The DNA here is from genome assembly GCA_016647705.1 of Eucommia ulmoides. Lineage (NCBI taxonomy): Eukaryota > Viridiplantae > Streptophyta > Magnoliopsida > Garryales > Eucommiaceae > Eucommia > Eucommia ulmoides. Next base: position 32,180,097 of record CM028336.1, read on the forward strand.
GTTGAGATTTTTATATAGACTATCATAATCTAATATTAAGATCATGTTGAACTGGATAAGTTTATCAAGATGCTACTTATAGACTATCATTTCTTTAAACAAAAGATGTGGCCACACCAAAAATAAAATTTTCTGTTATCAACCCGAGAGTCTTATTTTCAAAATCAAATTTATTCAATTAATGTAGCCCAAGTGGGAGAATGTTGGAATATTTTATGGGTTAACATTAATTGAATTAATTGTTTTACAAAAATAGGTTAATGGATAGTTTATTATTTAAGCAGTCCAAATAATCAGTGATCATATTTTGATTTGAGCAGTGGAGTCTTTCATGTAGAAACTCAGTTAAGTGGTAAGTGTAGGTTTAGGGTTTCGTTGAAACCCGTTATGGGAGGACCCAACGAGAAATCCTAATATATATATATTAGACCTCCTCCCTAATCTAGATTAAGGGTTTCTTCCTATTGAGAGCCGCCACCACGAAACCTAGATCATAGGGAGGAAGTACTAGTTAGTGATCCGCTGTGATAGTTCAATCTCCTGCAATGGCCGAGATAGATACGTTTTTTTATTACCGTTCTATATTGTTGTGTCCTATAATCCATGTATGCTTTAGTTTATTATTTAATTTTGTTTTATTGTGATTATAAGATATAATAAATTTCTCTCTATTCCTTTTTTCTCCCTCTCTCTTCCTCCCTCATTCATTTCACAGGGGGTGTTACACCCCCTGTTACGGGAGTGATCACCCCCTGTTAAAGGGGGTGAAAACACCCCCGTAAGAGGGAGAGGAAGAGAGAGAGAAGAGAGAGAGGGGGGAGAGAGAAATCAAACCAAAGAAAAAAGAAAAAGAAAAAAGAAAAGAAAAATATATATTAAAAATTGATTAAAAATGATTAAAAAATGAAAAAAATGGTAAAATGACGATTTTACTCTCAAAATTCGATTAGTTTTAACAGAATTTCTGATGGAAGGATCGAATAAAAACATAATGATACCTAAAGGATTTAAAATGAAACGCGTAAACAGAGAGGGACCATATAGAAAAGTGTCAATACCTAGAGGGTTTAAAATATATTTTTTCCTATTTTAAATCTTCTTTGAATTTCAAGAGTAAAGCTTCTCGACTTATTTTTATGGGTGGTGTTTGGTTAGTGTTTCTACTTTTCTGTTTCCACTTTCAATAAATTGGGATGAAAATTTTGTTATCGTTCTATAATATTCTGGGAATAAATACATTTTTGGTAATGACCATTGTCTTGAAATTGTTTCTTTTTAATTTATGAGAATAGAAACAACACAAGTACAAAATTTATCTTTTTTTAAATGTACAACTGTCAGTGGGGGGTGATGGTGGCAGATCTGTGGGGTAGTGGCGACCGCGGGTAATGGGGGCTGGTGGGGTGGTAACAACTGACGGTGATGGTGGGAATAGATTTTTAGGGTGAATAGGAATTAATATTTTTTTTATTTTTCAGATCGTTAAGGAATTCATAATATATTCCCAAAATTTTAGGAACCGAAACGTTTTTACCAAATACGTTTTTGTACATCAATGTTTTTTTAAAGCGAGAACAGAAATCTAGGAATGGAAATTGTAACCAAGTGAGACCTTAGTAATTGTTAATTGTACTATTGTACATTGCATAATGTAAAAGATTCGCATTAATCCACACTGTACGCAGTGAAAGATCATTTTTTTAAAGTAAGGTGTGTCCGGATCAGCTTATACGCACATTAACTGATCACTTTTCTGGGTGATCTTTAGGACGCACTTCCTCACATTGGTCTGGTGCATTTAGAATTAAATTCAAAATTAAAATTTTTAAGTAATTTTCAGTAGAGTCGAACCCTAATTAACAAGGAAATAAAATATTTTTTTTTGCCAATCGAACTAACACCTCTTGGTTTCACACGGTGAAAGATCACCCATGATGTCTAATTGTAATGTAACACACCAATACTCACATAGGAACATTGAAAAGGGATAATGATCATTCAATAATTTATGTTAGGCGCGCATAAAACCTCGTTAAATGTGTTAAATATATGCCAGAGTAAGTCTTAATTTGATCTCATTTTTTGACAATTAAAAACTCATTTTTATCTGTTTAATATTTTAAAAAAAAAAACAGCAAAGAAAAAAGAAAAAAGGGAAAGAAAAAGAATGAAAGAAAGAAATTGAGCTTGTGTTTTTCAGTTGCTTTTTGTTGGTGTCTAATTGGTTAACACCCGCCTATGCGTCCGTTCAAAGGATTATGGAGTGAATACATGGTTAGACAAAAATGATTCTTAGACTATTTTAAATCTAATTATTTATGTGATTTAATCGTTAGTTGAGATATTTTCATATATTAATACATTATCTTTAGTGAGAAAAACGTACGTGGAATATTAATTTGTCAAAACTCATTAAGATGTGAATAAAGAATTGTTTTTCAAAATAATCCCATGAAATTAATTGAAATCTGTAAAATAAGTAATCCTACCTTGGTTAATGAAAAACACTTAAACCAAATTTATAATTTGTTTTAAAATACGAACCCGGGTCGAGGGGTTTGAGTTTGGACTTGGGTTGATCCAAGTGGAGATAACTATTTCTAAAATTTTCTTTAAATTAATTCTAGCAATTGTTCTAACCAAACAAAACTTATCTTTTCATATTTTTAAGTTATTTTTAATTAAAAGTTATATGTGATTAATTCTTAGTGACTTTAAAGTAAGATATTTGGTGTGTTAGAATTACTCATTTGTTTTCTCTATAAATAGATGAGTTTGCATTATCATTTAGGCATAATCACTTAGGATATCACAGGTTGATGAATGGACCTGGGGTGGTGGTGGTGGGGTTTGATGTGAAAGGTGCAAACTGTTGAGTTCAAATAGACGTCTAACTTTATGACCAGTCCCAGGGATTTCTCATGTCCGATGATCTAGCACACGATAACCACTATTAGAAAATATGATTTCAAATCTCAATTCACAAAGTTGTCCAACAAATACGAGATTTAAGGTGAATTTCAGAATTAAATACGTATCAGGAATAGAAAGATTTGATGTAGAAATTTGCCTGATATGAGTAACACGCGTTTGAGAACTATTAGCGGTATGACTACTAGGGGTATTCATAGCGGATAGTGAAAGGTGTTGGGATTAGATGTCATATGATTACAACAGGCAGAATAAAAGAACTAAGAAGAATTACATGTAGTAAGTGAAAAAGCAGGAAACAAATTTGCATCATTCTTGAAGAAAATTTAGTGGAAGAGTGAATCCATATCTGCAATAGAGATGGTAACAGTAGTGCAGGTAGGATTCGAACCCTCTTTGGCATTGAGAATGATTGAAGAAGTGCAACCCCCAGATATCGTTGTTGAACCGGATCATCAATATACAACAAAGTATACTGTATAATATGAATCTGGAGACACCAAGGTGACAGATGGATTTAGAACATTGAAATTGCTTAGGAATCAGTCTATAATCGTGAAGAACCGATTGATGAACCCTTGAACCGATCAAATCTTCGTAATGAACCAAATCAACAATATAAAGAGAACTATACTGTATATCCGAATTTGATTAAATGGAGACCATAAATGGATTTGGAATGATATAATTGTCCAATAAACGATCTATAATCTTGAAAAACTGATTGATGAGCCTTTGAACCGGTCAAACTACCGTGATGAACTAAATCAATAATATAAATGAAACTATATTATATGATCTAAATTTGAGTAAACAGAGAGTAAACAGAGGCCACTGATAGATGCAAAACACCAAAATTAGCTAAACTAGTGTTAGATCTTCAAGAACCGATCTAAAAATGAGTGAACCGATCAATAGAAAATGCTAAACCTGTTTGGCGACGCGTGGTCTGAAAGTGACGGAGTGACAGAAACTTCAGAAGGCACGTGAGGGCACATATAATGTTATATAGATGTGATTTTATTGTCTTTGGAATTGTATCGATCAAACGCTTCTGACAGTGTATTGTATGATGAATTTGGGTTGATATTGAATCCCGTAGGAGTTAATGAAGTTGAGAGTGGCGGTAGGCCTGTCGGTGGTGCGTAAAGGCGTGATCGGACTTCGATTCTGGTGATTTTGATGATGTTCGAATCGTCTCTTCAAGATAGAGATGATAATAAGATGAAAATTGATATCAAAGTAATGATGAGACCTATCACAGTTACTAGATGCCATGGACCTGTGGTGGCTTGAGGCGGTGCGTGAAGGCACGTGAGAACTCTAATGGCGGTGATTTTTTAGTCGTTGAACTCATTTTGATGAAATGAGTTTGATGGTAATGATGAATATGACGTTGGGGTGTTGAATAATGAAAACAACATGGGCAGAGGTGTGGCAAAAGACTTAAACGATTAGGGTTATGAAAAAATTTAGTAGGAATAAGACCAAGAAGAATTGACTCTTATACCATTTTAGAATAATTGAGAGATGAAATAGAGAATATAAAACAATCGTATTAATATTAAGAAAAATACATTACAGAAATTTACTATAAGGATATTTATGGGGAACTAAGAGAACCCTAGGATTAGGGTTTTGTCCTAATGGGCCAAGTCCATATATTATATTAACATAGGTGTATAATATTTAGTTATTATTATTATTATTATTATTATTATTATTATTATTAGTTTTTACATCTGTGCTTTCAGACACGGATTATACGTTAGTATGTATATGTATATATATATATATGATTTTGTACCTTTTGTTTATATAAAAAAAGACATAAAAGATTTTTTGTTTTTAAACATAATAGATAGATATTTTAATTATTTAATATTTTTCAATGCTTATGTACAATTATTCATCAAGCTTTATCATGTGTTTCTACATTGTTAGTTTTTTCATGCTAGTACAGTTAGTTAAGTTAGTGATTACTTATAAATCGCTTAATAGTTAGTTGAAAATCCGTTGCAGTTAGTTAATTGGTTAAACTATTTATCTCTCTAATCCTTATCTATAAGCAAGATTCATCTCCCTTTTGCAATCATAATTATTATGAATGAGATTTATATTTCATAGCTCTTCTTTTCCATCTTAATATTATATTAGATGATATTTCTTTCTAATCCATGATTCATGATTGATCGCTTCCTTTCTTCATCAATTTGATTCATCGTTGCTGTCACCGATTCATTCTATCGATTGCGATCTTCCATTCATCAACTGCATTATCATTTCATCTCATTGTTTCTAGATCTTATTCACACAAACACTTGGACGATGAACACATGAATGATGAACACTATTCCAAATATTGCGAACTGCTTGGCTACATTCCAAATCTGATTCTTCTTTTTCTTTCGCTTGTTTATATGCATTGACAAATCAGGATTCCTCTACGATTGAGGCCAGGTCATCTATCGATTCATTTTCTAGGTCAGATCTTGATCCGTTTTCTTGATTGATGATTGTTTCTCTTATATTCTTTGTTGATTCCTATTCTGTTTTTGATTGACGAATACCTGCATCTTGTTCGTCGATTGAAATCTTCTATACTTAGATTATTCGTTGATTTGCGATTCGAAGTGACCGATCTCTATCTTATTCGTTGTCTTACGATCTGCATCTTGTTGACGATTTTAAATCGATCGTTGATTCAAATCGCTTATTCTTCGACTTCTGGCAGCTTTCGATTCAGATCCGTTCACTTCCTCGTTTGAGTTGCAGCTTCAATTCGAAGATTTTTTTGATTCGATTATCCTTCTAGTCGATTTGTTGGTTTGAGCTTTGATTTGCCGACTTGCAGTGACGATTGATGATTCTTGTGAAAAGATTTGGGTTGAATAGTTGTTTTGGATTTTGTGATAGTGAATCACACGACATATGCTCTAAATGCGTACCAAAGTGCACAGTTATCCTCTTTTGCAAATTGCACTTTGTACTTTTCACCCTGCAGTTTTCATTGTAATTACACTTTGCACCTTGCAGTTTTGAGTTTTCATTACGTGCAGCTTGGAAAACGATCCACAAATTACACTTTTCACCCTACAGTTGTTTGTTTTCATCGTCTCTGATATTCGACCGTTTTGTTTTGATTTGGTTATTTGTGTATTTGTATCCGGCAGTTGAAAATCCAATTAATTTTTTATGGCGAATTTGCACACTCCAACTGCTAAGTTAGCCATTGATAACCATTTGAGTCCCTTCTTCCTTCATCATTCTGATGGTGCTGGTCTAGTTATCGTGTCACAGTAAGTCACAGAAGATAACTATGCCTCCATGAGTCATGCTATGATCATTTCGTTGACCATGAAGAATAAATTAGGATTCATTGATGGTTTTATCCCGAAACCTAGCAGTGATGACACACAATTTTTATATTTGTGGATTCGTAACAACAATATCGTTATTTCATGAATATTGAACTTGGTATCCATAGAGATCTCTACTAGTGTAATCTACTCAACTTTTGCGCAAGAAATTTGGGACGATTTGCATGTTCGATTTCAGCAGAACAATGACCCTCAGATTTTTCAATTACATCATGAATTGATGAACTTAAGTCAAGATCAAAATTCGATCAATATCTACTTTACCAAATTGAAGATCATTTGGGATGAATTAAGCCAATTTTGACCTAAGTACACCTGTGGCTGTTGCACTTGTGGTGTTGTTCAAAAATTGCATTCTCATTATCAGATGAAGCATATCATATCCTTTTTTATGGGACTATATGATTCATTCTCTCAAATACGAGGTTAACTCCTACTTATGGATCCTCTATTTGCCATTAATCGAGTTTTTGCCTTAATTTCTTAAGAAGAGATGCATAAATCTATCGATAATAATTTCAGCATTGATTCTACCAATACAATGACATTTGCTGTAAAAAATGAGCCAATGAAAAGGTGGAAAGTCCATAATATGGTGGCACTACTAAGAAGAAAGACTGTATTTATTGCACGCACTGCCAATTCCATGGACATACCGTGAAACGAGGTTACAAGCTTTATGGATATCCTTCGGGTTATAAATCTAAGCAACACAATAATGATTCACACATTAATTTTGTGAATCAGGTCTCCAATGCTGAGCACGCTGCTACTAACAATTCTCTTGGGAATGTTTTTCAAAGCCTCAACTCTTCTCAATGTCAGTAGTTGGTGAACTTGTTTTTCACTCATTTGGTTTTTTCTTTTGTTCCTGAATAGAATGCTCAACCTGAAATCGCTAATATTTCATGTGCCACAAACATCTATCTTTCTGCTGTTTTTCGCAGTCTTCTTACTGCAAATTGGATAACTGATTCAAGAGCCTCTTGACATATTTTCCATGAAGTCAACATTTTTGTTTCACTACAACTTGTTGAGCATGCCAGTGTCATTCTACTTGATCATTCACGAATTCTCGTTCACATGGTTGGTGATGTTCGATTGAGTCCAAAGTTGATCTTAAAAAATGTTATATATGTTCCTTAATTTAAGTTCAATTTTTTTTGTCCGTCAGTGCTTTGATTGAAGATGCGTACTTGACAATCAGTTTTCTTTATGATTCATTCATTATTAAGGATATCAACAAGAGGATGATTGATAAGGGTGAAAATTTCGACGGCTTATATGTTTTTGACATTGTCAAGACAACTGATAGTCTTGTTTTATCACATTCAGATAATGATTTTTCTATTAATAATGTGTCTGATCACGTTTGGCATAATTGATTAGGCCATTTGTCTTCAAAACGATTGCTTTTGTAAATCATTTGCATGTTGCTGCTTCTCAATTGCATCAACAAGGACCTTGTTACATTTGTCCTTTAGCTAAACAAAGACGTTTAGTTTTTGAATCACATAATCATTTATCACAATCTCCCTTTGACTTGATACATTGTGATATATGGGCTTCATATAGTGTTCCTTCATATGACGGTTATCAATATTTTGCTACATTAGTTGATGATTCTACTCGATTTACCTAGATGTTTTTGATCAAACATAAGTTTGATGTTGCATTTGTTATTCCCAAGTTCTTTAAAATGGTGAATACTCAGTTTGGAGTTCAGATTAAGGTTTTTTGATCAAATAATGCTCGTGAACTTGCTTTAATTGAGCTATTCAATGATTTGGGCGCGTTACATCAGTATTCTTGTGTTGAGACCCCTCAGCAGAACTCCGTGTTGGATAGAAAACATCAACATCTTCTTAATGTGGCCAGGGCACTTTATTTCTGGTCCAGAGTTCTAATACAATTCTGGTCTGATTGCATATTGAAATATGTTTTTCTTATTGATAGGACTCATTCACCTGTCATTCGTAATAAAACACCGTTTGAGTTGTTGTATAAGACCACAATGGATTATTCTACTTTTCGAGTTTTTGATTGTTTGACCTTTGCATCTACTTTACCTGCTCATCGCACAAAGTTCCAGCCCAGGGCTCGTATCCGTGTTTTCATTGGATATCCACTTGGTATAAATGGATACAAATGATATGATATACATTCTAAACAAACTTTTGTTTCTTAGGATGTTATCTTTTATAAAGATGTGTTTTCTTTTCATTCAATGGTTTTGTCACGTGATTTGATTGACCCTTTTCCTGATCTGGTATTACTTATACCACATTTACTTCTATTGCTAATGATATTGCTATTAATGTTCCTGCTAATATTCATGATGATCACACTAGAGATTTCTTTAGTCATGAGCCTTCACCAGTGACTGATACGGATGTTCAACAAACTTCTATTCTCAGGCAATCTACTTGAGTTTCTTGACGACCTTCTTATTTCGAGAATTTTCATTGTAATTCTTCTTCTATTGTATCTACCGTGCCCACCAAGTATCCCATTTCATAGGTGCTCGATTATACTTCTTTGTCACATGCTCATCATTGTTTTGTCATGAATATCTCTTCGCAAGTTGAACCCCAATTTTATCATCAAGCTGTTAAGTACGCTGAATGGCGACAAGCTATTTTGAATGAATTACAAGCCACGGAACACAACCATACTGGGTCAGTTGTTCTTCTTCCCATTGGAAAACATTCTATTGGCTACCGATGGCATTACAAAACTAAATATTAGTCTAATGGCTTGATAGATCGACAAAAAGCTCATATTGTGGCTAAAGGATTCACTCAGCAGAAAGGAATGGATTTTATCGAAACATTTTCCCTTGTTGCTAAGTTGGTAACTATTAAAGTGTTACTCACTTTTGCTGCTTGTAACAATTGGTATTTGTTTCAACTTGATGTGAACAATGCTTTTTTCAATGGTGATCTCTTTGAGGAAGTTAATATGGATCTACCTTTGGGCTACAATAGTCAGAGGGTGTCCTCCAGTACTTTTCGCTTAGTATGCAAGCTTCATAAGTCCATTTATGAACTCAAGCAAACATCTTATCAATGGAATTCGAAATTCATTGATTCTCTTATGAAGTTTAGTTTTCAACAATCTAAATCTGATTATTCTCTCTTTACCAAAAGGAATGAAAATTTGTTTGTTTTCTTCTTGGTTTATGTTGATAACATTATCATCGCTGGGCTAAATATTCAACTTCTTGATGAGTTGAAAACCTCTTTGCATAGTCATTTTAAACTCAAGGATTTAGGTGTGTTGAAATACTTTCTGGGTATTGAAATTGCTCGCTCTACAAAAGACATTGTCTTTTCCCAGCGACAATATACCCTATAATTGCTTGAGGATGCTGGTTATCTTGGTTGCAAACCTGTACATTTGTCAATGGATTCTAAAGTTCGTCTTAATTTTTTCTTTCTGATCCTTCTATGCATAGGAGGTTGATTGGACGTTTCTTGTATCTCACCATTTCTTGATCGGATAGTTGTTTCACTGTTCACAAATTGAGCCAATTTGTCTCAAAGCCTTGAGCTCCTCACTTACAAGTAGCTCATTATCTCCTCCACTATCTTAAATCTATACCAGGGCAAGGTCTATTTTACTTAGCTTCATTTTCCCCGTGCTTAAAGGCTTTTTTTATTTATTTATTTATTTATTATTATTATGCTGATTGGAGTTCTTGCATTGATTCTAGGAAATCCATCACAGGTTTTTGTATTTTCATTGGTGATTCTCTTGTTTCATGGAGGGCAAGGAAACAATCAACTATCTCTCGTTCCTCTGTCGAAGCCAAATATAGAGCTTTGGCGGAAGTTGCTAGTGAATTGATCTGGTTACAACAATTTTTGCAGGATTTTCAGATTGGTGCTACTTCTCCAGTTCCTCTTTTTATTTTTTATTTTATTTTTTTTTGTGAAAATTTTGCGGCCATTCATATAGAATCTAATCCCATCTTCCATGAACGCACCAAACATATTGAGATGACTGCCATTTTGTTCGAGACCGAGTTTCCAAAGGTGTTATACGTCTCAGGCCAGTTCGGTCGCAGAATCAACTTGCTGATGTTTTCACTAAAGCATTACCATTTTCTTCTTTTTCTTTTCTTTTATCCAAGATGGCTATTAAGAACATTCATAGTCCATCTTGAGGGGGTATATTACAGTTAGTTAAATTACTGATTAGCTGTAATTAACTGTCAATAATTAGATGAAAAATCAGTTACAGTTAGTTAGTTGGTTAAACTAATTATCTCTCTAATCCTTGTCTATAAATAGGACTAATATTCGTTTTGTAATCATAATTGTTATGAATGAGATTCATATTTCATACCTCTTCTCTTCAAATAGTTCATTTTTCGTCAATCACACGGCTCAAACTAAGTCTAAATTGTGATTAATCATACTATGAAAGTTTTTTAGCTGATTTTTTCATGATTTATTTTATAAATTTAATGTAGATATTAGTAGGTATATGGAGGGAGATATGAATGATTTTTCAACGTGTTGAAATTTGTTGTGGTTTTCAATATATGAAACAAGTGGATAACAATACCCACTGACGCTTTGAGACTTCAATTGTATGAAGAAGTTGCAATGATCCCTTTGCATTAACCTGCACACTCCAAATCACCTCAACCCGTACACTATTGGGCGATCCATGGTTTAAATTAGTCCAAACCGCATAATATCAATTTGGTTTGCGATTTTGGCCCAAACCGCCCCAATCCGTCCGCTGCATACACCTATTCAGTGGAGTAGGAGGTCTCTGGTCGGAGAGCTCTAGTAGGAGAATTTTGGTTGAATGCCAGCATGGACGTCATGGTAGAGAGAACCTCTCATCTTTGACCGATGGGCGAAAGTCATTGCTTTGAGCTTGGTAAGATTATGGGAGGTTTGGTGCCAAGACGACCGAAAAGAGGTAGCTCGGGAGCTTAGAGCTTGGCTGAAATCCCATAGGCACTCATGTTGATGATGACCAACCACAGGTAGCTCGAGAGCTCGAGCTCGACTGATTTGGTTGACTTAGTGCTGATAAGCTTGGTCAATTGGAAGAGTTTTCATGTTGAGAGGCTCTGAGCACAAGGATCTCGAAACTTAAAGCTCGGCCAACAATATACTTTCAAGGTGATGGGCGATAGCTTGGACAAGATCACGAGGTCAGAGCTTGGTTAGGTCATGAGGTCGGAGCTCGGCTAGGTCATGGAAGGCCACATAAGGATGCCATCTTGAGCTCAGAGCTTGGTTAGGTCAAGTGCCCTCCACTCTTAAGTAGCGAGGTATGAGGTACAGGTGGTTGTGTTGTGTTCGGTGCACTATTCCTAGTAGGAATTTCATACTTGTACACTTTTTTACTACTTACACTTTTTCCATTTAACCTCTCACGAGCACGGACCTAAAAAGATCTTGAAGCTCAAACAATTAGAAAGGGTCTTCATATTACCAACCTCCAAACACAAGGAGATTGGAGCTCATGCTACAGTATTCATCCGAGGAGGAACCCTTTCTTGTTCTCTAATCGGAGTAAACCTCAAACTTAATGAATTTTGTTGATCTCTCCACAACCTTTAGCACTGGACGAAGGTCTCTATTTTGGGATCACAAGTGCGCTGAGGGGGCTTGGGGGGGATGTTTCCATGCAGAGGTAGAACGGAAGGCTGAGCAGAGTTAGGGTGGCAAGTCAGAAGGCTCAGATGAGCTTCCAAAAGGGGGCTCCTACTTTATGTTGGCCAAACAGAAGCAACACCTGAGGCCTGAGCTCGAATGAACTCCTAAAAGCCTCCCCTATTGATAATGAATGAGTAGGATCAGCTCGGTAGCCGAAGCTTGATAAGGTTCCCAAGCGTATCCCCCTTCAATGTTGGCCAAGATGGGATAGCTCGGTAGCTTGAGCTTGAATGAGGTCCAAAGGATGTCCCTTTTGACGTTAGTCAGTCCGGGAAATAACCCTTTCTTATTCTCTTGTTGGGGTAAACCTCTGACTTGGACAATGTTTTGAAAATTTCCATCTGAATCATCCCCAGCCAACCATTGATCTCAACTCTGATTTGGAGAGACGGGGATTATGAATGAAGGGCTGAGGTTGGACCTCTTCTTATCCTTAGACCAAATATTCCCTCTAATCTTCTTGTTTTCCTCAACACTCTTAGGACGAAGGTCATGGGATCCTATCCGGCACCTTTGTTTATGTTATCAATTTTTGTAAAAAGAATACATATTTTGCGGTTACGTTTGTGGTATGCTCTTGGGCACCATGATCCAAGCTAGCAAAGACGTGGTCGTGCCATGGGTTAAGGCAAAGATTTCTTCTCGGTGCCTAGTCCTCTCAGTCCCCAGAAGTACAGCACTACAGTTGGACCCCTTTGGCTGGTCATCGGTAGGTTCTCTGTAGTCAGGTGCATTCCTGGGCCCTTTCAAGTTCTGCCGAATTTTGTCTATGTAAGAGCCCCTACACATTTTAAACGGTTGATCAATGGTTGTCTATTGAGGTGGTCGGTGTTTGCTGCAGGCTCTCAGACCCAATCAATGCCCTGTCCTTGGTAGACATGGTCTCCGGGTATGGACTACCGACCTGTGTAGGGGGTCCAGTTCTTACCCTCGGTGCTTGGCACCAGAGTGTACTCATAGGAAATTCTTTTAAAGATTGATCATAGCATAATGGTTGGTCCTTTACTGAGATTTGAGGGCCACTTAGCTTTGTCCAATGATTTGACCAGACTTTGTGATCATCAAGTCTTAACCAACCAGAGTGATGACAGGAGGAAGACATTTAGTACTCTTCTCATAGATGACGCCAAACTGTTGGTGTCTAAAAATGGAAAACACCTCGAGTTGATTCGATTAGAGTCCACATATATTTTTCTTACTGAGTTGGAGGTGATATGTCCGGAACACTAAGACTGGAGATCGAGATTCTTTTGACGCTTCGTGGTCCAATATCACTTCTGTACAATACGAGATGGGGCTCTTAGTTTGTACTTGTACAAAGACTCACTGGGGATGTGCTCGGTAAAGTCTCTCCGGCGTGAGAGTAAGAGCTCGGGGGAGAAGGCTATATTATGATTCAAATCAACAGATGAGCATTCCCTTGGGCACCGAATGCTTGGGTATTTATAGGAGAAGAGCTCAATTAGCGTCATATGATTAAGGGCTTGAGCTCTGTTAATTATCCTAACTTAGTGTATGACCAATGAGCAGGCGCTTGAGATGATTAGGCCTTTGGGCCTTGTCCTTCATCCCATCTAGAAGAGCCCATGGGCTGACTCAAGTAGTTTAGGAGATTGAGCTTAACCCATAGGAGTGATGGAGCCTCTCCTAGAGGAAAAATAAATATTCCCTCAATAAATCATGTTGTGATAGAAAGACAGTTGGAAAAAATTGGAAAAGATAAAGAAAAAATTGGTTATATACATATAGGAGGAATACAAATTGTTTTTAAATTGCTGTTCAAAAAAGATATTAATTTCCCAGAGTAGAGTGCTAAAAGCAGTTAATGGTACAGATTTTTTTGTCAATTTTATTTGCCAAAAGCCACTTTTACAATCAAATTTCGAAAATACCTTTTTACCCTTAGTTCTATTAACAAGACTTTCATTAAGCTTTTTATAATTAACCACCATTCTAGCTTTTCCTTGCTTAATTTATGAATGATTTCTAACCAAAAAAACAGGACTTGAATGAGAACTCTTACTTTCTTGAATTACTTTGAAATCAAGTAGTTCTTGGATTTGTGTAGCGAATTCTTTAATATCTTCGTCAGAGTATCTCATTAGTCTTACTCTAATTATATCAGTGGGATCAAGTAGTTCAATACGAGTATAAGTTTTATTAATATCCGAAAGAGCAGTTGGATTTTCTTCAAAATTGTTAGAAAGTTTTCAAAAATTTCTGTTGCCAAGTAAATATCACCACGTTTTCGCATGTAAAAGATGTTTACGGTATTTAAGTGCAGTATTTTTATCCAGTGTAAGTAAGGTGTTAAAAATTCAGCTAGTTTTTGAGTAAAATATATTTTCTAAAAGAAATTTAGGAAATTGTTTCCAAGTAGTATTGGTATTCTCATGGTATTCTGCTGATATATTATTGGAATTTTAATGTATCGATCTCCAATTAATAGCACAATATCTTTGGTAATAATATTTAAATTCTGGGTCTTTCCTTCAAAACCTCCAACTTCGATGGGAGACTTAACACTTTTCTTCCACATCTTATATGGTAACACTTTTTTATTCATTAAACAAAGATCAACACATGTATCAATTAGACATGATATATAGATAATTTGATCATCAATTGTAATTCCTACTTCAAAGAAAATAGGATTTCTCATATAAGTCTTGGAACAATTATCTGTGCAAAAAATAAAACCACTTACCGAATTAAGTTCAAGTATTTTCAGATAGATTTTTAAATTTAGCAATTTTTACATTACACCCCCAATTTTTTTTTTTTTTTTTTTTTTTCGAATTTAAAATTTATGTTCATTGTTGAAAAAATCACTTTTGTATTATTTCTAAAGTATATATATATATTTTTCTTCATTTCTTTCAATCCCCTTTTTCAAAAACTTTATTGGTCAAAATCAAATAGTTTTACTTTTAGCATAGGAAAAATAATATTTTTTGCAAGCACAAAATATATAATTGTATTTTTTTTTTTTTTTTGAAAAAAATAATATCTACAATTATATATATAAAATGCGTGGAGAATTTCTCAATTTTTGTAGTCATGTTTAAATATTTTAGTTTTTTGCATATTTTAAAAAGTCGTAAACAATATAAGGGTACATTGGTCAAATAAAATAATTTGCCAGAACTTCGGTGTGCTTTTGGATGTCTTTGTTGAGTTTTCAAAATGACAAAGAGTGTCGGTGATAATTTTAAAATGTAAATGGGTGTTCTCGTTGGTTTTTTAAATAAAAGGGCAACAGTAAAATTTACCAATAATGGATTGTTAGAATTTCTTTGAAGGAAGGAATTTTTCTATTTAATTCTACAATCCAAACTGTCTAAATCCCGTATCGGTGACAAGCCGCTGCTTCTCATAGAATTAAAACCCACGGGGAGAAAAAAGTGAGCGTTTGGGAATAATGTTAGGTGAAAAAAGATTTTATATATTTGATTTACTTATCACGCACAAATATTTTATTACACAAAGAAATATCTAACACACCAAAAAGGTTCAATTCTATATAATAGAGTAAAAATTTTACTTTATTTTAAAAAATATATCGGAGGCACACCGAGAAGTTTTAAAATATTTTATTTTATTTTAAAAAATATATCTTCCGCACACTAAGAAGTTTTTAATTTTTTTTATTTTATCTTACGGTAAGATATGTCTAGATCAGTTTACGCACATCTCGACTAATCATTTTTTCATACGATCTTAAGGGCGCACTCCTTCCATTTACATGATGTATTTAGAATTAAATTCAAAATTAATTCATGAAGTAGTTTAGACAAAACCTAATTAATAAGAAAATGGTTCATTTTTTCTAGCCAACCAAACTATAAGCATCTTTTTAATATATATATATATATATATATATATATATATATATATATATTTGAGAAGTCTTATCTGATTATTCAGCTATGACGTAAGGCGCGTGGAAAACCGGCCACCTAATGCTTTTTACCAAGCTTCATACACCCAAAAGTGCTTTTTATCTCAAGAGAGGAGAGCTTCTAGTGGTTTGGTTTTCTCAAATAAAATTTTATTTGATCACTCGATCATTTGAATGCCGATTTTGTATTTTTATTTTTAGTGGTTTTTTTTTTTTTTTTTTTTTTTTTTTTTTTTTTTTTTATAAATTAATTTTATTATTAAAAAAATTGATCGTCAAATGAATTGTATATAAATTTATTCGAGTGTCGTTCCTTGAAACAGATTTATGTTGTTCTTTGAATTTTTGAAGCAAAATTGTGATGGTTTGTTTTTGCTCTTGTTAAGTTTTTCTAATTTTATGGTTGTTTTACAAATTATTTATCGTTCATTTGGCATTTTTTTTACATTATTTGTTGTTAATTTTACAGTTTTTTTTTTACAACATTTACTGGCCTTTGATGCATTTGTACAACTATTTTTGCTTGTTTTATGGTTATTTTACGGAGTTCTCAATTTTTTGTCGTCGTTTTTTTAAAATTTCTTTTTATTCCTATTTGCTATCAACTTTACAATTTTTTGGGCATTAATGAATTTTGAAGGTATTTTAATAAAAAAATTATATATATATTTTTTAATTATTGGGATTCCAGTATAGTAAAAAAAAAAGGGATTAGTGCAATAAACAGGGATAATTGGTGCATAGTTGGAAGCAGATAGCCTAGTTTATAATTTATATTATTTAATTTGAGTATAACCTCTTAATTATATTTTGATTGTGTTTTAGTCTCATAATTAATGTTTACTTATATGTCCAATCAAATCTTTTCAATTAAAATTTGCATTCTTTACTGTTGGTATTATTACCCTCTGTCCCCACCCGCTACTGCACATTGATTTTTTTTTAAGTTACACGTAAGTACTTTTTAGTGTTATTTTTTTAAGTGTAATTTTTAGTTACATGTAATTCTTTTTTTTTTTTTTGAATTACATTTTTAAATGCATTTTTAATTATATTTTAGTATATTTTTAGTTAAATTCAAATAATTTTTCCATATTCCATAACTAAAATATTACCTGAATATGACTAAAAAATTGTAACTAAAGTATAAATTAAAAAAATATTATTCAAAAGTAATTGAATGAAATTAAAAATAATTCTGGAGACCGACGACCGGAGTTTTAACGACAGGTGGTGGATGGAATCAGGTGGCTAGAATTCAGTGGCCAATGGTGATGAGACAACTGTTGGTGACACAATCCTATTTGGAACATTAATGTTTCCATAAATTCTAATAATTGGACTTTGGGACGGACTGAACTACCCATTGATTTAATAAAACTCGTGTTATGGAACTCACTACATTTTCGTATTATGCCATTAAATATTTGCTTGGTCCTCAAATTTGAAAATTTCAATCCACCTTTTCAATTTTCAAAATTCATTATTTTGTAATTTCTAACAGTAAGTACGACATTAACACTAATAAGATTGTTAACAAAACACTAGTAAAATTGTATTTATAGTGGAAAATGCCTTTATCGATTTTTTTTTTTTTTTTTTTAATTTACGGTAAAGTATGTCCGAATTAGTTTATGCATATCTCAATTAATTGTCTTACCGGACGATCTTAAAGGTATATTCTCTGACTTGATGCATTCAATATTAAATTTAAAATTTAATTAAATTTAAAATTTAATTTTTGATGTGTTGTTGGAGAGAATCCTAACATTTCAAATAGTTTTAGCATGTCAAATATTTCAGCTGCAAAGACCTTTTTTGACTCGTGCTTCTTCAACTTGATATTCTCATGTTACGGAAATACTTGATATCTTAGCACGAGTCGATGAACATAACCCTATAGTCAATTTCAAATTTCAATCTATTGACTTTAAGATTAGGAAATCAAGAAAGAACAACTGAAAATAAGACCGAATATGTTTGGTGGATTGTTATTATAACCAAAATAAAGAAAAATAAATTTTATGGATCAAAGTGAAGTGAAAAAATGGATCTTTAACATCATCTAGAGAAAAGATCAATCGAAATATACGTAAATTAAATTGAAAAAAAAATATTTTTTTCCTTATGTATAAATGAATATATTTTATAATAATGTCCATTTGATAAATGATGTTATATTGTAAAAATTGACAAAACAATGATAGAATATAAATCTACATAAAACAAAATAAGAAAATGTGACAAATATTAAAATAATATTATAAAAAATAGAACTAGCGATTATCTCTGCTATTGAGAGGCAACTGGTTTAAATGATAACTCAAGTAAGTTTTTCCTTTTTTAAGGTAGCATTTGTTAAGGTCACATTTTACCGATCACCTCTACGGATAATTTTAATGATATTTCGTAAAGTAGATCAATAGAATTGTAATGTGGTAATTCTTATTGCTTGCAAAACAATATATTTATACACAAGATGCCCAAGAGAAATTAGGAAACTGAATCAAGGAGTTAAATCAATGAGATTAATTGCAATTGCTCAAATATAGAAGAAGATAAATATAGAAGGTCGTTTCCTATTCTAAGGAATATGTAGCTGTCCTAATATGCCCTTGCAAGATGGTGGGGCGAAGCGAAACACCAATCTTGGACAATAAATGAACGAAAGTTGAGCTGGGAAGAGGCTTTGTTAGAACATCAACTAGTTGATCGTGAAAGGACGCATGAGCTACACGAAGAAGATTCTGTTGAACTTTTGTATGAACAAAGTGATAGTCAAGCTCAATGTGTTTCATTCTAGAATGAAAGACAGGATTAGCATAGCGGTAAGTTGTATTGGCATTGTAACAATAGATGGTTAGTGGTGATGAGAGGGGAACTCGAAGTTCCTTCAGGTGGTTAATTAACCAGTAGAGTTCAACAGTAGTGTTGGCAACAACATGATACTCAACTTCTATTGATGAGCGAGAAATGGAGCTTTGCTTTTTAGAAGACCATGATATTGGATTTCGACCAAGAAAGCAAACATAGGTACCGGTAGAAATACGATCATCACGATGACCACCCCAATCAGAGTAAAAAAAACCATGGAGAATGAGAGGTGACTGACGGTGAAAAAGAAGTCCCTGTTCAAAGTTGCCGACAAGGAATCGAAGAAGACATTTTAAGGCTTGCTAGTGATGCAATGTTGGAGAAGATGTGGATTGCGAAAGCTTGTTTATGACAAAAGTTATGTCGGACCTTGTAAATTGTAGATATTGAAGCTTGCCAACAAGAGTTTTGTAAGTTTTAATATCAGCAATTGGATCACTGTCATGAGCAACAAGAGAATAACTGGTAGAGATTGGCATAGCAACTGCCTTGGTATTAGTCATTTTGGCATGCACAAGAATATCTTGGATTTATTTTTGTTGTGATAGAAATAGATCAGAAGCTGATCTATTAATTTCAATCTAAAAAATGTAAGCCACCAAGGTTTTTGATAGAGAAGCGAACACTAAGCTGAATAATAAAGGATGTTAACGTAGCAGAATCATTCCCAGTAATGATGATATCATTAACATAGAGAACCACATAAATAACAGTGGTCGAGTGATACAAAGTGAACAGACAATAATCAGAGTGCGACCAACAAAAGCCAAGAAAGAAGAAATACTCTTTAAGTTCATTATACCATGCCCGAGGTGCTTGTTTGAGACCATAGAGAGCTTTGTGAAGCTTGCAAACATGTGAGGGATTTAGAGTCGGAGAAGCCAAGTGGTTAAGCCATAAACACATCCTCAGTGATTTTTCCATGCAAAAAGGAATTGTTGATGTCAACCTATCGTATAGGCCAATCATGACTAACTGCAAGAGAAAGAAAAACACGAACAGTAGTATGTTTAGAACAGGTGAAAAAGTATCAATATAGTCAACGCCAGGTCACTGATGGAAACATTTTACCACGAGACGCGCCTTATACTTGTTTATCGAACCATCAAGACTATATTTAATTCAAAAAACTCATTTGCACCCAACAACAATATATGTTGAATTAGGAGGTACTAATGACCATGTTTTCTGAAAGCTAAGGTCACAGAGCTCTTCTAACAGTGCATTTTTCCACTTCGTGTATTTGAGTGCTTGAGCTTCCATGCGAGGAACCTTCATACAATTAGTGTCAGGTAAAACTTTGGCTTTTGAAGTGGACTTTTGCATAGGCTTTGGGAGAGATGTAGCATCGAGTTTGGTAGCAACAAGAGAAAGATGTTGGATAGGCTCTAGATTTGGTTTTTGGATCAGGTGATCATGTGATGGGTCGGCTTCGGGGGTGAGGATGGTACAAAAATAGGCGATGAATGAGAGGAAGAAGAAGAATTGCTTATAGGTGAGTTGTTACCTGAAACCATGCCGAGATGATTCTTTGATATGGCTGATGAAGGAGCTTCCGCCGGTTGCACATTATTGGAAGATGAATTATCGAGGTTGTCAATGTGTGGCTCGGGCATGGAAGAAGTAGACATATTTGTTAGCGAGGACAAGAAGGAAATCTGAAAATGGCAAGGCATCTAGCTAGGTAGAGTATCTTGGCTTGGTCGTGTATATTGCATCTCAAGGGTGGAGTAAGAAAATTCTATTTCAACAAAGTAGACGTGATGAGTAAGATAAATTTTGGATGTTTTAGGAACATAACACTGATAGGTACTTTGATTGGGTTAGTAGTAAAGAAAGACACATGGGGTAGAGCGAAGGTGTAATTTTTGAGATGAGTAAGGGCGGAGCCAGGGAGAGCATAAGCAACCAAAGATTCTTAGTTATCGATAATTTGGAGGAGAACCATAGAGACAGAGGTAGACAGAATCATTATGAAGAAAAGAGGTGGGCATTTCATTAATCAAATAGGCAGCTGTAAGAAAGGCATATGACCAGAATTTAAGAGGTAGATGAGCAGTATGAAGAAGAGTCAAACATATCTCTACAATATGGCTATGTTGTCTCTCGATTGTGGCATTGTGTTCAAGGGTATATGGAGGTGTAAGAAAATGGGAAATGCCATTGGACTCAAAGAATGATTTTAGGATAAGAAACTAGCCTCCATTATCAGAGTAAAATGATATAATTGGGGTATGAAAGAATTTTTCGACGATGGCTTTAAATTTTACAAAAATATTGGTTACTTCATATTTTCTTTTAAGAGGACACAACCATATATATTTTGTATAATGATCAACAAAAATAAGATAATACTGAAAGCCATCAATAGACTGAATAAGAGATGCACCCCAGATGTCAGAATAAATATATGGAAGAGGTTTCGTACTTTTTATTGATGATGTAGAAAAAGAAATTTTGTGCATTTTATTGCACTTGCAAGAATCACAAACAAATCTTTTGGATTAATCAAGCGAAGCTAAATGTTGATGTTTAACAACATATTGGAGAACTTGAGTGGATGAATGACTGAGACAACGATGCTAATTTGGAGTAAAGACTTTGAGAGCAATGAAGGCAGCTGATGGATTTGGTAGTGAAGGAGAGAAGTGAGTAAGCCATTCATAGACACCGTCATTTGGTTTCTTCTCCACTAGACGTGTCTCTCATGCGAACGTCCTTCACAACAAACCAATAAGGTGAGAATTCAACTGAAACGTTGGTAGTAAAACATAATTTATAAATAGACACAAGATTATTTTTCATGGAAGGTATTTATAAAACATCATTTAAAAGAATAGAGGAAGAGGAAGAGGGAAGAGATATGGAGCCTATATGGGTTATAGATAAATTTTTATCGTCACCAATTTGGAGGTCCTCAGTGCCATCATAGTCTGAGTGTAAGGTCAAATTTTGAAGGTCATTGGTGACATGGTGGGAGAAACCTGAGTCAACTAACCAATTAGAAGAGCCATCATTGGTTGAAGCAACAAAATTGGCCTGTGGAAGATGAGAACTCAAAGGAGCAACATTTGAAGAAGGCGACATCAGAATTTGAAATGCCTAAGGAAGACGACGACATTGCTTGACAAGATGGTT
Source organism: Eucommia ulmoides (assembly GCA_016647705.1). Lineage (NCBI taxonomy): Eukaryota > Viridiplantae > Streptophyta > Magnoliopsida > Garryales > Eucommiaceae > Eucommia > Eucommia ulmoides. The sequence goes on from CM028336.1 coordinate 32,202,005, forward strand.
GGGCTTGTCACAGTATTGACAAACAACCCATGATTTATTGGTGGTTGAATTATTGAATGAACGACCACCATTGGTCTGTTGTGTAGATGACTACTGGTTGGAAGAGCTATTACCATTGAAGGAACAATGTTGCATGCGGCCATTCCAATTGTTGTTGGCGAATGGCTTGTTCGCATAATTTGCAGTCATCGGAGCGGAAGAGAAGGCGGCCTTGCGAGTGAGAAAGGCTTCATGATCCGATAGTTTTAGGTGTAACTCAACAAAGGAAACAATTATTTCTCGAGCACGTAAGGTAAAGAAAATGTTGTTGTACTCGTCTGGGAGGCCATGGAGTGCATGGAGAACAATCTCATCGGTTTTGAGAGGTTCACCAACAATAACTAGTTGACCAGATAGAGTTTTGATCTGCTGAAGATATTTGGAGATCGATTGGCTTCCTTTGGTTATGGCAACCAACGATTGACGAATATTCGTCACATGGGCACAAGATAGTGTAACATACATCTCTTGAAGCTGGGTCCAAACTTCATAAGAACTTTTGGTTGAAATTAAGAACGGTACAAGCTCGGAGGAGAGGGAGGCTATGAGCGCACTAGGAATTAATTGATCACGTTTCCAATAAGAGCCAACAGTGGGATTGGCGGGTGGTGGATTTTCAACAAACTGAGTAAAATCATAACCTTCTAGCAAAGAAGACCATTGGGTAAGCCAAGAGAAATAGTTTGTGGGTGTTAGTTTAAGAGGAGCTTGTACAACAGAATTAACGGAGATAAGTTGATTGGTGGAGTTTGGGTTGGGAAACATGGAAATGACGTTGGAAGGGGTTGGTGCGGCAACGTTGGGAAGAGGTGGTGGTGGTTGAGAAGTGAGTGGAATAGGGGTAGAAGGAGGGAGCGAATGTTCTGCTGGAGGAAGAGAGATTGTCGTGTGTTCTCCATCTGCCATGGTTACTGGCTGCAACTAGGGCAAGAAGAAAGAATGGCGACAAAAAAAATAAAAAAAATAAAATTATGACGTTTAGCATAATCGCTCTGACACCATAAACTAGATCAATTGAATTGTAATGTGATAATTCTTATTGCTTGCAAAGGAATATATACACAAGATGCCCTAGAGAGATTAGGAAACTAAATCAAGGAGATTGATTGCAATCGTTTATATATAGAAGAAGGTAAATATAGAAGATAGTTTCCTATTCTAAGGAATATGTAGTTGTCCTAATATTTCGGTGACAAGTTTTTTATTTAACTCTTAATTTTAAAAAAGTCCCTGCAACTGCAACTTGTGTTTTAGTCCGGCGTATTAAAAAATGCGAAAGACCCAATACACGTGTCTGCATTCGCTTGGTTACATATAACTAGTTTGTATATAAAATATTTGTTAAATGTAACAATTATTACAATAATTTATAACATGTAACTAATTTATTTGTACAAATTTGTTAAATGTAATAGATATTACACAAATACATGTAATTTGTAATATGTAACTAATATTACACAAATACATGTAATTAATATTAAATTAATTTTGGTATGTAATATTTATTAGATATAACAAACTATTACACAAATACATTTGTAACGTATAACTAATATTATACAGGTACATATAATTAATATTATAAACATATATGTAATATAGTTATATATGATTTATAATTATTAAGTTATAACTAATTTTAATTATATGTAACTAATATTTATTATAATACGAATTTATTCACTAAGTTCTCTTTGCATTCTGTGCGTAATGCGTGACACATATGGGACTAATACGTAAGCAAAATCTAATTTAAAGGATCAAATCTGAACTTATGTTTTAAATAGGATTAACAACAGATTACCTCCGCTATTTAGGACATATTGTCAATTATCTCTAATTTTAAAGATGCGCTCCTTCATATCAACATGATGCATTCAAGATTTAATTCTTAAAATATTTTTTAGGATAGTCAAATTCTAATTGACAGAAAAATAAAACATTTTTCCTTATCAACTTTATCAATGGAACTAATACTTTTTGGGTATTACCAAATTAAAAGATAATTCTAGAGAAATGTGATAACTCACGTATCACTGAATTTTAGCCTCTATTAAAAAAATGTTCCCCTCGTAATCAGAAGAAAATTGGGAATCTGATTCAAAAATTTAGGGTTGATTTTTCCAAATTTTATTATCTGATGGGAATTGAGGCATGGACAATTTAAGAGGGGCACGTATCAGTTTTTATCCGATAGGTTTTAGCAAGGATGAAAATGACACTTCCTCCAAATTTTAGGCCCACAAACGTAGTTTACCCTAAATTTTATTTTCACCTTTTACTTTGCCAAAGCCCTAACGAGTAACGACCCTCCAAAATTAGCAATTGCACTGCAATTTCATTATGTATTCCTCTAAATAGTATAACTCGAGTGCAAATAGTATATCTTACTTCTTCAACAATCATTTTTTTATACATTTTCTTTCGGGTACTAAAAAGATAATTTTGGTTTACTTGTTTAAACATCCACGTATCTATATAATAAGATAGTTTGATTAAAAAGAGAGTCGTCTAATCGAAAGACAAACAAATTATATTTTGCACTGTTAGATCAAATTAACTTTACATGTTTCAAGAATTAGGGTTAAGATAAATTGCAGCCGTTGTCTACTCCCCCTCCCCTCTCTCCCTCTCTCTCTCTCAACTTCTCTTCTTCTCGCAGGCCACCCACCACCACCACCGAACTCCCTTCCTTTTTCTTCTCTCTCTATACATACGCACCAACACTACCATTGCACACCACCAAACAATCCCCCCATTCTCTATCCGTTTCTCAACAAGCAACGCTACCACCCGACGTTGTCGCACACCACCACTACCGCCGCCCATGCGCTCTATTGGCATCGTAGTCACGATTTTTCATATCTCGGTTCTAATTGGTCACACCACCACCACTCGACAAATCGAACCATCACATTACCTACTTTTAATTTTTTTTAACGCATCATAACTATTGTATTTGATGAAACCCAATTCCTAATTATTCAATTTGAAGTGTAAGAAAATCTTGATGAGGATTTTGATCAATTAATGCTCTTACTTTTTTAATCAATTAATATACTTTTGATAATTTAAAATTTATATCATGATTTGTATTCATTTGATGTAAGGATCAAGTCATTTTTTTTTAGAATTTTATTTAACAAATGATAGTGTTCTACTGTCAGTTAAAGAAATTCAAAAAAATTCTACTATGATTTGTGAAGAGAGTATCGCGATATTATAATGTGAATTCCTTTTTTTTTTTTGGAGGTCGATAAAGAGGTAAAAAAGAGATATTTTAGTGTTGAATGAATTTTCAATTATTTATTCACTTTTTATTTGTTTTTTTGTGTTTATATTTCATATTTTTATTTAATTGCATAAACAATGGAACATGATGCCTTTATATTTTTTTTGGCCAATTGAATAAATTCCATTATGTTATTGGAGCAAGTGTATTTGATTGTAGGTTTTTTTAAGCTCAGTTTAATTTCTTTTTAAATTCCACGTTGTTTTGGTGCATTTGAAAATGTTTAAAGTTATGTAATTTTAAATATAATAACATGAAAAATAGTTATTTAAAAATTAAAAATTATATTCTTAAATATTTTGTTAATGATTATTAAATTTGTTCAACTAGTATATTCTTAAATGAGTTTAATTAGTGTATATTTTAACTTGATTTTATATTTTATAATAATTTTGTTGCATTTTACAAATTATTGTATTTAAAATAATGCTTAGACGCGGTTACACTTTATTATTTGACATGACATGATCAATCTTGTATAGAGTAGTGAAAAAAAAAATCCCATAACACCTAGCCTATGTTTGGTTTGTAACCATAAAAGTGGGCATCTTTATCTTTTCTTTTCTTCTACTTTTTTCTTTGACAATCATCCAAACAATTTTCCTCATAATTATATATATTATAAATTTTATTTCGTTTTTAGGGTTGATAGATATGGATCAGGGGTGATCGAGGCAGTCGCCTAGCGCCCTAAATTTTGAGGTCCTCTTCAAATTGATCCCTATACTTATTTTTAACTTAAAATATTTTTATTAATGTCAGTCAAAATAAATAAATAAATAAATAAAATAATTTAGTTCAATAATAAAATATTAACTAATTTTTGTAAATATTTTAATCCTAAACAAATGATAAATATTTTTTGAAAAAAATTAACATTGAGGGGATATGTTTTAAATTTTAGTTAAGGCCTTTTGATTTCTCGGGTCGATTCGATATGTGTGTGATTTTTCTAATGTCTTTTTCAATTTCATTGAGTGGGTTGGTCAAAAGAATAAACCTATATCACTTGCAATACAATACGATGGATTTGTAGGATGATGGCGGTAAAGGGCCATTTTATATAATTCCTCAGTTTCCTGCAATACATTGTTGAAGCGGCATTGTTGAAGCGGCTTGTACAGTATGATTTACTTTGTATTATTTCAATCAAGAGAAATATTTTGTCCAAACCTTACCACTTTAAGCACAATTCCAAAAGAAATTGCATAGTGTTTTTTGTTGACGAAAATTTTAGAGATAACTAGTTGGAAGTCTCAAATAATACACCTAATTTTAAAAAAATATTTTTTAAGATATAAGTTTTGATTTACTCTTTTAAGTTAAATTCCGCTTGAGTTTTAGTTTTACATTGCAGAGATTGTATGGAGAACTTGGTTAATAAATTTGTATTATAATGAATATTAGTTACAATTTAATAATTGTTATTTTTTTTTATATATATCTGTGTATTTTTTGTTAAATGTAAGTATATAATATTAGTTACATGTTGCAATTACATATATCTGAGTAATATTTGTAACATTTAACAAATATTATACACATAAATTAATTTAATATTTGTTACACTAAAATTGTTACATATAACCGTGCGTGTGCAGATGCGTACACTAGGAGCCCTTTTTAAATAGACAGGACTAAAACACAAGTTGCTTCCACCTCTAAGATTTTTTTAAAATTAAGGGTAAAATAAGGGACCTCTCACCGAATGCCCTAAAATTTTATTGCTGTTTTGGAATATTCCAGAGATAGAAACATGCTTGATGATGATTATTGTTCTTTATTGTACTGAAATTATTTCTTTTAATTTATCAAAATAGAAACAAAAAAATTATGTTTGGTTACAACATTTCTTCTTTTTCTTCTCTTTAAATGTGCTTAGCCAGCGAGATGGTGGTGGCCGGCGAGTGATGGTGGGAATAACTTTGTAGGAGTGAATAAGAATCAATCTTTTTTGATTTCTCAAAATTTTTAAAATTTCACTAAATACTCCCAAAATTTTGGGAACATAAACTTATTCATAAAATACATTTATGTCCATTAATCCCAATGTTTCGGAAATGGTGAACAAAAATCAGGGATCAGAACGGGGCTAAGAACCTTCCATATTGAAGCTTTTTGAAGGGGAAAAAATGGTTTTGAGAGAGAGAGAGAGAAGTGTTAATTACATCATTAATCTCTAACGGCTCGTTTGGTTGGACGGAATGGAATGAGGGTGGAATGGAATGGAAAAAGTAATGGAATGAAAGAAAGAATATAATGAAATTATCAATAGAATCACTATTCCATTCTCTTATTTGGTTGATATGGAATGAAGGAATGAATGGAATAGTGAAATATAGTAAAATTTCCATTATACCCTTATGAAATTATTATTCTATTATCTTATTTGGTTGATATGAAATTCTATTTTTGTTCTCAATTTTTAGTTTATGTTCTCAATTTTCTGTTATCAATTTTCTGTTTTTGTTCTTAATTTTCATTTTTTGATCTCAATTTTCAGTTTACGTTCTCATTTTTTTATTCTCTAAATTTCTGTTTTTGTTCTCAATTTTTAGTTTATGTTCTTAATTTTCTGTTATCAATTTTCTGTTTTTGTTCTTAATTTTCATTTTTTGTTCTTAATTTTTTGTTTCCGTTCTCAATTTTATGTTCTCTAATTTTATATTTTTATTCTCAATTTTCAGTTTATGTTATCAATTTTCTGTTTCTGTTCTCAATTTTTTATTTTCAATTTTTTGTTTCTAGTCCTAATTTTCTGTTCTCTAATTTCTATTTATGTTCTCTAATTTTTATTTTTGTTCTTAATTTTTAATTTTGTTCTCAATTTTCAAGGACTTAAATACAAGGGTTATTATGTAATTTATGATGTTGATTCTATTGGGTTGGAATCCTATTTCACCCCATCTCAAATGGAATTCTATTCCATCCTATTTCATTCCAATGGAATCACAAAAGTGATTCCATTGGAGAACCAAATAACAGAATAGGAATCAAAGGCGGAATGCGATTCCATTCCGCCCTCGATTCCGTTCAACCAAATATGCCATAAAAGTTTGTGGTTAGTGGAAATTGGGTCTTTAATATTTTTTTTTTCAATCAAGTCCCCAAAGTATTTTAATCATTCCATTCTGGTCCATGAAACTAACTTCTTTTAAATATGGTAATGGAATTAAGAATGCACTTGTCACATGAATTCAATTGAAATAATTTTAAAATTTTAAGGAGTTAATAAAAAAATTAGTTTTAATAGGATCAAAAATGGTTCATCAGATACGTCACTCTGAAATCGGAAGATTGGGATATCTCCTAGCTTAATTCACTCCTTCAACTTTGGTTCCTGTAAAATAATGCACAACCATGCGTTCTACCTTTGGTATGAGAACCAGTCGAGGATTTCTGAGTAGAATTTAGTAGAGTGGTAACTAGGAAAAAATGTGCATACCTAGTTAGCACACTATTCTAGTATTTAAAAATAGAAGAAAACTTGTTTGGCAAGACTTCCCAGATTCTCGACCCATTATTATTAAAGTGGCAATGATCTCAGTTTGTTGCCATTAAGGTGGTTAGGGTTATGGGGGTGTGAATCTTATGGCCATTACTCATGGGAGGTAACATCTCATTTCTTACATAGGTGGAGGTAGTTCTAATTGCTTTGGGTAGAAATTGCGGCAACTGTGTCGCCCAGGGGTATAGCCCCGACCTAGATGTGCAAAATGAGTCGGGTTGAGTTGGTCCCCTAGTTGGTTTCGAGGTAGAGCATTTCCTGAGGTGACATCTGGGTTGGGAAGGTCGTGTCCACCGGCCAAGAGCCTACTGTAACTTATCGTGCTTGTAATGTGCTTAGGAACATGTGGTTTTGTTTTGGGCTTTTTCGGATTTTCCCTTATCAGATGCCCCCTATTCTTTGGCATGTAAGAAAGCATGTCTCGGGAATATTGGGTAACTCTCCTCGAGAGCTCAATTTGGTATGGAGTTTCTTAACGCTCATGCCCAATCAACGCCTTTGTTTGCCAGATGTTTATATCTCCGTAGCCACAACATGTTGAGCATTAAATGCTCCACGATTGATCTATGCGCCCACCACTGCATCCATCGCCGAGGCCGTGACCCAGCTGACATACCCACGGCCACGACGGTCACTCTGCATACAGTTTAGATATTTATTTAGATATTTTTGAGCCTTATATCTTATCATCTCTTTTCTTTCGGCCAAAAAAAGAGACCCCTTAGGGTTTATAATATTTTGAGAGTATTTTGGGGAGTGCTCAACCAAATCCGAAGGAGAAGCACGTTGTGAAGAAGGAAAAACGATCGTTGAACGGTTTTAGCGCCAAATCTTTGGAATACGACTAAGTTTCTTTTGTTTTCCTCTTTAATTTCTTAACTTCGGTAGTTTGTTGAGCATGTTTAGCTCGTTTCTCATTGTATAAATGGTTATGGCCATGAGCTAAACGAATTTTGTTTAGGGATTAATAATATTTATGAAATTGTAGTTTGTTTGAGTTGTGTTTCGTTAATGGTTGTTCTTCACTAATTCGATTGCGTTTACCATTATTCTTTGATTATATGCTTGTTTAGATATATAGAGAATACAGGATTTGACACTCGGGAGAGGTAATCCCGAATTCGGATTAGGGTAAACACAATGCGACGATTTAATAATCCGGGGGTAGTTAGAAAGTGTGAAATTAATGACATTGGGGCGAGACTCATGTGACCTAGTGTCGTTAAGACATTGATGGAGACTTTTTCATTTATGCGAAGTCGCATATTCACTCATCTTACACTCGGGAGATGTGGTGAGTGAGTTTACGATACCGAGATTGTCGGATAGGTTGAACACCGTTATTGTAAATTAAACGAGATCAAACACACTTACGTAAATGAAGTTAATCCCTAGGCAATCTTTTCTCCTAAACATCTCAATATAGTAATATTAGTATAATTAGTATTTTAGTATTAGTGTTTAATAATTATAAACTTCATTTTTTACTGCCTAGATAAAATTAGATTATGACAATTACAGTACTCGATAATAATCTCAACCAATTTCTGTGGATATGAAAACCCCTACTCCTTCCCATCTTACTAAAACTTGACCCGTACACTTGCGGTGAAAGTGGCATGCGTTAATTCACGCCATCAGGTTTTTGGCGCCGTTGCCGGGGATTGTGTTTTAGATTATTGTTGATATTGTGAGTAAATGACCTGATTTTAATTTAGGTATTTCTCTTGTGTATAATTTTTCTTTATAGTTTTGTTTTCTATTTCTTATGCAGGGTACTTGACGATATTAGATCGACGAGTATTGATGCATTTCTTTCAACAAGACTCCGAGCCATTTTGCTGTGCTTGGGATCGATATAAAGAATTTCCGATTTTTGAACCATGGTTTCCTGAGGGAGTGTCAACTTCTGAATTTTCTTGATGGGTTACAAGCCGCAACCAGAACGTGGGTTGAAAGAGGAAACGGTATCACCTTTTTCGACCAACTAACCGCGGATGAAGTTTATTGGTTGTTGGAAGACATGGAGGCCTTTGATTATCAGAGTTTCAATACTATGGCGCCATGGATTGACATCCTGAACCAATATGTTGAGTCTTCCCCCGCCTTAGAGGAAATATTCGCTGATTTTATTAGGGAGACTCAGGCGTATTGGCGGGAGATGAATGACCGGCTAAATGAGCACGTGGTTCATCTTGACACAATTGAGACAACTTGTGTTAAAATCGATACGACCGTAACGTCTCTTCAGACACAAATCGGTCAGCTTATCTGTTTGATTGAGGCCGAGTCAAACGCGGTGGCGCTGAGAGATTCACAAGTCACATTCAGTTAAGGCCACCATGAGGAGCCAAAAATGTGTGAACAGACCTTGGGAGAGTTCAACTATGCTTATCCGAGCCGGGAACCCAAGCATGGATCGACGATTGTGATTCGTTACCATTGGAAATCCAAATTGTGATGCCACCATCGATCTCAGACAATCACATCTACGAAGATCCGATGTAACTTACTTATCTTTCGCCGCCAAAATAAATGTTCTTTCATGCCCACCAAGTACATGAGTCGATGGAGAGCCCTATTGAAAGCTTGAGCCGATCAATGAAAAATCTTGTTAAGCTTAATGGCTTATTAAATCAAGACTCGTATGTGGTGCTGTATGACACATACTACGGGCGGAAACCGCTCTTTGATGAGCCGTTCTCCGTGTCAAGCCGATGACCTTAAATCAGGTGCTTCTTGGGAGGCAACCCAAGGAAAAAAACCTAGGTATGTGTTTTAAACCCCCGTCTTCATTATCATGCTATATGCTGTCATTGGGATCGCTGATGGGTTGTTTTGGACATTATCCGTTTTAAGTCAGGGGTGATTTGTAGTATGTTTAGTATATGTTTTAGTGTTAGTTTATATTGTTTTGTTTTTATTGTGTGCATGTCTATTTAGGTTAGTTATAGTTATGTGCTGAGTTTTAACTTCATCTAGGCCATTACTCAATGATGAGTTTGTCCCCTAATTATTTATTGAGGTAGAGCTTAAAGCCCATTCATGTGTGTTCTGTGTGCTTGATGTATCGTTTTAGTAAAAGTTATTGTAGATCCTAAATGCACGAGTACGTAAACTCAATGTATAACTATCTAATTGATTTGAAAACAATTATCCGTCACCCAAATTCATGACAATAGGGATTTTAGAACTTGATGTGGGGGAAATTCAAGGCGAAATCCTAGGTGAGGTAGTTCGGGAGATATGATTTAGGCATTTATTTTTATCGCTTGAGCCTTTGAAGCTTACCTTGTTAAATGTTTTTCCCTTATCACCCTGTTGAAGCCTAAAAATCGTTTCAATTCTGAACACTTATCAATACCCTAGTTGATTGAAATTTTTCTAAACCTTTATCGCTAAACTGAAGGCACAATTTGAGTGAATCAAGTTAGCAGTTGCAAATGCTACTTGATGTGAGTGGTTGAGTTTAGGGCGAACTTTTAAACTGGTTTGGTATTCGCGTACTCACTTGTATTTTTTTTTCTTTCATTTTAACCACACCTGTGAAATTCTAATAATCGAATAAGTTTGGGGGTGTGGTAAGATTGGAAAAAAAAAACATATGTAAATATTGTTCAATTTTCATTTCTTTTAACAAGTGAGTATGTCGGTCTTAAATGTATTGTTCAGGGTTGTTTCAAAATTATCTATAGGGGTTTCGAGTGTGAGAGTGTCAAGCTTGTGCCTCGGGTATCGTTAAGTTAACGACGTTAAAATGTTTTCTTATTCCGATATACCCTTGGCCATTTTTCCAAAACCGAACCAAGTCCTAATGATTTTTTTGAATTGTTTAGCCTACATTAGTGGTGAATAGAACCCATGTTAGGCTTATGGATTCCCTATACTTCAATGGTTTTAGTCATGAGCTTATTTGAGGGATAATCTCATTTGATCAACGGATAGTTGTATAATTGAGTTTTATCTCACACACTTTTAATAGGATCTAGAATGGCGCGTACTATCATCGAATGTTGAAATTCTAGAATACCACATACTGTGTTTTATGCTTGAACTTGATAGGATTGAGGGCCGATGAGGGAAAAATCGTTTGGCCGTTGCACATTATTGTTTTTAGTGTTTTTCATTTTTAATTTCATAATTAGTTGTTATTGTTTCTTGTATTGTATGGGTGTTTTGGTCGAGGATTTGCAAAATTCCAAGTTTGGAGGTATTTAATAGGTGTAATTTACGTATCTATTTCCAAATCGAACTTGTTAGTTTTCGAGTATGTTTATAGTGTTTTAATACATTTTTATTTATTTTGTCTTAAATTAGGTGTGTGGGATAAAAAGATATGAAAACGGATCATAAACGATCAAATCGGATCAAGAACGGTGGGAAAACAAGTAAAGAGGCTAAAATTCAAAACCTGCAGCCTATTGCCGCGGTAGTCAAAATGCAGAGAAGGCCCTAAAGTTGCTGAAAACCCACCGCTGTAGCAGTGAGATCCACCGTCGTGGTGGTGAAACTATAGAAAGATCTCTGCGCCCATCACAGCGTCCACCGCCGAGGCTGTGACCCAATCGACATACCCACTGTAGCAGCGGTCACTCTGCACACAGTTTAGATATTTATTTAGATATTTTTGAGCCCTATATATTTTCCTCTCCTCTCTTCTGGAAAAAAAAAAAAAAACAAAAAAAACAAAGAGATCCCTTAGGGTTTATAATATTTTGCGAGTGTTTTGAGGAGTGCTCAACCAAATCCAAAGCAGAAGAACACGTTGTGAAGAAGGAGAAGCGATCATTGAACGGTTTTAACGCCAAATCTTTAGACTACGGCTAAGTTTCTTTCATTTCTCTCTTTAATTTCTTAACTTTAGTAGTTTGTTGAGCATGTTTAGCTCGTTTCTCTTTGTATAAATGGTTATGACCATGAGCTAAACGAATTTTGTCTAGGGATTAATAATATTTATGAAATTGTAGTTTGTTTGAGTTGTGTTTCATTAATGGTTGTTCTTCACTAATTCGATTGTGTTTAACATTATTCTTTGATTATATACTTGTTTAGATATATAGAGAATACGGGTTTGACACTCAGGAGAGGTAACCCTGAATTCGGATTAGAGTAAACACAACGCGACGATGTAATAACCCGGGAGGGAGTTAGAAAGTGTGCAGTCAATGACGTTGGGGCGAGACTTTTGTGACCTAGTGTCGTTAAGACGTTGAGAGATATTTCTTCGTTGATGCGAAGTCACATATTCACTCATCTTACACTCGGGAGAGGTGACGAGTGAGTTTACGATACCAAGATTGTCGGATAGATTGAATACCGTTATTGTAAACTAAACGAGAGCAAACACATTTAAGTAAATGAAGTTAATCCATAGACAATCTTTTCCCCTAAACATCTCAATATAGTAATATTAGTATAAATAGTATTTTAATATTAGTATTTATTAATTATAAACTTATTTTTTTATCGCCTAGATAAAATTAGATTATGACAATTGTGGTACACGATAATAATCTCAACCAATCCTTATGGATACGACGACCTCTACTCATTCCCATCTATACTAAAACTTGACCTATGCACTTGCGATGAAAGTGGCATGCGTTAATTCGCGCCACCACTGAGCCCATGGTTGGGCCTTCTTATAGGCCTATACGTAATGCTGGTGGAACTAAGGTTGAGCCTCTGGTTAAGCCTAATCTTGAAGGGGAGGCTAAGCCCAATTGGGTTCCATGTTACCCTATTTCTACTATTATATCTAACTGTATGATTGCTAGTGAACCTAAGCTAGAGGTGGCCAGGTCTACGCGGAGCCTTATTACAAATGCCCAACTTTAAGATATATAGAAAGACTACTCCATTCCTGATGGAGTGGTGTTGGCTCTTCCCATTTTATCATTTTGGGTGTTTCATAATGTGCCAGGTTACATCTCCTTCTACTCTGATGCTTTCCTTGGTGGGACGCGTTTTCCTTTTCACCCTCTTATTTACAAAATTCTTCATTAAGCGAACTTTACACCTGTCCAAATCGTTCATAATGCGTGGAGGGCAATGGTCAGATCCATTATTGTCCATCCTATGAATAACGTCTGTCCCATGTGTGTCTTGTTCTTTTATTTCTATCAGGTCGTGAGGAACACGAAACTGTTTGATAATTAGTACCAGTAATACACTCGGAATAAGATGCCAAGGCTCGTTGTGAAAATCCCTTATAATAATAAGGAGTAAAAAAATAGGTGGATCCTGGTCAAGGAGACTAGGAGCAACTTACTGGAGATGAAATACCTTACCTTGTTCCTAGGTGGTAGTCAACGCTAAGTAAGCCCACCAGCCCCTGTAACTCAATGCTTTCGAGGCAGCATGTGTTATTATCTTGGGGTAGCTTTCGGTAGTAGAAAGAAAGTTTGACTTCCTTAATGACATCATTCTATATCTATTTCACAGCTACTGCATGGCCCGCTCAAGTTACAAACTCCAACCACGAGCATGATCAGGAGATAAACAGGTATTCTCTAGTATTTGATCTGTCATTCTTACTTGTGAGAACTGAGAAGGAAGGTAAAGACTTCGGATTTTCATTTTGTTGATTTGTTTCTCTCTCTCTGTTGCAAAGTAACAATTTTGCAGAGAAGGTATATCGAGACGAGAGGTGGACTCGAGAGTCGTAGAGTGTATGCACCTACAGCCGGTTACCATCTAGGCGTATTGCCCCCTCTAGCGTTTCTATTCCTGAGAGCGCTTCGGCTGTCGTTCTAGCCGATGCTGTAGTTAATGTCAAAAGGGTGCCCCAGCAGATGTCTCGTCCCGTTTCTTATCTGACCCAACAAGGAAAAGTAGGCCTCCCATTATAGCAGTCGTCATCCGTGATGAGTCGACGGTTAAGAAGACGAAGGAGGCATCACTTATGGTCTCTGGGAAGGAAAAAGAGAAGGCAGGGGAGCCTTCTCGCAGTCAACCATTGGGATCCCCGGCTTCAACCGATTATCAAGAGTGCTCTCCCAAGGTTGAGGGGCTAACTTTGGGGTGCTCAGGGTTCTTATCAACTCGGAGAATATGGTCAACGGGCCTTGGCTGCATTCCTTTGTGGAGATTTCGAGGTGGCTGCTATTGAGCAGCGAATTAATCCGATCCTGAAGATGGTCTAGATGAACGTAGCGGTAAGTATCTATGTGTTCTTGCCAGCAACTTCGTTATTTCAATTCTTGGTTATTTCTGAGTCTTCCCATTATTTTTGCGACAAACTACTATCTACTCTTATGTCTTGTTGGAGGGGTGGAAGAGCGTCACAACCCGACTCAGGGTCCTTGAACGCAAGAGAGACGAAGCAAAGTCCCATCTTGGGGTAAGAGAACTCCATGCAACCGAAGCCAAACGGGAGGCCGTTGAGGCTAGGCGTCGAGCAATAGAATCAAAGAGGCTCTTGAGGTGGTCGAGTCAAAGAAAAAAGTAGTTGAGACAGCAAGAAGAATCGTAGCGCTAGAGCAACAGCTCTAACAAGTAACCAACTTCGAGATGGAACTCCAGACCAACCTTATCAAGGAGAGGGCTACCCAAGAGCATGCCAAGTCTGCGCTGTAGGAAGAAAAGACCAAGACTAAGGAAGCGATGATTAGGTCCATCCGAGAGTGGCAGTAGTCGGACGACATCAAGAAGATGAGGAGGAGTTCATGATGGATGGGTTTAAGGATGCCAAGTTTTGGGAAATCGATAAGTACCCTAAGGTCGACTTCACCGGGATCCATCTCTTGGGGTTTTCCCCTCTTGAGGAAGAAATAAATCTAGGTGAGTCCATCCACTCAGTCCTTCAGTTGATACCCCTAGCATATCTCTGACCAATCAGCAAGTCTCTCATCTCCTTGGGTTTGGTGATGAAAAATCTTTGTCGTTCGTGGCGGGCTCGTTCAAGGAGGAAGCCTCTAACCCAGTTAGGGACCAGTAACTCTCAAGCATTGTTTTTTTTTTTTTTTTTTCCTTTATGTAATTTTGTTCTTGTACTTACTCGAGACAATCACTTTTTGTATTGCCTTCGGGGCTTTACCTATTAATTAATAGAACTTTTCATTTTTGTATCTTTGAACTGCATTTTGATTTGATTCTTCATAACTATTGCGCAACTAATTCGATTGTATCGATTTTTCTAACAATGATCTTCCTTGACTAGCCCTTAGTTGAAATCTCAAAATATTAATGGTCAGAGAATCATTGGGGTGAAGATGACCTATCCCAGGCAGAGTAGGGTCAGAGGCACTGCTAGGTCCTGGAGCACGCCAATCTATCCGAGTAGGGTTCTTCGATTTTGAGTTAGACTTGTTTAGCCGAGCATGGTAAACTCGAATGCTCAATTCATTTGGGTGATGATTTCCGATTTGACCTTCTAATAGTCAGTTCATTTCATACACCAGACATAACGGTTCGCATGTTCCCCAGGGCCAGTTTGACTGTGCATATCTTTGTACAACCTTTTGAGATTTCCCATCCAATCAATCACTGATTATTTGATGTGCGCGCTTTTTGGGCTTCCTTCTATGGGATCGCCTATGTAAGGCTTCTCTCCTTTAATTTTTCTTCACTTGCTCTTTCTGACTCGTCTCTTTATTTTGTTCCTTGATCTTCTTCTCTCTTTTTAATCTTCCTTAGTTGTTTTTCTCTTATAGGTCTTCATGAGGATATTGAATGGTGCCGTAGCAAGGCAAATTTCGAGGCAAGAAGGGCAGACGCCATCATTCTACAGCTGAAGATGAAGAAGCGACTATTCCAATGTCTCTTTTACTTGGAAGAGTTCCGAGTGCTTTTCGTTGGTATGGATGCTCGCCACTACTTGGTATTAGTCGTGATCTTGGACACCTTGGAGTGGTTGGAAGCGAAAGAGGCAAAGTCCACCAATCTAGCGGCCCAAATGTACCGCCAACAAGCAGGGATGATGGCAAGAGAAGTGAAGAGTGTCACTTGGAAGGTGAAGATTCGTAGTCTAATTGCCACTCTCTCGAACTATATGTCCATGGATGGGCTCGAATCCTATTTCTTGCTAGACTAATAAACAAGGCATGTCCCAAGAAATGACATGTACTATAACGACTCGATTTTCTAGGGCCGCCACGCGATTTCTCTTTAAGGAGAATTAACACTAAACCCAAACGACCAATACTTTATTTCATAAAAATCCGACAATTTTTTTATAGTTACGACGATAATTATAATTATCGAATTATCATGACGATTTTTACAACCGTAAATATTAAATACAATTATATATTTCATTATAATTCATCTAATAAATTCCCATAATTGAATATAAATGCTTATAATTGAAGGAGTGACTTTAGAATATAATATCCAAAGTCAAAATCCGAACCGAAATATTCTGAACCGATAGATAAAAAAAAAACATTTAAAATTCTATTTTCTGTAACTTTATTCCTCTAAAAATGTGATAAATTGTGATCACATAGCATGAGTTGTTTATTATTATTATTATTATTATTATTATTATTATTATTATTATCATCATCATCATCATCATTATTATCATCATTATTATCATCAATACATGTGTAATGTTTATATATAATATCTCAATCTATGCCCCATGTTGTTTCCTTCTGTATGAAGGAGACGATATTGGTCGTTAATTTATTTATTTATACAATGCTCCCCTTTAAAATAAAAAAAATATTAATTATATCCCAAAATTCTTAAAAGAATATTTTAAATAACATAATAGTCTCAAAATTTCTAAAATTAATTTAAAATTAATATTTGACCCCTGAAAATTATCAAATATTATTTATATCACCAATTTACAAAACCGTCCCCAAAAATATTAAACTTATATAAAATAATATTTTTTAAAAATATAAATTTCCATGGTATTACATGTACCACTTGTGTTTTTATGCTCCACTTTGCATCAAGCAAAATCAACGTCGGATTAACTAATCAATGTAAATTCATTCTCTCTAGGATACCATAATCCTAGATCACTTGTTCCCTTTAAATATCAAAAAATTTGTTTGACAGCTGTTAGATGCGATTCTTTCAGAATAGATTGAAATAGGTACTTTATCCATGCAAATTCCAAAATCATAAAATTGTTATTTAATATATAGAATTTGTGCACAATAATTACCAGTTGCCATATATTCTGTCTCAGTTATCGATAAGGTAATAAAATTTTATTTCTTGCTACACCAATAAACGAAGGCATGTCCCAAGAAATGGCATAAACTGCTTATGCTTTTACGTTTAACTTTGCATCCGTTAAAATCTATGTCGGAGTAACTAATCAATGTAAAATCACTCACACTAGAATACAATAATCCTAGATCACTTGTTCCCTTCAAATATCGAAAAATTCGCTTAATAGTTGTTAGATGCGATTCTTTCAGAAAGATTAAAATCTTGCACACAAGCATACCCTAAAAATAATATCAGGTCTACTAGAAGTAAGATAGAACAAGCTACCAATCATACCTTAATACATTTTTCATTGACGTTTTTGCTCGTATCATCTTTTCCTATTTTTGTAACTGTTACCATGAGAGTTTTGTATTGTTTAGCACCATCAAAACCATACTTTTTCATTAACTCCTTGGTGTTCTTGGTTTGATTAATAAAAATTCCTTCTTTAGTTTGTTTTATTTGTAGCCCAAGAAAGAAGGTTAATTCCCATCATACTCATTTCAAATTCGACCTGGATAATCTTGGTAAACTCTTGACAAAAATCCTAATTAGTAGACCCATAAATAATATAATCCACAAATATTTGTACTAATAGGATATCAGATTCATTTTGCTTAACAAACAACGTTATATCACTCAAACCGTATAAAAAATCATTTTCAATTAAGTATCAGCTAAGTCTCTCATACCAAGCCCGAGGAGTTTGTTTGAGTCTATTCAAAGCCTTCCGAAGTTTACAAACATGATCAGGTAATTTATCATTTTCAAAACCTGATGGTTGTTCAGCATGAACTTCCTTAGTCAAAAAGTCATTTAAGAATGCACCCTTAACATCCATTTTAAATTGTTTAAATTTCGTGAACATGCAAATGCCAATAACATTATAATAGCTTCTAATTTAGCCACATGTATATATGTCTCATCATAATCAATTCTTTTTTCTTGATTATAATTATGTGCTGCTAATCTTGCTTTATTTCTAATTACGATACTTGTTTCATCTTTTTTATTACAATAAATTCATTTAGTACCAATAATAGGATGAAGGTTAGGTCTAGGGACTAGAAACCAAAATTTATTTATGTCAAATTGAAATTCCTCTTGCATCACAGAGATCCAAGATTTATCAGTTAACACTTCGTTTACATTCTTAGGTTCAATTTGAGATAAAAATGCAAGATTAATTATATCTCTAAGGGAAGACATAATACTTACACCTTTCTCAAAATTACTAATGATTTCTTCAGTTTGTTCACTTTGTAACCCAAGAAAGAAGGTTAATTTTTCCATCCTACTCATTTCAAACTCGACCTGCATAATCTTGGCAAACGCTTGACCAAAATCCTCATTAGTAGAACCGAAAATAATATCATCTACATATATTTGTACTAATAGGATATCATATTCATTTTGCTTAATAAACAATGTTATATCACTTAGACAACGTTTAAAACCATTTTCAATTAGGTATCGGCTAAGTCTCTCATACGAAGCTTGAGGAGTTTGTTTGCGTCCATACAAAGCCTTTCGAAGTTTAAAAACATGATCGACTAATTTATCATTTTGCAAAATCTAGTGGTTGTTCGACGTAAACTTCCTCAGTTAAAAGTCCAATGAAAAATTCACTCTTGACATCCATTTGAAATAGTTTAAAATTTTGTGAACATGCAAATGCCAATAGCATTCTAATGGCTTCTAATCTAGCCACAAATGCATATGTCTTGCCATAATCAATTCCTTCTTTTGGATTATAATCACGTGCTACTGATCTTGCTTTGTTTTGAATTACCATACATGTTTCATCCATTTTGTTACGATAAACTCACTTAGTACTAATATAGGATGAAAGTCAAGTCCAGGAACTAGAGACCAAATTTTGTTTCTCCAAAATTGAAGTAATTCCTCATGCATCATAGAGATTCAGGATTCAATAATTAAAGTTTCGTTAATTGTTTTTGGTTCAATTTGAGATAAAAATGCAAGATTAACAATGTCTCTAAGGGAAGATCTAGTACTTATACCTTTCTCGAAATTATCAATAATTTCTTTTACCGAGTGTCCCGAAACTGTCTTTATTACTCGTGGTAAAGTCGTCCCTTCGTTTTGTGGCTCCTTATCCTTCGGATTTGATGGTTCTTTTTCGGTTTCAACTCCTTCGTTCTTTTGCTTAGTCATTGCACCTGTATCATCATCATTATCATCCAAATTATTTCTCGACACAATTGGATTAGATTTCTTCAATACTACATGCATAGCTTCTTTTACAACTAGTGAATGCTTATTATATACTATATATGCTTTATTATCCGAAACATACCCAAGAAAGATACCTAATAGGTTTAAAATACCTATCTACTTCTAAGCCGAATTTGTTAGTTTTCGAGCGTATTAGTAATATTTAATTGCGTTTTAGTTTATTTTTATGTAAATCAGGTGTAGGGACGTAACAAAGTGATAAACGAGCGACGCGGTAGAGAAATGGTGAAGAAATAAGGTTTCAGGACATCAAGCCCACTACTGCGGCGGTCAAGCCACCGCTGAGGCGGTGAAAGTCCAGTGTGCTTAAAGCCAGTTTCACAGCCTAGGCGGTGAAAGTCTAGAGAGTTCAAATTTTTGCTCACCGCCGCAGCGGTTAGTCACCACCTCAGCGGTGATGTGAACCAACTTAATCACCGCCGCGGCGGTGACTTTGTGCAGGAAATATCTATTTTTTAGATATTTTGAAACCTTCTATTTAAACCCCTTTCTTCCCCATTTGTCAAGGGACGTTCCTAACATTAGAAAAGTGATCTTGGACCATTCTTGAAGAGCTCAAAGAGGAGATTCACATATCGAAGAAGAGGAAACACTTTCGGATCGATCTGTGGCGATAGTGGACCACTCCACTTTAAGATTTGATCTTTCTTTCTTTATTTCTTTCTTTGTAATTTAACGTTTTATTGTGAATGATGATGAATCTCTCTTGTTTTATAGTTTCAATGACTAAGATCATGGTAGGCTAGATAAATATTATTTAGGGATCGATGTAGTTCATGTAAATACAAGTTTGGTTGAATATATGTTTCTTTAACGGTTGTTTGTCTAAATTTGATTGTGGTTACCGTTCTATTACAATTTTAATATTCTTGTTAAGGTATTAGAGTTGGTTTTGAGAATGTGGGGTTTGATACTCGGGAGAGGTAATCCCGGATTCGAATTAGGGTAAACACATCGCAACGTTCTAACAACCCGGGAGGGCATTAGAAAGTGTGAAATTCATGACGTTGGGTCAAGATTCATGTGACTATGTGTTTGAAAAGACGTTCGAGGAGGACTTCGGCGTAAAAAACTTGTACGAGGTCAAATTTTAGTATATTGGATCTTTAAGATCGAATATCGTTCCATTGGAAAAATTGTTTGAATAATTGAATACCGCAATTTGCATAGTCTTATACTAAAACTTGACCTCATGCACTTGCGAGTGAGTCAGACGTGAGTGTAAAAATGTTCTTGCATAAGTTTTTGACACCGTTGCCGGGGATTGTGTTTTTAATTGGTTGATATTGCGATTAAGAGGTTGAATATTAATCCTGACAATTCTTTTGTTTTATTTTATTTCAAATTATTTTTTTATTTTTTGTTTCTTTAGCTGTGATCAAGTAGTGCGTGCAACGAAGAACGAGTTTGGAATTCTTGACTCTTGATCCTGAGATCGAGCGTACCTTGAAATAGATAAGGAGAGAGAAAAGAAGTCAAATTCAAGCCATGAATCGAGATCCAATGGAGCATACTATCCCAAATTCCCTGTCTATGGGGGATTTTGGTGTAAAATACTTAACCATGTAGGAAGGTGTTGTGGATTACGTCCTATCTGTGGAAGTTATACCGAAAGACATACCTAAAGCCGACATACCTTTTGTGGATGATTTAAACCGTTTCTGATCGAGAAAATTTTCCTTCGGTTCAGTCGAACTGGAAGGTGAAGAGGAGAGGATCAAACGCTATATCAGAAATGAAAAACGAGTTGTGGAGAGTATATATCTCATTGATGACTGATCTTCCAATTTGCTAAGTCCAGCTGGGGATGGTAAATCAAGCGCATTTTTTTTTATATGAAATCGAGGGTATCAAGTTTTGCCCATTATTAATGCTACTAATTACTTTTTGGAGGCTGGAATGGTCTCGGAGTATGTTTGGAGGTGAATTAAGGAGTGTGGATACTCGGGGATGTGTTTCGCAATTAAAATCACTGAACAAGTGAAGTGGAAGCGCATGGTGTGGGGACTTTGTTTGAAAACTTGAATAAATAATGAAAATCCAGCAGCAGGCTCACTGCTGAGGTGGTAAAAATGCAGGATGTCAAGTTTTCAGCATAATGCTTCACCGCTAAGGCGGTGATTCCACCGTCGAGGTGGTGAAACAACAGGTTGTTAAGTTTTTAAAAAGGGTACTTCACCGTCGAGGCGGTAAAACGACAAAATGTTTATGTTTTAAAAAGGCATTCCACCACCACGGCGGTGAGGCTTCTATTTGATTAAAACCATCCCGCTCATTCTAACTCACCACAACCTCCTCTAAAACTCCAAAATCTCTCTATTCCCATCCTTCCAAGCCGTTTCAAACCCTCAAATTCATCATTTCATTTACAAAATTTGTGATTTCCACCACGAATCATCCTCCAAAAATCAGATTTTCATCCTATTTTTGAAAACCTAGGGTTTAAAGAACGAACAATGCGATTTCTCCATTTTCAATTGTTTGGAACGAAATTTTTCAACAAGTATTTATGATCCTACATTTAATCTATTTGTTGAAATCTTTGATTGATTTGCATATATATATATATATATATATATCAAGAATCACTGAATTTGGATTTTGCCCTAAACCCTTAAACCCCAATTTTTGCGATTTTTATTCTCTATGGGATTTTGGTTTGATTTTTGGTGATAAACACGGTTTTTATGGATTGTTAAATTGTGTGAAACAAAATTTCTTGCTACATTGTTGATATTTTGCTGAAACCGTTGCGATTAGTGTGTGTGTATTGATATTGTGACTTGTTCTTGACGTTGTTGATTCGGGGGATTATTTTCAATTGTTCATATATGATTGGGTTTCCGTATTTTGTGATTGTGGTTGATAGGAGCCATGACTAAGAGAGCAACATCAAAGAGGGCGAGGGGTGACGGTTCAAGTTCTCGCACCAGGGGTGCCGCAACGGACTACGATTCCGCCCGCTTTGTTTCCAAACAAGTGGAGGAACATTTCAACCGCTTTGAGCATAAACGAACATGTATTCGACAAAGGGAATTTGGGAAATTAGACAGCCTCTTGGCGAAATTTTAAGAAGTGATTCAAAGTCGCGGTTGGGAACGGTTATATAGATCACCACCCCGAGGCAAGGTGGCCCTAGTGTGGGAGTTCTTTGATAATGTCACTGGAGCCACTAACTACCAGACAAGTGTCTGAACTCACCTCATCTCTTTCAATCCCGAGTTCGTCAATGTGGTCTTGGGATTGGCGGCCCCAGAACCACCCACTGACGAACCATATGGGGACCGAGACCCGAGTATGGACACTATAATCGAATCCATCACTTTCGGCAATGTCCAGTGGACACACATTGGGCTGGGTCTCACCACATTCCTGGGTAAATTTCTCAATCTAATCCCCAAGATATGGCACCATTTCATTTGCGGAAGTCTTCTCTCGACATCTCACTTGTCGGATGTCTCCAAAGACAACGTAATGGCATTATATTCGATCCAGACGGGTAAGCTGATAATTGTTGGCTACTTGATCTATTCTTCAATTCTTCGTACTGTCAATACAACGAAGGTCGGTCTCCCATTTCCATCACTCTTGATCGACCTCTTTCGACAAGCCGATGTATTAGTAACCAGGGATAGCCTTTTCCCCCCAATCGTTCTGCTCGATCTTGCTATGATAAATTGGATATAGAAAGCCGAAGCACAAGGGGAGGCTGAGCAAAAAGCTAAAGAAGAGGAAGGGCCTGCGGAGGAAAAGGTGGGGCTATCTGAAGCCCGCGATGAAGTCACTCGGGAGAAGGTTATAAGGAGCTCCAGGTCGATATTCGTGTACTTCGCCAAGGGCAATATAACACGGATCTCCGAATTGCCGAGCTTGGTACTTTCCTGGATCAGTATACGAGTCTTCAAGATCAAATCCACAGGTTCATGTA
This sequence comes from Eucommia ulmoides, assembly GCA_016647705.1. NCBI lineage: Eukaryota > Viridiplantae > Streptophyta > Magnoliopsida > Garryales > Eucommiaceae > Eucommia > Eucommia ulmoides. The sequence continues at coordinate 32,225,210 of CM028336.1, forward strand.
CGAGTGCCTCGGCATTAACATGAGTGCTTATCCGCCTATGTCACATTTGCTGCCATACCTTTTGCAACCACCACAATTTTCTTTTCGACGCGATAGTGGTGGCGATGACGTTCTCCCAGGTGGACAGTAGGAGGTGATACTTCCACCTCTTATCTTCTAGGTATGTGTTCCAACCCAATATTTTCTCATGAATGCTATATTTTGCTATTGGGTTCATTGCTCAGTCAGTGTGGACACTGCCTTGTTTAAGTTTGGGGGGATGTTCATCCATTTTTGTTTTTTGTAGAAGAAGGATGAACAATTTTTGATGTATTTAAGTTGGATGTTTTATGTATGCGTAGTTATGCTTTGTAGAAGCTTAAATGTATATTGTAGACTTTAAACATATAGTTAAGTATTTTTTTTTATTTTTTTAAATTTTCATGTTTTTGCATGTGAAATGCTTAGATTAGTGTATGTATATTAGTATTTAGAGTTAATGTAGAGTTGTTTATGTACGAAGTAGTATTTGCGTGTTGCGTTGTTGAGTTCATCTGGGCCATTTTCCGATGATAAAAATTATCCCCTAATTGTATATCGAGGTCGGGGGTGATGCCATTCATGTGTGTTTTGTGTGCTTGGCATGTCGATTAGGTAAAAATCATTTTGATTATAAAATCGCACAATAACATAGACTCAGTGTATAATTATCTGAACGATTTGACGTCGATTATTCAGTAATAACTTAATGATAGAAATGAGGAATCTAAAACTTAATTTGGGGGAAACTTGAGACAGAATCCTAGGTAAGGTAATTCTGGAGGCGTGATTTAGGCCTTCAAATTTTTTAGCTTGAACCTTTGTAACTAAACCTGAATTTTTTTATCCTTCATTCCCCTGTCAAAGGTGATAATCTTTTCAATTCTGAACACGTATCAATACTCTATCCAATTAAATTTTTCTAAACCATTGTCACTAAGCCTAAGTTTCAAATTGAGTGAAATCAAGTTAGCATTAGTTTATGCTACTTGAATTGAGCGGTCAGGTTTCGAATGAATTTTTATTGATTCGGTATTAGTGTATTCACTTGTCATTCTCTTAATTCTTTTTGCACGCTCCTAAAATTGTATAACTTCGAATAAGTTTGGGGGTGTGTTATGTTTTTAAAAAAAAAAAAAAAAACACTGTGTGAATATAGTTTTTATTTTCATTACTTTTGACAAATGAATACAAAGTTCTTAAATTATTGTTCAGGGTTGTGTTTTAAATGTGTGGGGTTACGAGAGAGAGATAGCGACAAGCGTTTGTGCCTCGGGAATCGTTAAATTATAACGATTTTCTATTTTCTATTTTCTATTCCTGTGATACCCTTGGTCGTTTTCCAAAGCCAAACCAAGCCCTATTGATCTATGTGAATGTCCAAACCTACAATAGTGGATAATTGACCCCAGTCAAGCGTATGATTTTCCTGAATCCTTTAAGGTTTAAGTCATGAGCTTAGCTATTGAATAATCCAATCCAGTGTTTGGATAGTTATACATTAGAGTTCTCACACACATACTTTAAATAGATCTAGAATAGTTTTTATTGATATTGAGTGTTCAAATTCTAGAACACCACTTGCTGTGTGTTATTTCATGAACTTGATCAGATTGAGGGCTGTTGAGGGAGGAATAACTTGGTTTCTTCGACTGAATTTGGAACTCGCATGCATTTACTTCTTCTTTATTAAAGTTATTCATTTTTAGTAGTTAGTTAGTTAGTTAGTACAGTTAGTTATTTTAGTGATAGGGTGTTTTGCTTGAGAACTAGCAAAATTGCAAGTTTAGGGGTATTTGATAGGTTGAAAATACCTATCTACTTCTAAATCGAAATTGGTAGTTTTCGAGTGTATTAGTAATATTTAATTGCATTTTAGTTTGTTTTTATGTAAATCAGGTGTAGGGATGTAAGAAAAATAATAAACGAGCAAAGCAGTGGAGAAACGGTTAAGAAATAAGGTTTCAAGACATCAAGCCCACCGCCGAGGCAGTGGAGATGCAAGGAGAATTGTGCAGAAGCCACCGCCCCAGCGATCAACCACTGTCGAGGCGGTGAAAGTCCAGTGTGCTTAAAGCCAGTCTCATCGCCTAGGCGGTGAAAGTCCAGAGAGTTCAAATTTTAGCTCACTGCCGCAACGGTCAGTCACCGCCACAACGATGATGTGAACCGACTTACTCACTGCCTCGACGGTGACTTTGTGTAGGAAATATATTTGTTTTTTAGATATTTTAAAACCTTCTATTTAAACCCCTTTCTCTCCCCATTTGTCAAGGGACATTCCTAACATTAGAAAAGTGATTTTGGGCCATTCTTGAAGAGCTCAAAGAGGAGATTCACATATCGGAAAAGAGAAAACACTTTCGGATCGATCTTTGGCGATAGTGGACCACTCCACTTTAAGATTTGATCTTTCTTTCTTTGTAATTTAACATTTTATTGTGAATGATGATGAATCTCTCTTGTTTTATAGTTTCAATGACTAAGATCATGGTAGGCTAGATAAATATTATTTAGGGATCGATGTAATTCATGTAAATACAAGTTTGGTTGAATATATGTTTCTTTAACAGTTATTTATCTAAATTCGATTGCGGTTACCGTTCTATTACAATTTTAATATGCTTGTTAAGGTAATGAAGTTGGTTTTGAGATACGGGGTTTGACACTTAGGAGAGGTAACCCCGGATTCGGACTAGGGTGAACACATCGCGACGTTCTAATGCCCCGGGATGGCATTAGAAAGTGTGCAATTCATGACGTTGGGTTAAGACTCATGTGACTATGTGTTCAAAAAGACATTCGAGTGGGACTTCGACATCAACACGAAATCACATATTCATTCACTAAATACTTGGGAGAGGGAGTGAATGAGTTTAAGATACAGAGATTGTCGGATAGGATAAACACCATTATTGTTAACTAAACGAAGTCAAACATGTATTAAATGAATAAAATTAATCCCTAGGTAATCAACTTAATTAGAACTAACCCTATAGTTTTTAGTTTAACTTAGTTTTTAATTAGTTTAACTTTAAACATTTCTTGAACCGTCGAGATAATATAAGACTATGCAAATTGCGGTATTCAATTATTCAAACAATTTTTCCAGTGGAACGATATCCGACTTAAAGATCCATTATACTAAAACTTGACCTTGTACACTTATGAGTGAGTCAGACGTGAGCGTAAAAATATTCTCGTACAATACCTTAATATGATTTTGTATCAAATTTATCCAAATTATCTTTATCATTTAAAATGAAACATTGACATCCAATTTAAAGTAAAATATATTTGGGATTTTTCCATTCCAAATCTCATAACGGGATTTATTAAAACCTCTTTGGATAAATACTCTATTAATAACATGACATGAAGTACTTATCGCTTCGGCCCAGAAATATTAGGAAGATTATTCTCATTTAGCATAGTCTTGGTCATTTCCTGAAGTATCTTGTTCTTTCTTTCCACAACAACACTATTCTTTTGTGGTGTTCTTGGTGTAGAGAAATTGTGAGAATATCCATGTTGATCACAATAACTAATAATCTCATTATTTTTAAATTCTCTGCCTATATCACTGCGAATATTAATTATGCATGATTGTTTCTCATTTTGCACACGTTTACAAAACTTAGAGAAAATAGGTGTCACCTCAATTTTCTAGAATTAGAAATATACCCATGTTAATCTAGACTAGTCATAAAAAATCACAAATGTATTGAGTTTCCCTCCTAAACTAGCAATGGCATTAGGACCAAATATGTCTAGATGCAATAGTTCAAGATACTTTGATGTAAATGTATGCAATTTCTTCTTAAAATGAAGATCTAGATTGCGTACCTAACTAACATGCATCGCATACTTTATCTTTAACATATTTTAGGGTAGGCAATCCATGTACTAGACTTCTCTTAGACAAATTAGAAATTAACTTCATACTTTTATGCCCAAGACGTCGATGCCATAACCAACTATTTGCCAATAAAGCATTTAAACATAATAAATTTTATGCCCAAAAATCATCGAATGAACACGTGTAAACATTTTCAATGTGTGATGCAACAAATAAAATACTAATATCATGCACATTCTTAATAATGCATTTATTATTATCAAATATAACGTTATACCCTCTATCACATAATTGACTCGTACTAAGCAATTTATGTTTGAGACTGTTTACTAATAACATATTTTTAATAGTAATAAACCCTTTACTGATATTACCTATACCAATAATCTTACCCTTTGATTTGTCTCCAAACGTCACATGCCCTACGTCTTTTGGTGTTAAAGACGTAAGTTTAGATTTGTTACCCATAATTTGCCAAGAAGAACCACTATCTAAGAACCATTTTTCCTTGCCCAATGATGCTTTCAAAATAACTTATAGGGAGCACCTCAAATAGTTTCTATGTGGTAACTAATCTAAGTGGGTTCGATCTTGTTAGGCGTCACAATTTTAGTTGCTTTGGTAACCCATACTTGTTTATATTTAGATAATATTTGAAAACACCTCTTTTAGAGTATGCCCCATAACATTACATCTAAAACATCAAAAAAAACTTCTAGTTTTAGAAAAGAATTTGTGCAATCTATATTGTTTAATATTTTTCTGAAAACTAATTTCAGCTTTATCAAAAATTCCTCTTGAACTAACTTCCTAAAGGCATTTAAAAATTATTTTCAACACCCGTGAATTTGAGAACAATAGAACTTAAATCTGAAATGTTTGATTTCAATTCATTATTTTTAAATTCAAATTTAACTACTTGTTTGTTAAGTTTATTAATTATACTTTGTAGAGTATTTATTTGTGAACACTAATTTTTATAATCATGAATTAGTTCTTGATAAACATCAAATAGGTCATCAAAGTTTAAAGGATAAGAACTAGAACACTGTGCTACCTCATCTCTAGAGGCCATCAGAGCAAGCATTGACGAATCGCCACTACTTTTTTCAGAGCTACTTGATTTCGAGTCACCCCAAGTGTCTTTCATAAACTTTTTTACTCTTTTTACCTTTTTATTTTCTTCTCTTTTTTTCTTCTTTGACTTGGGACAATCAGATTAAAAATGGCTAATTTTGTGACAGTTGTAGCACTCAACATTATTCATATTGAAATTTTTCTTTCCTCGGAATGTTCGTCTAGTCATCTTTCTAAAATTATTAGTGAAAAGTGTTACATCATTTTCTTGTTCAACTATCAAGGCCTATATTATTACTACCATCTTTTTCCTTATTCCTTTGAGCTTTTAGTGACAGGAATTTCTTTTTGTCGCTTCCTGATCTATCTTTGTATCCACAAATAGCTGACTCATGGGTCATTAGGTTACGAATAAGTTCATCAAAAATGTATTTGGTGAGAACCTTGGCTTCCTCGATTGCAATCACTTTTGGTTCCTAGACTTTGGTCAATGATCTCAAAGTCTTTCGTGCTTTGTCCTGCCTGGAATATGGCTTTCCGAGTGCTCCAAGATTGATATAGATATTCTTGAATCTAGTGTACATTTCCAGAATTATTTTTGCATCCCCCATTCTGAACAGTTTGAACTGATGGACCAAGTAATTGATTTTGGACTGCTTCACTTGATTAGTTCCCTTATGTATGATTTGTAATGTATCCCACAATTCTTTCGCCGATTCGCAACCTCAAACCCTGCTATAATCATTTGTATCTAAAGAACAAAACAAAAGGTTATAGCTTGAGCATTAATAGATAACTTTTGTTTATCAGTCGAATCTAGTTGTTCTTTCTTTTTAACAACTCCATTTTCTTTAGGAACATACGGTTCATCCTCAATGAGTAGCCAAGCATCATAGTTAGTGACTTGTAGAAAGACAATCATTCTACCTTTCTAGAATGAATAGTTATCACCTGCTAACAAATAAGGACGATGCATAGATTGTCCTTCGGCTAGAGTGTTTACACGGTGCACCATGTGATATTTTCAGCAATGATTTTAAGCCTATCGAGTTAAACCAACTCTGGTGCTAATTGTTGATCCAAGGATCTACACAAGGGGGTGCATTGGGTATTAATAAAAAAAATTAAACAATAAATTCAAATCCAAGATATTAATTTCCCTAATTGATTATTATCTTGAGTAGTAGAAATATATTTATCTAAGTACACACCCAAACAAACTGAAAAGTAATAATGCAGCACACAAAGATGTATCATGATTTGGCAAGTTACTCTTACCTACGTCTAATATCCTGAGCTCCACTAGGATTTCACAATCTATTAACCCTTTGATTCCTTTCCCAGGTAGGAACCAAACCCTTACAATCCAAATTCTTTTCACAAGTTTAGAATCAACCTTTACAATCCTGATTCTTTTCACAGGCTCAGAATCAACCGATCACTTTCTCACACTATTACATTTACCATTTCTGAAGGCTTAGGAAGAACCTTTACAATACTCTAATTTTATTATAGGAAGAATTAAAACCTAAACTTTTAAAAAGCTAAAGATTAACCTAATATTTTTCACAAGTTAAAGATCAAACCTTAATCCTTTTCTCAGGCTAAAGATTAAACATAATCTTTTTCACATTCTAAAGATTAAACCCTAATCTTTTCCACAAGCTAAAGATCAAAACCTAGGTACCCTGATTGGACACCAACCCAAACGTGTTTAATCCACTCAAACTCACAAATACAAATGATTTTCAAGTTTCATCCCAAAATAAGCTTCTACCACTTCAATACAATTAAGCATAATTAATGTCTCGAAATAATAAGTGGTAGATTCTATGTGAGGCATAAACCTAATTTAAAGAATTTAACGCACAAATAATAGATGATAAAATTTCTTAAATAAAAACTGTGTTAAAAGATTTTCACGATGTTAGTTTTAAAAACGATTTTTCTCAAAACAATTTATCCAAGTAATTAAGCAAATAATCTAAGAAAGCAAAATAATTAGATTAAAATGATCTCACCGGAATTCGTTGAAAACGATTGCGATAGCACAGTAACGAACACAAACTTATGACCAAAACTTTTAGCACATCGATCAAGAACTGTTTCAATAATCTCACTTATAATAGCCAAAATCTGAATGTTCTTGATTGATTATTATGAATCCCCCAATTCACTATTCATGGACCTAAAACTAGACCTATAACGAGGAATTTTCAAAAGATATGTTATTAAATGACACTCTAAGACCTCATATATCATATACCTTCAAATATGTTTCATTTAAAAATACTTTTAGAAAAGTTTGATTTGGTCCCCTAAATGTTTTTAATTCAAAATTCGTAAGGAAATGAAGTAGTTTCATTAATTCAATTAAGAGAATAATTAAATATGTGGAGCAAATAAATAGGAAATAATATATATATATATATATATATATATATATATATATAATAAAACATTAAATTCCCGTGAAAACCTCATTTAAAATCATAAAAAACGAGGAGAATTGACCCAAAAACCAAGTTAGACAAATTATTAGACTGCGGACGTCGGTTGATTGAGCTCTATGCCGGTCGACTACTATATCCAATGGTCAACATTATGATCCTTAGCCAGCTGATAGGTGTAAATTAGCCCTATATTTTCAAGCCGAATTTGTTAGTTTTCGAGTACGTTTATAGTTATTTTTATATGTTTTAATATATTTTTATTCTTTTTATATTAAAACAGGTGCGTGGGGTGAAAATGTATGAAATCGGAGCATAAACTATCAATTCGTATCGAGAATGGTCAGAGAACGGTGGAAAAATGAGAAAGGCTGCAAGATTCTGCAAACAAGCCCATCGCCGCGGCATCCAAACCACCGCCGCGATAGTGAAGATGTTGAGAAAGACCAAAGGCCACTGACGGACCATCGCTGTAGCGGTGAAGAAGCAGATAACAAAAATAGGCTATTGACTACCCAGTGTCGCGATGGTAAAATCTACCGCCGCGGCAATGAACCAGCTTAAAGTTTTCCCAATCCACTGCCTACTCCACCACTTAGGCGAACCTTAACTAACATACTCCACCGCTGCGGTGGTGGCCTCTGCGCAGTGTTAGATATTTATTTAGATATTTTGCTTATAAATACCCATTTTCTCATTCCTCATTTGCTGTACCCCAGCCATTACAACCCTTAAGGCTTAGGTTAGTATATATATATAGAGAGAGAGTATGAGGAGTGCTCAAACATATCCAAAGGAGAAGATCAAAACGCGGAGATTAAGAATCGTTCGGCGGATGATATTAGCGGCTAATCTTTGGATATCGGCTAAGTTCACCCGTTTTTCCTTTTATTTCTTATCTTCTATGTATGTTTGAGCATGTTTAGCCTAGCTTCACTTGTATAAACAGCTATGGCCATAGGTTAAAAGTGGATTATGTATGGGATTAATATCGTTTAGAAAACGTAGTTTTGGTTGAAGTTGTGTTTCTTGATGCTTGTTTTTCGCTGTTTTGAGTGTGGTTATCATATTGTTTGTTTATTGTACTTAGATTTATATATTGAGGATATGGGGTTTAACAAATCCCGAATTCGGATTAGAATAAACAAACGCCACGATTCATTAACCCGGTCAAGGTTAGGATTGTGGACAATCTATGACGTTGGGGCAAGACTCACGTGACCTAGGGTCGTTAAGATATTGAGGGGGATTTTTTCATTGATTTAAAGTAGCGTATTCCCTCGTCTTACACTTGGGAAAGGTGGCAAGGGAGTTTTAGAACTGATATTGTCGATATGATAAACACAACGCATGAAATCAATACGTTGAGGCGAGACTCATGTAATCTAGGGTCGTTAAGATGTTGAGGGGGACTTCTTCGTTGACACGAAGTCACGTTATATCCCTCATCTTACACTCGGGAGAGGTGGCGAGAGAGTTTACGAACTGAGATTTTGTGTGCGATCAATGAGGTTGGGGCAAGACTCATGCAGCCTAGGGTCGTTAAGACGTTGAGAGGGACTTCTTCGTTGACACGAAGTTACGTTACATCCCCCGTCTTACACTCAGGAGAGGTGGCAGATGAGTTTTAGAAACCGAGATTGTCAAATAGGTCGAACACCATTATTGTAAACTAAACGATATCAAATGCGTTTAAGTAAATAAAGTTAATCCCTAGATAATCCATCCCATAACTATCTCATATTAGTAATTAGTATAGTTAAATTAGTATTTTAGTATTAGTATTTAATTTTATTTTACATTTTTGTCGCCTAGATAAAGTCGAGTTTTGATAATCGCGGTACTCGATAGTAATCTACATCAATCCTTGTGGATACGATACCCGACTGAAAGGTCCATTATACTAAAATTGATCTGTACGCTTGTGGTGAAAGTGGCAGCGCTTAGTTAGCGACTACCACTAGCATCTAGTTGGTTGACTGATCGAATCAGTATAATTCTCCATTTTTCTTATTTTGGCTATTGGATTTGTTGGTCAACCGACCGTACCCGTCAGTTGACCGAATTGGCCAATGGGTTATCCATTTCATTTCCTTGAGCTACTATTTTTGGTTAGTTGACTGAAACCTTTCGTCAGTGGACCGAATTGATAAGAAAATCAATCATTTTAAATATTAAAACTATTTTTTCAGTTAAACCCTTAACCAAAAATATTTGTATACCTTAACATTTTATAAAAACCATATTAGATCCTTAAACTTATCAATTCTTACTAAGACACACATAAGATTTATTTATTTTCAAGTGTTTTCTGATCTTAATTCAGGTTGAATTCAGAGCATAATGGTAATGAGTTTGTTGGCCCAAAGAGCTACCGAAGAGAGGGTGAATTGGATAGTTAAAAAAATTAAACAATTAAATACAAAATCTCAATTATCCTAAATTTATTATTATCTTGAATAGAAGCAAAAATATGTTTAATCAAAATGTACACCTGAACAATCAGACAAGAATAAACAATGCAGTGTACAAAGATTTAACCTGGTTTGGCAAACTAGTCTTGCCTATGTCTAGTCTTCCGAGCTCCATGGAGATTCGCAATCCATTAAACTCCTGATTCATTTCACAGTAGAAACCAAACTTTTACAATCTCTTTTATAAGCTGAAAACAAAGGTTTTGGCCCAGTGAGCTACCCAAGAGGGGGGTGAATTGGGTAGTTCTAAAAATTTAAACAAAGTTTAATCTTTTCAACACTTAAATAAACAAATAATTAATTTAACCTAAATTGATTGTTATCTTTATAATGCAACGGATAAGTATTATTAAATCTAAATGCACACCCAAACAATAGAAAATAGATAAAGTAAAAAATGCGGTACACAAAGATATATCCTGGTTTACCAAGTTACTCTTAGTTAATCCAGTCCTTCGAGCCCTACGGAGATTCACACCCACTAAATCACTTGCTTTCTTTAACAGGTAGAAACTAAACCCTTACAATGATTCTTTTCACAAGCTCAGAATAACCCTTTACAATTCATTTTTCACAAGCTAAGGAAGAACCTTATCTTTTTGCAGATTAAACACTAACCTAATTCTTTTACCAAGTTAAAAATCAAACCTCACAAATCACTCCAAGTATCATTTTCACCAGTAAGGGTAGAACCATTACAATTCACTCAAATTTAATTCTAATCAGGAAAAATAAAGCTTAATAATTTTCAAGGAAAAAGAGTAACATAACCTTTTTATCCACTAGGTAAAGATTAAATCTTTTTTTTTTTTTCGGGAGAAGAATGAAACCCAAGCACCCCTTGACTAGATACTCTCAATAGTATCTAATCCGCACAAACTCATCAATTACAAGAATTAATGAATTTCTTTCCATTCGGAGCTTCTACTACATTAAATCAATTAAACTCAATTAATGTCCCAAATTTATTAGTGATATAATTTTACGTGATAAATTTAATATCTAATTATAATAGATGTGGGTAACACAAAAAATAAGCACGTAATCAGATAATTACAAAAATCATTTTAAAAGAATTTTTATACTCTTTAAAATTTGAAAATGATTTCACAAAGATCTTATAACCAAGCGAACAAAATTAATATAAAATAAAAATAAAAATAAAAAGTTTGGAAAGATCTCACCAAGATAACACTGAAAGATTGTAAATTGAATCGCAAGACAGCTTAGATTAGTGACGCCAAAACACTTAGCGCTTTAACTCAAGAAATTTTCTCATAAATGATCTCACAAGTCATCCCTTGATATAATCTTAGAAAAACAACTCTTATAAAGTTTATGAACACTTAGTTCTTAATGGAAGTGATGTATTGATGTATAAAAACGTAGGTCTATTTAAGCTAATTTGAAACAGGCCTACTGATGGCTAGTTTCCTCAAGATATGATAATTAAATGCACATATAGACCCCATATGTAAATACCGTTTAATCCTGGTCCAATTCACTTAAATATGGCATTTAAAATATTCAATTTAGTCTTCATATTATTACTCAATCTTAAATCATAAAGATAGAAAGTATTAAATGTACTAAATTGAGAAACACTTCAAATATATGTACCGTATCTATAGAGATACTAAAATAAGTGTATCACATCATTAATATATCAAAATCACTACAATATCTCACTTAGATATCTCAAATATGGCTAGTTTACGGCTAGTTTTTGAATAATTCATTGAACTTCTCAAAACTGTAACAGCATAGTCGGTTGACCATCTTCTGCCCATTAATCGACCGATGAATACAGGATATATCCAAGCTATTTCTCAAACACGGGTCGGTTGACCAATCCCTAATGGGTCAGTTGACCGATCGATACATGATGCTTCCTCAGGCCTATTTTTGGCCCTGGTTGGTTGACCGATCGATACAGAGAGTTTCCATTTTGGCTATTGATAGGTGTAATTTACCTATCTATTTCCAAACCGAACTTGTTAGTTTTCGAGTATGTTTATTACGTTTTAATACATTTTTATATATTTTTGTATAAATTAGGTGTCTGGGGTGAAAAGACATGAAAACGGATCATAAACGATCAAATCGGATTAAGAACGGTAGAAAAACAAGTATAAGGGCAAAATTTAGACCTGCAGCCAACCGCCACGGCGTCGAAACCACCGCCGTGGCGATTAATATACAGAGAAGGCCTAAATGTTGCTGAACGTCCACCGCCATGGCAGTGAAACAACAAAGTCAAGGCCTCTGTGACTACTGCCGAGGCTGTGACCCAGTCGACATACTCACCGCCACGGTAGTGAAACCCACAGCCGGGACGGTCACTCTGCACACAGTTTAGATATTTATTTAGATATTTGGAGCCCCTATATATTATTTCCTCATCTATTTTGTCCAAAAGAGAGCTCATTAGATACTCCTTAGGGTTAGGATGTTTTGAGAGTGTTTTAGGGTGTGTGCTCAACCAATTCCGAAGCGATTAATAATATTTATGAAATCGTTGTTTGTTTGAGTTGTATTTCGTTAATGGTTGTTCTTCGCTATTTCAATTGTGTTTATCGATTTGTCATGATTGTATTCTTGGTTAGATATAGTGAGATATCGAGATTTGACACTCAAGAGAGGTAACCCCGAATTTGGATTAGGTTAAATAAAATGCGATGATCTAATAACCCGAGAGAGAGTTAGAAAGTGTACAATTAATGACGTTGGATCAAGACTCATATGACCTAGTGTCGTTAAGACGTTGATGGGGATTTATTCGTTGATGCGAAATCACATATTCACTCGTCTTACACTCAGGAGAGGTGGCGAGTGAATTTACGATATAGAAATTATCAGATAGGTCAAACGCCATTATTGTAAACTAAACGAGACCAAACACGTTTTTGTAAACAAAGTTAATCCCTAGGCAATCTTTTCCCTAAACATCTCAATATAGTACTATAGTTAATTAGTTTAATTAACTTAGTATTAATATTAATTAATTATAAACTCAATTTATGTCGCCTAAATAAAGTTAAGTTATGACAATCGTGGTACTCGATTATAATCTCAACCAATCCCTGTGGATACGACAACCCCTACTCCTTCCCATCTATACTAAAACTTAACCAGTACACTTGCGGTGAAAGTGACAACGTAATATTCCGCCACCAAGTTTTTGGCACCGTTGCCGAGGATCGAACCGGGGTCACCCGCGTGACAGGTCAAGTGTACGAGTTAAGTTTTAGTATAGATGGAAAGAAGTAGGGGTTTTCGTATCTACAGAGATTGGTTGAGATTATTATCGAGTACCGCGATTGTCATAACCTAACTTTATTTAGGCAATAAAAAATGAGTTTATAATTAATAAATACTAATACTAAGTTAATTAATCTAAATATACTAATATTATATTGATATGTTTAAGAAAAATATTGCCTAGGGATCTCGTTTAGTTTATTATAACGGCGTTCGACCTATCTGACAATCTCTATGTCGTATTCTCACTCGCCACCTCTCCCGAGTGTATGGCAAGTGAATATGCGACTTCGCGTCAACGAAGAAGTCCTCTTCAATGTATTAACGACACTAGGTCACATAAGTCTTGCCCCAACGTCATTGATTGCATACTTTCTAACTCTCTCCCGGGTTATTAGATCGTCGCTTTGTATTTACCCTAGTTCGAATCCGGGGTTACCTCTCCTGAGTGTCAAACCCTGTATTCTCTATATATCTATACAAACATATAATCAAAGAATAACGGTAAACATAATTGAAATAGCGAAGAACAACCATTAACGAAACACAACTCAAACAAACAATGATTTCATAAAATATATTAATCCCTAGACAAAATCCATTTAGCTAATGGTCATAACCATATATACAATGATAAATGAGCTAAACATGATCAAACCATAATCCGAAGTTAATAAATAAAGAAAGAAACGAGAGAAACTAGCCGTAGTGCGAAGATTTGGTGCTAAAATTGTTCCGAGATCACTTCTCCTTCTTCGCAACGTGTTCTTCTCCTTTGGATATGGTGGAGCATTTCCCAAAAATCTCTCAACCCTATTCTAACCCTAGGAGCTCGCTAATGATCTCTCCCTTGGCCGAAAGTGGCGAGCACTTCTTCACGTCCAAGTTTTTGGCGTCGTTGCCGGGGATTGTATTTTTAGATTATTGTTGATATTGTGAGAAAATAACTTGATTTCAATTTAGGCATTTTTTTAGTATTTATAATTTTTGTTTGTAATTTTGTTTTCTATTTCTTATGTAGGGTACTTGACGATGTTAGATCGATGAGTATTGTTGCATTTATTTCAACGAGATTCCGAGCCGTTTTATAGTGCTTGGGATCGATACAAGGATTTGCAACTTTAATTTTCGAACCATCATTTCCCAAGGGAGTGTCAACTAATGAACTTCTTCGACGGGTTACAAGACGTAGCCAGAATGTAGGTTGAAGGAGGAAACAGTACCACCTCTTTCGACCAATTAAGCGCGGATGAAGCCTTTCAATTTTTGGAAGATATGGTTGAGTTCGATTTTCAGTATTGGAATTATTCACCAAGTTATCAAAGCTTGGGGGATAGTTTCAACCTTTCAGCGCCATGGATTGACACACCGGACCAATATGTTGAGTCTTTCCCTGCCCTGGAAGAAATATTCGTTGATTTTGTTGGGGAGACTCAAGCATTTTGAAGGGAGACGAATGACCAGATCAATGAGCATGAAGATCCTATTGACAACATTGAGATGATTTGCACTGAAATCGATGCGACCGTAACGTCTTTGCAGGCGCAAATCGGTCAGCTAATCTGCTTTATTGAGGTCGAGTCAGACGTGGTGGCACTGGGAGATTCACAAGCCACATTCAGTAAAAGCCACAATGAGGAGTTGGAAATGTACAGAAGGAGCTTGGGAGAGTTCAACTATGCTTATCTAAATAAGCCAGGAACCTAAACATGGATCGACGATTGTGATTCGTCACCATTGGAGATCCAAATTGTGATGCCACCACCGATCTCAGACGCTCATATTTATGAGGATCCGATGTGGCTCACTTGTCCTTCGTCTCCATTAGCAACGTTCTTCAACATTCTTCCATGTCCACCAAGTACATGAGCCGGTTGAGCATCTTGCTGAAAACACGAGCTGATCAGAGCCAAATCTCGTCAAGCTTGAGGGCGTACTGAATCAAGATCCATAAGTTAAATCCGTCACAGCTGACTTGATTCGGAGGTGAGATTTTCTCGCCTCCCATGTACGTGTTCTAAACCCCCGTCTTCATTATCATGATATATGTCATTGGGATCGCTGATGGGTTGTTGAGAACACTGTCTGTGTTAAGTTTGGTGGTGATGCATAGTATGTTGTTGTTTTTTTTGTTTTTTTTTGTATGCATGTGTGTTTAGTTTAGTTGTTGTTTTGTGTTGAGTTTTGACTTCATCTGGGCTATTACCAATTGATGAGTCTATCCCCTGGTTGTTTATTGAGATTGAACTTAAAGCTCATTCACATGTGTTCTGTGTGCTTGACGTATCGTTTTAGTAAACATTATTGTAAATCCTAAATGTACGAGCACGTAAACTCAATGTATAACTGTCTATTTGATTTGAAAACAATTATCTGTCAACCAAATTCATGACAATAGGGATTTTAGAACCTGATTTGGGAGAAATTCGAGGCAAAATCCTAGGCGAGATGGTTTGAGAGATATGATTTAGGCATTCGTTTTTATCGCTTGAGCCTTTGAAGCTTACCTTGTTAAATGTTTATCCATAGTTATCCTGTTAAAGCCTAAAAATCATTTCAATTTTGAAAACTTAATTAATATCATGGCTAATCAAACTTTTTCCAAACTTATATCACTGAGCAGAAGACACAATTTGAGTGAATCAAGTTAGCAGTTGCAAAGGTTACTTGAAGTAAGCGGTTGGGTTTAGGGTGAACTTTTAATTGGTTCGGTATTCGAGTACTCATTTATAATTTTTTCTTTTATTTTAACCACACCTGTGAAATTCTAATAATCAAGTAAGTTTGGGGGTGTGGTATGTTTAAAAAAAAAAAAGCATAGGTACATATAATACAATTTTCATTTTTTATTAACAAGTGAGTACGTTGTTCTTAAATATATGTTCAGGGTTGTTTTAATTTATTTATGGGGTTTCGAGTGTGAGAGTACCAAGCATGTGTCTCGGGTATCGTCAAGTTAATGACGTTAACCTATTTTCTATTTCCGATATACCCTTGGCCATTTTTTTAAAACCGAACCAAGTCCTAATAATCTTTTTGAATTACCAAGCCTACATTAGTGGAGAATAGAACCTAGGTTAGGCTTATGGATTCCCTATACCTAAATGGTTTTAGTCATGAATTTTATTGAGGGATAATCCCATTTGATCAACGGATAGTTGTATATTTGAGTTTTATTACACACACTTTAACATGATCTAAAATGGTGCTTAGTATCATCAAATGTTGAAATTCTAGAACACCACATGGTGTGATTTATTCTTGAACTCGATAGGATTGGGGGCCAATGAGGGAAAAATCTTTTGGCCGGTAGATGATATTCAAAACTTGCACATTATTATTTTTAGTGTTTTTCATTTTTAGTTTTTAATTTCGTAATTAATTATATTTTCTTGTATTATATGGGTGTTTTGCTCGAGGACTAATAAAATTGTAAGTTTGGGGGTATTTGATAGGTGTAATTTACCTATCTATTTTCAAACCAAACTTGTTAGTTTTCGAGTATGTTTATTATGTTTTAATACGTTTTTATAAATTTTTGTATAAAATAGGTGTGTGGGGTAAAAAGGCATGAAAAAGAATCATAAACGGTCAAATCGGATCAAGAACGGTGGAGACTCCTTAGGGTTAGGATATTTTGAGAGTGTTTTGGGGAGTGCTCAACCAATTCCGAAGGAGAAGAACACGTTGTGCAGAAGGAAAAACGATCGTTGAATGGTTTTAGTGGCAAATCTTCGGATTATGGCTAAGTTCTTTCGTTTCTCTCTTTATTTTCTTAACTTCGGTAGGTTGTTGAGCATGTTTAGCTCAGTTTTCATTGTATAAATGGCTATGGCCATGAGCTAAACAAATTTTGTCTAGAGATTAATATATTTTATGAAATCGTTGTTTGTTTGAGTTGTGTTTTGTTAATGGTTATTCTTCGCTATTTCGATTGTGTTTACGGTTATTCTTTAATTATATACTTATTTAGATATATAGAGAATACGGGGTTTGACACTCAGGAGAGATAACCCCAAATTCGGACTAGGAAAAATACAACGCGACAATCTAATAACCCGAGAGGGAGTTAGAAAGTGTGCAATCAATAACGTTAGGGAAAGACTCATGTGACCTAGTGTCATTAAGATGTTGAGGGAGACTTCTTCGTTGACGCGAAGTCGCATATTCACTTGTCTTACACTCGGGAGAGTTGGTGAGTGAGTTTACGATACAGAGATTGTCGGATAGGTCAAACGCCGTTATTGTAAACTAAACGAGATCAAACATGTTTTTGTAAATGAAGTTAATCCTTAGGCAATCTTTTCTCTAAACATATCAATATAATATTACTATAGTTAGATTAATGAACTTAGTGGTGAGTATTTATTAATTATAAACTCAATTTATGTCGCCTAGATAAAGTTAGGTTATGACAATCGCGGTACTTGGTAATAATCTCAACCAATCCCAGTGGATACGACAACTCTTACTCTTTCCCATCTATACTAAAACTTGACCCATACACTTGCGGAGAAAGTGGAGACGTAATCTACTCGCCACCAGTTATCGGTCGACCGATCTCTCCTGGTCAGTTGATCGGTCGTTTCAGAGACTCCATATTTTCCAGCCCTTGCCCATCGGTTGACCGATCACTACTGGAACACCCACAACTCAATTTATTTCAACTCTAAACTTTGACGTTTTAAACCCTTTAACCTATTTCTTTATTCGGTTAATTTAATTGACACTAATATTCATTTTTAAACACTAACCATGCTTAGGTCAATTTTCTTTTTTCAATTACACATTGGAGCAAATATTTTAACAATAATTACGACCTTAATTAAAACACACATAAATATAAATCATTTTTGTGTTATGTGTGATCCTAATCGGGATACATTAAGAGTAAAATATATTTAAGTTGTTTTCACCTAGTATCTTAAGAATATTCAATACTTTTTAATGTTCGTCTATGTATATTTCATAATTACTTCATGATATTATTTTGAATGGAACTCTTTCAACTAAAACACTCAATAAATACATTAATTCTATCAAAAATATCAACACTTAATTGTCCATCAAAATCTTGGGATCAATAATCTCCCAATTTTTTATGATAACAATTAATTTTTATATTTTCTTCACAACAAGAAAGTAATCATGCTCCCCCTAAATCTGAGAACGAAATTTTTTTCACTCGTTAAAGCATAATCATGAAGATAATTCAATAAATATAACACAAAATATGATCAATAAAACAAATACAGATATTCAATAAAATATAACATGATCATATCAACAATGTTCTCCCCTTATATTAGTGCAATGCTTAGACTGACAAATCCTAAATATTAACTAACTCGTTTTAAGCGCAAACGTTGTTTTACCTTTATATCTTCCCCTTTTATCAATCAATTCTCTTTTAATAAAGATATTCAATTAATATCGACGTATATTCTCCCCCTTTTTCATTTCAAAAAGTGGGGAAAGATAGCCAAAAACATCACTCTAGACATACATCATTGTGCCTAGCCATATCTAAACCTCGGATAATTCTCACAAACTGATTTTTCACTAAAGGTTTAGTAAATATGTCAGCAAGTTAGTCGGATGTATTAATATACTCAATAATAATGTCTCTTTTTCTGAATATGATCACGAATAAAATGATGTCAAATCTCTATCGCTACGTTTGGTACACTGGAATGTAATGGAATGAGTGTAGTATTGGAATGAATGTGGCAGTGGAATGGAATGGCCATTGCCATTGCCATTCCTATGTTTGGTGACAAACGGTATTAAACATGGTATTGGAATGATCATTACTATTCCTACGTTTGGTTACAAAATACATTAAACATGGTATTAGAATGACAGATAAAAACAAAAATCTGGGAACAAAAACAAAAACAGAAATTTGGGAACAACAGCAGAAACCTGAGAACAAAAACAGAAATTTGGGAACAACAGCAAAAATCTGAGAACAAAAACAGAAATATGGGAACAAAAACAAAAATCAAAATCTGGGAACAAAAACAGAAATTGGGAAGAAAAACAGAAATCAGAGAACAAAAACAAAAATTTGGGAACAAAAACAGAAATCTGGGAACATATTTCTATTTTTGTTCCCAGATTTCTGTTTTTATTTTGTTCCCATATTTTTGCTTTTGTTCTCATATTTTTGTTTTTCTTCCCAATTTCTGTTTTTGTTCCTAGATTTTTGTTTCTGTTTTTATTCCCATATTTCTGTTTTTGTTTTGTTCCCATATTTCTGTTTTTGTTTTGTTCCTAGACTTCTGTTTTTGTTTTTGTTCCCAGATTTTGTTCCCATATTTCTATTTTTGTTTTTGTTCTCATATTTCTGTTTTTGTTCCCGATTTCTATTTTTGTTCCCAGATTTCTGTTTTTATTTTTGTTCCCATATTTCTATTTTTGTTTTGTTCTCAGATTTCTGTTTTTGTTTTTGTTCCTAGATTTCATTTCCATATTTTTGTTTTCGTTCCATGTTTTCTAGGAACAGAAATATAAAAGCAACACCACCATATTTTTGTTTTTGTTTCCAGAATTTTATTTCCTATTGTGAAAAATACGGAAATACAAGTATAGGTCATTCTTCTTACCTAATATTTCATTTCATTTGAAATTAAGTAATCCTGGAATTACCTAATACCTCATTTTATTTGTGATTGATTAATTCCAAGAATTGTGGGATTAGTCATTACTTGGGAATGGAAATGAAAATCAATCCCACCAACCAAACATAAGAATGGAATGATCATTCCAATGGTCATTCCAATCCCACCTTGAATCCCGCGTACCAAACGCCACCTATGTGTTTAGTCCATGAGTGCTGTGTAGGATTCTTACTTAAACATATAACACTTTTATTATCACAATAAATTGGGACTTCCTCCGTACAGAC
The DNA here is from genome assembly GCA_016647705.1 of Eucommia ulmoides. Classification (NCBI taxonomy): domain Eukaryota; kingdom Viridiplantae; phylum Streptophyta; class Magnoliopsida; order Garryales; family Eucommiaceae; genus Eucommia; species Eucommia ulmoides. Next base: position 32,245,259 of record CM028336.1, read on the forward strand.
TCTAAAATCATTTAACTGTTGCTTAATATATAGAATTTGAGCGCAATAGTTACCAGCTGTCATGTATTTAGCCTCAGTAGTAGATAAGGCTATCGAATTTTATTTCTTGCTAGACCAAGAAACCGAGGCATATCCTAGAAAATGACATGACTCGCTTGTGCTTTTCCGCTCGACTTTGCAACTGACAAAATCAACATCAGAGTAACTTATTAACTTGAAGTTACTCCCTCTAGGATACTATAATCGTGGGTCAGTCGTCCCTTTTAAATATCGAAAATTCGCTTAACCGCTGTTAGATGCGATTCTTTAGAACAAGACTAAAATCTAGCACACAAACAAACGCTATACATAATATCAAGTCTACTAGCAATTGGATATAACAAGCTACCAATCATACCTTGATATAATTTCTCATTTACGTTTTTGCCCATATCGTCTTTGTCTATCTTTGTAGCTGTCACCATGGGAGTTTTGTACTCTTTAGTACCATCCAAGCCATACTTTTTCAGTAACTCCTTGGTGTAAGCTTGGTTTATAAAATTCCTTTCTTTGGTTTGCTTGATTTGCAACACAAGGAAAAAATTTAATTCCCTCATCATGCTCATTTCAAATTCGACCTGCATTATCTTGGCAAAGATCCTCATTAGTAGATTAAAAAATAATGTCATTAACATAAATTTATACTAATAGGATATCAGAATCAGTTTACTTAATAAATAGCATTATATAACTAAAACCCCTTCGAAAATTATTTTTGATCAAATATCAGCTAAATCTCTCATACCAAGCTCTCAGAACTTGTTTGAGCCCATAGAAAGCCTTACAAAGTTTAAACACATGATCGGGAAGTTTATCGCTTTCAAATCCCGGGGTTTATTCCACATAAACTTCTTCTGTTAGAAACAATTTAATAATGCACTTTTTACATCCATTTGATATAATTTAAAATTACGTGAACATGCAAAAGTGAGTAGCATTCTAATAACTTATAATCTAGCCACATGAGTATAAGTCTCATCATAATCAATTCTTACTTCTTGAATATAACCCTGTGTCACTAATATTATTTTGTTTCCAATTACCATACCAGTTTCATCATTTTTATTACGAAAAACTCATTTAGTATCAATTATTAGATGAAAATCCGGTCTAGAAACTAGAGACCGTACTTTTTTACGCTCAAATTGAACTAACTCTTCTTGGATCACAGAGATCCAAGATTATCAGTTAATGCCTCATTTATATTTTTAGGCTCAATTTGAGATAGAAAAGCAAGAATAATTATATCTCTAGTGGAGGAACGAGTACTTACACCTTTTTTGAAATTTTCAATGACTTCTTTTACCGAGTGTCCCAGTACTATCTTTATAACTCGTGGTAATGCCGAATCCTCTCCCTTGGGCTTCTCTTTTTGAGGTTCCCTTGTCACATCATTCCCCTGGTTTTGGTTATTTAAAGTACCTGCATCATTATTATCCAAAACATTTCTTAACAAAAATGGATCAACTTCTTCAAAAATAACATGCATAAACTCCTCAACTATTAATGTACGTTTATTATAAACTCTATAAGTTTTACTGTTAGTAACATATCTAAGTAAAATTCCATTGTCAGATTTAGCATTAAATTTACTTAGATTATCCTTATCATTCAAAATGAAACATTTACACCCAAAAAATTTGAAATAGAATATGTTCGGAGTCTTACCATTCCAGATTTCATAAGGGGTTTTGTTAAACCCTCTACGAATTGATACCTTGTTTACCACGTGGCAAGCAGTACTTACTACTACGGCCCAGAAATAAGTTGATAAACGCTTTTTATTCAGCATCGTTCTGGCTATTTCTTGAAGTGTTATGTTCTTTTTTTCCACAACACCGTTTTGTTGTGGTGATCTTAGTGCAGAGAAGTTATGAGTATATCCATGCTTATCATAGTAACTAATTACCTCATCATTTTTTTTTAACTCTTTGGCTCTATCACTATGGATATTGACAATAGAACATTGCTTCTCATTTTGAACACATTTACAAAATTTAGAAAACATAGAAGCAATTTCCCTTTTCTTAGCGAAAAAAAACACTCAAGTGAATCTAGAATAATCGTAACAATCACAAATGCATAAAATTTACCTTCTAGACTAGCAATAGCATTTGGACCAAATAAATCAAGATGCAATATTTCAAGACATCTAGACGTGTACGTGTACATTTTTTTCTTAAATGATGAAATAGACTGCTTGCCTAATTAACATGCATCACATACTTTATCTTTCATAAATTTCAAATTAGGTAGGCTACGTACGAGACTCTTCTTAGGTAAGTTATATAATAATTCCATACTAGTATGCCCAAGTCTCCTATACCATAACCAACTATTTTCAAATAAAGCATTTAAACAAGGTCAATTTTGAGAAGTAAAATCATCAAATGAATATATGTAAACACTCCCAAAACGTGATGCAACTAGTAAGATGCTACTATCATGCTCATTCTTAATTATGCATCTATCATGATGAAACACAACATTATAACCCTTGTCACATAGTTGATTTATACTAAACAAGTTATGTTTCAGACCATCAACTAATAAAACATCTTTAATAATAGTAGTATCATTACTGATATTACCTATACCGATAATTTTACCCTTAGCGTTGTCTTCAAATGTCACATGACCTCCATCTTTAGGTGTCAAAGATGTAAATTTTGATTTATCTCCCATCATGTGCCGAGAACAACCACTGTCCAGGAACCATTTGTTCTTACTTATCGATGCTTTTAGAATAACCTGTAAGGAGTATCTCAAATAGTTCCTAATTGGTACTCAATCTACGTGGGTCCGATCTTGTTAATCGGGACAATTTTAGTTCCTTTTGGAACCCAAACTTGTCTACAATTAAATATTTTAGAAAAACATTTATGAATAGTATGCCCACAACATTACATTTAAAAAATCTAACAAGACACTTGATTTCAGAAAAGAATTTATGAAAATATTTTTGCTTAAGATTTTTCTTAAACCCAATACCGGCTTTATCAAAGATACCTCGTGAACTTCCCAAAAGTATTTTCAAATTATCCTCACCACCGGTGAATTTGAGAACTATTGAATCTAAATCTGACATCTTGGATTTCAATTAATTGTTTTCAGATTCATAATTCATTACTTGTTTAATGTGTTAATTGTACTTTGAAGGGCATTAATTTTAGAACACTGGATTTTATAATTATGAGTAAGTTCTTGATAAATATCAAACAAATCATCAAAATCTAAAGTACAAAAACTTGAACATTTAGGTACCTCATCACCAGTGGCCATTAGCGCAAGCATGGATGATCCTTCACGTCTATATGTTTCCGAACTACTTGATTCGAAATCATCCCAGGTGACTTTCATTGACTTATTCTTACTTTTCTTTAATTTCTTATTCTTCTTTCTTTTCTTCTCTTTATCCTTGTCTTTCTTCGGTTCAGGGCATTCGGTTTGGAAGTGGTCAGTCTTGTGACAATTGTAACATTCTACATTATTTATGTTGAAATTTTTCTTTCCCTGGAATGTACGTCGAGTCATCCTTCTAAAATTCTTCATGAGAAGCGCCACATCTTTTTCTTGCCCACTATCAAGACTCACATCATCACTGTCATCCTTTTTCTCATTTTTCTGAACCTTCAACACCAAGGACTTCTTTTTTATATTCCCGGTGTCATCCTTATATCCTCGAATTGTTGTCTCATGCGTCATTAGATTGCCCATGAGGTCATCAATTTCATACTTTGCAAGATCATTTGCTTCCTCAATTGCAGTCACCTTCGGCTCCCACACTTTAGTTAACGATCTTAAGATCTTTTGAACTTTATCCTCCGTAGTGTAGGGCTTTCCGAGTTGATTCAACTAGTCGCAGATATTGTTGAACAGTGTATATATCTCTTGAATCAATTATGTCTCACCCATTCTAAATAATTTGAATTGTCGGATTAGGGAGTTGATGTTTTACTGTTTCACCTAGCTAGTCTTTTCGTGGGTGATTTGCAATTTATCCCACATTTCTTATGCCGACGCACAATTTGAGACCCTAGAATATTCGTTAGCATCTAAAGAGAAAAACAAAATGTTAATAGCTTGAGAATTTATAGAAAGCTTTTGTTTGTTAGAAGTAGTCAGCTACTCTTTCTTCTTGGCAACTCCGTTTTCCAAAGGGACAAACGGACCATTCTCAATCTCTAGCCACACATCATAATTTATGATCTAAAGAAACGCAATCATTATGCCCTTTTAGAATGCATAATTTTCACCTGCAAACAAAGGTGATCGGTGCATAGACTGCCCCTCACCTAGTGTGCCTTCGGGTGCACCTGGTGATCTTTGTTAGCTAGTGTACCGAGCTAAACCAGCTTTGATAACAATTGTTGGCCCAATGAGCTACCTAAGAGGGGGGTTGAATTGGGTAGTTCTAAAAATTTAAACAAATTTTAATCTTTTCAACACTTAAATAATCAAATAATCAATTTTATTCTAAATCGATTATTTTCTTTATAATGTAACGGATAAGTGTTATTAAATTTAGGTGCATACCCAAACAATAAAAAATAGATAAAGTAAAAAAATGCAGTACACAAGGATATATCCTAGTCCATCATGCTACTCTTGGCTAATCTAGTCCCGCGAGCTCCACGGAGATTCACACCAACTAAACCACTTGATTCCTTTAATAGGCAGGAACCAAACCCTTACAATAATTTTTTTCACAGACCTAGAGTCAACATTTACAATTCTCTTTTCACAGACTAAGGAAGAACCTTATCTTTTTGCAGGTTAAATACTAATCTAATTCTTTTACCAAACTCAGAATCAAACCGCACAAATCACTCCTAGTATCATTTTCATCAGTAATGATAGAACCGTTACAATTCACTCAAATTTGATTCTAATCAGGAAGAATCAAGCCTAACCCTTTTCAAGGGAAAAGAGTGACCTAACATTTTTATCCATTACGTAAATATTAAACCTCAATATTTTTCTCGGAGAAAATTGAAACCCAACTTACCTTTGACTAGTTACTCGCAATAGTATCCAATCTGCACAAACTCACTAATTACAATAATTAATAAATTTCTTCCCACTTGGAGCTTCTACCATTTTACCTCAATTAAACTCAATTAATGTTCCGAAGTTACTAGTGATAGAATTTTACATGAGGAATTTAATATCTGATTATAATAGATATGGGTAGCACAAAAATAAGTATGTAATTAGATAATCACAAAAATCGTTTTAAAAGAATTTTTTTGCTCTTTAAAGTTCAAAAACAATTTCATGAAGATCTTATAACCAAGCAAACAATAATAATATAAAATCACAATAAAAATAAAAAGCTTAGAAAAATCTCATCAGGATAACACTGAAAGATTGTAAATTGAATTGCAAGATAGTTTAGATCGGTGCCTCCAAAACACTTAGTGCTTTAACTCAAGAACTTTTCTCACAAATGATCTCACAAGTGATCTCTCGATATAATCTCAGAAAAATAACTCTTAGAAAGTTCAGGAACACTTTGTTCTTAATGGAAGTGATGTATTGATCTCTAAAAACGTAGGTTTATTTAAACTGATTTGAAACAGACCTTCTAACGGCTAGTTTTCTCAAGATATGATAATTAAATGCACATATAAACCCCATATATAAATACTATTTAATCTTGATCCAATTCACTTAAGTATGGCTTTTAAAATATTCAAATTAATCCCCAAATTATTTCTCAATCTTAAATTATAAAGATAGAAAGTATTAAATGTATCAAATTAAGAAACACTTCAAATATATATACCATATCTATAGGGATGATAAAATAAGTGTATCACATCATTAATATATCTAAATCCCTATAATATCTCCCTCATATATCTCAAAAATGGCTAGTTAATGGCTAGTTTTTGAATAGTTCCTCGAAATTCTCAAAACTATAACAGCACAGTTGGTTGACCGACCTCTGCCCATTGGTCGACCGATGAATACAGGATGTATCCAACCTATTTCTCAAACACTAGTCGGTTGACCAATCCCCCATGGGTCGGTTGATCGATCAATATAGGATGCTTCCTTAGGCTTATTTTTTGCCCTGGTCGGTTGACCGATCTCCCCTGATCAGTTAACCGATCGATTCAGAGACTCCATATTTTTTAGCCTTTGCCCATCAGTTAACCAATCCTTTGTGATCGGTTGACCGATTACTGCTGGAACACCCACTACTCAATTTATTTTAACTCCAAACTTTGACATTTTAAACCCTTTAATCTATTTCTTTTCTCGATTAATTTAATTGACACTAATATTCTTTTTTAAACATTAACCTTGCTAAGGTCAATTTTCCTTTTTCAATTATACATTGGAGCAAATATTTGAACAATAATTAAGACCTTAATTAAAACACACATAAATATAAATAATTTTTGTGTCGTGTGTGATCTTAATCGGCATACATTAAAAGTAAAATAGATTTAAGTTATTTTCACCTAATATCTTAAGAATCTTCAATACTCTTTAATGTCCGTCTATGCATCCTTCATAATCACTTCATGATATTATCTTGAATGAAACTCTTTCAATTGAAACACTCAATAAACACCTTAGTTCCACAAAAAACATCAACACTTAATTGTTCATCAAAATGTCGAGATCAAACTAACGTAATTCTTTTCTCAGGCTCAGAATCAAACCCTAACTATCCTAATTCTTTTCCCAAGCTCATAATCAACCTTAACTATCCTAATTCTTTTCACAGGTTGAGAATTAACTTTAATTATCCTGATTTTTTTTACAGACTCAAATCAACCTTAACTATTCTGAGTCTTTTCGCAGGCTCAGAATCAACCTATCACTCTCTCATGTTATTATACTTATCTTTTTCACAGGTTTAGAAAGAACCTTTACAATCACTCAATTCTATTACAAGAAAAACTAAAACCTAATCTTTTTAAGGGAAAAGACTAACCTAATCTTTTTGCAGGCTAAATATCAAACCTTAATATTTTTCTCAGGCTAAAGATCAAAATCTAACTACACTGATTAGATACCAACTCAAACGTGTCTAATTAGCTCAAACTCACAAATACAAAAATAACAAGTTTCTTACCACAAGGAGTTTCTACCACCTCGGGATAGATATACTCAATTAATGTCCCAAATATAACTATGTAATGGATACAATGTAGGTAAACAAATCTGATTTAAAATAGTTATCACACAAGTAGCACTTAACCAGATTTCTCAAATAAATATCATTTATAAGATTTTCTCAGAATTAAATTCAAAAACGATTTTTCTAAAACACCATATCTAAGCAATTAATCAATGATAATCTAAGAAAGCAATAAAGAAAGTTTGGAAGAATCTCACCGGGATTCACCAAAAGTAATAACGATTTCGCAATAAAGAACACTAACCGATGACACAACAATTAGTGCCTTAGATCAAGAACTTCGAATATAATCTCACTCTATAAATCTTAGCGTTAAAATCTATCTTAGAATGTTCTTGATGTGTTTAATTTCAATCCCGCAAGTCTCTATAAATAGACCCAAAAGTAGACCTCCAACGACTAGTTGTCAAATGTCATTACTAAAAATGACATCTCAAGACCCCAAATATTGTATATATTCAAAATAGATCTTTTTTATTTAAAAATATTCTTGGAAAAACTCATTTTAGTCCATAAAACTTTTTTAAATCGAAATCCATAGAAATAAGAAGTATTTAATCACTTTAAATAAAAGAACATTTAATTAAATAGACAAATTAAATAGGAATCACATGTTTCATGATATATAATAAAAATATTTCAAATCCCCCAAAAACTTTCCTTAGGAATCATCAAAACCAAATTGGATTGACCATAAACAGACCAGTCAACTTTTTGATTGAACCAGTTGGTCGACCGGCACCCTGTTGTCGGTTGACTAACCTCTCACCACATTCACTTAATTGAACAATGTATTGATCTGGTCGGTTGACCGATTAGACCAGAAGGTCCCCACATCTTCCAATTTCAATTACCGCTCTCATCAGTCAACCGAACGAGCTTGCTAGTTAACTGAATGGACTAGTAGGTCATCCATTCTACTTCCAAAATACACTGTTTTGATTAGTTGACCAACCTCTTTTGTCAGTTGACCAAATTAACCTGAAAACTTATCATTTTAAGTATTAAAACCAATTTTTCAATTAAGTCCTTAACCAAAACCATTTCACATACTTAGCAAATTAAAAAAACACGTTTTAGATCCCTAAATTTATCACAACACACATAAGATTAATTCATTTTAAAGTGTCATGCGTGGTCCTAATTTGAGTTGCCTTAAGAGTATATAAGTAAAGAGTTGTTTTCACCTAGTTGTCTTCAAAACTCTTTACGTTTTCATCTTTTTCATTTTGCACCGGTTACATTTTCTTCAACGATTCCTCTTCTTAATCAAATTACATGAAACTATAAATCTGAAATCACTTAGTAAAAACATTAGTCTCGTAAAAATATCAACACTTAATTGTCAATCAAAACATTAGATTCAACAAAATTGTTTTCACCTAATTGTCTTCAATACTCTTCAAATCTCCATTGCCTTCTTCTTGCACCCGTTATAAATTATTCAACGATTATTCTTTTCGATCAATGCTTTTTCTCATTTCAACCATGGAACTTTGAATCTGAAACCACTCACTAAAAATATTAGTTCCATAAAATATCAATATTTAATTATCCATCAAAATATTTGGTTCAACAACAATAATGAGTAACATATGATGCCTATTTAATAAACGAGCTTATTTTAAATATTGAGCTTGGTTCATTTATTAAATGAATGAGCATCAAGCTTCAAATGAGCTATTATTGCATCGAGCTGAAATAGTTCACGAACAGTTTGATTTGTGTACAACCCTAAAGATAGCCTAACGATGGTTACATCAATATATATATATATATATTCACAAAATAATGTTAAAATTACAAAAAAAATATTAGTCATCAAATTAATTTTGAGACCTTTTTCATTTAAGTAAACAAATTTTATGGTTGATGCAATTTTATTTTATTTTTTGTAATTTTTTTTTTTTTTAATTATTATTGTTGTTGTGAATTACTTTTCTTTTATTGAAAATTTCATCTAAAGGAAACTGCTCTTATGAATAGGGGAGTATTTTTTTTTTTTTTTTTTCTTTGAATTTTCATTTTTAAATATAAAAATATCCATATTTAAATTTTTAAGAGGAGTGTCTTTTTATAATAAATAACCTTTCTTTCCTCAAACTAGGGAGCCAAAGAACGGGAATAGGATACTCATTGTCCATCTAAAAATTGCAATAAATCTATGCATATAATCATGAAAGGCCAACTTCTAACACCATTTATGGCCTTCTTTTTAAGATCACCAATGAAATTGTTTGACTTATATACACTCAAATACTTATACATTAAATTTCACTCTTAGTGGGCGTATAGTTTTTATGTAAGTGCCTTTTTTTTATTATTATTTTTGGGTTGTTTCAGGATAATTACTTTACTCTTATTTTTTTAAAAAATATCTCATATTCAATTACAATTTGTATTTTAGTCTCGCATTAAAAAAAAATTATCTAATAAACCTAAAATAATTATTATTACTAATAAATACTAATTAATATATAATAAGTCAAGAACTCTCATCTGATAATTTTCAGTAACTGTTTAATCCCAGATTCAAAAACCTCTGGTTGTCAAATTATAGATTTGCTCTTCACGAGTTTATGGAGATTGAAAGTTTCCATATTCAATAAAATCATTTTATTAAAATCAAAATAATTATTATTTTACACATTTTTTTCGTAATCTAATTATAGGTTCGAATTCATCTAAATAAGATTTACAAAATGATATCATATGCACATTTTTTGTTTTCATCAATTTCAGTTTTCAAATTTATGTTATATTCAACATGGTATTTTTGTTTTCACGTGTTACATTTAACATCAAAATTATATGTATTTGTAAATCATGTTACATGTAACATGCATATAATTTGTTCTATTATTAACATTAATTAATGTTATTTTCTATTACATTGGATGTTATATTCAACATTCATGAGAAACACAGAATGTAGTGATGTTAATGTTATATATAACATCCACATGCATCTTAATTTAGAACTCCTAAAAAAAATATTAATACCAATCACCTAATATTACATTCAACATTTAGTGTCACAGAAACTATAAGATGTTACATGTAACATTTACATGAAATACAATTTACATCTCTAAAAAAAATGATTAATATCTCATTTTAAAGAAGGTGATCCCCCGATAATTATTATATAAAAAATTAATTTTTCAACAATAGGTTCATGATAAAATCGCATGTTTTTATGTTCAACTTTTTTTTTTATTGAAAATTACCATATTTGTTTCCACGTTTTTAGGAGTATTAAAAACTGAAAATAGTGTAAGGAATATAACCGCTTATTAATAATGGGTAACTTAGTCTGGGAATCCCTAAAAGTAGTAATCGGTACAAAATAAAACAAATGGGTTTAATCGATCATTAAAACCTCAAAAAGGAAATGCTCGGTCACCACCCCTTTAAAAAAAAAGTGAAATGCCCAATACACATGGCTACACCCCCTACAATCGTACTAAACGGAAACGTCATTTTGGTGTGAACAAATCTTTTACATGTATCTAACTTGTATGTAAATATTTGTTAGGCTAACAATATTAAACAATTTCGTCCTAAAAACACAATATAAACATTGTTTTCTCATTTTTTTTGTTGAATAATCGTATTTTTATGTAACTGCTGTCAATATTTCAAACTTAAATCCAAGAGATACAAATAAATAGTTTTATTTTTTTGCATAAAATTAGTTACGTGTAACCAATGTTGGTTACACAAGTACATGTAATATAGTTATATGTAATTTTTAATTATTAGCTTGTAATTAATTTTAATTATATGTAAGTAATATTCACTCTAATATGGAATCACTCACCAAACTTTCTTTATTGATTGAGAATAAAATTATATGTAAAAAATAAAATAAAAATGACTTGTTTAAATTTTAAAAATATGTTCTCTCTTTTTTTTTTGTTTTTTAATGAGAATTTCTAAAGACAAACCAAATAATCGTTTACCATTTTCTATAAAAAATTATGACAATCATTCATTCATATCAATCAAAGGAGGAACCCTATTCCCTTCAAGTAAGGATGGATGAGAAGGCATGTACTTGAGAATATTTTTATTTTCATTTTTTTGATAAGAGGTTCTCTTTTAAAGTGAAAAATAAAATATCTTTTTTGTTTTGCTTTGTGTTGTCCTATATAAGGCTTGGAGGTCGATCGAAGAGACACACACTGGCCATAATAAACTCACGATACTCGTACTATAGTATAGTAGTTCTCAGACTCACCCGTGAAGGAGGAGGTTTTTTATAAATGAAGGTATTGATCGTATCATTTCTTCTATCTAATAATGCTTTTATTTAGACCCCAACTATTGATTATTGACATTTTGCTCACCTAAATTATGAAATTTGTTAATGTTATAAATACAGCCATATTTAGAACATACATCAGTCAAATTCTTACACCATATGAACACAAAAATATCAGTAAATCATGCTTTTTTAAATATTGTTTTGGGGGTAATTAAGTGGTAAATGGCATAATTTTATTTCTTTTTTAATAAAATTTTCCGTTTTGTGTTTTTCTAACTTATTTTCTTTAAATATTTTTAGAAATTTAATGCTAAAATTCTAATCATTGGCTCCCAAACATTACTTATATATTTACATAAAATTATAGTAATTTTTTATTTTTATTTTTAATGAGAAGGAAAAATCCAAAAATAAAATAAAATAGGCAGGCCACTAAAGAATTCATATATATCCCACCCATGCCTACTTGTCCATCTGGTACTTGGTGCAAGCCCCATCCTGCCTTCCAAACCAAACTTTATCCACGCACAAAATATCTTCTCTACATAATCCTTTAAAAAAATTAAAAAATAAAATATACAAAGTGTATATTGATTTTAGTATGTCTAGATCAAATTATGCACCTTTCAACTAATCACTTTTTTAGACAATTTTAAAAAACGCACTCCCTATATCGATCAGGTGCGTTCAGAATTAAATTCAAAATTTAGTTCTTATAGTACTTGAACTACTATTATGATATTAATTTAATTGTTTGATGGAAATCACTTTAATCTTTAGTTTTAAACATTGAATTTATAGACAAAATTAATCATTATTGTTACTATTTCTTTTTTTTCTTAAATATTATTAAACATAAAATTAAAAGAAACAACACTCTAAATGTTAACAGTTAAATTTTAAATACTATTAATATAAATTTTAGTTTAATTTTTAAAAATTGCACAGCGGGTCTAAAACTAGTATTTTATGAAAGCAAAAGATAAATTTATCCAATTTTTTTAAAAATTTCGGTTATTAATTATTATCTAAAAACACTCTTAACTTATATTAATTTAAGTTCGTAAATAATAAAAATAAATTAGTATGACTGGCAAGGGGTAACTGCCAAGTAGGAGTAAAGAGCTTAGATATTTGATATGGAAAGGAGCGAGAAAGTGGGGACTAGAGAGAGAGACACACAATCTTCTCTCTTCACAATTCACACATGCTTGTGGGGCTTGGGAAAACAGTGCTCAACCAGTACAGCCAATCGGTCTTATTGACAAACGTACCTTTTTCTTCGCTCTCTGGCTCTGTTATAAATACGCCTTCCCCATGCCTTCCTTCGGTGTATCCTCTCTCTCTAACTCTGTTTGCATAATTGAAGCATACCCATTTGGGTTTCTTCGAATCTTGACAAGCGCGTCTATATCAAAGATTAATTCAATACAGAGAGTTAGAGAGACAGACACAGCAACTTCAAAACTCAAGTTGCTCTGTTTGCAAAATCATAAAATATAATTATTTATAGAATTATCCGATTGATTTTCCTCTTTTTTTTTAAACAAAAGATGGGTGAGAGCGCTGTCCCAACTCACCATCAGCAAGCGTTTGATGTTTCCCTCAATGTGCCCTCCAATGGCGGCTCCAAGTGCTTCGATGACGACGGCCGCCTCAAAAGAACCGGTACCCATTAATTGCTACCTCTTTCGTTTTGGTTTTTTTTGGATAAAAAAAACCAATTAATGGGTGTTTTTTTGTTGTTTGTTCAGGGACTGTTTGGACGGCTAGTGCTCATATAATCACGGCTGTCATCGGTTCCGGCGTCCTGTCGTTGGCTTGGGCCACCGCCCAGCTGGGATGGATCGCCGGACCGACGGTGCTGTTCTTGTTCTCGTTTGTGACTTATTATACATCTTCCCTTCTCGCCGCCTGTTATCGCTCCGGCGACTCTGTGACCGGAAAGAGGAACTACACTTACATGGACGCCGTCCGGTCAAACCTCGGTAAAAATTCACTTATTTTGGGTAAAAAGAAAAAACAAAGGGACTTTCGAGGGGAGGCAAAAATAAAAAACTAATTATTTATTTTTTTATTTTGTCAGGTGGGTTTAAAGTAAAAATCTGTGGAGTGATTCAGTACGTAAATCTTGTTGGAGTTGCTATTGGTTACACCGTAGCATCATCCATAAGCATGATGTGAGTATTTAATTTTTGAATTTGAAGAATAGTTATGGGTTTGTGGATGGGTATTTAATTTGTAAAAACAGGGCGATAAAGAGATCAAATTGCTTTCACGAGAGTGGAGGGAGGAACCCATGCAAAATCTCCAGCACTCCATATATGGTTACGTTTGGAGTTATAGAAATCATTTTCTCACAAATCCCAGACTTCGATCAGATTTGGTGGCTTTCCATTGTGGCTGCCATCATGTCCTTCACTTACTCCACCATTGGCCTTGGCCTTGGGATTGCTAAAGTTGCTGGTAAATTTCTCCTCTTAAGTAGGATTTTTTTTTAAACTATACATTCACGCATTATAGTATTTTATTTAAAAATCTAAAATTATTATTGAGAGTGAAAAATTACAATAATTTCATATTTACGAAAATATTAATGTATAATAAAATTTTATTTTTGGAAATCGATAATTAAAAATTCAAAATAATGATTTCTGGCCAAAAAGCAATATAAAGCTAATTTTTAACTTTCGATGTCCCATGATCAGAAACCGGAAAATTCAAGGGGAGTCTGACCGGAATAAGCATCGGAACGGTGACGGAAACCCAGAAAATATGGAGGAGCTTCCAAGCTCTCGGCGACATCGCCTTCGCCTATTCCTATTCCCTCATCCTCATCGAAATCCAGAATACCCTCAAAGCTCCACCGTCAGAATCCAAGACGATGAGGAAAGCCACCGCCATCAGCGTCGCCGTCACCACCCTCTTCTACATGCTCTGCGGCTGCTTCGGATATGCGGCATTCGGAGACCTCTCCCCCGGCAATCTTCTCACCGGATTCGGCTTCTACAACCCCTTCTGGCTCCTCGACATCGCCAACGCCGCCATCGTCATCCACCTCGTCGGCGCCTACCAGGTCTATTGCCAGCCCCTGTTCGCCTTCGTGGAGAAAACCGCCACCGAGAGGTTTCCGGATAGCAAATTGATTGCGAAGGAGATCGAGATTCCGGTACCTGGGTTTAGCCGGCCGTACAAATGGAGTGTTTTCCGGGCGGTGTGGAGATCGGCGTTCGTGGTCCTTACCACCGTCGTGTCGATGTTGATGCCTTTCTTCAACGACATCGTCGGAATTTTGGGGGCTTTGGGTTTCTGGCCGTTGACGGTGTATTTTCCGGTGGAGATGTACATCGTGCAGAAGAAGATACCAAAATGGAGCACCAGGTGGCTCTGCCTCCAGACGCTGAGTGCGGCCTGCCTGATTATCTCGGTTGCGGCGGCGGCGGGATCTTTCGCCGGAGTTGTGGAGGATCTCAAGGCGTACAAGCCCTTCAAGTCAAGTTACTAATTTTAGTGAGGCCTTTTTTTTTTTTCCCCTTTTTTTGTAATTCATGTTCATAGCAAGGCCTAAAGAGGGGTTTGATGCACCTATTGTTTCTTTGTAGTTCCTGATTTTTATTTTCTTTCTTTTTTTGGGGGGGGAAAAAGGGGGAAAAAAAATTAGGATCCATGAATGTATGCATTTGGGAATTCAAATACCAAAATCTATTCCAAAAAATTGATCATGTCATTTAGCTCTAATATCTCAAGATATTAGAGAATAAAATGTAGGTTTTTGTGTCATCAATATTAATATAGGGTTTTTGCTCATTTATTTTATCACATTGTTTTCGCCTTCCAATTATATTAAGGTATAATCTACAATCAATCTAGATTACAACATGATATTTGTCCCATTTTCAAATTGACTTTAAACTATGTCCCTTGACTCGCAATTTGCTATTATTTTAGTTTTGTGCATATTCACACTTGGGTTGTGGACCGTATAGAGAGCCTCCAAGTTTTGATTTTCTTCGTATCATTAGTTCGTTTTTTGAATTTGACATATATATAGTTATGATTTGGGAGTTTCTTTTTGTTCTCGGTCAATTTTGTGTTGTTCAAACTAAGGTTTTGGGGTTGTTTCTACAGGACGATGTCTTTATGACACGATACTGCAAGTTTTAGTTATTGTTCATTTTTGTTTTCATTGAATTGATGATTACTATTTTTTTCTTTTTTTTTAACTCACACACCCACGAGAATTGAAACCCAGGCCACCTACCTGGGGAGGGTAAGTCTTATCACTAGGTCACCCGCGATTTTCGAATTGATGATTACTTGTTAATGATTACGATGCAATTTCGTTACATCCAATCATGGATTGTTTCTTTATTACAGATTGATTGAGATTTATGTGTTTGATAGGTTTGCGTAGAGAATGTCATCCTTTTGTTTGTCACAGATCGTTCTTTGTTTGTTGCTTTGGGTTTCACTATATTGTAATATGCGTGTTAGATAAATGCAATAGTTTTCGCGATCTTACTGGAGATGAATATTATTAGTCATTTTGTTGGATTTTTTGCATGCTGGGCAAATTTTTGAGCTGTTTAATCTTTGATATTATGGATGAGTTTTTAATGTTTCGTTAGATTTCATCAAGTTGAATTATGTGTTTTTGCTATTCTACTTTATATCTATAGAATGTAATGTTTTATTTATGTTTTTTGGTTACAGTTTATTAGTTATGATGTCAATTTTGTTACATTCTATAGTGGAAGTTTTAGGAACAAGTTATTTTTTATGTTTTTTTTTTTTCACTCTTAGTTACATTTTGTTTTACTATTTTTTTCATTAATGAGTTTTTAATGCTTAGTTCTTTGTGTTCTGTTTTTTTTATTTTTAGAAGTAAATGTTTTATACCAGTGACTCTTGTTTCTGTTCTATTTGCATGTTTTTGTTGTGGTGATTTCTTCATTACATATGAAATGTAAAATTTGTTGATTGCTTTGTTATGAGGATTACAATATAATTATGAAAACTAATAGTAATATGAATATTGTTAGTTTTGTAAAAAAAATTGTCTCTCGATGGAATTGTTTGTCATTGATTCCCCTACCTCATCATCCAAATTGCATGTTAGCAATCAAGATGAGTATGATGGTATAATTGTATTAATTAGATCATTTAGGTTGATTTTATCAAAATTGCAATAAAAGACAATGATATTGACGTCTGTGAAGGAACCATATATTAAAATCACTAGATTAACATAGTAAAATATAAAAAATTAAATCACAACTAATATCATGTTTCTTTAAACAACATGTATCCATATTAATATTAAAACAAAGATAACAAGGATAATTAAATCTCATTTAATTAACTCACACTTTGTTGCCCCATAGAACTAACGAAGAGAAGAGTGACGTTGACAGTTAAAAATTTGAACAAATAATATACCAATCAAACAAATCGCCGATCAAAAAATAGAAAATTAGGTGAAAATTGAAGAGAAAAAGACAAAAAAATATTGTTAACATAGGGAAAATAGTAAATGCTCCATTGAATAGTCACGTCAAGATTTGAGAAGTTAGGTTTCATCGAGATTCACATGACAAGTCGGGTCAACCTTTATCAGCGCTAATTTGGCAAAAACGTCATTAGGATTTATTGGACAACTCAGGTTAGTCTTTATCAATAAATACACACACACACACACGTGTGTCTAAGCGTTTGTGTCTATTGTATCACCAAAAAAACACAATACATCATATTCAAAATTTTCATATCCGATTTCAACAAAAAATGTCTACAGTCAAGGATTTGTATCATTCAATGAGACTTTACTGAAATTTGGAAAATGAATTCTCTTACTCTTTATATCCAACAGTGCATTAATCCCTACGATTTGTTACAAAGATGAGAGAAGAATACAGTCATTGTGTGAATCAAGTAGAGATTATCATGGATAGATGTAGACAATACAATATTCCAAGAGTTTGTTAATTGGGCACAAATATGCCAATAGGCACACCTCATGAGCTTTAGATGGCATTGCATCATCACTGCGAAGAAAATAGTCGAATGCAACTTCAAATTAATCGCCACGAAATTCAAACGAAAAGATATAAGTGCTTCCAAGAAGGTTTGATCAGCGAAGCGCATACTTCCATGATGATTTTAAAAGGACTTGAATATCAATCCGATATTGAAATGTCGGATGATAAAAATAATATATAATATTTCTTCATTAGTGCGTTGTAGTTTTAATTAGTATTTCTTTATAAGTGTAATGTATCATTCTACATTAAATTATAATAATGTTACGTATACCAATTCAATATACTCTATATCTTTGTCTATATTTCAATAATAAATATAAAATAACAAAGGTTTACAAGATGAGGACATTACGTCAACACAAGCACATGGTCAATCACAAACACAACTAGCATGAAATAAAAATTTAAAATAAAGTTGGTTAAACAGACGGATCAACAAACTTTCGTGCTTTGATATCTTCAAGGGCACTCAAGTACTCGAAAAATAAATCATCTGGAAATTCTACAAACTCGTCAATTTCAAATAAATAGTCTCAAGTCTTTAACGTTATCCAAACTGCCAAATTGTTCATCAATTTCAGTAAGTACTTCACCTTACTACGCGTCTCATTTAGTAATTTTGGTATATACTAGCGTTTATCACTTCCTCAACAGAAGACTTACAGTCACATTAAATTATGCAGTTTGAGAACATTATTTCCTGCAATAGGAAAAGGGTTTTGTGAATGCTTTGTACCCTAGCGTATGTTTGACACTTCATTAAAGTGTTATCGCAACACAATTGCGTCCCCACAAAACTATTATACTAGTGACCTGATCTTGTTTTAATAAGTCCCTCCAATGCGTCGACATGCCAACAAATTATTTGGCCACCAATATTCACCAAGTAGCTGCCTAAAAAACAACCAACAACCAAATTAAGAATGGGAACAAAAAAATAATAATAAATATATATATTTGAAAGCATTTATGTTGGCCCAGTAGAATACCCAAGAGGGGGGTGAATTGGGTAATTAAAAAATTATCATAATAAAATTCAATAAATCAAATAAATAATTTTAATCCTAAATTAATTATTATCTTTATATCACAGCGGAATAATATAATCAACTAAGTGCACACCCAAACAGCAAAAATAACACAGTAAATATAGCAACACACCAAAGATTTATACTGGTTCACCAAACTACTCTTGGCTAATCCAGTCCCCCGAGCTTTACTGATGTAGCACCCACTAAAATAAAGATCCCTTTAAAGGTAGGAACCAAACCCTCACACCGATTCTTTTACAGGCTCAGAATCAACCTTTACAATATATTTTTCTCAGACTAAGGAAGAATCTCTATTTTTTACAGGCTAAAGAATAACTTAATTCTTTTTTAACACTAAGGCTCAAGAATCAAAATCTCACAAAACACTCCAACGATCCTTTTCCTAGGTAAGGATGGAACCTTTACAAATCACTCAAATCGTAATTCTATCCAAGAAGAATCACTACCTCAATCTCTTTACAGGAAGAGACTGAAACCCAGTTACCCTTAATTAAATACTCCCAACAGTATTTAACCCGTCACACTACTCACCAATACAAAATGATAAGCAGGAAATTTCACTCGGAACTTCTACCACCCCAAATAAATAATAACTCAATTAATAACCCAAATCTAGTGATAGAAAAATATGAGATAGAAAAATCTGATTTTTACTAAGATATGGGTAGCAAATTGGAGCACGTAATCAGATTTAAGAAATTGTTTGTAAAAATATTTTCTTCAAAAATCAAAAATAATTTCTAAGATCAATTTCTAAACAATAATCAAATAATACAATGAAATAATATAATTAGAAATATCTCACCCGAAATCCACAGAAAGAATTATTCGAACGATATAACTTCAAATCCGATAACAGCAAAGAATAATAGCAATTGATCTTCAAGATCGTCTCTCAGAAAATCGCACAATATTTTAATATAATAACTCTTAAAACAGCTCTCTTGATATTGATTAATTCTCTCTCGTTAATGATATAAGAAATTCGCAGGTCTTTATATAAGAATATGAAATCAGTCTTCTAACGGATAGTTTACATATGTTATGACAATTAATAGTACTTATAGACCCCTTATATCATAATGACTTTATTTAGATTCAATTTCACTTAAAAACAACTTTCAAATTTCTCAATTAAATCCCCAAATATTTCTCAATCTCAATTAATTAGAATAGTATCAATTTAAAATACCAAATTGAGAAACATTAACATTTAATGAACCATATTAATAGAATTTAATTAATATGTGAACCATATCTTAAATATAGAAAATATCCCTGAAATCTCTCTTAAATCCCAACAAAAAACGGCTACTTTTGGATATAATCTCGAATAAAAGAATATCCTGAAACAGTGCGTTCGGTCGACTGCCCAATTCAGGTTGTAGCCAAGCTATCGCTAGTGCATGCATCGGTCGACCTGCCTGTCGACCTGTAGATTCAGAGAGTTTGTTCTTCCTTTACCGGTCGACCTGTCGGTCGATTTGTAGATTCAGAGAGTTCAGCCCTCTTGGTCGGTCGACCTGTCGATCCACTTAGAGATACAGAAAATTACAGCTGCTTGGTCTGGTCGACTCAACAGTCGACTGCCATCTTCTGGATCTCTCCTCTAAACACATTTTTAACTTATTTTCTTTTATATTTTCGCCCCTTTAACCATTTTCTCATATAAATTAGCTCCACTAATCTTCTTATATTCCATTTTAGTCATTCAAAATTATTTCTTCTCAAATCACATAGGAGTAAATAATTTCACTTAATAAAAAATACACATAAATGATAAAATACATTTTGTGTCATGTGTGTATTCTTAATTGGGATATTAAGAGTTAAGATTCACCTGAGTTGTTTTCCCTAATTTTTTCAAACTCTTAATTCTTCAATATCTTCAACTTTATCGTTTAGCATCCATTTAATTTGTCATCTTCCTCACTGGAACTTTAAATCACTGAAACATTCAATTAAAACATTAGTTTTACCAAAACATCAATATTTAATTGTTCATCAAAATCTTAGGATCAACAATTTACCATAGTTTTTTTCATAAATTTTATTAATTCTCATTAGGTACAAAGTGAAAGAACGTGGACACTACCAAAGAATGCTTGATGTTAATAATACACGTTGCTAATTATGTACTCATGTAACTAAATGGGAACTTAAACTCCTGCTATTTATAGGCAAACTAGCTTGGGAAATAGGCAGCGAATTGAAAAATAAGGACAAAATTGGAGGAAAATATTATAGCGAGATATCGATTGGTGGGAAATAAGGGCAACAATTGGAGGAAAATATTTTTGCCAGGAAAGTGGTTGGCGAGAAACTTGGCACCAAAGTTTGTTTATACATACATCAAACCATGCACAACACACCACTTTCATTTTTCTTTTCCATTCTCAAAACCATTTCAAAAATCAATTCAAATGGTAAGCGGATGAAAAATCGGTAAGGGTAAGGGTAAGGAACCAATGAAGATTCATTGCACTGGGGAGGGATTAAGGATAAGGGACCGTGCTATGTACAAAGATAAGATAGGTACATGGTATGAAATTCAAATACCTCAAGCATAGGTCATGTAATAGAGTGATGACAAACCGCGACGGCCACTAGTATGGTATGACACTCAAGATAAGATGCGTAACCCTAGTTCTTTGTGCAATCCATGGGATGTTGTTACCTCCGAACAAGGTGTTCAGCGACAAATTGATGTCTCTGGCGTATCACTGAATCATATCATATGAAAACGAACTTTCTTAGTCCACAGTGATCTTTGCAAATACTTTGTTCACTAGGTTAATCGTCGTTACCATGAGATCAATAACTACATCCCATGGGACAAAAATAGTGAAAAAGTAGAGAATTTATGACGGTCAATGCTAATAGTAAAGAGAAATATATATAAGGCAAGGTGTCACTTGTACCACCTAATGATTCCAAAATTACACTCTCAAAATTTTGAAAAACGAATCAAATTATCTCTAAAATTTGTCGTGCATTGAAACAAGAAATAAAACAAATAAAGAAACGGACTCATGTCAAACAACAATTTCACAAGATTCAAAAGGGCAATGCTCCCAATGTAAATGAGCTGATGTCAAAATATTTTACCGATCTGCGATACATATAATTTCTTAAATATATTAATTAGTATATTAATTGGATCATACATGTGTCACGGACTTGATTTTTTTATTTTATTTTTTTGTTTTTTCTCATGTAAAGGACTCTACTAACTTGGAGAGCTAAAAGTGTTGGATTAGTTTTCTTTTATTCTATTTTGTTTTCAAAAACATATTCTAATAATGTGAGCAGAATATAAATAAGTCACCTTTTGGTGGCAATTTGTTTCTAAATATTTTTTAAAAATAAACAAGTTAATTTGATAAAAATATACTTTAATTTAAAAAAAAACAGTGTTTGATATTGTATGAATTATATCTCAATATTATTCTTCTAAGATGATCTTTTAATTAAAAAATCATTAATGATTGAAAAAATATCGATGGAGAGTTTTTAACCATCAAGCTCTTATAATATAAAAAATTTTAAAAAAAATATTTAAAATCATATTTTTATTTTTAAAATTTTAAAAATATTTTTTAAAGTAAAAAACAAACGTTATTATTTCAAAAATAGTACTCTTTTTTTTTTTTTTAATTTAAAAATATAATATAAATATATTTATCACTTGGTGCCTAATTATTTTGATCCTTCTAATTCCAACCACGAATATGTGTGCAAGTGATTGGAAGCCACACAACACACACCCTTCGGCCTTCACCATCCAAAGTGCCCTTTTCCAAATATCAACTTGTATACTAGAAAAAATGGAAATGAAAGAAAGTACTATCAAAGATTCGATTAGTACACGATGGTGTCAAACTTTTTGGATGGATGATATTGCTTTGCAAGCCTAAAGAAACAAAACTCATCATCTCCATCTCAATCGTTTGCAAACAAGTTTCTATTTTTAAAACAATTGAGTTAAATCATATTTTGTATCATTTCATGTATTTTCTTAGTCAAATTTTTATCATTTTTAATTTTTTATACTTGCAAATTTAAAAATAGATATAATGTCTTTAATAGGGGAATCCCTAATTTTATTATGATAGTTGAAGGTTAGACATAAAAAAAATATATATATATGAATATGCAGAAATAGAACATCTTTTGGATTTTTTTATTTTATGGAAAAAAAATATTTTACTTAATAGTACAAATAAAGTTTCAAAAATAAATTCGACTCAGAATATTGACTTTTTTTAGAAAGAAATTTCACAGGTGGTAGACAAAACTAGTTGATTGATTTATTAAATATATATATATATATATATATATATATATATATATATATATATATATATATATATATATATATAATAGTTTTATTTTCTGAAAAAAATTGAAATCACATTCTTATTTCTTTTATAAAAATTTATTTTATGTGAATTATTGGCGGAAAATAATTTATTATAAATCAATTGTCACATGCCACTTGCTATACTTTCATATCCATTCCTTTAGAGTGGGCTAGATAATTGAGGGCTTGATGCGCAACCATTGCGGTACCTAGATCGTTGGATACTTTGGTCACATTCCATCTTGTATCAATCTTGAGGCGGAGTTGAGAAACTAGCTCACTGGAATTCGCATAGCAACTTCATGGGAGATACCAAGAGTCATGGTGGAGACTGATTCACCGAAGACCATAACGCTCACTCGGAAGAATTCCCAAAGAATCATCAGTTAAAATTTTGGGTTGATGACTGTAAAAAGTTCTTAGAAAATAATAACCACATCATCCAATTCACGCCAAGAGAACGGTACAAATATGTGAATTTCTTGGCAAAGAAAAGAGCAAATCGAACAATTGAGTTGAAGATGATGGTGTGACCACCCGAGGAGATGGAGATTTTGATTATGGCTGAAATGGAAGAAGAGACCTTTGATAGAGGCTTCTAGTGTGTGCCTTGTAGAAAAAATTTGTGGACTAGATAATAGCGGGTAAGTATAAAAAATCACTAAAATTTATGTGTGAGTGAGTATGTATTGTTCCCAAAAATTTAGGTGGCGTTTGGTAATCGTTTCTGTTTCCATTCCAACAGTGAGATGGGAATGGGATGGGAATTTTGTTTTCTTTTTGGGAGCAGAATCGCGTTTGGTAACGATAATTTTTTTTTTGTTTTGGGAAGGGAATTGTGTTTGGTAACGATTTTATCCTAAAATCTTTTTTTTTTTTTTTTCTTTTCTGTTTTGGCCTGACAGCGGTGGCGCCGTCGCCGGCCGGCCGGTGGTGCTCTGGCGATGCCCGGCCGGCGCTCCGGCAACGGCCGCCGGCGATGACCGGACGGCGGTGGCGCCGTCGCCGGCGACTGCCGGAAGTGGCCGGAAATTTTTTGGCCGGACGGTGACCGGCGACGGTCGCCGGAGATGACCGGCAGCGGCGGCGGCGGCTGGTGGTCGGCCGGTAGGTGAATAGTGACCATGGGTTTTGGGAATAATGAGAAACAATTTTTTTTTGTTTTTCATTTCTTAAGAAAAAAGTGGGCACAATTCTCAAATGGGAATGAAATGGAAACGGAAACAAAAATTACCAAACGCTATTTCCAAACAGAATTCCTAAAAATCTGGGAATAGAATGGGATGGAAATGGTTACCAAACGGACCTTAATTTCTTTCCAAAATTTAGGGTCCAATTGATCCGATTATACAATGTTCCTCTCAAAATTGATAGGGGAAGAAGTGATGGCGGCCGCCGGCAAGCGTAGCAGGCGTTTGGCGGTGGAGTTTCCAAGATAATCATGTGAATAACCAAAAGTGCCTTCTCTTTTTACTTTCACTTTTGTCACGTCCTAAGTGGGTTGGTAATGGGCTTTTTGGGGAAAATCTCTTCCACCTTAGAGGAAGGCGAGAGAGAAAGATGCCATTTTTTTTTTAACTTTTCATAATTAATTATGGATAGTGGAGCACTTGAGATGAATCTCCAAGATTCAGGGGAAAGGAAAAATAATAGTTAAATAAAAACCTAACCCAATATCGTTAACTTCAAACGTGTTCATGATTTGATTTACTGAAAAATTCACAATTTATGATGATTAAAGTTTCAATTCACTACTGAATATGTGCATAATCAGGACAGCTCATAAACTATGAAACTATTCCATGGTGGAACCTCAAGCCAAGTGGGCCCTCGAATAGTTTTCGATCGTTCATGGAATTGGCTCCGCAACTCATTATAAGTAAATAGATAGAATCCATTGCTTTTGCTATCTTTTGTGACAAGGAGTAGTACTCTAATTAACAAAACTATATTGGACAGACAAAAAACTATACTGACACTGGTGAAATTATATTTGACAGACAAATCACCACAGGTTACATATCAGACGTAAGGAATGATACATAAAAAAAAGTATAAATCTTAACTAAAAAGAAGTTAAAAGGGAGTCCACTAAAAGATGTATCTTCATTCAAACATCTTCTTTTGTAGAATAATATCTCGACGGGATTAAATATGTGATAGGGTTACCCTCGTGGCATAACCAAAAGACGGAGTCCACATCACAAGCACAAGTCTTGTGATAGATATGAGTAGAGGTGAACATCTTTGAGCAAATATCTCTTTATGTGGTATCACTTTACCATGCACCACGAAACCAAAATCATGTCCCTGGGTTTTGTAAGTGGTGCAGAATGCCTTAACTAGGAGGACAAAAACCCATCCTCCAAATACTTTATTTGGAGCATAGTTTAGTTCTATAGGGTCCATCGCATATATTTTATTTCAATGTCAGATTTGTTAGGATTTCACGTCGAATTTGTGAGATTCTCAAAATAATGTATATGTGAAGGGAATTACTTCACTTTATATGTTTTAAAGTTGGAACCTTCTAACATGGTATGAACTACATTTGGGAAGGCTCGTTTGTTTATCCCTAATTATTTAAATGTTTGTCTTCTCTCTTTTATTTGTTTGACCATATCACGTGCAATAAGGGATTACACATGAGGGTGGATATTAGAATCCAACATCGAACTTGTGAAGTTTCCAAAATAGTTTATATTTAAAAAGAGTTACTCCAGTTGATGGGATACGATTTTAAGTTGGAACCTCTTACCAAAACCTTGAAACACATAAAACATGAAACTGGTTTAATCCTAAAAATTGACTTTGACTGAAACTTGAGCACAATGATAAAGTGAATATGAACGAACTCAACTTTTGGTAAAATAATTGAAAATAATTAATTGGTTAAGTCATTATACTTAATTACAGAAAAGGAATTTGAGAAATAAATAAAACAAGTCATCGTTTACATAAGCATTCCAAATTAACATATTACAATACGAAATTACAAAATCAAAATTTGAGTTGCAGGGAGTTCATGAAATACCAAATATAAAATAAAACAAACAACAAGAAGTTATGAGTGACATTTACTGTATTACCAAGCAAAAATACCAAAAAACAAATATCGAGATAATCGTCTAACAATTTCTTGTTAGGAAATTATTTATTTTCTATTGTGGGCTCGTAAGATTTAATTAAACAGTATTATGGGCTATCAATTATTAGGGCCCAAATAAGTAATCTAATTAATTGAGCTTAGGAAATATTAAATGGGTATGGACTTTGCAATGTGTAATTACCCATTAAGCAATTAGGGTTTATGGGGCCTAAGTTGACCTAATATATAAAGAACATTATATCAGGGTTATGGTCCCCGAGACTAATTAGACGGCTACTAATCTCTTCTTCCTTATCTGTGAGAGAGAACCCATTGAAGAACATCAAGTGATTAATCTGCAGAAAACTTCTACCCTGACGATTTATCGCCATGGATTCAGGTACGCTTGTTTATGTGTTAAAGAACTCTTGATGATTTGACATGTTGATTTGGAACTAAGAAATCTATTGAGATTTAATAGGGATTAATTCCCAACAAGTGGTATCAGAGTCTGTTTCATGTTAAATTATTAGGTTTCTTAAAATTTTGATGTTCATGGTATTGTGAATGAAGTAATTTGGATTGGTCCTCAACTGTACCCACCACTGTTTGGTTATCTATTTTGGTAGGGATAGAACATTACATGGCAAAGTCACACGTATATATGTATGCACTATTCCTGGTTATGTAGCAATTAAGGGTGTGATTTTGGTCACATTAATTACGAGCCAAACAGGACATTGTGTTTGGCCTATTGGTTCTATAACCAACTGGTTCTTATTTATGGCAAGCAAGAGTGCCAGTGGAATGATGGATTCAGTGCACAGGAACATGAACTAAAAGCTTTATCTTATTTTGGAATGTGGAAAAAAAAATTGGTTCTTGAGATTTTTTATTATTATTATTATTTTATGTTTATTTTTTTGGTGATTGTATATCGTTGGTGATGGTTTAGACTATGGATTTCCCTATTTTAATTTAAGAAAAGAACAAAATGCATATTTTCGATCTCAACTACTTCCTTATCCATAAAAAGGTACTACCATTAATTCTTGTATTTTATTATCTAATTCTCCTAGCATTTTGCTTTTTTGCTGGATTGAATGATATGGTTAGTAGTTTAATTGCAGAAGTATGCTTGCATAATTACATACTTTTCATTATGCATAGGAACTCATTGATAATGATGCCTTATTTTGCAATACCCTTCGAATGGATTTAATACTAGTTGTTGTAGTTGTAATCCGTGAGAACATGAGTATTATGTGACTATTAAAAAAAAAAGGCCTTTTTCGTAATTTTTAAGGTTTTTTCTTAGATTAAGAACATAAAAGGAACAATCTGACTAGTCCATTGATGGCATCGTATAATTCTTGAAAGAATCGGTTATTGACCAAAATGGTCGACCGATAGTTAAGGTTGGTCAACCGATTAGGCCACTGGCCAAATCGGTCAACCAAAAATTATGGGGTGGTAGACCGATAAGGCCGCTGGCCCAATCGGTTAATCGAAATACAGGGTTGGTTGATCGACAAAGATGCCTTAACGTCAGAAACTTTAACTCGTTGCACGGCATTCGGTCAACTGATCATTAGGGTGGCCTACTAACAAAGTCTCATATCTTGAAATAAACTAAAATGAAACAATATGTTGCCAAAGTAACCTATATTGTGTGGTTTGTTTTTATTTTGAAATATTGAGATGAAGATGTTTATTATTTATGCGAATAATAACCGGCCCCAAAGGAAGGTTATTGTTTAGCCAAATAGTGAGCATTAATGTTTGTATTTATGCGAACAATAACATGCCCAAAGAAAGGTTATTGTTTGGCCAAATAATGAGCATTAATTTGATGTAAATAAAGTATGATTGTTATGTATGCAATCAGTAATCGGCCCAAATGAAGGTTATTGTTTGGTCAAATAATAAACATACATGTGGTAATAAATGTGTGATGATTTTCAAGTTTCCATGTTGTTGATCCTAAGATTTTGATAGACAATTAAAGGTTAATATTTTTTGTGGAATTAACGATTTAATTGAGTGTTTTAATTTATTAGTTCTAATGATAAAAATATGATGACAAGTAATGAATGGATGCTAAACGATGATGACAAAGATGATGAAGGATTAAGAGGTTGAAAATTTTGAAGAACCTAAGGAAAACAACTCAGGTTAAATTTCAACACTTAATATCCCAATTAGGATCACACACGATACAAAATGATTTTTATAAATATGTGTGTTTTTTATAGGATCATGATTAATTAAATTATTTGCTCCTATGTGAAATTGAAAAAGAAGTAAAGATAATTGATTAAAAAGGAATTTAAGAATGTAGTGGAACTAACCGAAAAAAGAAATCGGTTAAAGGGGCAAAAAGATCGACGAAAATGGATTAAAATTTAACTGAAGAATGATTGTAGCAAGGTCAGTCGACATGTAAGTTGACCTATGTCTAAAGGTGAAAGTCTCTGAATTGGTAAGTTGACAGACAGGTCAACTTATAAAACTCTCTGGATCGGTAAGTTGACAAACAGGTCGACTTATGAAAGTCTCTGAACTAGTAAGTTGACAGACAAGTCTACTTATGACACTGTTTCAGGATTTTGTAAAATTCTGGATTTTATTCTAAAAGTAGTCGTTACTAGTCATTTTATGGTTAAGATCATAGATATATTTTAGAGATTTAATGTTATTTGATATATATAATATATATTATGATATCCCTATAGATTTGATTCATTAAATTTGAATATTGCTCAATTTGGTACATGTAATTCTTTTTATCCTATTTAATTGTGATTGAGAAATATTTTGGGGACTTAATTGAGAAGTTTAAAAGACATGATTAAGTGATTTGAATCAGGATGAAATCTTAATTATATAAGGGATCTATAAGAGTAATTAATATCATAACAAGTGAGAACTAACCGTTAGAGAACTTATTTTATTCCCTCTTATATAAACCTGCGTTTTTCATATTAAAAAGTGAGATCAAGAGAAATATACTGAGTTTTCTAAGAGTAATCATACTAAGAGAATTGTAAGATCTTTTCTGAGAGTTATTCTTTACGATTATTTGTTGTGGATTATTGTTGCTACCGAATTAAAATTTCATTACTATCTCTAATCATTATTTTTTCGGTGGAATTCGGGTAAGATCTTTCCAAATTACTTTCTATTAATTAATTGCTTGATTATATTTAAAATTTGATCTTTGAAATTGTTTTCTGATTTTTTATTGAAAAAAAATATTTTTGAGTTGAGTGTTGGATTGAATATTATTGGGAGTATTTAATCTAAAGGTAGTTGGTTTCAGTCTCTTTCTGTAAAGAGGTTGAGATAATAATTCTTCCTTGATTGAATTGATTTGTGAGTAATTTTGTAACGATTCAATCCTTACCGGGTAAAAGGATATTTGGAGTGCTTGTGAAGTTTTGATTCTTTAGCCTAAGGCATAAAAAGAATTAGGTTATTCTTGAACCTGTAAAAAGTAGAGGTTATTCCTGAGTCTGTGAAAATGAATTGGTAAAGGTTGATTCTGAGCCTATGAAAATAATCTTTGTGAGGGTTTGGTTCCAACTTTTAAAAGAATCTTGAGTTAGTGGGTACGACTCTCCGTGGAATTCGGGAAACTGGATTAGCCAAGAGTAACTTGGTAAACCAGTTTAAATTTTTTGTGTATTGCTATTTTTCATTTTTTATTTGTATTGTTTATTGTGCACCTAGTTGATATCATATTTTCGCTGTTATATAAAGATAATAATTAATTTAAAATTAAAATTAATTATTTGAATTATTGAAGTATTTTTTTCTCTGATAATTTTTTATCTACCAAATTCACCCCCCTCTTGGGTAGCTCACTAGACCAACAATTGACATCAGAGCTGGTTTTAGCTCGATTAGGCTTAATATCCTAGTTAAACCGATGACGTGCACACACCTTGGATGATGTGTTTTGTGTATCCTTTTTTGATAGTGGTAAATTCATATATGAAAATGTGGTTTATGATTCTTGTGACTCTTGTGTTAGTGATGGAGATGATGATAATGAAAATATCCATATTGTTATGGAAAAATTATTTTCTTTTACATTATTTTTTACTAAAGAGAGCTTGAGTTTAAAAAGAAAAATTTATTCTTTTGAAAATTGTGAAAAAAGTGTCTGACAATCTAAAGTGCATTTGAATTATTATTGTGGTACAAAAGAATTTTCGGATTTTATTTTTTAAATTAATAATTTGCTCTTTAAAGTGGATTCTCTTGAAAATGAAAACAGAGTTTTAAAAAATAATTTGATATGATTTCTAGACAAATGTCATATTTTGTTTCTAAAATTGATTTACTTAAGAAAAATTTTTGAAAAATCAAAATCTGACATTAAGACTATTTCAAGAGATTTTGAGAATTTTTTTTCTAGGCAAAGTGGATATGCTTCATTATCTCATCCTTCATCACAAGTTAGTGATAGTTTTGTTGAAATTGTTAGAAATGATTCTTGTCTTACATCTCGTGCTCTCTATGATAAATTGGATTTGAGATATTATTATTGTAATAGGATTGGGTATTTTAAAGTATCATGTCCGTTTTGGAACCCTAAGTTTATGTCTAACAAGGACGGATCCCAAAAAAAATAGATACCGAAGAGAACTATTGAAATGTCTTGTGCAAAATTATATAATGTCGGAAGTGTACCTGAAGGAACAAACAAAGAAATTGTATCAAAGCCAAAATAGGAAGTCACCAAAGATCCACAAGTAACGCGTGTAAAGCGAAAAGATGCACCAAAGATAGAATGTGAAATTACAAAGAAGCCACAAGCGAAATTTTCAAAGAGAAAAGATTCATCAAAGCCAAGATAGAATATCTCCAAAAAATTGCAAGTGACACAAGCAAATGAAAATATCAAAAAATCAAGTAGTAATAATCAAAAGTTGAGATGATACAAATGGACCAAGAGGAATTATGCACCCAAAGCAATCATGAGTACAAATGAGGTAAAAAGTAAAGTCGTCCTGAAAGATTATGAAAATCACATTTAGTTAAAATGTATTTACATATTTTTATAATGTGCGTATATCGAGTAGTAATCATGTATTTGATTTTGAAGCATATTATGTGATTTAAAAGATTAATCGAGTGTTTGTAATCTCACTAAATAATATTAATTATTTGTTGCATATGTATTTTAATAAGATTATTTGTATAATGTGTTGTCATTCATGTCATTTACTTTTATACAAATAAGTTGAATTAAGCTGATTTTTTTATGTATTTTGACTTATTAAAATGCATGATATTTTATATTGAGGTGATTTAAAAAATAAAGAATGATTTGGTTTATGCATATTATATTAAGTTTATTTTTTAAACTATATATATGCGATCATTTGAATATTCATAGCGCATCAATCTGTGCTTAATGTTTGAAGTTGATACTTTGTAGACATGATTATATTTATGGATATTAAGTATATTGCTATATGCATGACAATATATTCTTCTCATACGTCTCATATCTATTGATTTTTAAATGATTATGATTATGAAGGGATCTAGAATTATATGAGATAATATCGTTATTCTTGAGATATGTTTCATGTCCTAGTCCATTAACGATTACATGTTTCTGGATTCTATCTATAAGGAAGATATTATTTGGTATCTTGAGTAAGGCATGTAGACTTAACTGAAACTATATAAATACATGTTATATTGTTAAAATATTTTGATTGTCTCAGGTTTATTCTCCTGTGCATAAATTTGCTTGTTTACAATTACTTAGTGGGAGAAATTTTTATAAGTGGGACAATAATGTGTTGAAAAATATGATATTGAAGATTTTGATAATTTCGATTAGCTTGTTGATATACTCACTAAATTTCTAGCGAAAAATTAAAATTTATGACATTTTCCTAGATTAGTGATGTTTTTGGTTTGTAATAGCTAATATAGGTTAGTTTGATGAAACTTTACTTTTAGTGTTTGGATTTTGATGGATTAGCTAGATTTGATCTATTTAGTTAGATTTTTTTATCCCTAATGATGATCCACATGGTATTTATTGAAAATGAGTTTTGTGCGTAAAGTTGATTTTATGGGTTGATTCAATATGTTTTTAAAGAGTTATATATATAAATATTCTGATTAAATTACTTTAGGTTTATTCTTTTAAAGTATATTAGATGTTTGCCTAGAGTAGTATTTCTTGTATTCCCCCCTCCCCAATTTTTCTTTTGAAATAACAAATGGGGAGAATTAGTCGATGTTTTAATTGAATATCTTAAGGGAGAGTTTATTATATTTTGAAATTTGTGCTTTGTTGAATATCTTTTTAGTATCTTCATTACTATGCTTTAATGAGTTATAAAATCCATCCTCGAATTCAGAGGGGGTGTGGTTATATTATTGTTTTGAAAAAAATATCAAAGTAATTATCATCATCAAAAAGAGGACGATTGTTCATCCTAAGATTTCGATGGACTATTAAAGGTTGATATTTTTTGTAAAACTAACGGTTTAATTGAATGTTTCAGTTTATTAATTTCAATGATGAAGATATGATGACAAGTAATGAATGGATGCTAAAAAATGATGAAAAAGATGATGAATATTTAAGAGGTTGAAGAATTTAAAGAACCTAAGAAAAACAACTCAGTTTAAATTTTAACTCTTAATATCCCAATTAGGATCACACATGACACAAAATAATTTTTATAAATATGTGTATTTTTTATAGGATCCTAATTAGTTAAATTATTTGCTCCTATGTGAAATTAAAAAAAAAATTAAAGATAATTGATTAAAAAAGAATTTAAGAATGTAGTAGAGTTAACCGAAAAAAGAAATCGGTTAAAGGGGCAAAAACGTCGAAGAAAATGGATTAAAATTGAATTGAGGAAGGATTCCTGCATGGTCGGTCGATAGATAGGTCGACCTATGTCCAAAGGTGAAAGTCTCTGAACTGGTAAGTTGACAGACAGGTCGACTTATGGCACTATTTCAGGATTTTGTGGAATTCTGGATTTTATTCTAAAAGTAATTGTTACTAGCCATTTTATGGTTAAGATCAAAGATATATTTTAAGGATTTGATGTTATTTGAGATATGTAATATATGTTATGACATCCCTATAGAATTGGTTCATTAAATTTGAATATTTCTCAATTTGGTACATGCAATTCTTTTTATCCTATTTAATTGTGATTGAGAAATATTTGGGGGATTTAATTAAGAAGTTTAAAAGACATAATTAAGTTATTTGAACCAGGATGAAGTCTTAATGATATAAGGGGTTTATAAGAGAAATTAAATGTCATAACAAGTGAGAACTAACCGTTAGAGAACTTATTTTATTCCCTCTTATATAGACCTGCTTTTTTCATATTAGAGAGTGAGATCAAGAGAAATATACTGAGCTTTCTAAGAGTAATCAAACTAAGAGAATTGTAAGATCTTTTCTGAGAGTTATTCTTGAGGATTCTTTGTTGTGGATTATTGCTGCTACTGAATTGAAGTTTTATTGCTATCTCTAATCATTATTCTTTCGGTGGAATCCGGGTGAGATCTTTCCAAATTACTTTCTATTAATTGATTGCTTGATTTTATTTGAAATTTGATCTTTGAAATTGTTTTCCGATTTTTTATTGAAAAAAATATTTTTAAAACAATTGCTTGAAGAAATCTGCTTACGTGCTCAATTACGTACTACCCTATTTTTGTTTAAATTAGATTTTGAATATCTCACTTTTCTATCACTAGTTTTGGGATATTAATTGAGTTCTAATTTATTTGGGGTGGTAGAAGTTTCGAGGGAGAAAAATCACTTATCAATTTGTAATTGGTGAGTTAAGTGTCAGATTGAATATTATTGGGAGTATTTAATCTAAGGGTAGTTGGTTTCAGTCTCTTCCTGTAAAGAGATTGAGGTAGTAAATCTTCTTTGATTGAATTGATTTGTGAGCAATTTTGTAACGGTTCAATCCTTACTAGGTAAAAATATATTTGGAGTGTCTGTGAGGTTTTGATTTTTTAACCTAAGGTATAAAAAGAATTAGGTTATTCTTGTACCTGTAAAAAGTAGAGGTTATTCCTGAACTTGTGAAAATAAATTGGTAATGGTTGATTCTGAGCCTGTGAAAATAATCTTTGTGATGGTTTGGTTCCTACCTTTAAAGGAATCTTAAGTTTAGTGGATGTTACTCTCCGTGGAGCTCGGGGGACTGAATTAGCCAAGAGTAACTTGGTGAACCAATATAAATTTTTGATGTACTACTATTTTTCATTATTTATTTGTGTTGTTTGGTGTGGACCTAGTTAATATCATATTTCCATTGTTATATAAAGATAATAATTAATTTAGAATTAAAATTAATTATTTGGATTATTGAAGTATTTTTTCTCTAATAATTTTTTATCTACCCAATTCACTCCCCCTCTTAGATAGATCACTGGGCCAACACATATAAATAGTAAGTCAGTCCAAAGAAAGGCTTATTGTTTGATAGGATTTATTGTCAACATTTGATTACTGCATTGAAAGTGTCACTTACAAGTTGGTATTTCTGTCCAAAGACTAAACATCAATGTTGTTCTAGGTATCTTGTGATGGGGCCCACTAATACTATTGCTTAGTTTATGTCGTACATATAAATATGTGTTGATATTTTGATTGATAATTTAACATAAACCTTTAGATTATGAGCTTATTATTTGTCATTGTTTTCTGTTTACTTACTGTTTCTACTAATAATATTACTGCCAACATTTTCCATTCCCATGCTTAATGGCACCAACTTTAAACATTGGAGGGAGAACATTTTGATTGTTCTCAACTTCATGGATCTTTTTTTTACGCTAAAGAAATAACAACTTTTACCTCTCACTGATGAAAGTTTCCCTGAGGCTAAAAGAGAATATGAGATATGGGAGCGTTCTAATCGCATGAGTCTTATGATGATCAAACGTAGTGTTCCAGAAATATTCAAGGGTGGTATATCCGATGAGGAAATTACTAAGACGTTTCTTGAGGAAAATAGAGAAATGTTTTTGTAAAGAACGAAAAGGCAGAGAAAAGTATGCTAATAGCTAATCTTATCTCAATAAAGTATAAAGGAAAATAGAACGTAAGGGAGTACATTATGGAAATGTCCAATATCGCTTCAAAACTAAAGGCACTAAAGTTAAAGTTGTCTAAGTACTTACTCGTGCATTTAGTACTCATTTCTCTTCCTGCACAATACAGTCAGTTTATGGTGAGTTATAATACTCAAAAGGATAAATGGACTCTTAATGAGCTTATATCTCACTGAGCGCAAGAAAAATAAAGAATTAAGCGAGAAAAGACAGAAAATGCTCACTTGGCCACCTCCTCTAAAGGTAAGAAACGATAAAGAGATAAAGGGAAGTTGTAGTTGGAACACAACAATCCAAATTGCAAAAGAATCAGGATCAGTAATTTACCGATTTCTTCTGCAACAAAGAAGGATATATGAAAATGGATTGTTCTAAATGAGCCGCATGGTGTGTAAAAGAAGGTACGCTTCTCGTTTTGATTTGTTCTGAAATTAACTAATGAGAATTCCGCCATATTTTGGCATAAGCATCTAGGACATATCTTTAAACAAAGAACAGAGAGGCTTGTATCTGATGGAATTCTTGATCCCCTTGATTTAACAAATTTTAATGTTTATATTGAATGTGTAAAGGGAAAACCAACAAACATTAAGAAATTAGGTGCCAGCAAGAGTTCCGGCGTCTTAGAACTAATACATACTAATATATGTAGATCATTCCCTGTGGCATCTTGGAATGGACAACAGTATTTTATTATGTTCATAGACGACTATTCTCATTATGGGTTCCTGTATTTGATTCATGAAAAATCTCAATCCTTGGACATATTTAAGTCATTCAAAGCTAAAGTTGAAAATCAACTAGGCAAAAAAATTAAGACTGTTAAATCTAACCGTGGTTATGAATACTATGGTCGATATGACGGAATAAGAGAACAATATCCAGGGCCCTTTACTAAATTCCTAGAAGAATGCGGAATCATCCCACAGTACACCATGCCAGGAAAATCTAGCATGAACGGTGTTACTGAGAGATGAAACATAATGCTTAAGGAAATGGTAAGAAGTATGATAAGTCATTATTCTTTGCCAAAATTACTCTGAGGAGAAGCACTTAAGACAACAGTATATATCTTGAACAAAGTACCAAGTAAAGCGATAACTAAAACCCCTTATGTACTGTGGTTAGTCAAAAAAACCTAACATAAGGCATTTACACATTTGAGGTTGTCTAGCTGAGGTAAGGCCTTATAGGCCAAATGAAAAGAAACTGGACTCAAGAACAGTTAACTGCTACTTTGTTGGGTACGCTAAATGGTGGAGAGGATTTAGGTTTTATGATCCCTCGAATAAGACCTTTTTCGAGACGAGAAATATGAGATTTCTTGAGGATGTTGAGTTTGAAGGCGGAGATAAGATTATTAGGAATATTGTCTTTGAAGAAGAATTAATTTCTATTCCAAACATTGTTATTGACAATGATCAAATTCCTGACATTGTTTAAGACACAATGCAAGATAATAATGAAAAACTCCCCATTCAAATTCTAGATATTACTCCTAAGGAGCAAACACAACAACCTCAAAAGGAAGTGCCACTAAGACTATCCACTAGAGAAAGGAGAAGTGTGATTTCAAGTTATTATATCGTCTTTCTCCAAGAACATGAGTTTGACATAGGGTTAATGGAAGATGATCCAATCAACTTCTATCAGTTAAACAAAGTCCTAACTCTCAAAAGTAGATTGATGCCATGAATAATGAGATGAAATCTATGAAGGACAATGACATTTGGGATCTTGTTAAGTTTCTTAAAGGTGCAAAGCCCATTGGTTACGAATGGATACTTAAAATCATGAGGGATTCAAAAGGCAATGTTAAGAGATATAAAGTTCGTCTAGTCGCCAAGGGTTTTACTCAAAAGGAAGGGGCATTGATTATAAAGAGACTTTCTCTCCAGTTTCATCAAAAGACTCTTTTAGGATTATAATGGCAATTGTAATGCATTTTGATTTAGAGTTACATTAGATGGATGTAAATACTACATTTCTTAATGGAGCCATTGATGAAATGATATATATGGTGCAGTCAAAAAACTTTGTATCAAGCGATTCAAAGTCTACAGTTAACAAGTTAAAGAAATCCATCTATGGAATCAACCAACCGTTCCGTCAATGATATCAAAAATTTCATAAAATCATTATTTCATATGGTTTTGAGGTAAATACAGATGATAATTGCGTATACCACAAGTTAAATAGGAGTAAATTCATTTTTCTAGTGTTGTATGTCGATGACATACTGATGGCTAGTAGTGATATAGACTTATTACACGAAATCAAGAGATTTCTAACTAAGAATATTGAAATGAAAGATCTTTGGGACGCTTCTTTTATATTAGGAATAAAGATACAATGAGATCGCTCTCAGGGTATCATTGAGTTATCACAAAAAAGTTATATCGATAAAGTTCTTGCTAGATTTGGAATGAAATATTGTGCACTAGGAGATACTCCTGTCGTTAAGGGAGATAAGTTTAGTCCCGCTCCATGCCCCAAGAATGAGATGGAAAAGAAATAGATGCAAAATATTTCTTATGCGTTGGCAGAAAGGAGTCTTATGTACACTCAAGTATGTACGCGTCTGGATTTAGCGTTCATAGTTGAAATGTTGGGCAGATATTTAAGTAACCCTGGGATGGATCATTGGAAAGTATCCAAAAGGGTTATGAGGTATTTACATAGAACAAAAGACTACATGCTCACTTATCGGAAGACAGATCATTTAGAGATCATTAAGTATTCTGATTCCAATTAAATTTCTAGTTGTTAAAGAAAGAATTCAGAGTAAGATAGCATCTATAGAATATATGGAAACAAACTCCATGATTATGGATCCACTCACTAAATGTTTACCACCTAAGGTATTTCATGAGAACACTACTCGTATGAGTGTGATTTTATTAGATGATGTGTTGGTTTTGTGGGAGTTTGCATTTGTTGAATATTCTTTTGTTAAATACACATATTTAATTTTTTGCAGAATAAAGTAGATGGTTTAAAGTTTATTTACTTTGAATGTGTTCTTTCTAATTGTGGTTTAAACATAAGGATAGAAAAACTAAGAATTGATCTCACTACGGAATAAAGAGAGAGTAGTTGAAAATAGGTATATTTGAGATCACGTTGCATGTAATTTCCTGTTGCACATCCATACTTGATCTATGTCATTGAATATATATGGCATGGTGATCATTGATGGATCTAGTTACGAATATAAATGTAACAATGGTCGCTTTGATCTCATGCTGGTATAGGAAATAGATCAGATTGTAATTAAGGAATGTTTCCAAGAAGATAGCACTTTTGAGCGTACTCAAGACTATGGAATATAACTGTCTTCGAAATTTCATATGTAGCCCAAGTAGGAGATTGTTAGAAAATTAATTATTTCCTATTGTTGGCTCATATGATATAAT
The DNA here is from genome assembly GCA_016647705.1 of Eucommia ulmoides. NCBI lineage: Eukaryota > Viridiplantae > Streptophyta > Magnoliopsida > Garryales > Eucommiaceae > Eucommia > Eucommia ulmoides. Next base: position 32,283,825 of record CM028336.1, read on the forward strand.
TAAACAGTTACATTATAAGCTATCAATTATCAGGGCCCAAATAAGTGATCTAATTAATTGGGCTCAGAAAATATTAAATGGGTACAAGCTTTGTAATGTGTAGTTACTCATTAGGCAATTAAGATTAATGGGGCATGAGTTGACCTAATATATAAAGAACATTATATCAGGGTTATGGTCCCCGAGTCTAATCAGACGGCTACTCATGTCCTCTTTCCCATCTGTGAGAGAGAACTCATTGAGTAACATCAAGTGATTAGTCAACGGAAAACCTCTACCCCCACGATTCATTGTCATGGATTCAGGTACACTTATTTATGTGATAAAGAACTTTTAATGGATTTAACATGTTGATTTGGGATTAAGAAATCTATTGAGATTTATTAGGGATTAATTCCCAACATTTCTCCTTAAAGCAAATTTTGTCCCTGCAACGGTGCATATGGGTTTTACTGAGCATCTGCCTCTCAAGATAAAGCAATTAGCAACTACTGCTACAAGTACTGAAAATCAAAAGCTCAATGAATAGAAAAGTTTCAAAACTCTCTAACTCTCTAGAACAATGAACTCCCAAAAAAAATGTGAATTCAAAGCTTAAGAATTTATGCCTATAAGCTGAGGAATGTCTGTCATTTTATGAATAGCAGAATTAGTAATTGAAGATAGAGAAGACACCATCTATTATAAACTTGCTAACTCCAAATTAACAACCATGAGTAATTTCTCTAATTTATACCATTTAAACACATAAACAACCTTTAGATTTTATAACTCTCTTGGGTCCAGTATCTTCAGTTTTGTACTTCTTTTCCAAGGACTGTCATAATTCTTTTGTCGTTGGGAATAAGCAATGCACATTGTGGAGTGTATTATTCAGTCTATTCAAGATGTAGTTCTTGTATAGGAAGTCAGACTATTTCCATACATCCACCACAGTTATAGTCTTTGTGTCAGACTATTGGGTCATGGCAGGAGCATCCTTGCAAAGGAATTTTGCCAGGTTCAATGATGTCAAACAGCAAATAGAACAACATTTTCTATTATCATCTCCTAAAGAATGTTCCATTAAACTTCTCTGGCTTCTTTCCGTAAGAGTAGGCATGGGATACGCAATTGGCGCAATCACAATCGGTGGTGTGATGGTTTAATTTGCAGCAGCATTGATATCATTAGAGGATGACTTTTTTTCAATGAAAGAAAGCAATATAGGGTTTATACCACTTACCTCCCCTGTCTTTTTTCGTTAACTAGATACCTCCCCTGTCATTTTACAAATATCGTTCACCCCTTTCAACTAAATTTTTTTAAAATATATTGTTGACCCAGTGATTTACCCAAGATAGAGGTAAATTGAGTAGTTATAAAATTAAAGCAAATTATCAACTTATAACACTTGAAAATTCAAATAATTAATTTTATCCTAAATTAATTATTATCTTTTATAGGAGCGGATATATGTTATTTAAACTAGGTGCACACCCAAACAACTAAAATAAATAAAGTAAAATTGCAGCACACCACAATGTATACTGGTTCACCAAGCTACTATTGGCTAATCTAGTCCTCCAAGCCTCACGGAGAGTCGCACCCACTAAACCACTATGATTTCTTTAATTAGGTAGAAACTAAACCCTTACAAAATAATTTTTTGCACGAGCTCAAAATCAACTTTTACAATTCTTTTTTCACAGGTTAAGGAAGAACCTCTACCTTTTTCACAGGTTAAAGATTAACTTAATTCTTTTATACTTAGGTTAAGAATCAAACCTAACAAAAAATCACTCCAAATATCATTTTCACTGGTAAAGATGGAACCGTTACAAATTCACTCAATTTCAATTCTAATCAGGAAGAATTACGCATATCTCTTTTCATGAGAAAAGAGTAACCTAATCTTTTTATACTTTAGGAAAATATCAAACCTCAATTTCTTTACTAGAAGAGAACCCAACTACCCCTGATTAGATATGCCCAATAATATCTAATCCGCACACAACTCACTAGTTACACAAATTGATAAATTTTTCTCACTCGGAACTTCTACCACCTCAGATTAATTTAAACTCGATTAATGTTCCGATAAATACTAGTGATAGAACTAAAGTGAGAAATTCAAATTTTAATTCTAAAAGAAGTGGGTAGCACACAATTTAGCACGTAATTAGATTTTCACAAAAAAATCATTTTAAAATATTTTCAAGTACTTTAACGTTCAGAAAATAATTTCACAAAGATCAAAACTTCAAGCAATAAATAATAATATCAAATATTAATTAAAAGCAAAATATTTGAACGATCTCACCAAGATACCACCAAATGAATGAAAACTGAATCACAATGGAACTTTAGATCAATTATCGCAAAAAATTCTCAACAATTTCCTCAAGAACAATTCTCAAGAGTAATCTCTCAGTATATTTTCAAAATAATGACTCTCCCAAAACTCAGAAACTGAATAGCTCTTGATAGAATAATTGATTGGGATATCTCACAAGTGAAAAACGCAGGTCTATAAAGACTGATTTGAAATAGGCCCTCCAACGGCTAGTTTCCACATGTCATGACATTTAATTGCTCATATAGATCCAATATATTGATATGACTCAATCCTGATTCAATTCATTTAATTATAACTTTCAAATCATTCAATTAAGTGCCTCAAATATTTCTCAATCTCAAATCAATATGATAAAAAGTATTAAAAAGACCAATTTGAGAAACACTTAAAATAAGTGTACCATATCTTTAGGGAAATCAAAAGAACAACCATATACCTATAATATTATCAAATCCCTAGAATATCTCTCAAATTTCAACCAAAAAACGACTAGTAACGGCTACTTTTTTATTAAATCCACGAAATCCTCAAATCCTGAAACAACACCATCAATTGACCAATCAAAACTCACCAGTCAACCGATCGATTCAGGTTGTAACCCAAGCCAAAATTATTCTCCAGTCGGCCAACCGATCTTCCATGTGGCAGTTGACCGATCGATTCAGGATACTCCCCAAGCCATTTTTAGGTCATGGTCTATCAACCAATCATCGATGGTCTATCGACCAATCGATTCAGAGAATTCAGGTATCGGCCATAGGTCGCCCGATTTCCCCTGGTCAGTTGACCGATCAATCCAGAGACATCTCTAATTCCCAGCCATTTCTCATCGGTTGACCGAACCTTGCTAGAACACTTCCTTCTTAGTTTATTTTAACTCCAATCTTCGACATTTTTTACCCTTTAACCGATTTCTTTTCTCGATTAACTTAATTGACACTTTTAATCAATTTTAAACACTAATCTTTCTTAGGTCAATATTTCTTCTTCAAAATCATATTGGAGCAAATATGTTAATTAATTAGGATCCTAATAAAAAATACACATAAATATAAATTCATTTTGTGCCGTGTGTGATCTTAATCGGGATACATTAAGAGTAAAATTAACCTAAGTTGTTTTCACCTAGATTCTTCAAAATCTTCAGTTTCTTAATGTCCAACTCTTTGAAAGTCTCTTAGCATTCTTAGCATCCTCAACAATCTCTTCATAATATCTTCAATTGAACTTTTACGCTAAAACACTCAAAAAAACTCGTTAGTTCCATAAAAAATATCAACACTTAATTATCCATCAAAATCTTAGAATCAACATATATAAAAAGGCATAAATTTCCCTTCTCTTATTAAAAAAATTATCTTTTTATTTTTTACTTTATTTAAATTTATTAATACCCCCTTTATTTTTAGAATTATATTTTTTACCCCTAATTTTTAAAATAATTATATTTACCTCCCACCCTACCCTACTCTCCCGCCGCCACCTCATCCACTGCCACTACCCCCACCGAGGTTCATGAGCAAAGAAAGAAATTTGTTGAAACTTGCAGCAACCAAAAACAAAGAAGTACTAAAGCTATTATTAACCTCAAGATCATCAATGGCGATTTTGGTTGTTGGTTGTTTTATTACCTACTCAATCTCTTCCCATCACTCCATTCATGAATCTCTGCCTTTATGAGTTTCTGATTTTTGCAAATCAAACCCCAAACCGAAAAATCCTTTATTAGCATCATGAGTCTCCTTATCTTAGCATTAGGTTGGGTCTTTCCTTTGTCGCCGACACGAGTCTGAGCTTCTCCTCCTTTCTATTTTCTCTCTCTCTCTCTCTCTCTATTTCTCTCTCTCCCAGAATCCTTGCGAGGACAGATCTGCACCAGATCTGTCATTGCGATTGCCCAGATTTGTTACCGTGATGGATTTGGGAGAAAGAGAGAGAGAAAAGAGGAGAAAATGGAGGAGGTGGGTAAGGTGTTCTCCAGCGAGAAATAAGGAAAATGAAGGAGGTGGTTGGCACGTTCTCTAGCGAGGGTGGGGTGAAGTGGGGCGGGGTAGGGAGAAATGAATAAAAAGACAACATAAAGAAGAAAGAAATGGGTAGGGTGTTTAAAAAGAATAGAGATGTTATTGTAAAAAATTGAAAGAAGAAAATATATATATATATATATATATATATATATATATATATATATAAATAAAATAAAAATTAATGGGTTATTTATGTATTTTGATTTTTAATTATTTAATCATTTTTAAATGGTTATGGGTAAGATGTCATTACAATAAAAATTTATATTAATTTTTCACCTATAAGGAAATTAAGTGGCCTTTGACGAAAAACGATAAGGGTTTGGCCAGTATTTGTAAAATGTCAGAGGAAGTATCTTGTTAATAGAAAAAAGACAAGGGAGATAAGTTGTATAAACCCAACAATATATGTATAAGAATTCTATAACTTGAAAGTTTTAAAACCAAAATAAGAAGTATATAATATCCAAAATTTATGTTAAGATTTTGGGAAAGTGATTGAAAATGTAATTAATTAAGTAATGAATTAATTAATTTATTTATTAATTATAGAAAATAAATTTGAGAAATAAAACATAACAAATCATTATTTACATAAACATTCCAAAATAACATTACAATAGAAAATTGCATAATCGAAATTTGAGTTACAGTTAATTGATAAAATATCGAATGTAAAACAAGATAAACAGAAGAAGTTATCAGTGACACTTATTGTATTAACGAATAAAAACAAAAATAAAATACCAGAAAAAGGTGGTCGAAACAATCGTTTGACAATTTCTCATTAAAGTAGATTTCACCTCCTGCAACTATGTTTACGGTTTTGAACGAACGCTTGCCTCCTAGGATACAATGATCAGCAAGTACTGGTATCAGCACTAGAAACCAAAAGCTCAACAAACAAAAAAGTGTCGAATCTCTCTCACTTTCAAGAACAATGAACTTTGAAGAAAATGTGGATACAAAGCTTAAGATTTGATACCTATATGCTAAGAAATGTCTACCTTTTATAAGGAGAAGAATTAGTAACTGAAGATAATGAGAGACCATCTATCACAAAATTTGTAATTCTTGAATTAACAACCAGGAGTTATTTCTATAACTTCTACTACCTACACACATGAACAACCTTCAGATTTTGTAACGCTCTACAGTTACGAATCTGAATAGTTAGCCTCTGTTTGGGATTAATCTAAGTTTTGGATTAACTTTTTTCTAAGAAAATACCAAGACCAAGCAATCCCAAAGACCCCAAGGACACAAGCCCAGGCTCGGCCACGTGGGTAGTGATGGCGTGCGCGTGCATGCATGTTTTATGTAAGTTATAACCATTAGCTTAATTTCTGTCCATATCAATCAAATGCCACAGAGGATTTACCTTCAAGGTAAGATGAGTAATAATAAATGACTATTCATATTCTTCATTAGATAATGTGAGATAACCCACACAGCACATCAATCAATAACTTCAAGAGAGTATTTTACGATACAATTCTAATTCACATTTAAATGAATTTTCACAAATAAATATATCACATTCATATTTTACCAACAATTCGTGGTTCGACCTGTAAGAGAAGATGAATTTACATTATTTAGTTCATGAAAATCAAATGTTTCAAACCCACAAACAAAAATATTTTTGTTAAGGTTAATTGCCTTTTACTCCCTTTTACTTTGATCTAGTTTCATTAGAAGTATCTACTTTAAAAACTGCACATCACTCATTTTTTCTTAGAAATGGCAACAAATCGATTTTGATCTCTTTCAGTAGAAAACTAAAAACAAAACCGTTAAGAAACCCCTAATCCAAAACCAAATCGTAAACCACTAACTTTTTAAAACTCGAATTTTAGACCAATCTGTTTAGCTTTGTAAAAAATTAAAACCAAACCCCCATAAAACCACAAACCAATTAAGTTATATATATACATTTACTTTCTCTATTCTAATTACTACTTAATAGCAATTTAAATTCATAAAATTGTGAACAAAAACGTAATTAAAATATAAAACATAAATACCAAACAAAACCACCAAATTGTTAATTATTAAATAGACACTCCGACATAACTAAAGTATAAACCATAAGTTAAACAAAATAAAAAACAAACAATCAAATGATAAGCCCTAATGGCAATATATATATATAAATTACAGGTAAAATTATAAAAGAAAAAAGTATAGGTAATATATTTAAAGGAATAGAATTAAAACAACGGGTATTCGGTTCAAGTACACGATTACAATGCAAAAACCAGAAACAAAATGCTTCGATTTTAAATCACGAAATTTGAATTTGTCGGTGCGATTGCAATCCCTGCTTCTACTCTTGCCTAAAGAGAAAAACTCTTATTTTATTTAAAAAAAAAAGAAAAGAATAACTTAATGCTTTAAAGAAAAAAATAAATCTCTTTGTTTCTTCTATTTCTCTTCTATTTTTTAATAAAATAAATTAAAATTAAATTAAATCAATTTAATTTAATTTTTTGTATGTCAAAAGCAAATTTTAGATGAAAAAATAATTTCACCAATTTTAGCATATTTCGTTAAGTTAAATAAAAAAAATATATATATATATATATAATTTTAGACCCTTTTCATTTCTATAGTATATCTCAAAGAAGCAGTGAGCTATTTTCAATGGCAATTTTGTAAAAAAAAAATTCTAATTTTATCATTTTTTAGGCAATCGCCTGCTGGCAATTTAGTCCTATATTTTCTCCTTTCCTTTATCAATTTTTATTTTCTTTAGTTAAAACGACAAATACACGCTAAAATTTTAGGTATATTTACATTCTTTTCCCTAATTTTTAAATAAAATATTACAGATTTTACCCTTAAAATTTTATTATACTTGTATTTTACTTCTTACTATTTTCATTTTCTATTAATCCGTAGTACATAATAGAAATTAAAAACAAAAAATCAAAAAATAAAACAAACAACTAAATGAAAAAAAAAATAGAAAATAAAGAAATAAAATATTGAATAATAAAATATTACAAATTTTACATTTAAAATTTAAAATTTGATTGTACTTACATTTTACTTCTTAATATTTAATACTTTTATTTTCTATTAGTCCGTAATATATAATAGAAACAAAAAATAAATAGAAAATAGAAAATAAAGAACAAAAAAATATATTGAATAATATAAAACAAGCAAAAAAAAAAAAGACAATAATAAAATAAAAAAAAAAATACACAAAAAAAAATCAAAAACAAAAAAAAGGAAAATACCAACTATCAATTGAAAATAAAGAACGAAAATATAGCAAAATATATATATATATATATATATATATATATATATATATATATATATATATATATATATATATATAACATAAAAAATTAAAGACACTAAAAAGATGAACTACTCAAAGTGATGGAGAAAAAACTAAACATTGAATTTAAAAAAAAAATCACTCTATTCTCTTGGTTCTAATTTATAAATAAAGTTCATACTTACAAATAATATTATTCATGAGAACTCAAAACACTATTAATATATAAAAAAAAAAAAAATGAAGTGGTATTAGAAGTTTAAAACTATTAATGATAAATTGTGAATTTCAAATTTGTGTCTAATATTTTTTTTTTAAAAAAATAATATAGAATTTTTAAGAGGCATAAAACACATGTTTAAAAGGGGGAAAAGTGATAAATACATTTGAGCTAAAACAGTTGAGGGGTCTCTGCAAGGTCAGAGATTCGAGCCTGCACGAGGAAAAACATTTATTGGGAGGGGCAACCACGCACCCCAAATGAATTAATCTTTTATCTTGTGTGGATAGGGGGACACTCGTGAGTATACCAAAAAAAAATGTGGGTTGACCCACAAACAACTCCCTTGGCATATTTATGTTGGGCTACAATGTGTGCAATGGCCCATTCGGCTTCTCTTCTTTTCCCTAGGGCTGACAAAATAGGTATTTATACAATGACACGACACGAGACCGACACGAAATTATTAGGTCTGGGTTTTGCTTATCAAGTATCGAGTCGTTATCGTGTCAGACCCGATAGTATGATAATAAATACTGCAGGTTATCAAGTTGACCTGATAAACCAATAAGTTACATGATAAGACACGATAATAATTTCATGTATTCAGGTTACACGATAACCTGAGACCTAATAAATTACCCGTTAATTTAATAAGTTATTTTTATACCCCCAAATTATCCAATATTATAATTTAGTACCTAATATATAAATTTTGTTAACATATTGTCAACTTAACAGGTCGTTAATGTATAATGGGTAGGTTAACGTGTAATGAAAATCTATCAGATAATCTTATTGTGCCGTGTTTACCTAACAGGTTTCGTGTTTTCGTGTGACATGAAAAATTATTTTAAGATGTATTATTTTAAGATGGTTCATTTTTAGTTTTGGCTTTATCTTTTAATATATAGCATATGATATAGGAAGAAATGAACAAACCAAAGAGGTCATTTTGCTGCAGATAGGGAATGATCTGTGGACTAATAACAATTGCATTCATATGGTTGTGTGCCTAAGCATAAACGTTTCTTTTAGGTTTTTAGGTTAGTCCTACCCATGTCGAACACACATATCGGACGCGACACTCCACAAATATATGCTGGATACGTATTCTCCACGTGTCATTTAAAAGAAGACGTGTCTGAAATATATCTCGACGTATTAATATCCACCTGGGTAAAGAGATTAATTATCTTATCCCATGATATACAAATGCTAAAATTTCTAGTTAAGGAGAAGCATATGAATAGATCATTTTCTAATTTGTAGGCATGGAGAAAGTCAAAGAACAATACGCAATGTTTTCAATTTAGAGATATGTTGTTCTTGTATGAAACTTGATCGTGTATTTTTGTTATTTTGTTGTCAAACTCGATTGAATGATGAATAATATTCTTAAAACCTATTTGAGTGTGTTTACAAGTTCTTGACAAAGATTGGTTGATAATTTAAAGAATTATATTAGATTAATATACGTTTTTTATTCATTTATACATCTATTGTTTTTATATGGAATAATAATTTGTGAAATTTGTCGGTGTTATAACAATCATAAAATTTTTAAATATATTAAATGTACAAAATAATGACAATAAATAGATAGTAAAACACTTTTTTTTTTTTTTTTTTTTTTTTTTTTTTTTTTTTGTCTCGTGTTATACTCATGTTAGACACGACAAGTGCGTTAGTGTCCATGCTTTAAGTTGAGACCATCAATACTTTTTTTTAGAAATATAAATAACTTTGGAATCAAACTTATAAAATGAAATAATTAACAAAAAAAACAAGATTACCTAACATATTTCATATCCAAATTAAAAAGTCAGATTACCAAAGGTATTTCAATCCCAAAATAAAAAAAGTGTTGGCATGCATTGACTTTAACCACCACCAATAGGTCATTAGCATCATGCTAGAGATTTTTCAAATGTGTACCAAGTATTCAACCCACGTGTTCTTTCTTTCATTCAAAGAGAACACGCAAAATCCACTTGTCCTTACCAAAAGCCAGCCGACATTCATAATTTGACCTTTGACCCCCAAAATCAAAACTCTATCTTCCTTTAACTTTCCTTAAAAAAAAAAAGAAAAAACCATTGAAAAACATTGAAAAACAGAAACATTAAACATTTTTTCTCTCAAAGTAAAAAATTGTTCATGTTATAAAAATATTCTTATTATATTATCGTCGGACTATTTTTTGTTTTTAATTTTTTATCCTACTTATAAAAAAAAATTATTTCTAGAATAATTAATCAATAGTCTTTATTATTTTAATTTCAACTTGTGTATAAATCCTTTAATTATTATGTTATTAGTTGTGTTTTACTTATAGTCAATACTCCCTTATATCTTTAATCAAATGTCAATTAAGATTTGCATCATCTATCGCCTAAGCCACCTGTTGCCGCTTGCCGTCTTACCTCAGAACTCTTGTCGCCAACGGCTTCCGGAATTTTTTTAGTGTAACTATTTTTGTAATATATTTTTTAATCATATTTTTTAAGTGTATTTTTAATTATATTTTAATATATTTTTAGTTACGTTCACATAATATTTTGATATCTAACAATCGAAAAATTTTAAAAAATTTTACTAAAAAATAGTTAAATATAACTAAAAATAATTTTGATAACCGATGACCAGAGTTTTGGCTACTGACGATGGCCAGAATTCAACGGCCAAAATCCGACAGCCAATGACATTGGGGTCGCGGTTGGACGCAAACCAAATTAGAATATTAATATTTTCATAAACTCTAATAGATGATACTAAAACTAAAATAATTGTTTAGATTTTTTATTAATTTAGTAATCTCCCAGTTTTTAGAGTTCTTTACGTAATAAATATAAAAAAAAAAAAAAAAAAAATTCTGACAACGGATGTATTCTAACTTATTTCCTAAACCCGCGTATTTCGAGGTTGGTAACCCCGGGAACTGAGATCCCGGGGTTGCCAATCCCGGGATGTTCCTTTTTTTTTTTTTTTTTTTTTTTTTTTTTGGGGCATAACGTCCCGGGGTTACCAACCCCGGGAACTAAGAGCAGCCGGTCCGCCTGTGACCGGCTGCTCTATGTCCTGCAGCTGCTTTATGCAGCTGTGCTGCATAAAGCAGCTCTCAGCATAGCTGTGCTGCATAAAGCAGCGCTCAGCTGCTTTATGCAGCTGCTGAGCGCTGCTTTATGCAGCAGCCCCGGACCCCCCCCCCCCCAAAACCCCGGTGGCTGAGAGCATATAAACCCCATTCTCCTTCTCCATTTGATGCATTCTCCTTCTCCATTTCATGCATTCTCCTTCTCTTTTTCCTTCTCCATTTCATGCATTCTCCTTCTCTTTTTCCTTCTCCATCTTCTTCTTCAATTTCACAAATTTTGGTCATTTCATTTTTTGTATAAAAATTTAACGAAGATTATTCATCAATCTTTGACAAATTTCACAACTTCACAACTTCTTCCTCCTACTACAAAAGGTAAATTTATTTTAATTTTTTTAATTTATTTGTTACTTAGATTTATATGTTTTTTACTTATTAAATTTACTTACTTGTTTAATTGTTAGTTTAATTTTTTTGTTTAATTTTCTTGTTTGTTAGTTTCATTAATTACTTATTTTTTTACACATTATATAATACACTATTTAATAAATTAGTTAGTTTAGTTGTTAATTTAATTTTTTTTAAACATGAAAAAAACATTAGAGAATAGTTTAATTTTAATTTGTTACTTGTCTAATTTGTTAGTTAATTTTGTTTATTTTGTTAGTTAGTTTACTTGTTTAATTTGTTGGTTCGTTAGTTAAATTAATTTGTAAATTAGTTAGTTAGTTTAATTTGTTAATTTAGTTGTTAAATTAAAAATTACACTATGGCCCCTTTCACATGTGTAGAAAAATATAGATTAATATATTATTTAAAAATATTATTAGTTAGTTAGAAAAATACACTTTGACCCCTTAAAGTATAACAATTAGAAAAATATATGATTTAATGTATTGTTTTAGAAAAGTTTTAAAATAAATTGTTATTTGTTTTTTTTTTTTTTTAATTTAGTTAAAATATTGAATTATTTAGTTTAATTTATGAATTTAGTTGTTTAATTATAAAATTTTAATTAAAAATTGTGCACTTTGACCCCTCAAAATTTGACAAATTATAAAAATTAAAATTAAAATATATTGGTTTAAAATAAATTCTAACTTAATTTGACTTTATTTTTTGAATTTAGTTGTTTAATTAAAAAAAATACATTTTGACCCCTCAAAGTATGACAATTACAAAAATATATAATTTAATGTATTATTTTAAAATAAATTGTTAGTTGGTTTTTTTTTCTTTTTTTCTTTTTTTTAAATTTAGTTAAAATTGTTAATTAGTTAGTTTAATTTATGAATGTAGTTGACCCTTTATGATAATTAGAAAAATATAAAATTTATTTTATTGTTTTAAAATAAATTGTTAGTTGTTTATTTTTTTTGATTTAGTTAGTTAAATTTTAAGTTGAATTTAGGAATGTAGTTGTTTAATTTATAAATTTTAAATAAAAAATTGTGCACTTTGACCCCTCAAAAATATAAAATTTATTTTATTGTTTTAAAATAAATTGTTAGTTAAAATTTATTGTGCACTCAAAAAATATAAAATTTATTTTATTGTTTTAAAATAAATTGTTAGTTGTTTATTTAGTTAGTTAAAATTTGTTGTGCACTCAAAAATATAAATTTTATTTTATTGTTTTAAAATAAATTGTTATTTGTTTATTTAGTTAGTTAAAATTTGTTGTGCACTCAAAAATATAAAATTTATTTTATTGTTTTAAAATAAATTGTTAGTTGTTTATTTTTTTTTATTTAGTTAGTTAAATTTTAAGTTAAATTTAGGAATGTAGTTGTTTAATTTATAAATTTTAAATAAAAAATTATGCACTTTGACCCCTCAAAAATATAAAATTTATTTTATTGTTTTAAAATAAATTGAGTTTTAGTTGATGATATTATTTTCTTGTTTTGTTTTGCCTTTTGAAATGATAGCCGCTTGAAATGGATCACGTCCGTTTGTTATTATATTGGGGTGGTAGAATATTGGAAGGTACTGAATTCGGGATTAGTTACAGTACATCAGCTATAAAATCTTTGGTTGTCCATAGGGGAACAACCTTAGATGAATTAATTGAGATGATAAAACCGTGTGTTCTTGAGAATGAGATTGATGGGAATTTGAAACTGAAGTGTAGGATGCCGATGGCACTTTTCGGGGCGAATTATAAATATACCCTATTTTCTATCGGGGATGACTCAGGATTAAATCAAGTACTTGAGTTACCACTTTACATACCCTCGCTTCTTGCTGTTGAGGTGTATGTAGAGGTAGAACGAGCATTTGCTGATGGTTCGAATTTTTTCCCTGGAAGTGGTCATTTTACCAACTTATTGAGTCATAGTTTTAATCCGTACAGTAGCCAATCTGATGGCCAATTTTTTGGCACCTTCCCCCAAGCAGTCCAGTTTAACTATATTGTCCCACCCCCTTACATTCCAGAACAATATCATTCCCAGAGTACTCCTATGCCGCATCCCCAATCTGATCATGATCAGGGTACCAGCTCTGGTCTTCCACATCACCATTATTCACCGACTAGTCCACCGCAACATGACACAAGTAATTATGGTGGTGAGTTTGATACAATTGATAGTCGTCATGATATGTCAGAGGAAGAGTTAGATGCAGATGTTGCGTTTGACCCAGACGAAGTTGTAGATGCTGGGCCTAGTGGGCAAGGTGGTGAGAATCAACAATTGCCGTTGGAAAGGGATATTCCTTTTTTCAATAACTTGGAATGGGGTGACGACGATGATATGGCAAAATACGAGCCGAAATTGCGGAAAAATTTTTGGACACCAGAGATGGACGAATTTCGTGTTGGTATGGTCTTTAAGGATAAGGAACGTGCAGCAGGCCGTTAAATATTACCACGTGAAGAAAAACAAAGAGTTTCGTGTGTTGGAAACGAACAAAAATGTCTGGTCAGTTCATTGTTTGCATGGATGCAGTTGGAGATTGCGGGCAGGTAGGAAAAAAAGTCACGGCATGTTTCAGATTACGCAGTATGAAGGGCAGCACACATGTTTTTATAATCATACTGCTGTAGATCATAAAAATCTGGATTATGGGCTCATTGCGAACCTAATACTTGGACAAGTCGAACAGGATCCAGAATTGAAGATTGGCGTGATTGTGGCTTACGTCAAGGAGTCTCAGGGATTCACCATCTCCTACCGAAAAGCTTGGATGGCTAGAGCTAAAGCCATCGAGACCTTGTTTGGAGATTGGGACGAATCTTATCAGAAGTTGCCGAAGTTTATGTTCGCGTTGCAGCACTATAATCCGGGAACGATTGTCGAGTGGAGGACTGTGTCGACTGATATGCCTGCCTACAAGACGTTCGACATGGTATTTTGGGCATTCAAAGCTTCAGTTGACGGATGGCGTTATTGTCGCCCCGTAATCACCATCGACGGGACGCACTTGTATGGTAAATACGAGGGCAAGATTTTAATCGCCATTGGAATGACGCCGTCTAACAAGTGCTATCCATTGGCTTTCGCCATCGTACCGACAGAGGACTACCGATGCTGGCGATGGTTCATCTACATGCTTAAGAGGCATATTGTCCAAAATCGCCCTGAGGTAACATTGATATCGGACAGACACGGCGGCATTACTAGTGCGGTTGACAGTATCTGGCTTAATCAACCAAATGAGCCTGTACGACATCATCGATTTTGTTTGCGTCACCTTTGCAGCAATTTCAACAAGATTGCTAAAAATCAGCATCTCAAAGATCTTGCTTGGAATGCGGGTGCTGCGACACAAATTCGAAAATATAATGCTATCATGGAAGAGATCCAAAAATTGATGTTCAGGCGCATGCATGGTTGAGCAGTCATCCACCTTATAAATGGACCAGGGCACACGACGATGGTAAGCGTTGGGGAGTGATGACGACCAATTATGCAGAGGTATTTAACAACTGTTTGAAGGGTGCAAGAAATGTTCCAATTACTGCATCCGTGAAGATTACGTTCTACAGGATGGTTAAATACTTTGATATTGGTCGACAACAAGCTCTAAAGGACTCGGCCGATGGTTATGTATATGTTAAACACGTCGTTGAGAAAATACTGAAATCTCAAGCCAAGTCTAAAACATATGAAGTTCAAATATTCAATCGGTAATTTATTATTTTTTAATTATTTTCATGTTACATATAACTGCATCGACACATATTTAATGTAATATAATTTTTTTTTTTCTAGAGAGAACATGATCTACCACGTTAAAACTAGAAAGACTCTCATTGGGGGCCTGATCGCTCATGAAGTCACATTAGGTGATGACGCGAAATGTACATGTGGAAAGTATAAAATTTGGCGATATCCGTGCTCTCATATGCTTGCGGCCACCGAGTATAGTGGAGTTGATGCATTTCGCTATATCGCAGCTGAGTACACGATGACAAACCAATTGATGGCATGGGAGTCATCG
The DNA here is from genome assembly GCA_016647705.1 of Eucommia ulmoides. Classification (NCBI taxonomy): domain Eukaryota; kingdom Viridiplantae; phylum Streptophyta; class Magnoliopsida; order Garryales; family Eucommiaceae; genus Eucommia; species Eucommia ulmoides. Next base: position 32,299,248 of record CM028336.1, read on the forward strand.
TTTCGCCCGATTATTCACGAGGACTACTGGCCAGAGACCAATTTTACAAACCTTATTCCAGATCATGACAGACTTCAGGTTGTTCATCGTGGTCGACCAAATTCCACTCGCATTCAAAACGAGATGGATCAATCGCGGAGAACAATGACAAATCGTTGTGGTTTATGTTCTCAAACTGGACATGATAGGCGGAGGTGTCCATCCCGACCCCGTCATACGCCCAATTAATCTTGTCGGTTCATTATAATTATGTTTATGCTACTTCATTTGTTTGTTATGTCAACTTTTATATATTATAAATTCCATGCACACATTTCTTCATGATCAATGCTATATTTTGTTTATAAATGTCATTAAATTTTAATTTCATACTAACAAATTTACCACAAGTGTTGACGGACCAAATTTCAGCCATGTCAATCCCTGGACCCGAAGATGTTTCAGTTCTACATATGCAGGCGCAACATAGGTCTGAAGTATTATGGGCAACACAGGTAAATATTTAGGCTATTGCATTATATTAATTTTTATATTTTAGCTTTTAAAAAATTTAATGTTATTTATTGTGTCTTATTTAATGTTTCAGAATATTCGTTCTCTTGACTGTCCTGGATCCGATGGAGGAGAATGGAGAGAAAACGTTCCCCCTCAAATTATACAATTGATAGAATCAGTCGGTTTCTACGGCCCGTTCAGGTTGTGGCCGAAGCGATTGGATAGGGCTCTCATAACTGCATTGGTAGAGAGATGGCGTCCGGAAACCCACACTTTCCATCTACCCATCGGGGAGATGACCATCACATTACAGGACATTGCCGTCTTGTTGGGGTTACCCGTGCATGGGAAGCCGGTTATCGCCAATGAGCCAGCGCGAGCGGGACCCGAATGGCAAGCACTTTGCCTCCAGCTCCTTGGAGTAGTACCACCAGAGGCACAGATTAGAAATGGGTGTTTGAAGCTCAAGTGGTTACGGAACACCTTTGCCGAAGTTCCTGAGGATGCCGACGAGGAAGTCATGCATTGCTACGCACGTGCGTATTGCTTGCTTATACTTGGCCAGATGTTGCTGACTGATAAATCGCAGAACAGCGTCAGGCTAATCTACCTCCCATTGCTTAGTGACTTGACACCTAGCGTCAAGTATAGCTGGGGCAGTGCGACGCTTGCATTCCTCTACCGCGAGCTATGTAAGGCGTCGAAGGCCAACACGAAAGACATAGCCGGTTGTCTATTTTTGTTGGAGTGTTGGGCCTGGTAGCGGTTGCCGAGACTTCGACCTGAAGTTATCCATGAACCCCAGTATAACATCGCAATCGCAGAGCTGGACTTCGGTAATGGTGTGATGTTCCCAGCTGCTCCAAGGGGTGCTTGGTAACTAATTCGTATTTTATTTTTAATTTCATTTACCATGTAATAAATATTTATTTATGGATATTAAACTTATGATTTATATGTTTGTTGTACAGGTGGACCCTCGAATTCAATTTAGAAAACTTGCCGATGCATGTTCTAGCGGTGTATCGCGATCAGTTAGATCGCTTGCAGAATGACGAGGTTACTTATTTATTTATATCAAAATTTAAATAAATTTATTTCTTTATTTATTTAAATAAATTTATATTTTGTTTTGACAGGTTATTTGGATGCCCTATATCTTGTCGACTTTCCCTCCATATACTACAGATGGAGAAGATATATGGATAGCATCGCTACCTCTCATTTGTTTCGAGGTCGTCGAATACACGTATCTCCTGCGCGTGCTACGACAGTTTGGTTATCGCCAAGGGGTTCCTCAGCCGGTAATTATGGATCGGGACTTGCACAAAATGACTCGGCGAGGATACTTTGGTGTAAACTGGACTGAGAAGCACCACGCACATATAGTTGCGTGGAATAGACGACGAGCACCAGATGTGCGCAGATTTCAGCAAGGGATAGGGGTTGACCAAGGATACATGGATTGGTATTGGAGAATCACACGAAGGATCTTAGTCAACCCGGTGTACCGACCTGAGTTTGGGTATCTAGCAACGGGAGGACGAGTTGTGTTAGAAGTATGGCCCCCATTTGACTGTACCATCTGTTTAGTTATATGAGTTTGATTATGTTGTTATTATTCATGTATTAAATAACCAATTATATGTGTTTCGTAGGATACGGAGGTATCAAACCTGATACGCTTGAGTGATCTAACTCTGCGGTCAGGTACTGCGGAATCAGGTATTGCATTGGCTCATGCCATCAATGATGGCACCATTGGGAGGATGCACCGAGGAGTACCACGCCATGTGGCACCTGACGTTCCTCCATCTCCGCAGCCTGCACATCAGTCTCCTCGTCAGCAATGGACTTCTGATGCCTACTATCCAGATAGTGTGGGTGATGTCGGACCATCTACATCGTACAACTTGGGTGCTTATGACGGACCATCTAGTACGTACGGATTGGGTGACGGTGCTGGGCCTTCCGACGTGTACCAAATGCACGACCCTTATTCGCATGAGCTATTGCAGCTGTCACCTTCATTCTTCACTCCTGCGATGGACGAAATTGTCTCAACTTCAGGCGTGAATCCTCCAATGGCATTTGTCCAACCGACAAGATTGGAAAGACAAGTGTCACCGGTGCCATGGTTGGGGGACGATGGACAAGTTACACATCTTCATGACGAGGTTGAGGAACCTCCGATTGCTCAACGCCGAGGGCGGAGGAACGTCCGACGTAGGCCTTGTGGTACATAGTTAGTTAAATAGTAGATAGTTTAAGTATAGGATTGTAAATACAATTTTTTGTAAATAATCCTTCTTTTTTTTTTAACGTTTGTAGAGGTTAAAAAGTTGTTAATCTACCGTACATATTTATTCTTCTTGAATTTGAAAGAAAATTTTTTGAAGGTAGACATGATATAGACAAGGTATAACAAACGCAATACATAATAAAGACAATACATAAAAAATAAAGTACATAACATCACGAAAAATAGTTGTCAAAAAAATATTAAAGTAACAAACTAACTAAGAAATTAAACAAGTAATCTAACAAATTAAATTAACTAACTACTTCACAAATTAAATAAGTAAAGTAAATAACAAACAGATTAACTAAATAATAATTTATTCAAATTTTGAGATGTTAAAGTTCCTAATTTTTAATTAAATAATTAAATTAATAAATTAAATTAAAAAATAAATTAACTAAATTAATTATAAATTAAGTAAAAAATATAATAATCAAATTAACAAATATATTAAAATTACCTAAAAATCCGAGAGATGAAAGAGTTGTAAGAAGGGGTCGGTTGGAGAAGGTTGAGAGAGGAAAGAGTTCCAAACAGTTGTGGAAGGGGAACGGGGTTAGATTTGGCGGATTTTATTTATTTATTTATTTTTTTTTAAGAGGGATGGTCCCGGGGTTACCAACCCCGGGACCCGTCAGCCGCCGGAGCTGCCGTCACCGGCGATGGCAGCCGTCCGGCATAACATCCCGGGATTGGTAATCCCGGGATGGTCGCAGCTACGGCTTGCACAACCTGTGCAAGCTTCAGCTGCTACGTGCGGCTAGCAAGCGGCTAGCCGCGTCTTATACATTAGTTCCCGGGGTTGGTAACCCCGGGACGTTATGCCCCCCCCCCAAAAAAAAAAAAAAAAAAAAAAGGAACATCCCGGGATTGGCAACCCCGGGATCTCAGTTCCCGGGGTTATCAACCCCGAAATACGCAGGTTTAGGAAATAAGTTAGAATACATCCGTTGTCAGAATTTTTTTTTTTTTTTTATATTTATTACGTAAAGAACTCCCAGTTTTTATCAATTTATTTTTTAGTATCTATCGATATTTTAATTAACTTTAATATGAATTAGATAAATTCAATCCAATTCATATTAACTAAAATAGAGAGAAAATAATCAAAATAACATTAACTTATTTCAAGAAGAATCTAATAATTTTTCATTTTATAAAATTATTAACTAAAATTATTATAAAATGAAACCATATATAAGGATCCTAATGCCACTGTTTATTTAGAGAGAGAAACGAAGACAAGTAGGCTAGAGAGAGAGCATGGGGGAAAAGTCCCAATTCTTCCGCGGCCGCCTAAAAACCTCTGCTTTCATAAAAATACTACTATTATAACCAAAAGAAAAATAAAACAATTGTCAAATGCCAAAATGAAACCCTCTATAAGGATCCCAACATCTACCTTACCACTGTTTAGAGAGAGAAACAAACACAAGTAGGCTAGAGAGAGAACATGGACAAAAAGTCCCAATTCTTCCTCTTCCTCTTCCTCTTCCTCTTCCTCTTCATTCATTCCGCAAATTCTTCATGCCCCCTCGATTTTTCCTACGTCCAAACCTTTCCCTGGAACACCTCCCTCTGCCGCACCCCCACCGCCAGAACTGACTGTTGCCAAAGCATCCGCAGCCTCCTCGGCATGGCCCTCTCCCTCCATCTCCGGCAAACCTCCCTCTTCTACCTCCCCGATGCTGCTGTCTCCTCCTCCTGCCTCTCCGATCTCCGGTCCCGCCTCATATCCATGTCCATCCCTGAAACCGTAATCTCCCCCTGCCTGAACGACTCCACCGAACTCGTCTCCCTCCCGTCCAACTGCGCTGGCATCCGGTCAATCCGTGATTGGGTTGATCGGGTCGGACCCACGAGCCCACTCAACGCAGCATGTAATGGCGAATTAACCGGGTTGACTCGTTGCAGCTCGTGTTTGGAAGCCGGAATGAGGGTCAACTCTCATTTAGTTTCTCTAGACCCAAACTCCACCAAATGCTTCTTCTTAACAATATTTTACGCTGCTGGCATCGTCAACGATTTCGGACCCGCTGACGCCCGGGTCGCCACTTGTATTCTCGGGTTGCCACTGGCTACCCCGAGGAGGAGAACCCCAAATTTCAATCGCTGGCGATTTTTTGGGATCGCCGGAGCCATAATTGGATTTTTGATTGTTGCCGGAGGTCTGATCGTAATTTACCAGAAATGGGATCGGAAGAGGAAAACCGAAGGCTTACACGAGGAGTACGTTTCCGGCGTGAAAGCCCGGGTTGTTTTGCCAAACGCTGGTGCGAAATGGTTTAAACCGACGGAGCTTGAGAAGGCCACAGGCAGGTTTTCTCAGGCAAATCTCATTGGCCGGGGCGGCACCGGTGTCGTCTACAAAGGAATCCTATCCGACGGGACTATAGTTGCCGTCAAACAAGTTCTCGATCTGGAGTCGAAAGGGGATGACGAGTTTATCAACGAGGCCGAGATCATAAGCAAGATCCGACACCGGAATCTTCTCTCTCTAAGAGGGTTTTGTGTCGCTAGCGATGAAGTGAAAGGTAAGCGGAGATATCTTGTTTATGATTTCATGTCGAATGGTACCCTCAATGATCATTTATTCATAAGGGGCTGTTTGGATTGGCCTCAGAGGAAGAATATAATACTTGATGTTGCTAAGGGGTTAAACTACTTGCACAATGGGATCAAACCGTCGATTTTCCACAGGGATATAAAGACAACAAACATACTTTTGGACTCGGAGATGAAAGCGAGGGTTTCTGATTTTGGACTTGCCAAACAGAGCCTAGAGGGGCAGTCGCACCTCACGACACGGGTTGCCGGAACTTATGGGTACCTGGCACCAGAATATGCTCTTTACGGTCAATTGACGGAGAAGAGTGACGTTTATAGTTTTGGGGTGGTGGTTCTGGAGGTGATGAGTGGCCGGAAAGTGCTGGGGGATTTTCCAGGCACTTCTCCAGTGATGTTGATTACGGATTGGGCGTGGGCCCAAATGAAGGAAGGGAAGATGGAGGAGATATTGGAGGAGAGGTTGAGGGAGGAGGGACCAAGAGGGGTGATGGAGAGGTTTGTGAGGGTGGGGATTTTGTGTGCTCATGTGATGGTGGCGCTGAGGCCGACGATCAGTGAGGCTTTGAAGATGTTGGAAGGGGATATAGACATACCGAGGTTGCCAGACAGACCGTTGCCGCTCAGCCACGAATTGTTCCGGTCGTCTTTGGTTTTGTCGGGAAGCACGAGATCGGGAGCTGGTTTCAGCATTAGCAGGAACTTGTAAATTCTGTTCTCAATTCATGTTTCTGTTCCCAGAAAATTTGGAACAGAGAATGGGAATCTTGGAACAATTCTGTTTAGTTCTGGGAAATTTCTCCTAAAAATCTGGGGCAGATTTTTTGTTCCCATATTTCTGTTTTTGTTACTAGTTTTTTGGAGAACAAAAAAAATAAAACCAGGTACAGTGCTTATTAAAACAAACACTAGCAGAGCATGTTAGGTGGTATTTTTTTAGTGTTTCTGTTCCTAAAACTTGGAGCAGAAACAGAAATCTGTTAAAAATATCATGTTCCGTTTTCATAAATATGCTCTAAACACTCGGGAGCATAACAAAAAAAAATCCTCCGTATCTCAGTTTCTATTCTTAGTTTACTGAAACAGAAATTACTATATAAAAGATTGTCTAATATACAAAGTACCATGTGGGCTACAAGTAACTTGACTTTTAAGTATTTTGGGCCACGACTTGGTCCAAAAGTTACTAGGCCAGTGGACTGCATGGATTATTACAGAAATCTAGGAACCAAAACACTCAAAGGAGCCTAGATTAACCTGAAAGTATCAAAATCTAAAAATATCAAGTCATCCAGGGTAGATGTCTTATTCAATCAATGGGGGCTTTCTTCTATTTTGCATTTTTTTTCAATATAGAATGAAATTTACCTCTGTAAATAGTCGTCAAGACAATGATGAGAATGGAATGTAACTTTCATGATCTATTGTAGCATAAATGAGTTTGTTCTTGCTTACCCAAAAAAAAAAAAAAGAGAGTTTGTTCTTGAGAGAAATGATAACAATAATTCTTACAGGCATCTAATGATCCTGGGTGAAATAGTTCGAAAATTCTGATTCTGAAACTAATATATCAGAGCAAATCACAACAATAGGAACAAAATTTGGAATAAAAAGATGAACCTTCCATTCAGTTCCTCTTCGCTTTCAATTCAGTTTTTGAAAGCATGGTCTCCGAAAGCTTGTTGATCTCATAGAGTAGTCCAGCAGAAAACAAGAAACTTCATGGGGAAAAAAAAGGCATCAAACAAATATTATTTGAGGTCCCGTTTGTGTAGTGTTTTTGTTTCCAAATCTCTATTTCTAGCTCCAAGAAAGCAGGGAACAGAAACACTGTTTTTGTTCTGTTCCCGGATTTCTGTTTCAATTAACAGAATTGCTTATCAAACGCCACCTTTTCTGCAATTTTTTGGGACAATATTCCAATTTATTTTGAGATTAGAATAGAGTTTAAAGGACAATTACCATGTCGTGATACAAACTCGATGCACTGTGCTAGCAGCAATAAGAGCAACCACCTCTGCAAATATAACTGCCAAAATTGAAAATAAAATAAAGAAAATAAGAAATCCGGCCATTCAGAAATTGAGAAATTCATTCATGTGGCACAACTCTGAACAAATTTCACACAAACCATAAAAAACAAAATTCAAGGAATGGATATACAAGACTTGTTTAGATGCAAAAAGAATAATAATAAAATAAAAATTTGTTCCACTCTTTAGGATTTAATAAGAGAATGATCGCGAGAAAAGAATAGAGGTTGAACTCACCAGAACCCCACCCAGTCCTGATGCCACTTGTTTCCTGATAATTTCCAATGAACTGCAAAAATACAAAACATTTTAGCCCTAAATGCAAGATCCTCATTCAGGCATATGACAATATAAAAGGCATTAACAGCGAAAATATGTAGGTGTTAGAAGAATTGCATTCATAAAAAGGAAAACGGTGAAACATGACATAGAAGTATATATGCATATCGATAACCTATAAAACAAAAACACTGGAAACAATCTATTCACGTGATCAGAAATTAAGAGAGAATATTCAAGTACGTCTTAAGATCAAAATTACAGGTTTTATGAAATTGGAGGCTTGGAATTGGAATTAGAAACGAATGCATGCAAAATACTACAAATTCCATGCATTCCTTTCCAATTCCAATTGCGTGCATCCAATTCCTTAAAACAAAACAACACCTTAGATCCTTTTCTAAGAAAACCAACTATGAGAGAGCCATAGCAGACACACAACATATTCTACATGTAAACAAACAAGCAAACAATGAGAAAGAGTTCCTAATTGTGCATCAGATATACGTGGACATGCATGATGGTTACCTCAATCTATCATCACCTACTTTTAATATCATACTTATATTATTTAATCATTTTTTTCTCTATATCTCTGTTTTTATTTCTCTACATGTTCTTTCTATCACACATTCACCCAGCAAACACCATTATTCTCTCTCTGTCAAGTTTCAATATCATCAAACAATCAATCACTTCACATCACTTTTACTTTCCTACTAGTTTTAGACCCGCATATAGAAAAAAAAATTATATTATTAATATAATTAATATATTTTACATTATTAATATATTTTATGAAAATATAACAAAAGAAATTAATGTTGAGAAATAAAAATAAAATTGTAATCTAGAAAACCATTAATGTCAACCTCTAAAATTATTAATATTTATCACTTATATTTAATTTCAAAAAATAGAAAGTAATAAGTAAATAAGCTCCTGGAGGATTTTTCAAAAAAAATTAACTTTTCTTTTTTCAAATAATAGTTTTAAATCCTTTTTAGCTCGTCTTGTTTGATTGGATGACAAAAAAAAAAAATCACTATTTCTATCAACACTTGTGAGAAACAAAGAATATAAAAAATTGAAAAAGAAATAATTATTTTTTAAAATAAAAAATCTAGTAAATGAAGCATTTATAGTTTTTCGTTATTTATTTAAAAATAATATCTTTTATTTAAAAGGGATAGAATTTTCATTATATGTAAAGAATAAATTATAAAAGGGCAAAAATGTCAAACAAAATTAGATGTGATTCGTTCGCAGGTATTTTGGGTTGTCTTGTTAGGTTTCAAATATGATAGGAGGGCGAAGATATTTTTCGAATAACAGGGGATGTCATTGAAATTTACCCACCAAAATATCAATGTATTGAAAATCTCACTATTTCAAATATAAAAAAAAAAAACATTTAAAATTCATTCAACCCATTATATTAATAATAAATAATAATTAAATTCACTCAAGTTACTATATTAATAATAAATAATATTTAAAACTTATTTAAATAAAATATTAAAGGGAGAGAAATTGAAGAGAATGAAGAGATGTTTTTGTGAGGTCCCTTCATTTTGAAGTCTAATCTTCCAATTTTAGTTTTTTGTATAAATATAGATATGGGTATGAGAACTTACGGTGAAGGCCACGATCAATTATTATTGATGGTGGTGGAGGCCAATGAGGTTTATTGATGAAAAAAAAATAATAAAAAAAAATAAAAAGCTAATAATTAAAAAGAGAGAGAGAGAGAGAGAAAAAAATATACAAGAACTCACCAAAAGGTTTCAAGGAGGCGTTCTCTAACCTCCTTCCGCTTTTAAGTAGTATATAAGATAAAATATTTTCAACACATTATTACTAAATATTCAGTTTTTCATAAATTTCCAAAATTAAACCAAACAACTTCTCACAATTTTTAAAAACTATTTAATATAGTTATTTTTTAAAAAAATTCAAAAACTAAACCAAACAGAACTTATTAAAAACCAGATAAAGCATAAATGGTATTAAGAACAGGATCCCAAGTTAGATCGTACTTGGGGTAGACAAAATAGATTTTAGAGTAGGGACGAGGATCATAAATTCTAAGAACTAAAGAAACAGCATATAAAATAGTTGCAAAAATTTAAAAAGAATTGTTTCAAATGATATGAAAAATCTCATAGAACAAAAGTATTATATATTACAACATATAAACAAGATGTATCAATAATTCAAGCAAATTATCCATAGCTTTTACACGGCAATATATAAACGTACCAAAAACATCATTTTTAATGAGTTATTATTTTAAATATTAAACATATTAGGAACTTATCAATATAAGATGATATTATATATTACACTTAATTTCATTATTGCATTTGTTAATGCTCATTAATTACCAATTTTAATTTCAACGAAAGTAGTAAGAATATAATTTCTATCAGACAGTATAACGGATAACCAACATAGATATGCAATAATACATGATATTAGAAAATCAAATTGAAGGATAAATTTGCAAATTGTAATGAAAAATCATTGTCATGAATTGAATTTTGATATGAAGCCACTATCCGAAAATGTAGTCCTAATTTATAGGATATGTTATAAGGTAATGAATAGCTTGACACCTAAGTACAAGAAAAGGGGAAACTACATTGTTCTTAACTGATATCACTAAATCAAATATAGTGGTCCCAAAAACAATTTTCTGGAGAAATGTAACACTTCCAGAAACTTGGAAGTTACAAAAAGTTGTTCCCCCTAAAAGAGAGGAATGAAAAGAAATAGAACATATAATTCAGCATGTTGATGGAGATATAGAGCTAAATTTTTCTTCACAACGAAAAATACAGCTCAATATAAGGAAAATTTTAGCAAAAATTTACAATGTGCTCAACCTCTTCACCGCCACTCATTCCACAGGAGCACAAATTTGTAATAGGACTACAAAACTCAAAAGAGCAAGTAAGACAACCACAGTATTCAGTGGAATTAGCTTTTGAAACTAGCTCACCACATCCTTAGTCTCCTACCATGTCAAACATGGATTATAAATCGAAGTGGGAGAACTAGAACCACACTCAAAGACCAAGAAATTTTACAAGGGAACTAGAGCTTCCAAATGTGCGTGCTCAACCGAAGAAACAGACAACTATACATAGAGAGAAGATGACAAAACACCATTATTACAACCTTAATTATTAAAGCAAAACTCAAATGATGTTGTTCAGAAAAAAAAAAAAACATATTCTTTTATCACATAGCCTGCCAAAAGTATAGAACTTCAATTCTGCCAAAAATGTATTCCTTTTAAATTCTGGATAGTTGGGTCTCTATTAAAAACCATTTGAACTCTATCTAGAACTTCTTTTAGAGAATATGATTCTTATTCTAGCCTTTTAGCTAGTGTTGTGAAAGGCACAAACGCTAGGCCAAACATTTTAAAATTTAAATTTATTGAAATAATAAAAAAGCACATTGGGCTTATGTCCCAAGCGCTGTACTTCGCCCAATTTTTACGCCCAAGACTTCATCCAGAAGTGTGGGGCGTATTCCCAGGGAGCATGTCGCCCCACCCATAGTCAGGGACATTTCTACTACACCCGGCCTCTAGCTCAACCAAAAAAAGCCTTTCGCAACACTACGTTTAGCTAATAGGGCCTTCCTTTTGGTTTCTTCATTGAGCATGTTAATATACTTTTCTAATGTGGTTCTTTTTTCTATTGGATCTTGAATTTTGTCTATCAAGTTGTTGTTTAAGCTTAATATCATTACACAGATCCATTCCTATTGATACTACGTCTACAACCAACTCACCATAAGTATAATAGGAATAAGGGATTATTCTATCATGTTTTTCTTGAAAGGATGGTTCTTATTCTGTCTACAAATAGCGGGAAGTCTTGATAAGAACTTTTCTTTCCAGTTATCTGCACTCTTGGTTGAGACTTTCGAATAGAAAACATCCTTATACCATTTGAAAAGGGAAAATGTTGGACCACGGTTATTAAGGTGGCGTTTGGTTAGTGTTCCCACTTTTCTGAACCCAACTGGAATGGGTTGGGTTGAGTTGAATTGGGTTGGGTTGAGAATTTTGGGAACAGAATTACGTTTGGTAACGACAATTTTTATTTTGTGCTGAGAACAGAATGTGTTTGGTAACGATTTTATCCTAAAACTATTTTTTTTTTTTTAATTTTTTTTTTGTTTGGTGGCTGCCGGACGACCGGCGGCGGCGGCGAGGTGGCCGGACGGCCGGCGGCGGCGGCGGAGGTGGCCGGCGACAGTCGCCGAAGGTAGCCGGCGGTAGCGGAAGGTCGCCGGAGGTGGGCGGAGACGGCGATCGGTCGCCGGACGGCGGCGGCGGCGGACGGCGATGGTCGCCAGACGGTGGCCGACGGCGGCGGGTGGTGGTGGTCGGCCGGCAAATGAAGTCGGAAGTTAAGAACTTTGGGTTGAGTTTTTGGACACAAAAAGAAACAACTTTTTTTTGTTTCTAATTTCTTTAGGATTTTGAGAATCAATTCCTATTTTTTGGGTTGGGTTGAGTTGAGTTGAGTTTTGTGTTTGCCAAACGCGTTCCCAAACCCACAATTTTTGGGTTGGGTTGGGTTGGGTTTGGTTGGGAACACTAACCAAACGGGGCCTAAGAGGCTCTAGGCACATCGAGGAGCAAAGGTTCCTTGGAGCCTAGGCTTGACCCTGAGCGAATTAAGGCACACAACCCAAAAAACAAAAAAAAAAACAAAAAAAGGCAAATAATTTATAGTATCATTATATTGCAAATCTACATTTAAAAAGAGAAAATATCAAGTAAAATTCAATGATTAAAAATATATGAGCCAATAAATAAAAATAAACTGATTTGATTCCTAATAAATAGAGATTTTAGCATAAAATAAAATAATTGATCAACAATTATAGCATAAAAACGGAAATCTTTAGAAATAACAATAACATAAAATAACCAAAATGAAAAGTGGAATGAAAAAAGAAAAGAAAAGAAAAGAAAAAGAAAAGTCAAGGATGACGTAGAAGCAATAAAAATGAAGGGAAAAAAAAAAAGAAAAAAAAAAGGAAAAAGAGAAGGGAGGATGCAGCAGCAGAAGAAGTAAAAGAGGAAGCAGAGAAGCAGAAGCAACAGAAGAAGCAGAGGAAGCAAAAGAGCCTGAGGGGCGCCCGGAGCCTTGCGCATCAGGCCCTAAGATGCGCGCCTTAACCTAGGCAAGGTGCACAAGTGGTGCCAGTGAACATGTTGCGCCCAAGTGCACCTTTAACAACTATGTGTTGGACAACGTAAATTCATCAATTGCTCACAGGACCTATCCATCATAAAATCATTTGTGCCAATAAAGTGAGTCGTTTGTGCCAATAAAGTGACTAACTATTGTAATTGAAGTATTTACTGCATCTGGCTCTGGCTTTAGTTCTGCAAGTTGCTGTGGATTACCAGTTGCTATTGTTGTAGTTTTTACTAGAAGTAATATTCCTGCTTTTACTTGTTCAGTGAGGTAAAAATTCCTCCATACTTGAAGTTAACCAGTGAAGTCATTACCTATAGCTTTGGCAATGTCCTAATTGCCATTTCCTTTAACCCTTGTTGTTGTATCATACATAAACATGTAGCTTTAATATTGTTTTTATTTGATATTCAGATAAACAGCCCATATTCTATTCTGCAATAGAATCTCCTAAAAATGTTACTCATTCCAAATGCTGATTATCCTCAACTGTAAATCAACTGGTGCAGGTCAAGGGTAGTACGTCTTTGTAGGAGCAGTTGGAAAATATTATTTTAAGGAAATTCTATTGATTTCCAGTGTATGATTGGGCTCTATATAACATTTTTGCTAGATCCGATTTATCTTCATCTTTGAAAACATTGATTTCCAACAAACAATAAGATGGACAACTAAAAGTGATATACAATTTTCGTACATGATATTAGGAAATCAATTTGAAAGATAAACTTGTAGAGGTAGTGAAAAATCAATGCCATGCAAGGGATATATAAAATTTGATATATGTATACATAACACATGAAAGAAATATTTAGGAAATAGGTTGTGTTTGTGAGCAAAGATCATTATTAAATTGCTAACCCTAAACACCACTCGAATACAAGTTAATTATTTAGTAAGACCTAAAATAAATCAAAACTTATTATAATTTTGAATTCCTTAATAAATTAGAGTCATTAAACTCGCAAACTAAATTGGGATTCTACGATTCTATTGGCATCCTATGGAAAATGTAAAGATTTTACCAAAATAAAAATTCTATTAAGATCCAAATGGATTTAGTGACTAAAGATCGTAAAACCATAGATTGTGATATTCGGATCGGGATTTTAACAACCATAGAATTTTGTCAAATGATGTTAAACATCGGAAATGGGACATACCATAAATAGCACACAACGAGACAAACTAAATCACTTTGAAATGCATTTTAATTCTATAGTCTATGCTAGAATCAGAGAGTCCTTTTGGTTCTATAAATCCAAACCAAGAACTTAAATCATCGGTCTTCTTTTTTAAAAATGTTACGGCTTACGAATTCTATATGTACATGTCACTATGACATACAACTAATGCGGAAATATTTTAATAACTATATGGTGTAGAAGCTAGCATGCATTAGCATTTGTGATAATCTTTATTACAAATTTGCTCCAATGCAAAAACAAATTAAAGCCACTTCCTGATGGTCATTAAAAGAGAGAAACAAAGAGGAACAGATAGGGACCATGTTTTTCAACTTACAAAGCGTGGGCACCAGGGGGTGCTCGTTAAAGTCTAAAAGGTTCAAAAGTTTGAAGCACTTCAAAAATGCACAAATTTTTTGACAAATATCAATTGTATTTTGTTTAAAATAAGATATCAAAAAGTATTATTTGGATTCTGAAAAGTACCATACTTTGTTTATATACATAAGTACTCTTTTTTGACTAAAATTTCTGACCAAAAGCAATTTTCAGGCTTAGTTATGACAGAAGGAAGATGTTAACATAATACAGGCATGCTGGGTGCTAGGTTCTCAGAATAAAAGCAAAATTGTGAGTCTGACAGGAGCATGATCATTTCAAAAAGAACATGCTACTCTCAACAATGTAAAGTTTATACAAAATTTGATTGAGGGAAAAAAAAGCAATGAAATAGGTTTTTATGAGAATCAACTAATCACATCATAAGTGATACATCTGCAAACTAAAATACTCGTTTGTCAATCCAGGAACCACATGATAGTGAATAAGCAATACAAGGAGATTTCTGAACTCACAGTTAGCAAAATGACGAATAGGAGAGAGCTAGTGAAGCCTCCAAGTATTGTATATAACTCCGACGATGCTAATTTTGCTCTATACATTTCTTGAAGAGAGAGAATGACAATGAACAGGAGAGAGGAATATAACATGGAACTGCCAGACCCTGCCATCTCTCACTGCTAGCATTCAAAAAAAATAAATAAAGATAGTTAGATTGAGATGTTCAAAGAGGAAGGAGAAGAGGCCCTAACAATTAATAATATGAACTTACAAACAAGTGTATTAGAAAGAGTGAAGTGACCCAACTGAATGCAACCAGTAATAGAAAGGGAAAGAAGCATAAATTGCATTGTTCACCATAAATTTGGAGTAGAATCTTTCGATTTGCGGATGTAATATTTCATTATTAATGGAGTATTCAACCGGAAACAATCAAGGTTAAACAATAAACAGATAATAAATCCTAAACCATGGTTGATTAATACAAATGAAGACATGCTGCATCTATATTACTTAAAATCAATTAACTCTAAAAATCATAGAACGATCAATAATATGAGTTACATGACTCATTGAGACTCCATTGATAAGTTGCGCAAGCATTTCTCTTTCAATGAATAATTTGAATAAACTACTTATATCTTGAAAAAAAAATGTCGATCTTACAGCATCTCCATTTCTCTTCAACAGAAAATTCGTGGACACGTCTCAATCATTTTCATTCCATTATAAGCTTACAAATGCAAATTTAGATCTCATACGAGGGAGAGAGAGAGAGAGAGAACGAAGATCCAAATTTGGAGGGGAAGAAACAGAGAGGCCGCTGGATAGCGAAAATGATACATCCGAGACGGTCATGAAGAGTAAAACAACGAGATCTTTCTACAGAAGTTACAAATACAGAAACAAATTGAAGGATTAGAGTTTAACATACCTGAATTTCGATTGAAATTCAACAAATAATACAAAACTTCAATACGTATCGAAATTCACGAAATTTCTTTATGATACAGCTTCAGGTAACCACTAAAGCTTTCGAGCAATAGCTATGTCTGCTCCTCCGGTGGTATGCTGTTCTTCGAGTCGTCTTCTCCGTTCGTGAAGTGCTCACGGGCTGAAAGAATGGGCTTGGGCTTAATTTACAATACAAAAAGGACACAGGCCTTCAATTGGGTCTAGAAGCAATCAATTTAAAAATAGGGTAATTTGTTTTGGGTTCAAAAGAGTCCATAAATACTTAAATTCTAGTAGGAAAGAGAGCGTCGAGCACAGCTTTCGCAGAAATCCTTTTTCCTTTGTTGGGAAATGAAAACTAGAAAAATGTCTTTGTTCTCAACACCTCCTACTAGCACTTTAGATTCATTTTCTGTTGTTCCTACCGCACAACCTTACGCAAGGTTTAGATCTGATCCAAGAGAAATATCGCATATTGAGCACAGTTGATATAGAAATTTAAAAAATGAAAGTCTCACATCCCCTTTCGCTCTCGCTCCATTCAAAAATTGGGACCTCACAATCACTAGCCAATATGCTTTGTTAATTAATCAACCAAACATCCACTATATATAATACATCAGTAATTAATCAATAAAAATTTCAAAAATCTAAATACTCACTACTTCAACAAAAACATATGTCCACTCACAAATAAGGCACCTAAACTACACTAATGAGGTTCTCTTGAAATAAAAAAGAGGAAAAGTGTTTTCTCCAACTGGACTGAAAGTTATGCGGCCCATCTTAATCAAAGTCTTGTACATGAGTTTATGGCCAAAAAATCCTTTTAAATAAATTAGTTTTAGACCCTCACGTATTCGCAGACTTAAAAAAAATTAACATAACTCCACTTGTAAGAAGCTCAATCAACCATAACACTTTTTAGTCTTTTTATTTTAAGAGGGCCAATCGTGTATCTCACACACCTTTTTATGTGAATAGACATTTCTCTCTTTTCAAGTGGTGGGTTTTTTCATTTTGGAGTAGGTATTACACACAAACATGGTTTTTTGGGGCTATCGTTAAATAGGTAAAAATAACGGGTTAAAACATATATTTTTATGGGCTTTTGGGGCCCATACAAAACCACCCGAAAAAAAAATTATAAAACATATTTAATAGATATCATTAATTTAGTTATTTTACTAGTAATATCCATTTTTATGATTCCAAGAGATATTTTTAAGGGATTTTTGAATTATTTCGTTAACTACTATGTGTTATGTAATTTCTAATTATTTAGTCTATTTATTTTAATAGTCTTTTAATTAAAGTGATTTAATTCTTCTTATTTCAACAGATTTCGATTTAAAAATGTTTTAAAGACCAAACTAAGATTTCCCAAGATTTTTTTTAAAAGAAAAAATCTATTTTGAACATATATAATAAATGGGGTCTTGAGGTGTCATTTAATAACATAATATTTGAAAATTAGTCATTGGAGGTCTAGTTTTAAGTCTATTTATAGAGACTTGTGGAATTGGGTTTTAACACATCAAGAACAATCAAATTTGAGCTTTCTAAGAGAGATTATATTCAAGTTCTTAATCTAAAGCGCTCATTGCTTTCGATGAATTTTGGTGAGATCCTTCCGAACTCTATTTATTGTTTTCTTAGATTATTTATAATTCATTACTTGGTTAAGGCATATTAGAAAAATCGTTTTTGAACTTAATTCTTGAAAATATTTTAAACGATTTTTATTAATTATCTAATTTCGTGTTACTTGTGTGCTACTTGTTTATTTAAATAATCAGATTTATTTTGCCTCACATTGTATCTATTATATAGTTTTTATTCGGTTCATTAATTGAGTATATCTGTATTGAGGTGGTAGAAACTCATTGTGGGAAGAAAATTGTTATCTTTTGTATTTACGAGTTTGAGCAAATTAGATACGTTCTGCAAAAAAGGTTAGGTTATTCTTTTCCCTTGAAAATATTAGGTTTTAATTCTTCCTATAATTGAATTAAGTGAAATTATAAAGGTTAGCCCTAAACCTGTGAAAATGATATAGTGGTAGGTTGATTCTTAGTCTATAAAAAAATCAGGTGTATAAAGGTTAATTCTAAGTTTGTGAAAAGAATCGTGGTTGGGTTTGGTTCTTACCTGTGAAAGGAATCAGAGGTTTAGTGGATTACGAATTTCCGTGGAGCTCGGAGGACTGGACAAAAGTAAGAATAGCTTATCGAACTAGGATAAATTCTTGTGTGTTGCATTATTTATTTTTTTCTGAATTATTTGGATGTGCATTTAGATTAAACACATTTCCGCTACTAATCAAGATAATAATCAATTTAGGATAATTGAGAATTTGTATTTAAGTATTTAATTGTTGAAATTTTTTATCTACCAAATTCACTCGCTTCTTAGGTAGTTCTTTGAGCCAACAATTGCAATGAGAACTAGTTTTAGCTCGATTAGGCTTAACATCCTGGCTAAACATGATCATAGGGATTGCACTGAGGATAATGTTGTATGTGAATCTTCTGTTTGCCTTGATACTATTAGTGAATCTCTTGTTTACTTTGATAATCAAAGTTTTGCTTATGAGAATGATAAGTTGGGCAGAAAATTGCAATTCTTGAGAATAAAATGTTTAGTACAACTAACTCTCTTGGAAAAAAGAATTAAAACAAATATTTTGAAATTATTGAATTTTTAAATGCTCTGTATGAATTTGTTAAGTTGCTTGAAAAAGTTGATTCTCTTGATGACGAAAATGCAGTTTTGAAAAATGATATTTCAGATTTTCAACATAGTGATTTTAAAAAGAAAAATCTTGAAACTTTAAATGAATCTTTGAACATTGAGTTGGATAATGCAAGATGAGAACTTGATAGAGCTCGTTTGAAAATTCATTCGGTTGAAAATGATTATCGAATTCTAAAAAATAATCTTGAATTTATGCATAAAAAGAATGTTGGTCTTCAGGTAAATGTTAGTTCTTTGAAATGATCACTTGAAAAGACTTAAAATGAGCTTAATGATGTTATGGATAAATTCAAAAATATTGAGAAAACGAAGATCATTGAAAACCAATTGTCACTAAAGCAGTTCTTTAATATCATCATCAATATTGTGCTCCCGTATAGAAAAAAGATTATCCTAAGAAACGTGCTAAAAATACTAGATGCTACTATTGTGGAAAGTTTGGTCACTTTGAGGGGAAAAAAAAGTGTTACCTATTGTATGGTTACCCTGTTGGATCCAGAAATAACTGGATACCTAGGAAAGAAAAAATTCATGCAAGTATAAATGGTATATTTTTTCAAACAAGAACAACCAATAGACGATATATGCTGAGGACGAATTCCAGATTCATTAAACCAAAAAGAAAAAATCAAAATTGTTGATCTTAAGATTTTGATGGACAATTAAACGTTGATGTTTTTTGTGGAACTAACGGTTTGTTTAAGTGTTTCAGTTTATTAATTCCGAATGATGAAGATTTGATGATGAAGATGATGAATGAATTAAGAGGTTGAAGAATTTGAAGAATCTAGGGAAAACAACTCAAGTTTAAATTTCAACTTTTAATATCCCAATTAGGATCACACACGACACAAAAATATTTTTAAATAATTTTTATAAATATGTGTATTTTTAATAGGATCCTAATTAGTTAAATTATTTGCTCTTATGTGTAATTGAAAAAGAAATATTTGTAATTGATTACAATTGGAGTTAAGTATTTAGTGGAGCTAATTAAGAAAAGAAAATGGTTAAAGGGACGAAAACGTAAATGAGAATATATTCAAAATAAGTTTAGAAAAGAGATCTAGCATGCATAAGTTGACCGAACAAAATAGGTGAAACTTTATGTATCTTTCAGTCGACAGGGAAGTCGACTGGTGAAGAGAAATGAAACTTTCTGAATTTCTAAGACGACAGGTAGGTCGCCCGGTAAAGGAAAATGAAACTCTCTGAATTTCTAAGTCGACAGATAGGTCGACCAATGGACATAGAATCTTTGGCTTGACTACATCCTGAATTGAACGGTCGACTGGTTGGTTGACTGATGGCGCAGTTTCAAGATATTGAGGATTCCGAATTCATATATAAAAGTAGCCATTTTTTTGTTGGGATTTGTAAGAGATTTTAAGGATTTTAAGATATGTTACACCTATTATTAAATTCCTATTGATTTGGTTCATTAAGTTTTAGTGTTTCTCAATTTGGTAAATAAAATTATTTCTATTCTATTTAATTGTGATTGAGAAATATTTGGGGACTTAATTGAGAGATTTAAAAGTTATAATTAAGTAAATTGAATCAAAATGAAGTCATAATGATATAAGGGGTCTAAGAGAGCATTTAGTGTCATGACATATGGGAACTAACCGTTAGAGAGGTGATTTATATCCCATATATATAGACTTACGTTTCTCATATCATTAAGAGTGGCTAAGAGAAATTAAGAGATCATATTGAGCTTTTCTAAGAGATATCATATTGAGTTTTTTGTGAGAGTTATTTTAAAAGACAATCTTGATAATCATTGGTTGTTGATCATTGTTATTACTGAATCTGAAGCAACTACGCTCTAATTATTTTTTTTCAGTGGATTTCGGGTGAGATCTTTCCAATTACTTTTTATATTGTATTACTTGTTTAATTTTTGAAAATTGATCTTTAGAAATTGTTTCTGATTTTTATTATAACAATTTCTTAAATCTGATTACTTGCTAAATTATGTGCTACCCATCTTTTGTTAAAAAATAGATTTTTTAGTATCTCACATTTCTATCACTAGTTTTGGGATATTAATTGAGTTTTAATTTATCTGGGGTGGTAGAAGCTCCAAGTAAGATAATTTGCTTATCAATTTTTATTGATGAGTAGTGTGACGGATTAAATACTGTTGGGAGTATTTAATCAAAGGGTAGCCGGTTTCAGTCTCTTCTTGTAAAGAGATTGGGATAGTAATTCTTTTTGGATAAAATTGATTTGTGTGAATTTTGTAACGGTTCAATCCTTATCTGGTAAAAGGATATTTGGAGTATTGATGAGGTTTTTATTCTTTTGCCTTTGTGTTAAAAATAATTAGGTTATTCTTTAACTTGTAAAAAGTAGAGGTCCTTCTTTGACCTGTGAAAAGGATTTTGTAAAGGTTGATTTTGAGCCTATAAAAGAATCGTTGTAAGGATTTGGTTCCTACCTTTAAAGGGATCTTGATTATTAGTAGGTGCGACTCTCCATGGGGCTCGGAGGACTGGATTAACTAAGAGTAGTTTGGTGAACCAGTATAATTTTTTGGTGTGCTGCAATCTTTATTTTATTATTGTTGTTTGGTGTGCACTTAGTTGATTTGATAATTCCACTGTGATATAAAGATAATAATTAATTTAGGATTAAAATTAATTATTTAATTTATTGAAGTATTTTCTCTCTAATATTTTTAATTACTCAATTCACCCCCCATCTTGAATATTTCACTGGGCCAACAAAAATGATATATAAAGGATCAACGGGAATTTCTGAAAGCAACAAATGCAATATAGAATGTCAATTAACGCTTATCCTCAAATAACGACAAAGAATCAATATCAGAAAAAAAATGGTGTATAAGATTGTGGCGGATCACAACAAGACAAAATAACCCAAGGAATCTTATAAAGGCAATGAGATCATCACTGAATCAATTTAGAAGAAAACCGTTGTGTGTAAGGAAGACATTATAAAACTAAATCAAGCAAAAGAAAATTTGGTTGATTCAAAGAAGGACAAGATCAGAATTAAAAATCAATCAAATGTATAATCACTAACTACTCCCAAGGATGAATCAGGTATGTCAAATTTTTTGAAGTTTAAATATGTTAATTTTGTTAGGGAGACTGATGCTTCGCATTTTTCAAATTAGCTTATTTGTTTTATGTGTGTGTGTGTGAAAATAAATATCAAAAATATTTTGTGGGATATAAAAGGTTTTTTGAACAAATTATTTATGTGTATCAAAATAAGGAATAAATAAGATTTAAATAGAGATAAAGACAAAGAGATAGGACCAGACAGTCAACCGGTCACAACTGTCAGTCAACCAACAACAGGAGACAGGGTAGCTTTTCTAGGCTATTGGACTGGTCGGTCAACCGACCAGTAACAGTCAGTCAAACAATGGTTACGGGATATAATCCTTTGGACCTTCTCATTTCTACCCCCATTCCGATTTTCCCATTCTCTCTCTAGAAATTACCCTACATCTTGAAGGTGGAGATTCATAAACTCTAAGGGATCTCAATATTTAGCTTGGATTCGGTGATTTCGTGCACAAATCTATCATTATCAACATAGTTTGGGTATTTCTATAAAAAAGTAATAGCGATTTTCAATCATTCTCTCTTAGGCTTTTGTTAGTTCTTCAATTTAGGCTCAATATTCTCTTGGTTTGGGTTTAAGATTTCTTGGTGGACAATTTTTTAAGAAGAAAAGGGTAGAGTAAATCAATCATTTCCTAAAAAACCCAATTTCAATGCATTATATTTCTTATCCAAAGAAGATGAGAAGAAAAATATTAATGAAACTTTAAATCGAAAAGTTGTGTTCTAAACTCGTTGATTTTGCAAATCTTAAGAAGAAGAATATTGATATTGAGAATGTTGTTAAGAGGTTGGGATGAAAAAAAAAATTCTCAAAGTAAACCATGGATGTGGCATTGGGTGAAAATATTCTACAACAATCTATCTTTTGGCGAGAGAAAAATAAGATCGTTTGTTAATGGGGGTTCACATTAAGTTAAACATTAATGAGGTTGAAAAATTTTGAAATTTAAGAAAGGAGATGTGTTTCTACATAACAATACACATTGGCTTGTCAGTAATCTTATGCAAGTGAAGTCCGTAGTAAGTTTAATTTGATTGGGAATAAAGCAGGGATGTTAAGTCTTGAAAATCGTTTTCTTCACTCTATAATTATCTACTCCATTGTTTCTAGGGGAGATAGTCATGCTACGGTTAATGATTTTGATCTATATTTGATGAATGCAATATTAGAAGGTAAATGTATTGATTTGGCGCATATTATGATTGAGCATATAAAATATCAATCAAGTGTACCATCAAGGATATTACCTTATAGTGATGCTCTTCAAAGATTTTTTGAGTGTTGTGGGATTGAAAAGGACGTTGATGATGAGGCATTAATTATGCCTAGTCCAACATGGTTAAATGTAAATTGTATAATTTTGATGAGATATGTTGGAAATAGATGGGTCAAGAAAAGAGGTGAGGAAATAAAGAGAATGATTGAAGTAAAAGAAGATGATGAATTGAGCATTGATCAGAAAATTGATCAACTTCAAAGCCAATTTGATAATTTTCAGCAACACACTGAAGTTCTTGAGTCGAGAATATCTAGAATAATAGACGAGATGAAAGGTATGGGGATATTGATGGAAGTGGGATTTGAAAGAATTTCAAATGAGATAAGAGAGTTAAGCGTATTGGTGGAAACTGGATTTGGGAGAATTTCAAGCAATATGGAACAAATGTCTATGATGATACAAAACTAGCTGCAGACCGGAGGGCAGCAACATTGTGGATGAAAACCATCATATAGAGGACAGTAGCCGTCATACGATGGACAACAGCCTTTTGGAGGCCATGTGGGTACAAGACCATCAGGGGCAGGAACATTAGGGGTCGTCTACTTTGTACTATTAGCCGATGCCTTCTAGCTCCAGCGGACAACCTGGAGGGCACTATCCACAACTGTCATCCACCAGCCCTCTCAATCCATATTACCCATTTATGGGTCAGGGTCCTCATTAGAACTATCACATTCTCTATATTTGTGTTATGCACTGGTATTCGAACAAGTCTCAAATAGTATCTTGGTCTGTAATAGTTAATTTAAGATTTGTGATGCTTGTTAGAACTATATAGGCTTTAATAGTATTGGCCAATAATCATGGATTTGTATACTTATTTGTTTAAATTTCTATTTATGATTCATCATTTATTTCTTATAATGATCCACATAAATTTGGTATATGTTTTCTTGAAAATCTTAAAATATGATTTTATGAGAAAAAAAAATATTTTAGTAAACTCAATTTCTTTTAAAGATGATGCTTTTCAGAAGATGTGTTTTTAAAGAAATTTATTATTATTTTTTTGAAAGAAAAATATTTGAAAGTGAATGAAACATCTTTGTTGGCCCAAAGAGCTACCCAAGAGGGGGTTTGAATTGCGTAGTTACTAAATTTAAACAATGAAGTCCTTTAAATACAAATAATCAATTTTCCTAAATCAATTATTATCTTCTTATGCAGCGGAAATGTGTTTACTTCTAAATGCACACCGAAACACAATATAAGAAAATAAGTAATGCAGCACATAACAATATATCCTGGTTTGGTAAGATAGTCTTATATACATCCAGTCCCCCGAGCTCCACGTAAATTCCCAATCCACTAAATCCTTGATTGCTTTCCCAAGTAGGAACTAAACCCTTACAATCTCGATTTTTTTCACAGGTTTAGAATTAACCTTTACAATTATCCTTTTCACCGGCTTAAGAAGAACCTTATCTTTTTATAAAACTCAAGATTAACCCAATTCTATTACAGAAATAATTAAAACCTATTCATTTTAACAGGCTAAAGATCAAACCTGTCACTCCCTTACACTTTTACACTTATCATTTTTACAGGCTCATGAAGAATCTTTACAATCACTCAATTCTATATCCGGAATAATCAAAACCTAGTTCTTTTCTAGGAAAAAGAATAACCTAGCCTTTTTGCAAGATAAAGATCAAACCCTAATTTTTTTACAAGAAAAAGATCAAAATTTAGCTAACTTGACTAGATATTGTTCCAAATGTGTCTAATCCTCTCAAACTTACAAATATAAAAAATGTAAACTTATTCCCACAAGGAATTTCTATCATCTCAATACAAATATATTCAATTAATGTCCCGAATAATTCTTCTCATAAGGAGCTTCTACCATCTCAGTACAAATATACTCGATTAATGTCCCAAAAAATACTATATGAGAGATACAATGTGAGGTAATTAAAATCTGATTAATAAATAAAGTGGGTGGCACAAATTTTGCACATAATCAAATAATCAGACAAAAATATTTTTAAAATGATTTTTAGGGTTTTAAGTTCAAAACGATTTTCTAGTAATACTAAACCAAGAAATCAATATCAATATAAATATAACTGTAGAAAGCAAATAATAAAGTTTGGATGAATCTCACCAGAAAAATACCAAAGAGAATAATGATATAGCAAGTAGAACTCAAATCGGTGATGTCAAACAACAAGCGCTTTAGATCAATAACTTAAATAAAATCTCTCGTAGAAATCTCAACAAAAATTTTACTCTTATAATAGCTCAAATTGATGTTCATTTATTGACATAACATTTGAAAACTAGCCATAGGAATCTTTAAAAACCTTGTTTATACGGAAATAATTCAAATTTTCATAAAATCTCTCTAAGATTCTTAAAAAAAATGGATAGAAATTGACCATTCATTTTCTCAGTATGAACACGTCGGTCGACTGGCATCACTCCATCGGTTGACCGACCCTCTCTGCATTGGCCATCAAACCAACATACTGGTCTGATCGGTTGATCGACTTTCTTTGGTCGGTTAACCGATTGCACCAGAAAGTTCTATCCTCAATCTATTTTCAGCCGCTATTCAAGTTGGTTGACCAAATGAACCAGATAACTTTTCTCATTCAATTTTTTGGCTATTGCTCTCCTCGGTTGATCGACCCTTCTTTGTCGGTTGACCGAATGGTTCAGAGAGTTTTCCATTCTATTTTAAAAACACACTGTTTTGGATAGTTGACCGACCCCTTTTGCCAATTGACTAAATTGACTCGAAATACTTTAAAACCTATTTTTC
The DNA here is from genome assembly GCA_016647705.1 of Eucommia ulmoides. Lineage (NCBI taxonomy): Eukaryota > Viridiplantae > Streptophyta > Magnoliopsida > Garryales > Eucommiaceae > Eucommia > Eucommia ulmoides. The sequence continues at coordinate 32,325,048 of CM028336.1, forward strand.
ACTTAAGTCATCAAACAAAACCATTTCACATATGGAGCACATAATAATTCACATATTAGAATCTTAAACTTATCACTTCTTACTAAGACACATAAAATTAATTTATTTTAAGTGTCGTGCGTGATCCTAATTTGAGTTGTATTAAGAGTATACAGATAAAAAGTTGGTTTCATCTAGTTGTCTTTAATGTCTTCAAAACTCTTCCCGTCTTCATCATTTTCATCTTACACCCCTTATATTTTCCTCGACGATTCCTCTTCTTAAACACATTACATGAAACTATAAATCTGAAATCACTCAGTAAAAATATTAGTCCCATAAAAACATCAACAATTAATTGTTCATCAAAACATTGAATTCAATAATCTTTATTTTCGCCCCCATTTTTTGAGATGACAAAGGAAGAGAAGTTGATGTTTAGGGCATTTGTTCGCCTAACCATTGCATTTATAAAGGGGACAAATCTTTTGAAAACTATACTGGAGATATTATTTTTTATTTTCACTAATGGCACTTAAATGAGTTTAAATACCCGTCCTCAAATTTAGGGAAAACGTGGTGATATTACATTTGAGAAAAAAATATCAAAGTTAAATGTCATCATAAAAAATGAAGAGATTGTTGAATCCAATGTTTTGATGAAAAATTAAATGTTAATGTTTTTATGGGACTAATATTTTTGCTGAGTGTTTTCAGATTTATAGTTCCAATATAATGTGTTTAAGAAGAGGAATTGTTGAAGAGAAATCATTGAAGAAAATGCAGCGGGTGCAAAATGAAAATGATGACAACGTGAAGAGTATCGAAGACGACTAGGTGAAAGCAACTATTTACTTATACTCTTAATGCAACCTGAATTAGAATCACGAACGACACTTTAAATTAATTAATCTTATGTGTGTTAGTAAGAAGTGATAAGTCTAAGATCCTAAAATGATTTTTTATGATGTGGTTAATCATAATAATGGTTTTGGTTAAAGATCTTATTGAAAACTTGTTTTCAATGCTTAAAATGGTGAGTTTTCAGGTCAATTCAGTCAACCGACAAAATGGGCTGGTCGACTAACCAAAACTGTGTGTTTTAGAAGAGGGATGGTAGACTTATTGATCCATTTGGTTAACCAGCAAGAAAGGTCGGTCAACCAATAAGAAAGCAGCCAAAATTAGAAGGAGGATGGACCTTCTGGTCTAATCGGTCAACCGATCAAACCAGTGCATTGATCAATTGATCAATGTGCAAGGGTTGGTCAACCAACGACTTGATGTCAGCCGACCAATACAGTCAGTCAAAAATTTTAACTGATATGGTTCTGGTAAAATCTTATCCGTTTTTTTTATTCCAAGGGATATTTTTAAGGGATTTTGAATTATTTTTGTTAACTACTATGTGTTATGTGATTCCTAATTATTTGATCCATTTATTTAAATAGTCTTTTAATTAAGGTGATTTAATTCTTCATATTTCAATGGATTTTGATTTTAAAATGTTTTAAGGACCAAACTGAGATTTTCCAAGAATTTTTTGAATGAAAAATATCTATTTTGAACATGTATAATAGATGGGGTCTTGAGGTGTCATTTAATGACATAATATTTTAAAACTAGTCGTTAGAAGTCTAATTTTAGGTTTATTTATGGAGACCTGCGGGACTGGGTTTTAATACTTTAAGAACAATCAAATTTGAGTTTTCTAAGAGATATATTATTACTGAGATTTCTAGGAGGGATTATATTCAAATTCTTGATCTAAAGCGCTTATTGTTTGTGTCACCGGTTTGCGTTTCTTATTCTGAAATCATTCTTGCTTTCGGTAAATCCCGATGAGATCCTTCCAAGCTCTATTTATTACTTTTTTAGATTATTTATAATTCATTGTTTGGTTAAGCCATTTATAAAAATCGCTTTTGAACTTAATTCTTGAAAGTCTTTTAAACGATTTATATTGATTATTGGATTACGTACTACTTGTGTGCTACCCGTTTATTTTTATAATCAAATTTATTTTACCTCACATTGTATCTATCACATAATTTTTATTTGGTCCATTAATTGATTATATCTGTATTGAGGTGGTAGAAGTTCCTTGTGGGAAAAAATTTATCATTTTTTGTATTTGCGAGTTTGAGCGGATTAGATATGTTTAGGTCGGTGTCTAATCAAGGTAGTTAGGGTTCGATATTTTTCTTGTAAAAAAAATTAGGGTTTGATCTTTGTCCTACAAAAAGGTTAGGTTATTCTTTTCCCTTAAAAATATTAGATTTTAGTTCTTCATGTAATTGAATTAAGTGAGATTGTAAATGTTCGTCCTAAACCTGTAAAAAATATATAGTGGCAGATTGATTCTTAGCCTGTAAAAGAATCAGGTGGTGTAAATGTTGATTCTGAGCTTGTGAAAAGAATTGAGATTGTAAGGCTTTGGTTCCTACCTATGAAAGAAATCGAGGGTTTAGTGGATTACGAATCTCCGTAGAGTTTGGAGGACTAGACGTAGGTAAAAGTAACTTACTAAATCAGGATAAATTTTTGTGTGTTGCATAGTTTTTTTTTTTTTTGAATTGTTTGGGTGTGCATTTATATTAAACACATTTTTATTGTTAATCAAGATAATAATCAATTTAGGATAATTGAGAATTTTTGTTTAAGTGTTTAATTGTTTAAATTTTTTATCTACCCAATTCACCATCCCCTCTTGGGTTAGCTCTTTGGCCCAACACTATTTCATTAGAATTTTATTAATTCTATTATAAAAATCAAGATAGACGAAAAGGTTAAAATTTATATAGGAAAAATGCATACTTAGAAAGATTTGATTACAACAATATATTTACGGTTGCTCATCTCAACTAAACACAAATAACAACTTACCTCGAATACTAAATCAAGTATGTTGATATCTATTTATTCCAAATACATATCGAAAAAACCAAATTGAACTTTGAAATAGTCAACAATGATCATTTTGTTCACATACAGATGGAAAGTGGTGATGTACATACACCAAAGTGAAAAAATGTATATGCTAAATGGATAAGAAATATCTAAAAATATTAATCCAATAAAGCTTGAAATTGGCGATATATATACACCAAAATCATAAAATATATATGGCTAAGTGTATTAGTATAATATCTTAAAATACTAATCCAACAAAGGTTCCTATTGGAGGATTGACTCCATTGTTAAGTAAACTCAACCTACAACATATTATAATTATCAGATTGTAGTTAGATAAGAATTATATAAAATTTGTTAAAAGAACAAATTCATGTAAGCGAAATATATAAGAGATAAAATAGAGCAAACAAAAGATAATATGTAATAAGATAAGAGTATTAGGTTCAGTATGTTTGGTATTTTTGTTCTCAAAATCTTGCATGTGTTCCCACAAAACTTGAAAGATGTATAAATCATCAGTCACGTAAGAAAAACACTAATCAAATGCCACCTTACACTCTCACATTTACATAAATTTAGAGCAAAGTCAATAAGTAAAGCCTAACATGTCATATACCCAAAATTATAGGGAAAAATAGTTTTCCTTATGATTATATTGAATACTTTAAATATAGACAAATAGAAAAAAAAAAATAGGATTGGAAGTGTAAAAAGATAACCTTTTTTTTTTTTTTTTTAAACGTTTCTATATGAATCTGAAGAAATTCAATTGTGGGTATTTTACTTTTGCCAAAATTTAATTTGGGTTTGAAGAATATGTTTTGATATTTTGAGGTTTTGCTGCTAATTTAATGGTGAAAATTCAATTGATGAAGAAAATTTAATCACATACCTTCATCCACCAAAACCCAAAAACTAATCCTCCAAGAAAATAAGAGAAAAATGGTATATTTGAAATTTAAAGGTAAGTATTAAAAAAAAATGGACATTTATTTGAAGAATTCATTATTAAAAGTTGAAGAACAAACCAAACTAGCATACTTTCTAGCTTCTAAGGCGAAGACAACTTCTAAGAAGTTCTCAAGGTCGAGATTAAATAATCGAGAGAAATTTATTATGAAAATTAAATTGATTAATAAATTAAGCGAGAAATTCGAAAAGGGGTACGAAAAACGAACACACCTTTTATGGCCAAAGATGGCTTAAGGCCGAGAAAATTAATGTGGTTGGGATTTGAGTAAGTAATTCATTCTAATGATGCGGAGAAAGTAACTTGTTTTGTTTGTCATCTCTCTTGCCCAACGATGTGAGGGAAGCAGTACATATATATAATATTAGTAATAGGAAAGTCTTGCAAATAATGAATCAATGGATTAAGAAAACAAATAAATGTGGGTGCATTTGAAGGGACATAAGTATTAAGTTAATGAATCAATAGAATGAGGAAAGGCAAACAAATTGAGTGAATAAGAAAAACATATATAAAAGTTCAAAGGGTTGGAATTAAGAAGAAAACCGAAGGGTCTTACACTATTATGTTATTAAAAGATAGGAGAAAAAAATGAATGAGAAAATTCACCCCAAATATAAAGAAAAGTGTCTCTAGGAGCATCAAGAGTTAGAAAAGAACAAATCTCCATCCTCCATCATTTCTTCTCTAAATTTCTACTTTTAAGTATTCTTATTAGATTTAAATTAATTATCAATGTTTTGAGGCATAAAATGGGTTGAATGGCCCACGGGCCTGGCCTACCAATTTTCAAGTTGGGACATTACTAATGGGTTTAGGTACTGAGTGGCTTTTTTTTTGTTTCCCAATCATCTCGCTTACTATCCATATTGGTCGACCGTTAATTCAACCCAATCGACCGTTTTAGCCCAGTTTTCATATTTTCAACTTTCTTTCCAATCCATTTGACTATCCTAATTATCTAGCCTACTGTTTGAACCAGATTTCAATATTTTCAAATGTTAGTTACATTTAATTGATCGCTTTTGCACAACAGTTGATTGTTTTGAATAAGAACTAATTAAACATAAATGACAATGTAATGCACATATTTCATGTATCATGTAATTTTAGTGAATATATCACACGAAATTATGCACTTTTATCATGTAATTGTGTCGTGTGTGATCATAATCAAGTTAAATATGATCAATCAAATATAAGTATTTTTTTACCTATCAAGTACAAAAAATCTCTTTTGAAAAGACTTGATCTTTCATTCTATTTGCTCAACATGATTGTCTCGTGGTCATCATCATCATTTCACATAGTTGACTTTTCATTTGCATCACTTAATCTGACACGTTTCTCAACAAATAGATTAGTCTAGAACATCATCAAGTTATTGTTATCATCAAAATTATTATTTATGGGAATAAATCCTTTAGGACTAACAATCTCTCTCCCCTTCCTCCCCATCCCCCGCCCTCAATTTTGATGATGACAGCTGCTTGATGTTTTTCTCATTTTATAAAATGTAAAAACATGCTCCCCTTGAATGTAAGAATGGTTCTTTTACCAGTTAGAACCAAAAATGAGAATTTACATGAACAAATGTCAAATACTACGATGAACCATGATACATTGCAAATTTATGAATGATCAATATTTTTTTTGAAAAAATTATCCACCTAAAAATATCATGTAAATCTCTCCCGCTTTGTCATCTTAAAAAGTTTTTTTTTTTTTTTTTTTTCAAAATTGGATGTCGGATTGCTCCATAAAATGATTAAATCCACATAATGGCCCAAACAATATCATCAAAATCTATAAGTTTTTATTTGAAAACCTCGAAGCTGAGTATGTAGGATTAAAGTCTAAACAGTCGAATTTACATAGCCAATATACCCGACAAGATCATTGGTTAGGGACCATGTCCAAGATGATTAACCAGGTTGAAGAATTGGAAAGGTTGGTCCAAGTTTGGATCACGGCCTGGTTATGGACTTAGTTTTGCAGTTACTGCCTGACACGTACAATTAGTTCGTGGTAAACTTCAATATGAACAAGTTAGAAGTCATTCTTGAGAGACTTCTTTACATGTAGGGGACCGCGCTAGGGTACCTTGAAAAATTCCAAAGGTTAGCTGCTCATAGTTGATTGGCCTTCGAATTCAAAAGGGAGGAAGAAGAAGAAGAAGATGAATAAACCCAACTCCTCTATAAAATTGAACAACAAGCCAAAGAAAGAGAAAATTCCCAGGAAAAAAAAAAATGGTTTTACTGCAGCCAACAAGTGCATTTGTTGATCCTAAGATTTTGATGAACAATTAAGTATTGATATTCTGGTGGAACTAATATTTAATTGAGTATTTCAGAGATTTAAAATTTCAGTGATGAAGACGTCAAATTGAATGGATATTAAATGAAGATATCAAGATAATGAAGAGAAATTAAGAGTTTGAAGAAATTAGGAAAAATAACTCAGGTAAATTTTAACTCTTAATATCCCATTTAAGAACACACACATGACACAAAATGAATTTTATCTTTTATGTGTGTTTTGGTTAAGTGAAATTATTTGCTCATATGTGAATTGAAAAGAAATAATCTTGAATGACTAAAATTAATTATAAAAATATTAGTGGAGCTTATTTAAGAGAGAAAATAGATAAAGGGGCGAAATCGTAAAAGAAAGTGAGTAAAAAACGAGATCAGAGAAAAGATCCAGAAGGGAGCAATCGACTGAGGAGTCGACCGACCAATGGTGGCTGAACTCTCTGAATCGAAGAGTCAACCGACAGGTCGACCGGTGAAAACAACTGAACTCTCTGAATTGATAAGTCGACTAACAAGTCGACCGGTGAAAGATAAACAAACTCTTTGAATCGAAAAGTCGACCGAGCGGTCGACCGATGAACTGCATAGGCTACTCCCTGAATTGTCCAGCCGATTGGGCAGTCGACTGAGTGCTCTGTTTCAAGATATTGTTTGATCCAAAATCATATCTAAAAGTAGCCGTTTTTTGTTAGGATTTGAGAGAGATTTAAGGGATTTTGTGATATTCAAGATATGGTTCATCTATTGTTTAATTCCTATAGATTTGGTACTAGGAATTAAAGTATTTTTCAAATTGATCCTTTTAATACTTCTTATTTTTTGGAATTAAGTTTGAAAATTATTTTGAGGGACTATATTGAATATTTTGAAAGCTATTATTAAGTGAATTATACCTTAGATGAAATGTATCAATATATGGGGTCTATTGGTGATTTCAAAGGACATATCTTGTGGAAACTAGCCGTTATAGGGCTTGTTTCATATACCTATGAAAAGACCTTCGGATTTCATAATGAACACCATATCAAGAACTATTGAGTTCATAAGCCTTTTATAAGAGTCATAATTCTGATATTTATTTTGTGGGATCAAATTGTGATATCAATTATTGAGGTGTTCTTGAGTTAAAGTGCTGGTTGAGTAAACGTCACTGATTTGAGCTATCCAACATTTCAATCTATTATTCTTCGGTGTAATCCAGGTAAGATCTTTTCATTTATATTCTTTCATTGTATTATTTGATTATTGTTTGGAAATTGATCTTAGAAATTGTTTCTGATTTTTGTAGAAAATATTTTTACAAACAATTTCTTGAATCTGATTACGTGCTCCAATTTGCTACCCATATCTTGTTAAAATTAGATTTTTCTATCTTACGTTTTTCTATCACTAGTTGGGATATTAATTGAGTTATTATTTATCTGGGGTGATAGAAGTTTCGAGTGAGATTTATTTCTTATCAATTTTTGTATTAGTGAGTTGTGACGGATTAAATACTGTTGGGGGTATTTAATCTAGGGTAGCCGGATTTCAGTCTCTTCCTGTAAAGAAATTGAAGTAGTGATTCTTCCTGAATAGAATTGCATTGTGAGTGATTTGTAAAGGTTCTATCCTTACTTGGGAAAAAGATAGTTGGAGTGTTTTTTGAGGTTTTAATTCTTGAGCCGTAGTGATAAAAAGAATTAGGTTAATCTTTAACCTGTAAAAAAATAGGTTATTCTTGAGCCTGTAAAAAATAGAAATTCTTCCTTAACTACTGAAAATGATATTGTAAAGGTTGATTCTAAGTCTGTAAAAGAATCGGTGTATGGGTTTAATTTCTACCTTGTTTTATTCTGATATATTTTTAATTATCCAATTCACTCTCCCTCTTGGGTATTCTACTGGGCCAATAAATGGTATCGAAGCTGGTTTTAGCTTGTAAGGTTTAACATCCTAACTAAATCGGTCACGTGCACACACCATGGATGATGTGTTTTGTGTATCTTCTTTTGATAGTGTTAAATGTATATATGATAATGTGATTTATGATTCTTGTGATTTTAATGGTAGTGATAAAGATGATGATAATGAAAATGTCCATATTGTTATGGAAGAATTAATTTCTTTCACACTACTTTCTGCTAAAGAGAGTTTGAGCTTAAAAAAAAATATTATTTCTTTTGAAAATGGTGGAAAAAGTGTTCGAAAATTTAAAGTGCATTTGGATGATTATTGTGGTTCAAAAGAGTTTTCGGATGTTGTTTTTGAAATTAATAATTTGCTCTCTAAAGTGGATTATCTTGAAAATGAAAATAAAGTTTTAAAAAATAAATTTGATATGATTTCCAAGCAAATGTCAGATTTTGTTTCTAAAATCGAGTTACTTAAGAAAAATTTTGAAAAATCAAATCCAACCTTAAATCTATTTCGAGAGATTCTGAAAATGACTTTTCTAGGCAAAGTGGAAATGTTTTATCGTCTCATCTTTCATCACAGACTAGTGATAGTTTTGCTTCTATTGTTAAAAATTATTTATGTTTTACATCTCGTGCTTTTTATGATAAATCAAATTTGAGATGTTATTATTGCAATAGAGTTGGGCATTTTAAAGTATCATGTCCGTTTCGGAATCCTGAGTTTATGTTTAACAAGAACGGATCCAAAGTGAAATGGATACCAAAGAAAATTGTTGAAATGTCTTGTGCAGAATTACAAAAATGTCAGAAATGGATCTGAAGGAACAGTTAACAAGTTTATATCAAAGCCAAAACAGGATGTCACTAGAGATCCACAAGCGACATATGCAAAACGAAAAGATGCACCAAAGACAAGAGGTAAAGTTGTAAAGGAACCATAAGAGATATGTGCTAAGAGAAAATTTGTTCCAAAGCCAAGATTGGATATCACCAGAAAACCACAAGCGATACGTGCAAAGGGAATCATCAATGAGTCAAATGACAAAAATCAAAGGAATAGAGAATACGGATAAGCAAAGAAGAATTATGCACCCAAATCAATCATTGGTATAAATGAGGTAAAGAACAAAGTTGCCCCGAAAGATATGAAAGGCACTCCTAACCTAACCCTCTGCATTTTAAATTTATTAAATTTGTTAAAGATGGAGGTGCCCAACTTGTCAAATAGGTAAGTTGATGATTGTTTCTAAGACCTATTTTCAATTATGTATTTACTTGTTGTCTTAGAAACAGTGTAGGGTGATTCTGAAAATCACATTTGATTAAGAAGTATTAACATGTTTTTATGTGCTTACATTAAGTAGTGATCATGAGTTAAATTTTGAAACATGTTAGGAAAATGCGATAAGATTAATTGGGTTTTTTATTTTATACTGAGGTAAATTGAAAGACTTAATTTGATTATGATAATATTTGTGTGGTTAATATTAATATGAAAGCATGAGAATTCTTTTTGATATCTTATATGTGATTATTTGAATATTCAAGGTGTATCAATCTATACTTAATGTTTTAAATTGATACTTTGTGCATATGGATATATTTATGGATATTAAGTATCTAGCTTTAATGCATGATAATATGTTCTTATGTTGCATGTCTACTAATTTATAAATGATTATGTATTAATGAGAAGCATGTTACTTGAGAAGACTTGATCTGAATTAATTACTTGAAATTGATTAGTGATCTTGCATGATATTGAGAATAATTGATAGAATATCATTGAGAAATACTTCCTATCTTAGTGCGACAAATATTATATGTTTCTAGATTCTATCGGTAAGGAAGATATGTTTTGGTATCATGAGTAAGGCATGTGGACTTAATCAAAGTTAATTATATGATTGCATGCTATATTATTGAAAGATTTTGACTGCCTCAAATTTATCCTTCTAAACATGAATTGACTTGTTTACAATTATATATGGGGAGAAGTGTTATAAGAGTGGTAATATTATGTCATACTTATATTAAACGACGAGTTTTGTTAAAAAATCAAAAGAGTTAATATACTTGTGAAAAATTAATATCATGCTATATTACTAAGATGTTTTAATTGTCTTAAGGAGAGATTACATTCATAAGTGATCTTTGTGTTCCCTCCTCCCTAAATTTTATTTTTGAAGATGACAAAGAGGGAGAATTAGATGATGTTTTATTAATAGGGAGAAATTAATTGATGTGTGATTAAGGGAGAGTTTTATTAATGAGTTTATTATACTTTATTAATTATGTTTCATTATGATGCTTTAATGAGTTAAAGAACCCGTCCTCGGATTCAAGGGGAATGTGGTTATATTTTATTTTCAAGAAACATCAAAGTTAATTGTCATTATAAAAAAATGGGAGATTGTTGATTTTAAGATTTTGATAAACAATTAAGTATTGATATTTTAGTGGAATTAATATTTAATTGAGTGTTTCAGAGATTTAAAGTTCCAGTGATGAAGACGTCAAATTGAATGGATGCTAAATGAAGATATCAAAATAATAAAGAGGAATTAAGAGTTTGAAGAAATTAGGAAAAATAACTTAGATAAATCTTAACTCTTAATATCCCATTTAGGAACACACACATGACACAAAATGAATTTTATCTTTTATGTGTGTTTTGGTTAAGTGAAATTATTTGTTCCTACGTGAATTGAAAAGAAATAATCTTGAATGACTAAAATTAATTATAAAAATATTAGTGGAGGTTATTTAAGAGAGAAAATGGATAAATGGGCAAAATCGTAAAAGAAAGTGAGTAAAAAACGAGATCAGAGAAAAGATCCAGAAGGGAGCAGTCGACTGAGAAGTCGACCGACCAATGGTGGCTGAACTCTCTGAATCGAAGAGTTGACCGATAGATTAACCGGTGAAAACAACAGAACTCTCTGAATTGATAAGTTGACTGACAAGTTGACCGGTGAAAGATAAACAAACTCTCTGAATCGAAGAGTAAACCGAGCAGTCGACCAATGAACTATATAGGCTACTCCCTGAATCGTCTAGCCGACTGGGCAGTCAACTGAGTGCTCTATTTCAGGATATTGTTTGATCCAAAATCATATCTAAAAGTAGCCATTTTTTGTTAGGATTTGAGAGAGATTTAAGGGATTTGGTGATATTTAAGATATGGTTCATCTATTGTTTAATTCCTATAGATTTGGTACTAGGAATTAAAATATTTTTCAAATTGGTCATTTTAATATTTCATATCTTTTGGAATTAAGTTTGAAAATTCTTTACTATATTGAATATTTTGAAAGCTATTATTAAGTGAATTATACCTTAAATGAAAGGTATCAATATATGGGGTCTATTGGTGATTTTAAAAGACATATCTTGTGAAAACTAACCGTTATAGGGCTTGCTTCATATACCTATAAAAAGACCTGCAGATTTCATAATGAAGTAACACCATATCAAGAACTATTCAGTCCATAAGATTTTATATGAGTCATCATTCTGATATTTATTTTGGGGGATCAAATTGTGATATTAATTATTGAGGTGTTCTTGAGTTGAAGTACTGGATGAGTAAGCGTCACCGATTTGAGCTGTCCAATATTTCAATCTATTATTCTTTGATGTTATCCAGGTGAGATCTTTCCATTTATATTCTTTCATTGCATTATTTGATTATTGTTTGGAAATTGATCTTAGAAATTGTTTCTGATTTTTGAAGAAAATATTTTTACAAACAATTCTTGAATCTGATTACGTGCTCCAATTTGCTACCCATATCTTGTTAAAATCAGATTTTTGTATCTCACGTTTTTCTATCCCTAATTGGGATATTAATTGAATTATTGTTTATCTGGGGTGGTAGAAGTTTCGAGTGAGATTTCTTTCTTATCAATTTTTGTATTGGTGAGTTATGATAGATTAAATACTGTTGGGGGTATTTAATCAAGAGTAGCCAGGTTTTAGTCTCTTCTTGTAAAGAGATTGAGGTAGTGATTCTTTTTGGATAGAATTGCATTGTGAGTGATTTGTAAATGTTCTACCCTTACCTGGAAAAATGATAGTTGGAGTATTTTGTGAGATTTTGATTCTTGAGCCGTAGTGATAAAAAAAATTAGGTTAATCTTTAGCCTATAAAAAGATAGGTTATTCTTGAGCCTATAAAAAGTAGAGGTTTTTTTTTAGCTTGTGAAAAAGATATTGTAAAAATTGATTATGAGCCTATAAAAGAATTGGTGTGTGGGTTTGGTTCCTACCTTTAAAGGGATCTTGAGAATTAGTGGGTGCGAATCTCCGTGGAGTTCGGAGGACTGGACTAGTCAAGAGTAGCTTGATGAACTAGGATATATCTTGGTGTGCTGCATTATTAATTTGTTTATTTTTGTTATTTGGGTGTGCACTTAGATTGATAATATTATTTCGTTGTGTTATAAATATAATAATTAATTTAGGTTTAAAATTAATATTTGATTTATCAAGTTTTATTCTGATATATTTTTAATTATCCAATTCACCCCCCCCTTCTTGGGTATTCTACTAGGCCAACAGCATTATAAAATGAATTATCCCTAGTTCCTAAGTTCTAAGGACAAACCTTCAAAAGGTATGTCAAACTTGCTTGTTGTTATTGGTTGTTTAACAACATGTTCTATTTTAAATCGATTTTTTTACTCGGTGCTATTTCACGTGTAACACTATACGAAGTTTAAAAGGAAACAAAAGGTTGAGTGACAGGAAAATCTTGCTACGTGTAGGAAATAAAATAAGAGTTGTTGCATTAACTATGGGAGACCTTGACTTGAACTTGTCGTCATCACACGTTTTTAAATTAAGAGATTGCAATTGATGCTTAATGTATTCAAAAATATAATTTTTGTTTATTGTTTAATAATTGCTTGTGATACTTAATATACTCGAAAACATTATTTTTATTTATTGTTTAATAATGGATGGTTATTCAATTATTTTTTAGAATAATAATTGTATTATTTATTTCAATTGCGAATTAATTGGCATTGGCATATGTTTTAACAACTCTATTATTTAAAGACTTGTGGTGAAATTAGCAGTATAGCAAATGAATGTATAACAAGGAAAAGATTAAGAGAAAAAAAATTAACTTACTTGTCGTATCTCAAACTAGCTCATATATGGTGAAAGATGGATTTGATTATCATTGTGGTCAATGAAATATATAATTAATTGTACTAGGTTCCTGATGTTGCCAAAAATTCTCTGTCACATGTCAGGCTTCGCACGTGCCAAAAAACCTTTCGTCTTTCTTCTTTACCTGCAAAATCGTGGATTCTAATGGGGGACACCGGTGTGGTGTCAGCCAAAGAACCTCCGGCGTGAGAATAAGTTAATCGGATATAGTAAGAATAAGTTGCACACTTCATCCAGAATCTGTATTACCAGTTACCTTCTACCTTTTTATAGGGTGATGAGCCTGTTACCGTATGAATGGAGAGATCATTCAGTTGCTCGTATCTCCCTACCGTTACGTATAATAGCCACTATCCTCGTAGTTATGGGAGAATCTTTGTAACGGTCCCCATTACTCACGGGCCATTACAGTCAATTCAGACCCATTCTAACGTACACAGGTAAGATCAAAACTCTGAGATGACTAATTTCCTCTTTGGCTTTTGACACTTTGGGCTTACACATACCCAAATATGGGCCTTATCAAGTGGCTGCCCATGTGCTCATCAAAATTATCAAATCAGTGTTTAAACATGGGCTTATGCTACCCCATCCCACTTAATAGGCGGGTTTACCTGACTCCAATTCAGAGCCCATATAACGAATCCGACCCGTTTAGGATTTTATACCTAGGTCAGTTAGGGGCGGAAGATTTACACACATCATTTTCCCTCCTGACTTTCGTGACGATTCAGATGAAGAGAAACGAAAGATCACTTATTCTTTGAGTAAGTTATTCATTTCATCCCTTCGATTCTCGACATTTTTCTTCGCATTTTGGGTTGCTATTCATTGTTTCACAAAATGTCATCAAATCAATCAATTAACTCTATCGCGAGTCATCGTCAAATCCTACAATGGAACAGACGGCGACTGCCCAAGCTCCTTCGTATTCTAACCCCAATATAGATCTAAGGGCAAGTAAGTTCCCAATAGAATGGCTTTCAACGTTTAGGGATCAATATAATATTCCTTCTTCTGTATCGATTAGGGTTCCATTTGAGGATGAACGTCCTCAAGATTCCAGAGAAAATGAAGTTTGCATTTATCTTTGGATGTTTTAGTATGGACTCACTTTTCTTTTTTCCTCACTCTTCCGCAATCTTTTTCGCCAAATGGAAATTACTCCATCCCAACTAACTCCAAACAGTTTTCACCAAATTATGGGAGCTATAATTCTTGCTAGAATAAATGACGTTACCCTTTTCGTTGATACAATTAGAAGCATAAGCCAGCTTAAAAACCTCACCAAAATGGATAGATATTACCTTTCAATTCCCAAAGATTTTTCATTTCTTATGAACCTTCCAGCTAAGGTCAAAGACTGGCAACCATGGTTCCTCTTCTTTTCTAGAGATTGAGAATTCTCTCCTGAGGAAATGGGACAGTCTTCAATGGTGCCAAAGAGCTTCAGCTCCCCAAGTAATGATATACCCAACAGTCTATTTCTTATTTAAAATTCTGCTAAAGTAATTTTTGATCATATTCCTTGATTTATCAAATGCAGGTGATAGCACTTATCGGAAACTTGGTCTCACTCCTAAATTTAAGGAAGATTTGTATAAGCTTCTAATTCCTAAAGAACGCCTTTACAGAAAACTAGCATATTAGCAATTTGTCAGACCTACAATGGATCCATCTCGTCTTCAGGAATTAGCTGAACTTCAGATCGATACCCAAAAAAGGAAAAGGCCGGCAAAGAGACTTGCCAAAAAGACTGATCAATCATCATCCTGACCTCCTTGCACCGTTGCTGGCAGCTAGACCATCCATCAAGCCCCTTCTCATGATGATCCTGAAGTAGCAGTATCGGATGATGACTGTCAACCTCTCATCCTTCGCAGAAGAGGTGTTATTCCTGTTACAGTTCCATCCTTGGTTCCAACCAATGAGCAAGCTCAAAGTGAACTAACTTCCGCTTCCAAGTCAGCTTCTCTTTCTAGATCAACTGTTGTCCCTATCGCAGAACCTCCTATTGTCGATCTTCCTGTTGTAGATCTTCCTATAGTTAGTCATCAATCTTCCCCAGTCCCAACTTTCAGCCAAAGAACTAGTCGATGAATGACTAAGCAACAAATGTACCAACTTATTGATGAAGTTGGTCTTTCTGTTCCAGGTTGTTATGCTATTTTCGATGACACCATTAAATTTTTGTATGATCAATCCTGGGACAAAGGCAAGAAAAGGACTGAAGGCAAGAATAAACCCGAAATCTTTCGAATGGTAATCTGTGCCCTTCTCTAGGTACTTGCACTATTTTAATCTATCTTTTATTTTTAAATAATTTGATTGTTCGATCTCATCTAATAACAATCTGATTGTATCAATGTATGCATATATCCTCCGCTTTGGTCAATTGTGCTGAGGACGAGAACAAACTGGACGCCCAACTGATGCATCAAATGACTGAACTCAGCAAAGTTGAGGCTAAGGTACAAGAGTTGGAAAATGAGAAGTTAAAGGTTGTCATAGATTTTCCATTGTCCAGATCTTCTTAAGAACAGTTTAGGGCTGAACTGCAGTCTGCTAACGAACAAAGGGAGGCTCTCCAGAAGAGTAAAGTACTTTTCTGCTCTGAGAATAGTGAGCTTAGAACGACGATCACCGCGATCAGAGAAGAATGCACATTCGTTAGAGAAGAATCCCTCAATCTTTCAGAGGAGCTTGCCTCAGCACGTCTGATAATTGACTAGAAGGATGCCAAGATCAAGGAAAAGGGTGCTGCTCTCCCGAAAAATCATGACAAGTTCCAAGATGAAGAGGTTGCTCTTCAAAGGCTTCAGTTTGAAAAAGAACAGATATTTGTTGAGCTGTCAGTTGCACAGGAGAAGGCCAAAAAAGATATTGACAATCTCTGGTCTTCTTTTAAGAAAGAATCGAAAAGGCTTCAGAAGGTCGGTTTTGCTTTCTGCCAAAGGCTTGTATCAGAGGAGTTTCCTGAGGCCGATCTCTCTTTCCTAGATCTTGATGACGAAATGGAGAAAGTAACCGAAGAACATCAAGATTTACCCAGTTCAGCAGCCGAGGTTCCAGCAGAGAGCTCAGCACAGATTGTTGATCCTGATAACAACGACTGATATCTCAGCCGAACTTAGGTCAAATCAACTAATTGCTACCAATCTGCGTCATCCTTTTTCATTAATTTTCATATCTTTTCATCTTTATTTTTTGTTGGCCTGTAATTAACTTTATTAATTACCATATCTTTAACCATCATGATATGTAATTGAACAGTCACCGCCGTTACGATTTTCAAGATTTTTTGTGATAATTATAGTACGTTTTTATCAGCGCATGTCACTTCCTCATTTAATGTGTGCCTTTTCGATGCTTCAATTATCTTTTCCCATTCCTTTTGCTTGACTATTTAAAGGCACCACTGGTTCTTCATATCTCAAAAAACCTTTCATTGTGCCAATATCCATACTTTCAAAAAATTCCTTTGACATTCATGGGCTCCAATATCTAGATTAACAACCCTTCTGCCTATTCAAGAATCCAAGTTGAGAGACACAATGAGATCGAATTAGGGGAGCATTTCCATTCTTTGATGCAAACAACCATGAACGCCAAAGATAAGTATCCATGCCTTCGCGCCATGGAGGAAGCTTCTGCCATCTTCGCTTCCATGGAATCGGCCCATTTCCAAGCCGTCTATCACTATCTTGAAGCGAAAGATGAATTGAAAGATACGGAAAAGAGCAAGAAGGATATGGTCACTAACTTCAACCACCAAAAGCTTTACACTAATGCCGTGAAAGCGAAGAGTGATACACTCCTAGAGAAGAACGAAGAGAAAAGGGCAATAATTCATGAACTGATCCGAAAACTCAACCAATATGAGGATCATGAATTTTTTCTTTCCAACCCCGACTCGGAGGATCTTGACTCTCCTGCTTCCCCAGAGTCGGACTGAAGCGCCTTCCACTCAACCCCAGAAGAAGAAGAAAAAAAACTTTTTTTTTGTAAGAACAGTTTGTGTCTGTTCTTTTTTCTTTTTTTGAAAAACCCATGTATCATTTTTGCTTATAATATGAATGGAGTTTTTATATAATACATTGTCTGCCCTCATTCGTAACAAAATTAGGATACATAACTTAGTTACGAATCTTTGAACAAGCATATGACAGTAGGAGAATTTAAATCTGAAATAATGAACCTCATAAAAAAAATTGACAAGTTTAGTTACCTCCTGAGTTTTGAACTCAGTTACTTGCTGGGCTGAAATACCCTTTTGTACTAAGGTACTCAGCTCAATTCAGAGTTTGAAAACTCAAGTACTCGCTGAGCCAATACGCCCTAGTTGAATGCTAAGTTGAACTCTGAGTTGGAGAACTTGTTTGATGCTAAGCTGAAGTGCTCAGTTAAATTCTGAGTTAGAGAACTCAGTTGTTTGTTGGGCTGAGGTACCCAGTTAAATGTTGAGCTGAAATGCTCATTTAAACTTTGAGTTAGAGAACTCAATTTTTTGTTGGGCAAAGGTACCCAGTTAAATACTAAGTTAAAGTGCTCAGTTAAATTCTGAGTTAGAGAACTCAGTTGTTTGCTTGGCTGAGGTGCCTAGATAAATGCTCAATTGAAGTGCTCAGTTAAACTCTGAGTTAGAAAACTCAGTTGTTTGCTGGGCTGAGGTGCCCAGTTAAATGCTGAGCTGAAGTGCTCGGTTAAACTCTGAGTTTGAGAACTCAGTTAAAGAACACAAATACCAATTTTATGAAATTAAACGTTTATGTTTTTTTATTAAAAATGCATTCATGAAGCAGAAAACTAACAATTTCAAATTCTTGGAAAGAAACAAAGATTAAAGATAAAGAACTCATACAAAATACTTCCGCAAATGGGAGACATTCCATGGTCTGGGAACAACTACTCCATCAAGTTTGTCAAGCCAATAAGTTCCTGGTCTATTAACATTGATGACACGATAAGGGCCTTTCCAATTTGGAGCAAGCTTTCCCAAGCGAGCTTCTGGTCGGTGAGGCATTACCCGTCGAAGTACCAAGTTTCCAATGGCAAAACTCATTGGGCGAACTGCATGATTGAATTTGCGTGCCATTTTAGTCTTGTAAGCTGCTATACGCATGAATGCCTTTTCACGCTATTCTTCAAGTTGATCCAGTTCCTCTCATATGCAGCCTTTATTCTTCCTTAAATTAGCAGTGGCAAGTCTTTTGGTTGGCACCCCAATCTCAACTGGAACGACAACTTCAGTTCCGTAAGTTAAAGAAAATGGTGTTTCTCCAGTTGTAGATGTCGAGGTGGTACAATAAGCTCATAAAACTCTAGGGAGTTATTCCACCCATTTACCCTTGGCATCATCCAAGCATTTTTTGAACGCCTTTTTAATTGAACGGTTGGTCACCTCTGCTTGTCCGTTTGCTTGGGGATATGCTGGACTAGACGTTTGATGTTGTATCTTGAGCTCATTGTACATTCAGCCTACTTTACCTCCAGCAAATGGAGTTCCATTGTCAAAGATCAGAATAGCAAGTATGCCAAAATGGCAAATAACTTGTTTCCATAGAAAATTCTTCACTTCATTTTCTCCCATGGTTACAAAAGCTTCTACTTCGACCTATTTGGTGAAATAGTCGATCACCAACAACAAATATTTTTTGTTCCCAGGAGCTGGAGTGAAAGGACTCAAGACATCCATTCCCTACTGAGCAAACGGCCAAGGACTAGTAATTAGAGTTTGTTGTTGAGCTGGGACCTTGATATCATTAGAAAATCGTTGACACTTGTCGCACTTTCGTACATATTCTGCCGCATCAGCGCGCATGGTTGGCCAATAATATCCCACTCTCAATACTTTATGAACCAAGGATCTTCCCTCTTGGTGATTCTCGCACACGCCTTCATGTATTTCTTGTAGAACATATGTCGCTTCTTTTGGTCCTAGACACAGCAACAAAGGTTAGGAAAAAGATCGTCTATACAGTTTATCGTCAGCTAACACATACCTTGATGACTTATAAACAATTTTCCTAGCGGTATCTCTATCTTCTAGTAAGACTCCTTCCTTCAGAGACTGAACTATAGAAGTCCTCCAATTAGTGTCTTCATCCAGCTGACCTATACATGCACACTGAGGGGTTGGAGTGATTGATGGTTGGTCCAGAAACTCAACCAGTTCAAACTTTTAATCTGATCCCAAAGTCGAAGAAAGTACAGACAAAGTATCAACCTTGGCGTTTTCAGTTCTTGGGATGGCTTCAAAATTACAGCTCTGAAACTGGGAAGCGAGCTCTTTCACTTTCTCTACATAGAGTCGTAACTTGTCTCCATTTATAAGGAACAGGCTATTGATCTGATTGATCACCACTTGAGAATCTGACTTCACTTCCAAATGCTGAGCACCTAACTCTTTGGCAAGAGTTAGCCCAAGAACTACTGCTTCATACTTCGCTTCATTGTTGGAAGCTTGGAAACATAACTGCATAGCTTTTTCAAGTTGATCTCCTTCAGGTGTTTGCATGACTATTCCCACTCCACATCCTTTTATGTTCGAGGCTCCATCTACCCATAATTTCTACTGGGCAGCAGAGCAGGATGTCGCTTCTTCATTCGATGGAGGAGTAAATTCGGCAATGAAGTCAGCTAGAGCTTGCTATTTCTTTGTTATTCTAGGTTTGTACTGGATGAAAAATTCACTCATCTCAACAGTCCCTTCATTAGATGTCCAAATGCTTCTAGTCTATGCATTACTGCCCTAAGTGGGTATGAGGTCAGCACGATTATTACATGTGCTTGAAAATAGGGCCGGCGCTTCCGAGCAGCAATTACCAAAGCTAATGCTAGTTTTTTCAACTCCGTATAATGAGTTTTAGCTGAAACCAACGATTTACTGAGAAGTAGACCGGCTGTTACCCTCCTGCGAGTTCTTGAAGCAGTGCAGCACTTACTGTTACAGGGGTTACTGCCAAGTATAGCTTCAACTCTTCTCCTATGTATACCTTGGCCAATGTCTCTATTGAGCCCAAATAATCTTTAATAGACTGAAAAACACACTCATAGTCATCATCCCAACGAAAGGTCTTATTTTCCCTCAAAATTTTAAAGAAGAGAGCACACCTATCAGTAAATTTTGAGATGAATCTATGTAATGCCGCTAATCTTCCAGTTAACACTTGAACTTCTCGTATAGAAGAAGGGGATTTTTTTATTTTTAACAGCTTCTATTTGTTCTGAATCTACTGTAATGCCCAGCTGATTAACTACAAACCCCGGGAACTTACCAGAAGTGACCCCAAAAGCGCACTTTTCAAGATTCAACTTTATATCGTACCTTCTTAGAACAAAAAATGTTTTGGCTAAATTGGATAGGTGATCTGCTTGCTTGGAACTTTTGACCAGTATATCATCTATATAAACCTCCATGGTGGTCCCAATTTGATCTTGAAAAATGTGATTCACTAACTGCTGATAAGTAGCACCGGCATTTCTTAAACCGAAAGACATTATTTTATAACAATAAGTACCTTTTGGCATGATAAATGATGTCCCCTCCTCATCATGATGATCCATGCAGATTTAATTATAGCCTGAGTAAGCATCCATCATGGACAAGCGTTGGTGTCCGGCAGCAGCTTTAACTATCTGGTCAATCTTCGGTATCGGGTAATAATATTTAGGGCATGCTTGATTCAGGTCAGTAAAATCCACGCACATCCTCTATTTTCCATTCTTTTTTTTTACAAGAACTGGATTAGCCAACCATCTAGGGTATATTACTTCCTTTATGTGGCCAATAGCGAGTAATTTTTTCACTTCAGCTTCAATTACTTGTTCTTTTTCAGGACTGAATGTTCTCATTTTTTGCCAAACTGGAGGATATGATCTGCAAATGTCCAAGCGATGAACTGCAACATCAGGACTTATTCCTTTCATATCAGTCGCTGACCAAACAAAATGTCCAATTTCATTTGAAGCAGCTCTCTAATCTCAGCTTCCTCAGTCTGGCTTAATGAGTCGCCAATCATAAACTTCTGAGTTCCATCATTGAAGGTTATCTGCTTCACTTTCTCAGCAGGTTGAATCACACTGGCATGTTCATCACACTGGCATGTTCTCTGAAATCATCAATCTCTCCTGCCTAGTCTACAGGCTGACCTGCTTCATGAACTTCCTTTGATTGCTATAAAAGAGAACTTCTACCCTTCATAACTATGACAAAACATTGCCTTGAAGAAGCTTGATCTCCTCTTATAACTGCCACTGAACTTCCTTTGGCATACTTCACACATTGGTGATATGTTGACGCGGCAACCCTCATTGAATGCAACCATGGACCGCCCAGAATGGCATTGTATGGTGATACTGAGTCTATCACCATGAACTCCGTGGCCTTTGTGTACCCTTGCTCCTCCTTATTAGAGGTAACTAACAAAATAATTTTGCCACAAGGAGAAGTAAGCTCGCTATTAAATTCCACCATAACAGTCTGCGTTAAGCTCACGTCTGAGCTTGGCACTCCCATCTGTTTCAGAGTACTAACAAAGATAATATTTGCAAAGCTACCATTATCAATCAGGATACGTCGTACCTGGAAACTTGAGACTCACAGAGATACGACTAAGGTATTTTCATGAGGGTGAATAATCCCTCTACAATCATCCTCAGAAAAGGTAATAATAGGGTCTGATTTTGTTACCGCCAATGATTCCCCATAACAACGCTCCAACATCGCTTCATGCACCTTTATCTTTCGTGCACGATTGGATTCCCCAATACTCGATCCAACCAAATTTATCATGAAAATTACCTCTTGATTTTCTTTAGGATGCACTTCATTCTGCTTTCTTTCTCAACGTTCTTCACATCGGTTATCATGTTTGGGTCTCTTCTTTTTTCCTAGAACGATTTTGCATATAATCTCGTAACTGTCCCATGTCTGCAAGTCGCTTAATCTTCTTTGATGCTCCTAACAGTCATCTGTATTGTGACCATGGTCTTTATGAAAATCGCAATACTTAGAGCGATTCTTTCGATTTGACTTAGTGGTCTGTCTGGGGGGCCATCAAATTATATCTGACATATAAATCTCTTATAAGATCCGTGAGATCGATATACGCAATCCAAGAAGGTCTGGCTCCTGGCGAACTTTTGGCCTGGAATTTGAATTCCTTGTTCGGTCTTTACGCCTATCAGACGTGCCAAATTTTGCCTTGCCAATGTCTTTCTCGTTTTTCCTGAGATGATCTCGAAATGTTTCCCTGCCTTCTCTAGCCAGTTTCACATCTTCTAGCTTCGTGTAAGGTTTGGATTTCTCCATCAACTCTGTCATACTTCGAGAGCACTTTTTGGTTAAGGAATCTTGAAATCGGCCAGGTCGTAACCCTGACATAAAAGCATTGATAACAAGATTTGTACCACAACCTTCAATGCAGGTTAGCTCTTCATTAAACCGGCTCATATACTAACGCAAAGTTTCTCTTTTTTCCTGACGCAAAGCAAGCAGGAAATCCAGTCCTTTCATTAACCTCTGACAGGTTATGAAGCAGTTGATGAACGTCTTTTCGAAACTCATTAAACGACGTTATAGAGTTCGCCGGAAGAGTATGCATCCATTTAAGAGACGATTCCTTCAAAGTGGTCACAAAAGCTCTGCAGATGGTAGAATCGCTGGAATTATACAAATTCATAACATGTTTGAACTGACGGATATGGTCAACTGGATCAGTTCTTCCATCGTACTTTTCAAATTTCGTCGGATCGAACTTTTCAGAAAGTGGGACAGCTAGTATTTCCGGGGAGAAGAACATCTCAATACCCTTCAATAATGCATCCAGCTTAGTTTGAATACTGGTCCCTCGTTTTGGTTGATGGTTGGCCTCTCCATGGGTAGGCCGTTCCTCATAAGATTGAGGATTAGCATGTCGTGGAGTCTCTACTTTCTCCCTGACTCCATGAGTACTCGTATTGAATTGCGACCTGTTGTCAGCAATTATGCTAGCCATGTACTTGATAGTTTCTACCATCTCAGCTATTTTTGCGTTAAGAGCGTCTATCTTTACATCCATATTTACTGCAACGGATAGCAGATCAGACGGAATCTCTTCACGCTGCTCTAAACGAACATCTTCGTGCTTCTCTTCTAGTACATCTAGGTCTGACGGCGGTGGTAAGTCATTATTCTGACTTCCCTAGCTTGCAAGTACCTCATATCTACAACATAAGGTTTTATGTTCGTTTTCCACACGGCGCCAAATGATGTTGCCAAAAATTCTCTGTCACGTGTCAAGCTTCGCACAAGCCAGAAAACCTTTCGTCTTCTTTCTTTACCTATAAAACCGTGAATTCTAATGGGAGACACCGGTGTGGTGTCAGTCAAAGAACCTCCAGCGGGAGTATAAATTAATCTGGATCTAGTAAGAATAAGTTGCACACTTCATCCAGAATCTGTATTACTAGTTACCTTCTACTCTTTTTATAGGGTGATGAGCCTGTTACCGTATGAATGGAGAGATCATTTAATTGCTCGTATCTTCCTGTCGTTACATATAATAGCCACTACCCCCGTAATTATGGGAGAATCTCTGTAACGGCCCCCATTACTCACGGGCCATTACAGTCAATTCAGACTCATTCTAACGTACACAGGTAAGATCGAAACCCTGAGATGACTAATTTTCTCTTTGGCTTTTGACACCTTGAGTTTACACATATCCAAATATGGGCCTTATCAAGTGACTGCCCATGTGCTCATCAAATCAGTGTTTGAATATGGACTTATGCTACCCCAGCCCACTTAATAGGTGGGTTTACCTGACTCCAATTCAGAGCCCATATAACGAATCCGACCCGTTTAGGATTTTATACCTAGGTCAGTTAGGGGCGGAAGATTTACACACATCAGTTCCTATGCATTTGTATAGTTTATATATATGTGTGTGTGTGTTTTGGAAGGTTTTTTTTTGGGACTTATTGTTGAAAATGAAATTTTGCTTGAAAAAAACCATTCATTGATTTTTACTTTTTATTTTTATTATTGATATTTATTATCATAGTGCACGAGTAATATACCTAGTAAAAAATAAAAATAAGCCTCAAGAGGGGCGAATGAAATATTTCTGGTATTTACAAATATATTAGCCAAAGAGTCAAAAGGGGCAAGTATTTTGTTACTTCAGGGATGATAGGTGATTTTTTTTCTTTTTTCTGAACGAGGCTCCGAGTCAAGTTAACCGTTTATTACAACGTAATATTTACAAATCGAACTCCGGCCATGGAGTCCCCGGAGTTGCCAGAGTGTCCGGTTTGCCTCCAAAACTTCGACGCCGTCTCCACCATTCCGCGCGTACTAGCTTGCGGCCACTCCGCCTGCGAGGCCTGCCTCAGGCAGCTCCCCAAGCCATTTCAGCACACCGTTCGTTGCCCGGCGTGTACACAACTGGTCAAGTACCCACACCCGCAGGGACCGTCGGCTCTACCCAAGAACATCGACCTCCTCCGCTTCTCTTCTCTCCTGCAAAACCCTGATTCTCAGTCTCTCCTCAAACCCACCAAAATCAATGAAGAATCGACTTCGAATTCGAATTCTAATCCCGCAAGTGAACGACACTTCCTGTGCGATCTATGGTCCAATGAATTTTATTTGAAATGGAAGGATTGGATTCTTCCTTCCGATGCTGTTCTAGACGAATCGGATGGCGGCGGTATCGATGGGTTTTGTTCCGTGTCATATAGGAAGATCGTGAGTTCTGAGGTTTTGGATTCTTTAAAGTTGCCTGTTAGGTGTTTCTTAAAAGGGAATCAAGAGGTGAGTGTCGTTCGAATTTCTTCAAATTCATATGAGAGTGATGATTCTAAGTTCAGTTACAGTTATATATCAGAAGTAATGAGAATTTTGTATGGAATGAATGATGACGAAAGAGGTGAGTTGACTTTGATTACGAGGATGAGTTTGAAGTATCGCCGTTTATGTAAAGTTTATGGGTTGTGGTATAACACCAATGATCGGTTCATGTATATAGTGTCTGAGAATTTTACTGGAAGATTTTTGAAGAATTTGGGTGATATGAAAGATGGGTCTGTTTGTGAAGATGATGACAATATGGATTTAGGAATTAATGATTATAAGAACATGTTTGTGATGATTGGGTTTGAGATTTGTGAAGCAATCAGTGTTATGCATTCGGAAGGAGTAATTGCAGGTTGTTTATCTCTTTCGTGCTTTAATTTCGATGAATTTGGTCATGTGTATGTTGATTTAATTGAGGTTTTGGTAGCGGGAAGAAGAGTTCGTAGTATGGTTGCAAATGCTATTGATAAAGAATTGCTTTTAAGAATAGAAAATGAGATCCTAAGAACATGTACATATGTTACCCCGGAGATATTTTTTGAGTTATTACATAAAGAGGGCGTCAACTTGGGGTATGGTTCAGATTCTTGGTCATTAGCTTGTGTAATGCTTCAACTTCTTATCGGAAAACCATTTTCCGAAGAGATGCGTAGTTACTATAGTTTTCTTATCGGTTCAACAAGAGATGAAAAGGGTTGTGATTATATGGGATTATACATGGGTTGGAAGGAGAAAGTAGTGATTTTGTTGGAAACTAGATTGGGGACGGATTCGGAATTCATAATGTTGAAGGACATTTTGTGCAAATGCTTGAATTTTGATGCGAACATTCGACCAAATGTAGTTGAATTGTGGAAATTTTTCAGGGGGTTAATTGTAAAGCCTCATTTGAATAAGATGGTGAGTTTAGAGGAGGCAGTTTCCACTGAGAATGTTAGTCATTGTGTGGCTCTTGGAGAATTGTGTAAGATATTAAAAGAAGTAAACAAAGGAGAAGAAATTTCAGGATTAGATGGCTCGAAAATGAAAGATGTTAATAATGAGGAAGTCAGTCTAGCTGGGGAATCAAAGGTTGAGAAGTATCTTGTCGAAAGCATTTCTGGGGGTCGTATTAAATATATCCGTTTGAAGGCTCATCTTGACTGCATCACCGGGTTAGCCGTTGGAGGTATGAATTTGAGTAGGTTACGATCATCGAATTCAATTTATTTTTTTTCCATTTCAATTATTCATTGTTGAAATTCCAGTGCTTTTTCTTCCTAGTGCATGTGAAACATTTCAATGTTCCTAGCTAAAACATTAGATTTCTCTTATGATGATTGCTTAGGACTCATTCCACTGTCCTT
Organism: Eucommia ulmoides; assembly: GCA_016647705.1. Taxonomy (NCBI): domain Eukaryota; kingdom Viridiplantae; phylum Streptophyta; class Magnoliopsida; order Garryales; family Eucommiaceae; genus Eucommia; species Eucommia ulmoides. The sequence goes on from CM028336.1 coordinate 32,351,498, forward strand.
CAATCCGCTAATTGAACCATACAATTAATCTATTTCCGAATTATCGTATTTTTGTGCGTGGTCCTAAAATTTAAAATTACTCAGAGTAGCGAGCTAACCATTTTGTTTCTTCTAGCTTAGATGCTATTATCTACTGTAGTTGGAGCAAAACATAGGTAAAATTTTAACTAAACTAGAAAATGATACCATTTTTCTTTGGTCATCAAAATATTATGTAAATTTAAGAAAAATTATTTGTCAACGAAGAAGTACACAATTACGATTCATAAAATAGAATAATTTAGACAACCAAATGGGCCCTTAGTTTATTGTCATCTCCCCCTCTCCCCCCATGTTGCTGTGATTTTTATGTACATTCAGATGTTTGAACTTATTGTGTTTTTGTTGTAGGGGGATACTTATTCAGCTCTTCATTTGATAGAACAGTCCATGTTTGGTCTCTGCAGGTACACACCTTTTAGAGCAGACACTCCATGAACTTTGTCTTCTATTCTAATTAATGTTACGTATCTTTTTGATAACAAAGTTAAAACAGCAACTTAAATAATAAGCATCAAATGAAAATAGATCAAAATTCTAATTGACCTGCCTATTCTTTGTATCTTATCACTTATTACCATCATCAAAGCTGCCAATGAAACATCCCTAAACCCTAATGAAAAAACCATATGAAAAGAATTATACAGGGACAAATATTAGGAGAGAGATAGTTTAAGAGAGAGAAATTTGGAGAGTATTTTAGAGAGAAAAAACTTTGTAAAAGATAAATTTCTCTAGATAGAAAATGTTAAAGACATGAATACTTGATAGATTCTACACATTACAAATTTAGCACTTAAAGTTTCAGAACATAAAATTCGACACTTCTGAGTGTGTAAATTGGTTATGAAACAAAAGATAGATAATTGTTCCACTTGCAAATTATTAGTAAATTTATCCAGATAAATTTGGGTGACAATATTCGCACTTCCCAAATCAACTAATACACTCATTATTCCACTTTACTTAAAGTGAAATTACCAAAAGACCCATTATTTAATATCAAATTACCAAAATCAACTGCTACGTTCCTTGCACTTTATTTTAAGTCAAATTTCTGAAATGCAATAGTGCAATATTATTCACTCATACACCAAAAAAGAAAAAAAATGGAAAATCATTCATAATAAAAAATTGTCAGTAAAGAGTATTTTCATCAATACTTTAAATATCAATTTTTCCATTGAACTGAAAAAGTAAGTAAAACATATCATTGGTTCAACCTTTGATCAAATGATATCATAGCGTAATTCACAGAACTAGAAGCCTTTGCACAATTTGCTTCTAATCTCGATAAAACTACTCAGATTCAATAGGCAAGAGGTTGACGATTATGTGAATTGATTAAACAATCCTAATCAGAACCTCTCACGGTCGAAGACCAGATAATTACTACTTATACAAGAACAAATGGCTATCTTTTTTCATTAGAAATTGGACAGGTAAGCGTCTTTCTTGTTATTCTTATTAAATAATAATACACAATAAAAGTATGATTTTTCTTTAAATATTAGTTAAGATTAATGTATCAAATAGGAGTAACATAAATTAAACAATGGAGAGAACTAAAATCAACTCATTAATGTACAAAGTTAAATGAAATATAGAGAACAAAAAAAAAAATGATCAACAAAAAAATCCATCTAATTTTTAATATCTTGACAAGTAAATTGGTCAAATTGAATTAAAAAAAATAAAAACATGCAAAACGTTGTAATAGTTTATATTTTATTAAGTGATGGGTCTTTTGGTAAATTAACCTTGAATACAGGGGAGAAGGAGTGTAATAATTGATTACAGGAGTGTCAATAGCCTAAATTTTAATTTGCTTTTATCACATTACGGGCTTATATTGAGTGATTTAAGCTTAGAAGTTTGTCCATGATAAATTGAGCATGTCATATTTAGAAAATTTTCTAGGACAAGTTAAAACTCACCTTGCATTATGAATACAAATAACAGGAACTCGTATCGCTTTTGTTAATCATATAGTCTGTTTTTTATGAGCTTCGGTGCATCATTTTCTTGCAGGATTATAGTCTTGTGCATTCATTTAAGGGTCATGAGCATAGAATAATGGCTGTAGTCTTTGTGGATAAAGAAGAACCATTGTGCATAAGCGGTGACAGTGGAGGCGCCATTTGTATCTGGAGCATTAGCTTTCCATTTGATCAACTACCAGTGAGGAAATTGCAAGAAGAAAAGGATTGGCGATATAGCGGTATTCATGCTCTTGCTGCTTCAGGAGCTGGATATCTCTATACTGGCAGTGGGGATAAATTAATAAAAGTTTGGTCTTTGGAGGTAATGGGAGGTCTACTCTTGGCTAAATACTTTTGTTTGACTAAATTACCCTTTGCATGCTCATTTTCTCAATTTCATCATATTCCTCCATGAAGCTTTATATTTGTGTTTAATTGCCCTTGTTGAATCCCACATCGCTTGTGTTACTTGATCCTGAGCTATATATAAAGCCAAGGGCAATTCTCCTCTTACAAGGCGTCTTTTGAGAGTGAGTTGGGCCCATTAAAATTTCTACATAATATCGGAGTTAGACTTTTGTCTGATGTTGGGCGTGTTAAATCCTATATCAATGATGGGTCCCCCGATATTCGTTCGCAGTGGTTTGTCAAAAAATCCACCCTGCGCGTGAGGGGGGGGTGCTGAATCCCACATTGATGTTGGGCCTCCCGATATCCGTTCGCAGTGGTTTGTCAAAGTCCACCATGCGCGTGAGGGGGTGTGTTGAATCCCACATCGCTTGTGTTACCTGATCCTGAGCTATATATAAAGCCAAGGGCAATCCTCCTCTTACAAGGCGTCTTTTGAGAGTGAGTTAGGCCCATTAAAATTTCTACAGCCCTTTCTGACTAGAACCGGCCAAATATTATTAACAAGTGCCATCTAGATGAGAGACACCCTATATATAAGAAATTCAGGAGCCCAAAAATCCTTAATCACCGCCAGATCTAATCAGAATGGGAAATAAACACAAATCTGAAATTTCAAGGGCAATGTGATGAAATAAAAACATTGAAGTCTCAAAGGGCAACCTGATTTATACTTCAAGGTTGCAAATTGTAATTTAGTCTTCTTGTGTATATGTTGCATTTTTTTAATGTTTATTTTAATTTCCTCAGGATTACACTTTGTCATGTACCATGAGCGGTCATAAATCAGTTGTGTCTGCCCTAGCAATTTGTGATGCCGTTTTGTATAGCGGAAGTTGGGATGGAACTGTTCGGTTGTGGTGTCTTAACGATCATAGTCCATTGGCAGTATTGGGCGAAGATACAGTTGGAAATATCACTTCAGTTTTATCACTTGCTGTTGACCAGAATGCTCTTATTGTTGCACATGAGAATGGGTGCATAAAGGTAATTTTCTACCCCAAATTTCCACTAGCCTATGAGGGTGGATATCATTAGTTGAATTAGGGCATAATCAAGCGTGATAAATTTTTAAATTTTACAACTGAACACCAAAATATAACAATTTTATGAATTGACTAATTATAAATAGTTCAATTAACGAAGTGAAGACAACCAAACGAGCCCTTACTAAATTACTATATTTTTAAGGAGGTAAGTTATCGCAAATAATATTTATCGATAAGTTTGCTTATAGTGAAATTCTCGTCTTTCTTTTATTCTTTAGATGTGGAGTAATGATGTGTTTATCAAATCGAAGCAAGTTCAGAAGGGTTCCATATTTTCTGTTGTCATGGAGGGGAAATGGCTCTTTACAGGGGGTTGGGACCGGACTGTTGATGTTCAGGTAAATCTTAGTACTTTTTGTTTTTTTCAAGTCTCGTTATGTTCTTCTTAGTACCTATTTGGCAGATTACACTTTGGTGATCTCAAACCGCAATTTCAAAATTCATAATCAATTTACTTGGATTTTCAAATAGCGATTTGGGTCTTTCTCAATCAAACGGAAGTTGGGGGGACATTTAGTTTAGAACTCAAAAATAGTTTTTGAAAAATAGTTTTGAAAATCAGTTTTTGTAAATTGTGGAAATTTGTTTGGTTTTGTTGTTGCTGGGGGGGGGGGGGGGGTTGAGACTGAATAGAAGAAGAGATAAATGATAAGAAGAGAGCAAATAATTAAAATGTGAGCTGGTAGAAAAAAGTTTAAAATTAATTTGCTAAAGTAGTAAAAGTATGGTAAAATAGGTGATGTGATTGATGGAGAATTTTGAGAATTGTTTTGTGTTGAATTCCAGCAATATTGCTTGTGTTTCTTAATCCTAAGCTCTATAAAAAGCAAGCCTGGGGCAATCCTCCTCTTCTAAGACATCTTTGTCATTCGATTTCTATGTGACATCAGAGCTTGGTTATTTGTCTGATGTTGGGCGTGTTGAATCCCACATCAATATTGAGCCCCCCGGTATCCGTTTGTAGTAGTTTGTCAAAGTCCATTCTGTGCGTAAGGGGCATGTTGAATCCCACATTGATATTGAATCTCCCGATATCCGTTTGCAATTGTTTGACAAAGTCCACCCTGCGCGGGAGAAGGCGTGTTGAATCCCACATCGCTTGTGTTACCTGATCCTGAGCTATATTTAAAGCTTAGGACAATCCTTCTCTTACAAAACATCTTTTGAGAGTGAGTTAGACCCATTGGATTTCTACGTGTACAATGATTCCACATCGCTTGTGTTACCTAATCCTTGAGCTATATATAAAGTTTAGGGTAATCTTTCTTTTACAATATGTCTTTTGAGAGTGAGTTAGGCACATTGGATTGCTACGTGGTATCAAAGTCAGGTCTCTTATCTGATGTTGGGTGTGTGGAACCCCACATCAATGTTGGGCCCACCGATATCCATTTGCAGTGGTTTGTCAAAAGTCCACTCTGCTTGTGGGGGGCTTGCTGAATCCCACATTAATGGGCCTTTCCCCCAATATTTGTCCGTAGTGGTTTGTTAAAGTCCACCATCCGCGTGAGGAGAAGGCGTGTTGAATCCCACATCGCTTGTGTTTCTTGATCCTGAGCTATATATAAAGTCTGGGACAATGCTCCTCTTTCAAGAAGTCTTTTGAGAGTGAGATAGACCTATTGAATTTTTATGTTTTGTAAAATAATTATGGAGTTGTGTTGTAAAAAGAAGATTGTGGAAGAAGTAATGTGTACTCTAATTGTAAACCAAGTAAGGCCATGCTATCCGAAAGTCATTGCTAAATCTTTCATTTTTGGGGATCAAGTGTTGTTCACGTTGTGCATGTCCTTGCGGATTACTATTTAGAATATAGACTTAAGCTCTATGTAATGTAGATCTTGTTTTTTTTCTTTTTAATTTATTTAAGAAATGAATATGTTTGGAACTTAGATTTATCATGTGCTGACTGTGGTTTGGGTAATGATATGTAGGAACTATCGAGGGATGCGTCTTGCGTGGATGCAATACCGATTGGATCAATAGCATGTGAATCTGTCATAACGGCTTTGTTATACTGCCAAGGAAAGCTTTTCATTGGACAATCCGATAGAAACATTAAGGTATGTTTGTGTTTTCACTTTTACAGCCACCTAAGAAATAAGAGAGAATGTTGTTAGTTTTACTAGTCTTCCTTTTCTCATTATGTTTTTTGGTACGTGCCTTATATAAGGGAAGAATAGGTTCAACTAAGTGTTTGGATTGAGAGAAATGGTAAGAAGAGAAGAGAAACTCCTTAAGAGAAAAGAAGAGAAAGAAATAATACAAAAAAGAGGGGAGTTTTTTGCACTTTGCACCCCTGAAATTTCAGAAAAAAATTCACTTTAATCCTCGCCCTTTCAATTTGAACATATTAAACTCTAAAATATCTAAATCTGTGTTAAGTCAGTCTTTTCGTCATTTTTTTATGACAGAATTCACCGGCATGGCTGATTTCATGTTTGGCACGTTGCGGATTTTTGTCTTAAAAAATGACAGAGTTATCGATTTAGACTGAGTCGACATGATCTGGACACTTTAGTGTTTAATGTGTTCAAGTTGAAAGTATAATGAATAAATTAGGATTTTTTGAAGCTTCAAGGGTGCAAAGTGAAAAAGCCTCAAAAGTGGGTGTGGTAACTCTCTCTATTGTTTTTTGGATACTTCATTAAAAGAAAAGAAGATAAAATTGTTTTTTTATATGAGTTAATTTACCATTACACCCTATTTTTATAAAGTTTTATAAGGGATATATTGATTTTTCCACATCATTTCTCTTCAATTCTCTCCAAATCTCCCCAATTTGGAAGAGGAAAAAAAAACTTCCAATTTTAAAGTAAACTTTCGCCTCCTTTCTCCGTATTTCTCTTCTCCCCACATTAAATTTAGGAAAAATTACAAATTTATCCTTAAAATAATTAATTTGTTTGATATCATGTTAAAGTCAACTGAAATGATGGTAAGGACTAAAAAATAAGTTGGTTTGGACTAGAAATAAATTGCTCTGAAATTAGGATAAAAATATAGAAAAAAAAATTTGATAGATGATTATATCATAAGAAACTATATTATTTTCTTTACTATGTTCTTCATTTCTCTTAAGCCAAAAAAAGACTAGCATTCGTGTTTCTCTCTTTCCGCTTTTGTTCCCTTAACGCCTAGGATAGAAATATAAAACAGGAACCAAAAAGATATGGAATCAGAAGAAAAATAATTTTTTTCTTTATTTCTGTTCCGTGTATCCTGGGAACAGAACAAAAAAAGCAAAAATAGAAACACAAACCAAATGGCACCTAGAGACTTAAGATTTCATATTTGGTACTATGAAGGTTACCAGTAAGCCATTCTTTATTTCTAGGACTTTAATCAAAATCTAATGCATTGTTTTTTCCCCTACCAGGTATACTGTTCTGGAGTGTGATTCTAGTCATCCATGCATGAAGGATTTATGTTAAAACAACCTTAATTTGTAGGTACTTTTTACAGATGTTCATGACCAATACGATAGTAAATTCCATGTGAAGTATAGCATGAAAAAAAAAAACAAGAAGAAGAAAAAGGTGAAAGAGGATGAATATTTTTATTTCATCTTGTATATGCGTCCTAAATGATTCTTTCTCAAAGGAAAAATATATATTTGTTTCCGAAATTAGATTTCAAACTCTACTCTCAAAATCATGTTGTATGTATTCTAAGTCTTGTAATCTAGCGGTTATTTACCACGCCTACCTAGTGGAAAGTCTAGTGTTCAAATCTCTTTCCCCCAACCATTTGCACCAAAAAAAAAATTTGTTGTGCGTAACTCCTTTTTTCAACCGTGTACAAGAAGGCCCCTCTAACCAACGATATCATCCTTTAAACTAAGGGATTTTTATAATTGGTTATGTATTTTTGGAAATTAAGGTCATTAACTTTAATTTTAACGTTTGCAATCCCACGGCACGTTTCAAAATATATTATAGGCCAGATAATAACGAGATATTAAACATCAAATTGAAATTTACAAAACGATACTAGCTTTGAATATTTTTCGCTTGTTTCTATGTTACATTCAACAAGATAAAATACCTTGAATTTTTTTTCTAATATTTGAATATAAAAATGAAAAAATAATATAAAATAGAATATGTTAAATTCATTTGTTGAATATAACCCAACAAAATATTCTCTAATGTGAGGATTGAAATAACAATTACATAAATAAATAATAAAACACACGTTAAATATTAACATACAATGTTACATTCAACATTATAAATAATTTAAAATTCTTTTTTCTTCTATCTGCATATAAGAAGGAAATCATGCAAAATATAATATGTTAAATTGATGTGTTGAGTATAACAAAAAATATCTTCTAACAAGAATGTTGAAATATCAACTACGTAACAAATGATGAGAACGTGTTATGTATATAACATGAAATGTTGTGCAATCAAATGTTGAATCTAATATACACATGTTAATATATGTATATGAATCTTGGCTCACTAGATTAAAGACAAGGTCCAATAGGGTAAATCCTAGTCATTGTCTATATATAGACAGCTCTGCACATTTCTATATATTGTAAACTTTACACATATCAATACAAATATTTCATAATGTCTTCCAATATTTTGCCTCACAATTCTAACATGCTATCAAGAGTTAATTCTTTTTAGCCATTTTCTTGCTAAAATTCCACAAGCAAAACTTTTGTTGTGCCGCTGCCTACAAGGCCTAGTTTCACCATTTAGCAACCCAACACAAAATCTTCTACTACCACCAAAGTCGTCTCGGAAAGACGAGTCCAACCCAATTGAAAAGAAGCTTAATCGCCTACCAATGCGCCCACATGCGCTACTCGAAGTCTCAACATCGTCGTCAACTTTGTTGACCCCTACAGATCACTTCAACTCTGTTCCAACATCAACACTCAACAAATTGTTCGAATCGTCTTTCCAAGACGAACACAATGCAAACAAATTCAACCCCAAAGGATCATGCACGCACCCTCACATGCTCAACGAAGGTGTTGCTGCCCTGTCTTGGTCACATCATCGCTAAATTAGTGACACGTGGTTGCCACGTCATCAAATCACTGACACATTAGTAGGTATGTCAGGTGGCACGTCATCACATGTGTGTCACGTTGCGCTCCACGTCAGTTGTCATGTCATCATCAAGACACCCACGTTGACATGACATTATGCTACATCATTGTTACCTCAATATTCTTTATCTTGGTCATCTGCCACGTTAAAGAAATCAATAAGTCATCCATTATGTCACCAGTTCAGCTCGTTACTTCTCTTTTGATCGGTTTAACTTGATTTGGATCGGATTTTGACTAGGTTGGGTCAGTTCTTCGGATTTTTGGACCTTTTGATTTCGTTTTTGGACTCCTTTTTGTCATTTGATGCTCACAAAATATAGTTTCTCTTATATTTGTAGTTTTCACCACAATTTTTCCTATACACTATTTTTTTTTCATCCTTGAAGAGATCAGACTCACCACATGTTGTTACCTTTATTCTCAATAAGTTGAACTACATCTTGTGGGCTCAAGAGATGTCTAGCTTCTTGCTCAGTCAAAAACTGTATTATATTGTGACAAGGGACATTAAAATGCTCACCCGAGGAGATACAAAAGATGCCATCAAATTTGTTGAGCGTCTCGAAGACTAGGACAACAAAAATTATCAAATCCTCACATGGTTTCGTTCCACTACAATTTCATCTATCAAAATTCAGTTTGGTAGATTCGAGATGGCCAAAGAAGTTTGAGATCTCTTTGCCCACTACAACAGCAAGACTAATCTTTCACATTGGTATCAGTTTTTTTCTATCCTCCACAGCATGCCCCAAGAGCCTGGGTAGTCCATCAACAATTTCTAATCTCATTATGTTGTGTGGGATCATATGGCTCTTTCCAAGCCATCCTGGAAACACCTTGAGGATGCCATTATCTACACAAGCTACCAAATGAGACAAGTCTGATGTAGTCCCTAATGGTTCTTAAGTTAAAATTTGAGACGGTTTATTCATTCATTCTACACTGAAGCGAGACATCTTCCCTTGATAGTGTTGTTTCCAATCTACTGAAAGAGAAAACACATCTAACAACGCTCAAAGGACCAACTACAGATGTCACTCTTGCCAGGCCAACTAGAAACATAAACTCATTACAAAACCCCTTGTATTGCAAGTATTTCCATTCGCACAGACATAAGTTGCAAAAGTGCCTCTCTCACCTTTGTAAGGTATGCAAGGAACCATGTCACTACCTTGCAGACTGTCCTATACTTCCATCTCAATAAAATGTGGTCCAATCAAACGAGCATCAGTTTCGCTATAGGGGTTGTGGCAATCGGTCGCACCACAATTCAAATAACTCTACTGATGCAGCAACTGACATTGCCCTTTCTTTGCCCCCATCTTCAGTTAATCAGAGCGACATCGAGGCCATGTTTAAATAGGCTCTATCTAATATTGGTACCTATATAGTTATACCAAGTACATTTCGGTGATATTTTGATTCTGCTTGTTATAATCACATGACATCTGATACCTCTATCTTTTATTTTAAAAGTCACGATGAGCATGCATCCATTATTCATGCTACCAACGGATCAAACATATCATCCAACCACACTGGACATGTTAACATTTTTCATTTATCTCTCTATAATACGTATTTGGTCCTCAATATTACACTTAATCTCATATATGTTGGTCAATTATGTGATCTTGGGTTTAACTCACATTTTTCTTTTATTGGTTATCATATCAGACATGAAAGCTTCTTGGGACTAGTCGTAGAGTCAGATGTGTAACGACCTGGTTTCCCAGGACTGTAACTAGGTTTCTCCCGAAAGAAATAGAGCCAAAAGACAAACTACTCCACCACTATGTTTCCGCTGCGTCACTTTGATAAAATAATAATAATAATATATTTTTCCAATTTAAAATTTTTGCTTTTATACAAAGCCGTCTATTTTGTAATAAGATTATAAAAATATTTCAACCACTCACTCCCAATAACTGTCCCGACAGCCTCCAAAATGAAACTCACTACTTTATCTTATTTTACCTAGCGCCAGCAGTGAACCCGTCTCTAGCTGTGGTACCTGAGACCAAATATTTTTTCGGTGTACTGTCTTCATAATATAAAAATAATTTATGGATCAAGCATAATTATCAAATACCACTTTTTAAACATAATATAAATATAACCGCACACTGAGCCAAAATAACATTCTACAACTATCATTGCAATAAGATAATGTTTTTAAATCAACCAATCCAATCATTTTGATATACAATAAAATACCGCACACTACTTCTCTAATAACCATAGGATCGTTTCACCTCACGATCGGGAGTTACAACAGTACCGTAACATGTACAACTATGTCATCTAAGGTGGCTATCAGTGTTAGGGCCATTTAATTTCTCCAATAGTAGGACCAACCACCCTATAGGTCTTGCTTGACAGGTAACAACATATATCTACACTACAGGACTTGCCTGACAGGTAACAACATATATCCACCCTGCAGGACTTGCCTGACATGTAACAACATATATCCACATCTCGCAGGACATGCCTTCCTAACGAGAAGACAACTATGGCATAATCAGATAATAAAAATTACTTTCCGCCTTTAAAAACTTATTTGATCAACATAAGTTATAAAACCGTCCATTTTAATAAATATTTTCTTTTCATAATTTATACAAAAATATAATTGGTCAATTTACATGGAAGATAGTACACTCACCTCGATTTTTGCGCTACTAAAAATACTATCGTCAAAATATTACATGGTCGGCGTCGCCTGTGAACTTGTGGCGCAAGTTTTTTTTTTTTTTTTTTTTTTCCGATTGTTTCTTCTTTTCAGCCGAAACACATGCATATCTACATTGATACAATATATATATATATATGTGTGTGTGTGTGTGTGTGTGTGTGTGTGTGTGCTCGCGCATACGCGCATGATCCACCGCCTCACTTTTCTCCCTTTTTTTTTTTTTTTTTTTTTTTTTTATTGTTGTCTTACTTCCATGAAGCCACATCATTCTCCCTTTCCTTTATAATTTTTCCCTTCTTTCAAACCATTATTCATTTGGTAAAAAATTTGGACCCTCCAGTTGCGAAAATTACACAAATCCCCTTTAAATTTATCAAGAGTTAAAATTAATATTTTATAATAGCAATTAACCCCAGAAAATTTAATTTTTTAAAATATCATAATGACCCCTAAATTTTTAAAGTTAAATTTTAAAATAACACACTAAACCCAATTTTCTTAAATGTTATGAAATGCAACTAAAAATGTGAATATATATAAAATTGGGTCTTACATTATGCCTTTTTGAGCACATCAACGTCTGAATTCTATTTTCATTAACATCACAATGCTAGTTAGCCATATCCATTCCATCACTCTTTTCCTTGGAATTGTATTCTTGGTTATGTCATACTTCATCTAGTCGTCTAAATTCTATTATTTCTAGTGGTAAGTTAGAGTCAGTCCAACATGAGTCATTTAATCGTCTTCTTTGTCAACTTGCAAACCAATCAAGTTTAGCTTTTAACAATAGTCAGTTTGTTTCTCTTATACCTTTTGATTTAGTGCATTATGATTTTGGGGCCCTTCCTCTCATGCAACAATGGGTGGTTCTTGATATTTTGTCATATTTGTGAACAACTATTTTCGCTATACATGGTTATTTCTTATAAAAAACAAATCTAAACTATTTTAAATATATTCTGATTTTGCTTCTATAGTCCAAACTCCTTTTTCTTGAATACTAATTTTTTTTGCTTAGATAATGTCATGGAATACAAAGACCATGTCTTCCTCAACTTGCTCACAAAAAAGAGTGTGCTCCCCCATCGCCTATGTCTTGGAACCTCCCAATAAAATGGTCAAGCCAAATGCAAACATCAACACATTTTTGACATGGTTCGTACTCTATTCAACTCTTCATCATGTCCTGAGCGCTTTTGGGATGAAGCCACCTTAATCGCGATTTATACTATAAATTGTGTATCTTCCGCTACAATTCAGCATCAGTCACCTTATGAGCATCTCTTCGGTAACCCTACCACTTACTCTTCTCTTAAAATATTTGGTTATATCTATTTTGTTTTTCTTAAATCACATTAACACAACAAGTTAGAACCAAACGCTCATTTATGTTATTTTTTAGGATATGACATTGAACATAAAGGGTGTTAGTGTTAGGACCCCATCTCTAAACTCTTTGTATCTCTCATCATGGTGTCTTTGGGAAACATAAAATATTTTCTTTCATGCGTTCATTTGATACATCATCCATTAATAACTCTAAATTATTTACTGATCCATTTCTTAACTTGTTCCATAAGGATGTTGTTCCAAGGACATTTGACCTCATTCTAGAATCGCCAGCTAATCTAGCCCTTTCGGCTCGACCAATCACCCTTGAAGCTTCTTTTATGTCTAATGATCCTGTCTCGACTCCTTTTGAGATCCAACCTCCTACGACATCAGATTACTCATGTTACTCTAGTAGAGTAACTCATCGTCCCTCTTATCTCACTGCTTATAACTTCTTTTCTACTATCCTTAATCTGCATGAGCCTCAATCCCATAAGAGACTAGTACTAACTTTATTTGGTTGAAAGCAATGGATGAGAAATATTATGCCCTAGTCAAAACTCATACTTGGGATCTCGTTAACCTTTTCCTGGGAAAACTCCTATTGGATACAGATGGGTTTTCAAAATCAAAACACTTTCTTACAATTTCGTTGAACATTATAAAGCCCATCTCATCACTAAATGATTCATTTAAGAACATGACATTGAATACGAAGAGATATTTTCTCCAGTGGCACTAGATTCACATATGTCCGCACTCTCTTTATTCTTACTGCCATTCGTAAATGGACCATTTCCTAAATAGATTTCAAGAATGTCTTCTTCAATGTCGATCGCCTTGAGAAAGTTTGCATGCATGCTCTGTCGGGACTAGTTGTTCCTCAACACAAAGTATGTCGCATTCGTCATGTCTTATATGGCCTCAAACAAGCTCATCATGCTTGTTTCGCAAAATTCGCCACCATCCACCAATTTAGGTTTACATCCAGTGCTCATGATTCTTATATGCTTCTTTACCAAATTGATAATGGGATTATACCCTTTTGTTATATGTGGATGACATAATCATTACAAAAAATTCGCAGTGGTCAATTATTGAGGTAAGTGATTAACCTTCTATCTAGTTATTTGAAAATTATGCTAAGTAATTGCTTCCCGTCCTAGTGATTTCATAAAATCATTGAAAATATTATCTGTAAGCCATTGACTATCTTTCTAATTATTTGAAAAATTATGAAAATCTTATATATAAGTAATTTTCTATATTTCTAGTTATTTGAAAAATAATATTATTTAAATATCATTTATAATATTTTTTATTAGTACGAATAAAAAGAATTTTTTATTAAAATCATCAATTATGTTGTCATTTTTTATATGCATGTAAATATTTATATTTTGAAAATTGGAATAACAAGCCATTACTCGAAATTATTTATAGTAAAAAAATTTGTAGATGAAAAAACTATTGTTTTGATCATTTTTTAAATTATTGATTGTTGTGAAGTGGATTTTGGATCTTAGTGGTTGTCATACGTCATTGAAGTGGATTTTGGATCTTAGTGATGTACAATACTACTTATTGGATCTCGAGTTGAAGAAACTCAATTTTATTCGAGATGTTTCTTTATTGGAAATAGTGTTTGGTGACTTTTTGGTGTTGTTTCTAACGTGCCGAGTTACTGGGTAAACCGAGATTCGAAGCGTGACACAATGGATTGGGTAATGACTACAAAGAGCTTTTCGCTATAGTTTGTGCTCTTAACTTGCCAATTACTTTTGAAGGGCTTTATTACACTCCTAGATCAAGAAGCTTCTTTAAAACATAAATCCATATAGAAAGCTGATTATCCTGTCAAAACAAAATATCATAAAAAATCTAGTAATGGCAAATGAAAAAAAAATCTTCAAGCAAATTAGTTTAATAACTAAAATGCAAACAACACTGGAAGAAAACAGTCTACAAGTTACTTTGGTTCCTCACTAAGAACTCACAATACACAAGGATATCAATACTTCAACCACGACATAAATATTCCTTCCAACCAACACTTTAATCAACAAAATTGGTGACCTCACGCCCCCAACAATCAATCTAGAATGGTTGTCCAACTTCATGATAATGATGGGAATATTACAAAATATTTTCGATCTCGACCTTCACCATCTTATATTTACCAAATTGGCCTCAAGCAAATTATACTTCCATGGATCCCTCATATAGCCAAAGAAATTGAGCGGAGACATCCCATCATATAACCTCAGATCTATAGAACTTGTCTATGTACTTTGAGTATGGAGGCAATGACGACATTATGATTGGAGATGGTAATAGTGCCATAACCGATATAGGTTGTACTACTCTTTGATGCACCCCAAAAAAATATCGCTACTGTTAGTTGTGTGTCTGAAATACTTTTGGAAATATTTTTGAAATCTTGTAATTTGAAAAAGAAAAAAAAAAAAGTTTGTGGCTTTATATGCACCGGGTTTTAAAAAGAGTTCGGGCCAAATTTTGAAGAAAACGTGTTGTCACCTAGTATTGAGTTGAATTGGTGTGCTAAATCATTAGAATATTTTTTTTGAAATGGCTAAAAAAATTGACTGCGAAAAATAAATGGTTGAATCGAAGAATTCAAAAGTTTAATCATCTCATACCACAAGCCAAAAGGTATTCTTTATCTTTGCTTCTCTCAAAGAACTACGTTCATCATGAGCCCTTTTGCAGTCCTTCTTTGCCACCAGACGGAAGGTATTTTTTATCTTAACTCCTCTAAATTAACCACGTTCGTTGTGAGAGATATCAATACTCCTTTCAACAGGGCAGGGGGTAAGTTTAATTTTTGTTATCTGAGTCCAATCCTTTGTGGCCACAAGCGAGGGGTATGTTTATTTTTTTTAAGGAGTTCAATCCTGGATGCCATAGGCCTGTATGTTTGACCTTTTGCCACTTGATTCTAATTCTCCATGTCCACATGCCAGTTGGTATCAATATTCTCTACCACAGACCGGAGGAGTATTTTTGTGTTTCGTCATTTGAGTCCAATACTTTCTGCCACAAGTAGGGGGCATGTTGGATTTTTGTCACTTGAGTTCAATCCTCTCTGCCACAAGTTGAGATGTATGTTTGATTTTTTATTTGAGTCCAATCCTTCGCGACCACAAGCTGAGATGTATCAATCCTCCCGACCGCAAGCTAGGGGTATGTTTTATGTTTCTTATTTAAGCCCAATCATTCCTGCCCAATCATTCCTACCACAAGTTGGGAGTATGTTTGATTTTCTTCATTTGGGTCCAATCCTCTATAGCCATGGATCAAGAGGTTTCAATCCCCCCTGCTACAGGTGTAGACACCATTTTTGCTTGTCCCAAACATTTTATCGTATTTTGTAAATTATTTATTTTATTTTTAATTATTTCATTTTGCTAAAAAAAAAAAAAGGAAAATAAATAAAAAAGGAAAAAAAAGAAAAAAAATGAAAAGATGAATAGAGAGGGAGAAAAAAAGAAATGAGAAAGAGAGAGAGACTAAAGAAAAGAGAGAGAGAGAGGTGAGGCCCAACAAAAAAAAAGAAGAGAAAGAGATGGGCCCCAACAAAAAAAAGGAGAGACATTTGCACATTAGTGAAAAAAAGAATGGGAGCGTCCGCGAATTGCGCACAGAGGCCCATAATTTTTTTTTAGAGGTTGTATTGTGACAACTATCACATGTGGATAGCTACCACGTGACATCGTGCTCAACAAGAAAAATGGGCACATAATGCGCTCCCCTTCTCAGATTTTTTTTTCTTCTCTTTTTCCTTGCCGAAGAGGGAGAAGAGATGGCGACCAATTAGGGTTTTCTTCAAAATTTTGAGTGTTTTGTTATTCCTCATCTTTTTCCCTATGAATAGAATCATCATTCTCATAATTTATGGAACCAAAAATTAGAGAGAACCCCTTCTAGGAATCGATTTTCAGAGGTAAATCCATTTGGGATGCCACATTTGAGAGAGAAAACTCGTTTGTCGGGGATATTTGCTAGAACATGTACATTTTTCCCTTTCAATATGCTTTTTGAGTTATCACAATTTAAATTTCTGCAAATTTAATTCTTGTTGAAATCATCATATGATTCGATTAAAACACTAAGACGAGATTTTCTTTTTGGGTTTCACCTCTGAGCGTTAGATGGGGACTTTTTGTATTTTTTGCATTTTAGACCATTAGGTCGTGTGTTTAAAATAAAAAATTATGCCGTTTTTATAAAAAAAAAAATATTGTTAATGCACCTAAATCCGTATTTTGAAAAAAAATAAAAAAACAAATAAAAATATTGAAAAACAACAATAAGTTTGTTTTATAAGAATTAACTCCTACAAGCTTTGTGGCGAATTCAACAATTCGATAAATTGGGGGAGAAATTTCTATATCGCCGATTTGATTTTTCAAATAGAGTGAAATTTAGAAACAATCGGTTTATTAGAAAATCATTTCCCTCGGTAAGTCACTTCATTGAATTTTACTTAAGTCTTGGAGGAGTCAATTTTGAAAAGTTTTTGCTTTGGTGACATTTTCTTAATTCTCATCTTCATAAGATTTGAGAGAATGTCAAATCGGGACTTCTTTGATTTAATTGAGCAAATTAAGAAAGTAAGTATTCCATGATATCGTATTTAGTAATTATTGGCATATATATATTTATATATTTATTCTTATCTTAAAATTATTCTTATTTTAATTTTTAATATTTTATCCTTGTTCTAAAATTCCAGAAATACTAAATAGAAATGCAAGGGAAAAATGCCTGCCAAACCAAATAGGGAGGAAGAAATTTTGTTGTCGACTGACGTCGTCGTTTCAGTAGCGACCGTACCTACTTGAGCTTGCTGCTTATGCTTATGTATTAGCGCCCAGTCGAAGACTCGAAAACAGAGAATTGAAGAACATCAAAAACCACCAACAATGGCGACAGCCTCGTCATCTTCTCTTCTTCCACACCTTTCTTCCAGTCTCACCCCAAGAAAGCACCGTCTTCCTCAATCTACAACTCTCTTTTGCACCACGCCGATATTCTCCCTCGCCTCCTCTCGCCTCCGCTGCCGTCGTTTCGCTCCGACACCCGTCACTGCCTCTGTCAAGGTACCACCTACAAAACAAAGTTTCTTCTTTACGAATTGGTGGAATCAATACACATTCTCACTAAACCACCAACTGTTTGATGATATACTCCAGTGTCATGTGTTTCCTTTTTTATGAGCTTCTTCTGAATACTGTTTTTTTATTTTTTTGGCTCAAAAGGAGAACTTGGGGAGAATTACGAAGAGTTGGAGTGATTTTACAAGCTTGAATTACTGGGTTGTGAGGGATTACTATCGACTTGTGAGCTCTGTTAACGCCCTCGAGCCGCAAATTCAGCGGCTCTCTGACGAACAGGTTTCTGGGTATTTTTTTTTTTTAAATAATCGTCATGTAACTTATTGTTTCTAGATTCATTTATTCAATTTGGGTTCCATTTTCTAATTATTGTTCATAATTGTATTTGCACTTTGCAGCTTACTGCTAAAACAATGGAATTTCAACGTCGACTGAGGCAAGGGGAAACACTTGCTGATATTCAAGCTGGTTTGCAACTCTTTCTGCCTTAGTTTTAGCTGTAAACTTCAATCCTTTTGAAAGCCGAAATTTTCAGATTTTAAATTTTCTTTTTCATGGTTATTTTTTCAGAGGCATTTGCTGTTGTTCGTGAAGCGGCAAAAAGGAAGCTAGGGATGAGGCATTTTGATGTGCAGGTTTTTATCTACCTATCTACCTCGTTGTTTCTCTGCGTGAATAATTGTAGATTGGAATAGCTCCAATTCAGTTGAAGTGCTTGGCCTTTGTTCACGACTCCTACCTTAGTAGTGTTGGCCACATAAATCTTTTTGCGCCGTATTGATCATTCAAGGGCCATCCCCTAAGTTAACTTAAAACCAATCAGGTCCTTCCTCATTATCTCATCCCACGTTTTCTTAAGTTCACCTCTCCTCCTTGAAGCATCTTCCACTTGAATTAAATCACATTATCGCACTGGTGCATCCTCAAGTCTTCTATACACGTGTGCAAACCACCCTAAACAATTTTCTCAACTTGATGAGTGTAAAAATGGTAATCCCCAAGCACCCAATAGAAGATTGCCACGTGTCCATAAACTCCCAGCGAGGCTCATTCCTACTTATGGCAAATGTGGAGATTCCGCCGACTAGAGGCATGACTCAACCTTGGCCGGTCATCCCAGGAGATCATCCATGCTTGCCTCCGGGAAGAGCCGCTGTCGGGCTAGGGAAGCCACTCCCCATCTCGGCCATGTTTTCAGGCCGACGCTCCCCATCTCGAGATTCAACTCTACAAGCTCCTCAACAGAAACAACCCTTGCCCATCTCCAACCATTCGAGAAGGACAGGGAAGGGAACTCCCTATGTGGTGGGTCACAGGGAAGGTTCATCTGACATCATGGGCCAGGCCATCCGTCTGCTTGTGTACACTCACCACCCATGGGCTCCAACAAGAAGGCCGAAAAGCCCAGGCCCACCGACTTAATCTCCCCACGCGCCCTCGCAGTGGTCACGTGCCCAGATCTGGGTGCTAATCCCTACTTAGGCCGCTAATCCTCCAAATGCTAATCAGCCCATTGCCTATATAAGGAAAGGTGGCAGTGTAGTAAAAAGATGACGCATACTTGCTTTTTCAATACTCTAAGCATTTTGCTATCTCCCCCTGAGCTTTTACTCTCACGTCGGGGGGATATGCCGGGCCCACCCTGGCAAGTCCTTTGTGTAGGTGACAGTTTGGAGCCCAGTCCAGGAAGGACTGATACCCTTCTCGGACATTGAGATTTTTCGGACCACTAACCGGTCAGGACTAATCTCGGACCACTCCAACCTTGCCCCATCGCGGAAAAAGACCAAGACATCCTGATTATACTATACCGTTGGTGTTGACCAAGATTTGACATCAACACAATTTATCTTCAATGGGTGCTATTCCCTACTTTTCCCTAATAATCTCATTCCTAACTTTATCCGTCCATGTCTTACTACTCATCTACCTTAACATTCTTGTCTCTACTATCCCTACTTTCTGAACACGCTTCTTATTTACTTCCCAACATTTTAAATCATAGCGAATCGCCGGTCTTATCGCAATTTTGTAGAACTTTCTTTTCAATTTCAATGGTATCCTATGATCACAAATTACTCAAACTGTATGTCTCCGCTTTAATCATATTGCCTTGACTCTATGTGTAGTGTCCTCGATTTCATCATTCCCTAGGAGTATAGAACCTACGTATCTAAAATTATCAACCTTATGGACCTCTTGATCTCCAATTATTACCATGTCATCATCTCTCCGATTATTTTCAAAATTGCAATGCATATATTCCGTCTTAGTTATATTGAATCCCCTAAATTCCAATCTTTTAACTTAATGTTAAGGTTTCTTCTAATGGGAGTATGTTATCTACAGACAACATCCTCCATGGTACCCCATCTTGAATATATTTCATTAGATTACCATCATTAAAACAAAGAGGTAATGATTTAAAGATGATTCTTGATGCAAACCTATATTAATTGGAAATGCACAAGTATCTCCTCCTACGGTTCGAACACCAGTAGTTATACCTTCATACATGATGTAGATCATATTAATATAATTATTGGATACTTGTTTCTTTTTTAAAACCCGCCACAGAACTTCTCTAGTTACACAATCATATGCTTTTTCCAAGTCCACAAAAACCATATATAAATCTTTTTTTTTTTTCCCTATATTTCTCCATCAATCACCTAAGTAAATATATGGTTTTAGTGGTTGATTGCTAGGCATAAATCAAAATTAATTATTTTTTATGCTCGTCTTATGTCTTATTCGATATTTTATCATTCTCTCTCAAAGTTTCATGTTATGACTCATAAGCTTTATACTCCAATAATTTGTACAACTTTGGGCATCACCTTTATTTTTGTAAATAGGCACTAAAATACTTCTCCCCCAATAATCTGGCATTTTTTTATTTCTCAATATTTCATAAATAGCTTAGTGAACCAATCTATTTCAAAATCTGTCAAACTCTTCCAGATCTCTAGAAAGGATCTAATCCTGCCCCTCTGTTTTCCAATTATTCATCTTCCTTAATGCTCTTATAACTTCCAAAGTCTTAATTCTCCTATGGAACCTATAAATCCTCTTTGGAGGCAAACTGGGCAGTTCTAAACTTGATTCCGCTACATTGTTCTCGTTAAATAAATTATAAAAATAATTTCTCCATCGTTTCATGATCTCTTCATCCTTCACTAAAACCTTTTGGTCCACTTCTTTGATGCATCTAATACTTCCTTGCCCGCTATTCTTTATTTCACGTCTCCTTGCAAGCTTGTATATATCCCTCTTTCCATTTTGTTTCCAATTTTTGATATAATCATCATAAGCCCTAAGTTTAGATTCTTTAATAACTTTTTTGGCCTCCTTTTTTGCCCGTTTGTACTTCTCCACACACTCACTACTCCAACATTTTTCCACTCCTTATAAGATATTTTCTTATGCCGAACTGTTTTCTGAACCTGCTCATTCCATCACTAACTTTCTCTATGTTGTGGACCCCCTCTCTACATAGTCTTAAAACATCTCTTCCTATATCTCTAATACGACTTGCTATATCATCCCACATTTTATTCACTTCGTCAAGTCTCTTCCATAAGTCCCCTTTACTGATTATATAGTTAAACAATTCCCTCTTTTCTCCTTAGATCTCTCCATTGTATCTTTGGTTGCCTACTTACCTTAAATTCCTGCTTCCACCCCTTAAATTTTAAACCAGTACTGTCAATCTATGTTAAAACAATAAATATTTTCTCTCAATTTCCTTAGGCTTCTCTCCCACCCACTTTGTTTCCTGCAAATACAAAATATTAGTCCTTTGTTTACTCATTACGTCCACCAATTCTATTGTCTTTCCTGTAAGTGTTCCTATATTCCAAGTTGCTGGTCTAAACCTATCTCGTCATGGATTAGCTTCTTTATCTGCACTTGTCCCATATAATGTGGCAACCCTTGCTAATTTGACACTACATCAGAGCGAAGACATGGCGCACTGCTTCCGAGCAATGCCATAGCCCACCCTTGTCTACTTGTCACTATATTTGGGTGGTGGTAATGTAGCGCAATGCAAGTAGGGGATGTTCCAACGTGTAATCTAATAGGTTTGACGTTGTGAGAGTTTTGACAGTTTTAATTTGTCAGCTACCTAACGCTAGCCTCCTTCTTTATATGGGCTTGGGACCGACTGTGTAGGTAATAAAGCATTAAACACGCATGGGCAGAGTTTGAAGTGTTCAACATATATATGGAAAACTGAAACTTTACAAGTCTTCATGCAATTGGTGTTTTTTTTTTTGTTCAATCAAATATTTTATGCTTGTGGGCCAGTTTGCTTTTTTTAAATTATCCTGTTTTGTAAATCATTTTATTTTTGATGAATTGGTTTGTATACTTCTCGATTTACCTATAATTTAATCACACTCTGATATCATTTGTTTGATAAAAGAAACATACAATTTTTTTAGTTTAGTTAATTTCTTAACTATATTTTACTTGAGAAAATAACATACGAACTAGAATTAAAGTGGTTAGCTAGCTAATTTAAGTGTTTTTAATTTGGACAACCAACCACTAACCTATATCAATTCATTTAATTAACTAACTGAAAATAGTTCAATTTGCGAATTGAAGGACAACCAAATGACCCTTTATTTTTGTGTGTTTTTTTTTTTTTTAATGTCAATATGTGCGCATAAGTGGTTTTGCTTTAATTTTTATTCAAGGTGGGTCATTTTTTTTCCCTTTTCACTTTCCTTGTGAATTTGAATGTTAGATTATTGGTGGAGCAGTTCTTCACGACGGGTCTATTGCGGAAATGAAAACCGGGGAAGGAAAAACATTGGTTTCCACATTATCTGCATATCTCAATGCCCTGACTGGTGAGGGTGTACATGGTATGTACTTGTTTAAGTATTAACACACGGTTTTTGAATTCCTATATTTGTTTTTGTATAAATGTTGTATAAATGTCCGTTATTTATTAAATAAGGCACCATTTGATAATTTTTTGAGTATTTTTTTTTTTGCTTTTAAGCAGAAAATTAATTAATTTTAAACGTAACGTTTGTTTTGCACGTAAAAAAAGTACTTTAAAAAATTTAAAAGTAAAAACATGGTTTTAGGTATTTTTTTCAAAAAATAAAAAGTAGTTGCTTTTTGTTTCTTTGAAGAGATAGATGGACTAGGACCTCATCCACCCACTTTTTCTTAACCATATATGTGTTTTTGTTTTGTGGATTAAGATATCATTTATGGGTACAACTTTAAGATATTCTCTCTACACTATCAAACACACTTGTCAATGTTCACTCTCGCTTTTATGTAGAAGTACTTTTTGTCAACTTAATTTTTTTGCCTTTAAAGGTATTTAAAAAAAACGTTACCAAACGGTGCCTAAACAATTTCTTGGTATTTTGCTTGAATCCAGTGATACAATTTTCTGATTTTTCTGCTCTCTTTTTTCTACAGTGGTTACTGTCAATGATTACTTAGCTCAACGCGATGCAGAGTGGATGGGCCGTGTTCATCGTTTCTTGGGCCTTTCTGTTGGCCTTATCCAAGTAAAATCACTGTTCTTATTATTGAAGTATATAATGCTGCTTATTATAGATTATTTGTTTATTTATTTTTATTGTTTTTGGGGTTATTGTTGTATATAGACAGGGATGACATCTAAAGAGAGGAGAGCCAATTATAAATGTGACATAACATACACCAATAATTCAGTAAGTTGTCTCATGTTCATCTTTTTATGCTTCAAACTAGTCACTAAACGGCTATTTTCTAGTATCTGCTTTAAATTTTTAGGCAGGGTTTGGTTTCATGGAATTGAAGCCTCGGAATTGGAATTAGAAATAAATGCATATAAAAACTCGAAAATTTGCATGCGTTCAATTCTAATTCCAATTTTGAGGCTCCAATTCCTTACAACCAAACACTATCTTATAGGTTTTTTAATATCCTTGCTGCCCCCAGGAACTTGGTTTTGATTATTTACGAGATAATCTTGCTGGAAACAGTGGTCAACTGGTAATGAGATGGTAAAAATTTCCTTCACTTTATAGTTCATCTTTGTTCTAGTTCTATTATCATCACCTTACCATTTGTAAACAGGCCAAAGCCCTTCCATTTTGCAATAGTTGATGAGGTGGATTCAGTCCTCATTGACGAAGGAAGAAATCCTTTGTTGATAAGTGGTGAGGTAATTATCTTTTTATTTTTTGGATTTTCTTATTATTATTTGAAGTGATTGGTGTTTGATACTAGTAATTTATCTCAGGCAAATAAGGATGCTGCAAGATATCCAGTTGCAGCCAAAGTAGCTGAACTGCTCACACGAGGCCTTGTTAGTAAAATTTATTGCCTTTTGTTGAGTCAATTTTTGTGATATCTGGCTTTTATTTTTATTTTTTTTAAAATTTGTGCTCGCTTTTACATTAAAAAATGTTAAATTTCTCTTCAATTTTTATTTTATTTTTTATTTCTTCATAGCATTACAATGTGGAGCTAAAAGATAATTCAGTGGAGTTAACAGAGGAAGGTATCGAATTGGCTGAGATGGCTCTTGAAACAAATGATTTATGGGATGAGAATGATCCTTGGGCTAGGTGAATATTGATTCCATACTTTCTGCTTCAGTATTTTTTGTTCCAAATCCTGGAAAAAATCTGTTTCTTTCCCAGAAAATTGTTCTAAACTCCTGGGAATGCAACAGGAACGTAAATTCTGTTCCCAGTTTTCTGGGAATAGACACACACGCAAAAAAAAAAAAAAAAAAAATGTGGAATAAAAAACACTAAACTTACGCGTCAACCTATCCTTTTTATAAAAATTCTCGTTCTCATGATTGTATGTCTATTCTTTTCTCTGTAAACGGGTGATACGATTGCATGTGTATGTTTCTCTCTCTAAATGTCTTGCTGTTTTCATGTACATTATTGTCTTTTCTCTTCGTAGAAGTTTCAACTTGGTATCACTCGATATTGCAGATTTGTTATAAATGCTTTGAAGGCTAAAGAATTCTATAAGCGGGATGTCCAATACATTGTCAGAAACGGGAAGGCCCTTATAATAAACGAGGTAACAATCTATCTCTTGTTAATTTTGCCTTTTAATTTTTTTTGACCTCCTACTGCTTAGATAATGACTTAAAATCTTCATCTGTTTATTTATTTATTTTTTCTAATCTTCGATTTTTAACCTACCGCGTAATGAATAATCAAAGTTTCTCCTCGATTGTACAGAGTAGACCAAACTCGTATCGACATTTTAAGAAAAAATTTATTTGTTTGTGCATTTAGAAAGTATCATTTCTGTATTTTTGGCTGCTTGTGTTGAAGTCAATCCTTAGTTTGTCTTCTAAAAAAGGTGCTAGAGATTGAGGATTACATCGTCATAATACCTGATGAGTGATGAATGAGGGTGGTGACTCTTTGTTTGTCATTATTGAAGGAGAATTGATGGAATGAAAATAGAATAAATTTGTGATGTGGTTCAAACCTTGAGAGCAACACAACAGTGATGCCGAAGGTTAGGTTTGTTCCCAATTAATCCCCTTCCAGACGCCACCTAGTTGGGGCAATTTTCTTATTTTTAATTTTATTTTTATATTATTATTTTATTATTTTGGAAAATGATAAATGCTCGAGTATTATAGTCATACCACCCACTGCTTTACCTGAAATTTTCGCTTCATGCCTTTTAAGTTTTGACTCTTGATGGAGGCGTAGTTACACTTTCTCTCTATCTCTCACATGCGTACACAGAGACATAAAAATGTAATAACAACCTATTGGCACATAGACATAGATGCTGACTGAAGGTCACCGGCGACTGGAGACGAAGATTTTTTTGGTGTGTAAGGGTATATTGGGAATAAAAGACGCAGATGCCTTTTAAGTTCTGACTGTACATTTAGAAATTTTCTTTTTGTAAATTTAGCAAAAGGAGATCTCTATATTGAATGAATTTTATGTAAGGGTTCCCATTGTTGTTTTTCTTATAATAAATAGTAAATAGAGGGAAATACAGCCAATTATAGTTACCAGTTATCAGTTATGTTTTCTCATCCGTCTTGTTCAAACACGTACACAACTAATTCTATAAACACATTTAATAAAATATTTTCATTTGGCAGTTGACTGGGAGAGTTGAAGAGAAAAGACGATGGTCCGAGGGGATTCACCAAGCTGTGGAGGCCAAAGAAGGTCTAAAGATCCAGGTTTGTCTTTATATATTTTTTTTTTTACTATGGCTCTCTGAGACTGGGTTATCGAAGTTCCATGACGAGATTCTTTGCTTTACTGATTTCATGTTCTTGTTGGCATTTTAGGCTGATTCAGTTGTAGTGGCACAAATCACATACCAATCACTCTTTAAGCTGTATCCAAAGCTTTCAGGGATGACTGGGACTGCAAAAACTGAAGTAAGGACATGCATTTGTGTATGCTTTATAATTACATCTTATAAATCATTTTCTTTTTCACTTAGCTGATTAAAAAAAATACCCTTTTCTCCCTAAATTTTTTCTTCCTATTGTTGCAGGAGAAAGAATTCTTGAAAATGTTCCAGATTCCAGTGGTTGAAGTGCCCACGAATCTGCCAAATATTCGTAAAGATTTACCAACACAAGCTTTTGCAGTATGAATTGTCTAAGTCAAATTCTCGTGCATTTTTTTTTGGTTGGGTAGAAATCCTTGTTTTGACAACCATGCTTTGAATTGTTTATTATCTTAGACCGCCCGGGGAAAATGGGAGTATGCTTGTGCAGAAGTCGAGAACATGTTCAGACTGGGTTGTCCTGTTTTAGTTGGAACCACTAGGTAACTTCTTCATATTGACTTTGAATTTGAATGCGGACCCATTCTCCATTTTTTGAACCATGTATTATTGTGATTTATGCTTAATAATTCAGATTTAGACAATGACTAAATATGCAATGACTTTATTTATTGTATTCCATGCATCTGACTTTGATCATCTGAAGAGACCTTGGCTCTTTGTGTGCCTTAATGAACTATCTTATTTTTTATGAATTAATTTGTATATTCCTCCATTTACCTAGGATTTAATCAAATTAAATATTTTCTGTTTAAACAAAGAAACATACAATTACTTTAGTCTAATTAAAATTTTGAGTTAAACACTAAATTATGACAATTCATGAATTGACTAATTGAAAAACAGTACAATTTGCGAATTAACGGACAACCAAATGGACCTGTTTTGTTAGAAATCCACAACTAGTTCTTCATTCACCATTAATATAACTTGGGGGTATGCTTAAGAAAAAAAAAAGTCCTCTTTTTATCAAAATCAATGTCGGACCCGGTTTGTGAAATTAGGTTGTCATCTTTGTTGTATTGTTTGAGCAATCAAATGTTTGGATATGGTGCTTATGATTCTTCTATTGTTCATGCAGTGTTGAGAACTCTGAACTTTTATGTGCTCTACTAAAAAAAAGGAAAATCCCACACAATGTCCTCAATGCACGTCCAAAGGTTTGTTATAGAGATTTTTCATTTCAGTATAAATGTTCCCACACAATGTCCTCATTTCATGTGTGACGGATGCTAAATTTACACCTTTTAAGCATACACATTCTTTTACTAAAATTGAGTATTATGTAGTAAATTAAACTTTAAGAGTATTCTTTTTACCAAATATACTCCTCCTCCTGTCCTCTAATTCCAACCACCATACTGTTGCCTCCACCGTCAGAGATCAACACCTCTTTTTTCTTTTTCCTTTTTTAATTTCCTCCCACCTTCATCCCCAACACACCCACTAATCCATATCTATCTATAATTCTATGTACACAGACTGAAAAAAATAAAAATTGCTTTGCTTTTACACACGGCTTGTGGATGTATTACAGTATGCTGCTAGAGAGGCTGAAATTGTTGCTCAAGCTGGTCGGAAATATGCAATCACCATATCAACTAATATGGCAGGCAGGGGCACAGACATAATTCTTGGCGGAAATCCAAAGGTAGCTGTATTGTAAGCTACACACACATCTTTCCTTATTACTTATGTTTACTGGTTTTATGGACATTTATCTGACAACTGAATAAATTGAAGATGCTTGCGAAAGAAGTTATAGAGGACAGCTTGCTATCTTTTCTGACACAAGATGCTCCTGATGTTGAAGTGCATGGCGAGCCAATTTCACAAAAGGTAGCTACTTCTTGTTATTGTCAGCCAAATAGTGACGATCTTTTCCTTATTTCTCTCTCCTTTTTCCCCTTATTTATTTGTAGGTATTGTCAAAGATAAAGGTAGGACCATCATCACTAGCATTGCTTGCTAAGACAGCTCTAATGGGTTAGTGACCTCTTTCTTCAATTCGTCCATTTGAAGAGTTCGTTTGATATATATTTTTGTGTTGATTGAGGACCTATCTTGGTTTCCTTTTGGAAAGCAAATTATGTTTTCGAAAAAAATAAATAAATTCAACTACTACTCTTTTGACAATAAAACTCAAAAAAAGTTTTACAAAACAATTTTCACAACGCTGAAATCTATCACATCACCTACGTTCAATAATATACTTTTATTATTTAAAATTTAATTTTTAACTTTTTTCTCTCTATCTTTGTCTTTTGTTTCCACACATTCACTCAACAAATATCATTATTATCTCTATCTTTCAGCATCACATTTCAACCAAACACATCACTTTTACTTTTGCATTTTTTCACACACTATTAGTAAACATTCTGATTTTTCATAAATTTTTCAAAAGTAAACCAAACTACTCACAATATTTAAAAACTGTTTCTCAAAATTTTCAGAAACTATTTTTGAAAACTATACCAAACAACACGTAAACATCTAGGGTTTTGTTCTTTTCATTGGTTTTCTTCCAAGAAATTATTCATTTAAAGTTTATTGTACAGCTAAATACGTATGCAAAAGCGAGGGAAAGAGATGGTCATATCAGGAGGCAAAATCTATAATTTCACAGTCTGTGGAGATGAGTCAATCGATGGATTCTAAGGAGCCAGAGAAGCTTGTTGATGAACAGTCTGAGATGTACCCTCTTGGCCCTTCTATAGCTCTTGCTTATCTTTCCGTTCTAGAGGATTGCGAAGTTCACTGTTCCAATGAAGGCTTAGAAGTGAAAAGGCTTGGGGGCCTTCATGTGATTGGGACGTCTTTGCATGAGTCAAGGAGGATTGATAACCAGGTAAGTCTCTTACGTTTTTTTTCCTCCCTTTATTTTTTTTTCCTTACGATAAAACTAAATACTCTGATAATGTGAAAAGTATTAACGTGGGTTTTATAGATTTGCTCTGAAAGTTCAAATTTGTTTTCGAAAGCTGGAGAATTTTATGCATTGTTGTTGCTATGTAGTTTTTTGAGTACTTAATGTTCCGGTGTTCATCTCAAGCAAAAGTTGGGATAGGTTCGTGTCCTGTACTACTTCAATTGCTCTTTTTCCCCCCTTCCTCCTCTTCTTCTTCTTCTTCTTCTTCTTCCTCTTGTTGTTGTTGTTGTTGTTGTAGTAGTGCATAATGTAGAAATTTTTAGTGAACTTAACTCACTCTCAAAAGACATCTTGTAAGAGGAGGATTGCCCTTGGCTTTATATATAGCTCAGGATCAGGTAACACAGGCGATGTGGGATTCAACACGCCTCTTCACGCGCAGGGTGGACTTTGACGAACCACTGCGAACAGATATCGGGAGGCCCAACATCAATGTGGGATTCAACACGCCCCCTCACGTGCAAGGTGGACTTTGATAAACCACTGCGAACGGATATCGGGAGCCCATCATTGATGTGGGATTTAACACGCCTAACATCAGACAAAAGCCTCACTCTGATACCATGTAGAAATTTTTAATGGACTTAACTCACTCTCAAAAGATGTCTTGTAAGAGGAGGGTTGCCCTTGGCTTTATATATAGCTCAGGATCAGGTAACACAGGCGATGTGGGATTCAACACATAATGATGAATAAAAGAGAAAATTAATATAGGACGACTTTGCCTATTTTGTATGGTGGGCTTGAATCAAATTCCTCCTTCCCTGTCTCGTTTTCCCCTTATTTTGGGTACTGTTTTAGTATTAGATGAACTGTGTCTATATTTTAATCTTTTCTTAAAAAAAATATTACTGCTCAGGCTCAGCTATTTAGGGGGGACAAAGGTTTAGGGCCTATTTGATAAAACTGAAATTTAAGTGTTAAAACTAAAAAGAGAGGATTTTAAGTTATGAATTTATAAGTAATTTTCTTTTAAATATTTTTAACTTCCGTAAATGTGTATTTTTGCTGTTTTTTACTTCAAAAGTTTCCTTACAACTTGAAAAATCCTCTCAAATTTTTTCTTGTTAGGACTTTCTTTCTCTATAATTATATTTCATATTTTTTCTCTATATTATCTAATGGGTATAGTTTTGGAATAATGAAATTTTATAATTTTAGTTGTAATTGATAAGTTATGTGCACATCACTTAAAATTTGACCTATTTTTAAGTGATACTTAATATTTTCAGTGGTTGCTTTATTTTTTATCAAGTGTACTTAGTTAAATAAGTACTTAATTTATTTAGTCTTAAGTGTTGAATTGTACAAATACTTGTTGCATTTAGACCCTTAGATAGCGGTTATTCATCAGTTTCTGTTATTTAGATAAGTGTAAATGAAGATATTAAAGTGCATTCCTTGTTATTTGCTGGTTGATTTTATTCATATTTGTATTTGTTTCTACATTTCATGCATATTTTTAATTTAAAAGTTATTTGCCTTTCTGAAGCTTCGAGGAAGAGCAGGCAGGCAAGGCGATCCTGGATCTACACGGTTTATGGTGAGGTAAGATGCTAAGTATATTCATCACTGCACGAAGAAGAATTACTTCCATTATAAGGTGCTCTAGCTAATTAAGACATGATTTGATAACATTTTTAAGTAATTAATTTTTCGCTTTTAACCAAAAAAATTTAATAGTAGTGTTTGTTTTGCATGTAAAAAATGTACTTAAAAAGAAAACTAAAAATATGATTTTACATATTTTGAAAAGGAAAAAATAGTTATTTTTTATTTTTATTTTTTTTATTTTTTTAAGAGAGAATTGAATAAGACCTCTCTACCCAAAATCTCGCCAACATCTATCTATCTATATATATTTGTTTATGAGGAGATCTCCTATGGAGATGACACCAAAATCTATTTATTATTTACCCTATCAAACATATTTTACTCTTCAGCAAATGTACTCTTTTTGGCAAAGTAATTTTGCAATTACAAAAAGTACTTAAAAAACATTTCGAAATGGTACGTAATATTACCAATTTATGTTACAGCTTGCAGGATGAGATGTTTCAGAAGTTTAATTTTGACACTGAGTGGGCTGTGAAGCTTATTTCGAGGATCAACAATGACGAGGATGTGCCAATTGAAGGTGATGCAATTGTTAGACAGGTGTGGTTTAGTGGTTTCTGCGTGCTTAGACATTCTTCTACGTTTTACTTTGCATTTATCTCTGAAATTTGAAGTTGAAGCAATTGCAAATACTTTCAGCTTCTGGCATTGCAAATCAACGCGGAGAAGTACTTTTTTGGAATAAGAAAGAGCCTCGTAGAGTTTGATGAGGTTTTAGAGGTATGGATTTAGAAAATACGATTACTTTCTACTGAGCTTGCACAATCACGTGCATTTACCTCTAGGTAGCTTTTGGTGGTACGGAATCGAAGTCTTAGAATTTGATTTTGTTTCTAATCCCAGTTTTAAAGTTCTAATTCCATTAAACCGAACACTGCCTCAAGAAGCTCTCGCAACCCTTGAGTGCTTGTATGATTCCATGTGAAACCCATCTTTATGATAGAACTTTTTTCATGAATGCTCAAATCACCTTGGGTCCGTATGTTACAACTGAAAATAATTTTCGAAAAATTAGAAAACAAATGTTGAAAATTATGAATATTTGTTTTCTTTTGTTAATTTTTTTTATATATATATTTTTAAAACGTAGTATCTTTATTAATAATGTGTTAATATTTAAAAAGAAATGGTGCAATTGATAAATTTTTCAAAAAATGTGAGGATGGTTATATGATTTATTCATGTCATGAGACGAGAGTTTTATTTTATTCTTTTATTTCAAAAACCAAAAGTTCGTATTCTAGAACAAAATGAAGCGTGCCCTACTATATTTGTCTCTCTCTCTCTCTCTCTCTATCTATATATATTAATCAATGCTTATCCACTTTTTTCTATCAGGTCCAGAGAAAGCATGTTTATGATCTTAGGCAATTAATTTTGACAGGTGATTCTGAAAGTTGCTCTCAGCAAATATTTCAGTAAGTACCTACTCTGATTCTCAAGAACTCTGTTTTGGCCACCTTTCCAAATAGGTGTCTGTTATTTATGGGTTTGTTTGGTGTACAACTCAAAAGCAGTTTTCGGAAATTTGAAACAGTTTTCAGCAACAGTTTTTGAAAATTGAGAACACTTATTTATTCCTAAAAGATGATTTTTAAAAACAAAATGTTTATTAATGATGCATTAAAAAAAAAAAAAAAAACACTTTGAACCGTGGACAATTTTGAAAAATGTGAGGAATTGGAGAGTAGTGGCTTGAAAAGTATTTTTTTCCTTTTAGAAAATAATTTAAATTATGTGATGTAAGGAATTGGGAGTTAATGTGGACAGAAATTCCACTCCCTACAAATCAAAACCTGCAACAACCGAAAAGTTCAAAATGACACAGGTGTGGTGTTAGCCAAAGACCCTCCGGCGTGAGAATAAACTAATATGTTCTGGGAGTGTAGATAGTTTTCTTAATGTATTCATCAAAATACTCTTTCATATTTATACCTGTACCCACGTTATCTCCTGGTTCCCTGTTTCATGGACATCATTGCTGAAGTTGGTCAGTGATGAAGTTACTTTTCCCACGTGGCTAAACTGCCATAACCGACTCAGAGTAGCCGCCATGGGTTGATTATCTGAATACTGTTGGATTTCCTACTTCTCAGGCCAGCGCAAATGTTTAATGGGCCAGTATTGATTTAACATTGGATTGGCTCTTCTGGGATGGATGTTTCTTCAAAAGGCTTAGTGGGTTAGTTTGTCTGACAGGTCGCCCTACTAACTGGTTGTTTGGCCCAACTTCTGGCCCGTCCGTCGCATTCATTAATACCTTGGGAATTAATGGGCGTGAATTTCACCCCTATCAAGAGTTGTAAAAATTGTTTTGTGAAATAGTTTTGAGAAAAGAAAAGCATATTTTTTTTTTGTTATCAAAAACAAAGAATCAGTATCCAGAGCCTAAACCAACCAGACCCTAAACTACGTGAGATGCGTAGTTAGTTGTATCAAAAGAAGTTCTAATTTGCATTTAGCTTATTATGATAGATTTATAGTTCTCATTATCTAAATTTACGAAAAAATTATTTGGTAGGTACATGCAAGCGGTGGTAGACGAAATCATTTTTGGAAATGTTGATCCTCTGAAGGTATATTAAGGTTCTATCTTTTTCTCGTATATTTCCTATCTGCATTCTCTACATATGGATTATTATTTTTATTTTTTGAATTTCTCTTGGTATCCGAGAATTAGCCCGGGAGTGGTGGGTGAATAGGTAGTTTATGAAGAATTTTAGTTTAAATACATAGTTCGAGCATTTAAATCAAATTTTCAAAATTCAATTTGTTTTTAAATTTCGCCCTTATTAGCCTTTAAATCCACTTTGACCATTTTACCCTTTAAACTTATTTTTATTTATTTATTTATTTTTAATAAAAAACTCAGTGAAATATTTAGGGAAAATAGGTGCCCTAATCTATCTAGTGTAGGGATTAACCACTTATCTTTTCCTTTTTTTTTTTTTTTTTTTTTTTTTTTTTGTAGCATCCTATCAGCTGGAATTTGGGAAAGCTCTTGAATGAATTCTATAGAATTGCGGGGAAGATATTGGATGGTAAGCATATTTTGAATTTTTCCTCTTATTTTAATTTGGAAATTAGCATTTAAAGAATTTTGAATGATGTTTCATTATCTTTCATATGTGTATACGCACACACAATCTAAATTATTGAATTTATCCAGATTCATTTACGGAGATCACCGAAGATTCATTATTGCAATCACTTGCGCAACTCCATCAATTGAATTCAGTAGACATTAGCAATTTTCATCTTCCAAATTTGCCTTCACCTCCAAATGCCTTTAGAGGCTTACGGAATAAGAGCACTTCACTGAAACGATGGCTTGCCATATGCTCCGATGATTCAACCAAGTGCGTGATTCTTGACAACTTCATGTTAAATATCATTATAAAAAAATAAAAATAAAAACTCTTATTTTTTGGGTATTTTGTATTTAATTGCTGTAATCTAACTAATATTAATGGGACCTGCCTTTCGTTAATGTAGAGATGGAAGGTTCCGATCAACTGTTAATCTTCTCCGCAAGTACTTTGGAGATTTCTTAATAGCTTCCTACTTGAATCTCGTACAAGAGTTCGGTTATGATGATGCATATGTGAAGGAGATAGAGGTAATTTTATTTCCTTTCTTTACCAATAATTAGAAGTCTCTCATTCCATTAAAATATTTAAGAAATCGGATGAACGTCTCACTAAGAGAGCTAAATCACTTTGATTTTCACACAAAAAAATAAAATTAATGTAATTTTTGTTGGGAAGTAATACTTCTTTATTTTGTTGATGAGTGCCTCAGTGCTTGAAACAAGTTTGAAATTCAGGTGGCATTTGGTTAGCGTTTCTGTTCCTGTTTTGCTTCTTTGTTTCTGTTCCTAAAAAACCTGGAAGTTGGAACAGAAACTAAGGTGGTGTTTAGTGTTTCTGCTTTCTGTTTCTACTTCCAATAAAGTGATATGGGAATTATGTTTTCATTCTGGAGTATTCCAGGAATAGAAACATGTTTGGTAACAACTATTGTCCTGGAATTGTTTCTTTTAATTTACGGGGACAAAAACAAAGAAACACATTTGGTTGCAATAGCTAGTTTTTTCTTCTTTTTTTTTTTAAATGTATATACATATTTATTTGCCGGCGTAGTGGTGGTGGGAATAATTTTGTGGGAATGAATAGGAATCAACGTTTTTTTGTTTCTCAGATTCTTAAAGAATTCAAGAAATACTTCCAAAATTTTGAGAACAAAAATATGTTTATCAAACGCATTTATGTACATTAATCCCAAAATTTTTAGAGCCGTAACAGAAATCAGGGAACGGAAACAGTAGCCAAACGGGGGAGAGAAGAATAAAAATTGTGTTCCAAATTTCTACTAAAATTTCGGGAACAAATTTTTTTTTCTTTTTCTTCTGTCGATTCTTTGAGTTTGTTCCCAGAAGATTTCACTAAAAATTTGAAACAGATATAATCATATATATATATATATATATATATATATATATATATATATATTTTAATTAGTGGCCCCACCTTATTAATTTTTCTGTTCCTGAAAAAGATGGAACAGAAACAAAAAGAAAAATTGGGACAAAAATCCATTTCTGTTTGCTCCCAGATTTTTAGAAAAAAATCAAGGAAAAGCAGAGTTGCTTACAAATTTCAGTTTCTGTTCAAATATTCGGAAAACATAAACAGAAATTTGAGAACAGAAACACTAAACAAACGTGACAACAGTTTCCCATGCTCACAAGAACATGTTGACTTTAACAAAATCCGAAGAATCAATGGCCCATTTCATTGGCCTAATTGGTGTTCATTCTAGTAATAGCAATAACTGTTATATTTTTCTTTTTCCTATTTTTGGGTCAAAACGCAGAGGACAGTTCTCCTGAAGACGTTAGATTGTTTCTGGAGAGATCATCTTGTAAACATGAACAAACTGAGCTCAGCGGTATATTACGACAAGTCTTTAAAATTCCGAAGGAAAAAAAAAAAATCTCATCTCAATGGCAGAAATCTTATTTATTTATTTATTTTTATTCTTTGTAGGTGAATGTGAGAAGTTTTGGACACAGAAATCCGCTTGAGGAATATAAAATCGACGGTTGTCGATTTTTCGTGTCGATGCTAAGTGCAACTAGAAGACTAACCGTGGAATCACTTGTTCAGTATTGGTCATCACCCATGGAGTCTCGGGAATTATATTTATAATTCGAATATTTTTTTTGAAGGAAATTAAACTGCTTGCTGAATAGAAGCCGAGCCAAAGGACTAGGATGAGGGAACAGAGTCATTGAGTGTGCGCCCCGCCATCCTGGTGCTCGTATGAATTATTCGAGATGTATAAAGGTATGCCCACAAAACCAAATTTTAAAATTAATTTAAGGGTTTGTTGCCAAACTGGTCCTAAGCGTCTTGCGGTTTATAACATATCGTGAGATTAATTTTTTACATTTTTTTTTTGGCCAAAACAGCGCCCATGTGTTGTACTAGTTCATTGTATCCATCTCAAATAAAACCATTAATTTTAACTGTCTTACTCTTTATCTTCTTCAAATAAAAAAATTATGGTCTCACAAATAGCTGAGCTGGTGTTTTTGGTAATACTAAATTAATCCAAGGGTTAATTCACTTTTAAAGGTTTAATTACACTTTAGACCAAGTATTTTGATGGAATTGTACTTTGTATTTACGTCAATATTTACATCTTTGTATTTAAGTGCAATGGTTAAGTTTTCATTAACTTTAACACTCAAAGAATGAAAATCAAATAAAAATTGTTAATTAATATTAAATGATATTTATTCTCTTCAAATATTTTAATAGGGGTTGTTTTTATACTATTCAAAAATTTAGGGGGCCATTCTGTATTTTTATGTTATTCATCTTCTTCTTGTGCTTGGACGATGACGACGACGGCAACTGGTTCGCAACGACTCTCTCTCTCTCTGTCTCTCCTCTTTCGCTCTCTTCCTATGATATATACTCGCACACGCACACATACATAAATTAAGGCTTCGGATCTATAGATTCGAAGCCATGTCGATGGTGGTTTTATAGTATATTAGAGAGAGAAACAGGGAGGTTGGACGAGGATAAGAGAGAGAGAAGAGAGGGAGTGTTGTCGCAGAAAATAAATAAAGAACGAGTTTACCAAAATTTCTTGGGATGAGTCGCGGACTAGGTCGCTCTCTTTAAGACGTTTCGCGGCTCTGCCCAAGAACGTGCAAGCAGTGTATCAGCCCCGTCGTCCCCAGGATAAAACAGTCCAGAATTCTCCTCTGTCTAGGACGTTTTTTGCACTGTAGAAGTCCCGAAAACCAAATACCCCCACATACTGTTCGCAAAACGAACAAAACTGCTCGGAAACCAAAATCGGACAGATGAAACAGTACCGGAACATTTCCGGAAGATGAAACCGAAAATGTTTCGAAACAGAAACTGTTTCGGAACAGAAACAGAAACAAAATCGGAACAGAAACAGAAACGAAACCGGAACAGAAACAGTATTCTAGAACAAAAACAGAGCAGAAACAGGAACAGATCATAGACTGTTTTTCGTTGTCTAAAATTGAAAAAAAAATACTTGTATTTATAAGAAAAAAAATCAAACCGTTTGAAAATGTTTTTTTTGAAACCGAAAACTTAATAAAAAAAAACGTTACGGTTTTAATTAAAAACGTTAGAATGTTTTTATTTTTATTTATTTTAACGGTTTAACATTTCAAACGTTTATTTTAATAATAATAATAATTTTTTTTTTTTTTTAATTAAACTGTTTTTAAAAAAAAAAATTCTAAAAAGTAAATAAGTGCCACCTCATCACACGCGCGACTCGACTCGACTCGGCACGGCCGGACGGACGGCGGCGGCGCGCGCGGTAAACCGGTAGGGATGTAACTCCTCTCCCCTCCACAAAATGTGGGTATCCCTTGGGGCACACCCTAAGTGTCTCACATACCCCTAAATATCCACTTTAATTTTATCTCTCCCAACCAATGTGGGACAAAAGGATTTGAGGGAAAAACCAATTTCACATTTGGCACTTTCTATTTTAAAAATTAAATTAAAATTCATTTGTTTCAACAGGGAGAGAAATTGAGAAAGGGAGGAGCATGGAACAGGAAGGTGGTGGAGGTGGGGAGGGAAAGACCGGCAGCGGTGGTTGCTCAGTTTGCCGTCGCCATAGTAGGGGTGGAGGTGGGGAGGGGAAGACACGAAATGGGGTTTGGAAGAGGTAAAATTATAAATTTATATTTTTTTATTTTCTTCTTCTTCTTCTTCTTCGATGTTCTATCTTCTTCACCGTCCGCACCTCCAAACACCATCACTGCCATAGCACCATCACCCTTCTTCCGACGCCACCGTTCCGGCCTCGCCACCTCTGCCTGCCTGAACCACTGACCTACTTAACTCCCGTAAGTGCATCCAATTGCTCCTCCAACTCACTCATGATCTTTTTTTTTTTTGGGCACATAAGAAAGAAATTGAGAGTTTGGACAACTATCAGCGGCCTACGGTTTTATTTCAGTTTTCCATGCTCTCAGCCGGGCGGGTTAAACAAAAGTTTGAAATCTTCTTTCCTAGCTGTTTCTAGATTAGTAAGATAATCTACACATTAGTTTTTTTCTCTAGGAATGAGCTTGATGGTATGACCATGTTCCTTTATCATTCGTTTGCAGCCTTCTATATAACGGTGATCCTTTGGACATTCTTCCGTTAAGAGCTTGACAACTTTAGATGCGTTGGTTTTCACTTTGACATGATTGGATGTTATATTGATCCCCTTGTGGATGCTTCTGATTTCAGCTTCAAGACTGTTACAGTTGGGGAGGAAGCCATAGAAGCCGAATTGCCACTCTCCAAGTTCATCTCTGACAAGATCTCCAAAACTGCCTTGACCCGTGCTACCTTTGTCACGTGTCCGTATTTAAAGTGAATTTACATGTACCAGGGAAATAACGAATATAGTTAGTAGAATCTGATGTGTTCTGAGAAACTTTGTTAGGGCAGACGGCCTCCAGCATATCATTTTTCAATCGTGATATGTGGTTAACCGCATAGAAGGGATTTTGGGCAGCACCCTCAATCACTTTCCTCTCCTTTCAGATCGCCCAAACAGTAAATGAGTTTGGGGAGAAGGACTTCCCTTTTAGCTATTGTTTGATCCAAGTAAAGATCTAAATAATGATTGGTGAAGTTGGATGTAATTAGTATTGCCGATCTGCTGGACAGAAGCACTGCAAGACCGAAAATGAATCATTTTTCTATGTCAAATTTATCTTCAACCCGTAAATCAATTAACCTCAAATATATATATATATATATATATATATATATATAGAGAGAGAGAGAGAGAGAGAGAGAGAGAGAGAGAGAGAGAGAGAGAGAGAGAGAGAGAATTTACAGGTGAGATTTGGGTCTTTGAATCGGTGGATCGGGGTGGGCATCTAGACTTGTGAGGTATAGATCTAGGTTGGGAACTAATAAATCTAAAGTGGGTGGTTTTCTGGGGATGGGGATTAGGGAATATGGATGTGTTGGGCATATGTTGTTGCGGTGCTTGGGTTGAAGAGAGAGAGATGCTTGCCAATAATGGTGTTGGTCGCGGTGATACTGGTGGCGGGGCACTCAACGATGGTGGTGGCATGGTGTGAAGAAGTTGGGTGGTAGCGGTGAGGTTGTGAGGTGCAGAGACGCCCTAAACGAATCAAGTTGTTAATGAACAACTCGAGTTCGGCTTGATAATAGCTCGTTCGAAGCTCGTTCATTTTATAAATGAAGAAGCAAGCTCAAGTTTTTCATTAAGCTCGTTTATTAAATAAACAAACAACATATGCTCGAACTCGACTCGTTAATGTTCGTGAACAATTCAAATAATATAAAATTAAAATATTTAATTATATTTTTAATATGAAAAATAGTAAAATAGATTCTTAATTTTTTTTTTAATAATACAATCTTACATATCTAATCGTTCTATAGGTTTAATTCAATCAAATTTTAATTTTATAACCATCCATTTAGCCTATTTAATTATTGTAATAGACTGATTATTTGTAAATTTACATTAAGTCTTTATAATTTTACCAATACAAGTTGGCTAAAGTGGAAGGGACTTGGGTTCCCTTAAATAACGTCCAGGGATTGAACCTGGGGGTTGTGTATGGAGAGTGCTCTGTTGGGAGAGGTGCCCACTTCAGCGTCCGACACTATCTCGAGGGATTAGTCTCTACCGATCGTGGTGCAGGGATACTCTGGTTTACACTTAAAAAAAAAAATTCTTTATAATTTTTATATTTTGATTCCCTCATAACTTAATTATTTAAATTTCATATATAGATTTTCCAAAAATAATTATGAATAACTAATTTTATTAAAAAATTATATTATTGATATAGTTCTTAACATTAAAATTTAATTAAATATTTAAAAAAAAAAGAAACTCGAAAAAGCTCGAGAACAACTCGATTATTAATTGAATCAATCTTGAACATAAGGTTTCAGGTTCGGCTCGAACTCGAATAGTATGAAAAATAAACGAACCAAACTTGAACATTTAGTAATCGGCTTGACTCGCCTCATTTAAAAATCTGGACACAACATAGAGAAGGAAAAACAAAAAGGAAAAAAAATGAAAAAATGAATTAAATTTTTTTTAAAAGACATATAAATGTACAATTTTACCATTAATTCCATTTAATTTAACAGATTAGACGGAAGGATAAAATCGTGATTAAAGATACATGGTTTAAAATTAAACATACAAATTTATTGGATCATATATAAATTTAGTGATAGTTAGAGGGTTTAAAATAAAATTTGCCCTAACTATAATCCAATAATTCACATGTTCTCGCTCCGGCACAAGCATCTAGATCGGACGACGCCGACCAGGCGACCGCTTTCCCTTCGCTAATTATAATAACATGTTAAAATTGTCTTGTTTGACACTTGAAAATTAATAAATAAATATAAAACAGAGACTGCAAAAATATAATGTGTGTACGTACATGCACTCTAGACAGAATGTGATTTGAAGGAAGAGACAACTCTTCTTTTAATCTCTCTTTGGTTTTTTATTCTAAATATATATTTGAAATAATGGGAGGTAACTCCAATTTTAATAAATAAATTCAAATGGTGGATCGCCCCAAGTTTATTTATTTTTAATCGTAACACTATTTATAAATAAAATTTTAAGAAAAAATAATTTCAACTTCCAAAATTACCCTTTTTAAAGAAAAAAAAATAAACTCAAAATTAACCCACTAATATAAAATTACGTATCCATACTCTATTTCTCTCTCTCTCTACTTCGTCTCCATCACCACCACCAACCACCACCCCGCGCCACCACCATCAGCCACCATTAATCCTGGGCACCCTCATGTAGTGCCACCACGCCTTTAATAGCCCCTATCCATGATACCGTGATCACCCACTTCGAGTCTCCATTTGTCGGAATTCTCTCTCTCGCCCCAAAACACGGCCACCACCATCAGATATGGTGGTGGTCAATCACAATCTAGCTATACCCCAGTTAGATCTAGTTTTTTAAGACCTAATTTCAATTGTCTTATTTATTTATTTATTTTTTTAAATAGGTCTACTTTATTTGGTTGTTTTGATTTATTTTCATACTCTTTTTTTTCATGGTGTCTTACTATTTAAATTTCTAGATCTGTTTTGTTCTGTGTTAAAATAATTTTTTTGTACTTTTTGATATTTTAATTGTATAATTTTGATATTTATTATTGATTTTTTGATTATTTGTTGTGGTGGTGATGGTGCTAGAGATGATAATGAATATTTGTTGTTGTGGTAATGGTGATAGTGAATATTTGTGGTGGTGGTGGTGGTAGTAGTAAATATTAGTTGTGGTGGTGGTGGTAATAGTGGATATTTGTTTGGTGATGGAGGCAATAAGAAAGTTTGTTGTGATAGTGGCGGGGATGATAGTAAATGTTTGCTACGACGATGATGGTAGTTGATAGGTGTAAATTACTTATATATTTCTGATGAGGGTATTTTTGGGTACATCTGAGTCAGTACTTGGGACCCAGCCACGTGTCAACCCTCGCAATGATAGGGACGTATTCTGGAATCCACAACGCCACGCTAGAGCATACACCGACTACGGCGCATCCCTGAAATCCCATTTACACCCAAGAAGGAGCTAGGAGCACCGCAGAGACGTGCCGCTCCGAACGCTGCGCCGTGCCCTCAGCGATCAGTTTCAGAGACTCAGTCGTTCACCTCGACCGGCTCCCATTTTCACCTTGTTTCTTTTCTAGGGTTCTACGGATCTCTACTCTCCTCCACTAGTTCACCGCCACAGGCCTGACAAAGGCCCGCGGGCTTCGCCAAATGGGCCCGAAAAGCCCAAGCCCAACGATTATCTCCTAAACGCCCCGGATTATCGGCTAAACACAGGATTTCGACTAACTAACCGTGTTTAGGCCCGACTAATCATCTCTAACTCCTATATATATCGGGGGATATGCAGGCCCGAGGTACACTTGAATGCTTTACATTACGTGCAAGTTCAATTGTTTACTTGCTATATTCTGTACCTTTTCTCTCTGAGCACTGATTACCACGCCGGAGGGGCTTCATCGGGATAAACCCCGGTTTAAGCCTTCTGCAGGTATACTCTTTGAGGAGCAGGACTCTGGGCACAGCAGGTCAGTCCTCCCAGGACCTAGCACAACTCACGCGAGGACTTTTCAACTGACGACTCCACCTCAGCAAGAGGACCCACCTGTCATCCGACTAGACTATATGTAAGACCTCGATTTAGCTCGTACGTCATTTTAATTTCAATTGAGAGCATTTAGAAAATTTTGGGAAAAAAAATAATAATATAATAATAAAATAATAATAATAATAATAAAATAATAATAAATAAAATAAGTAAATAAATAAAAAATAAAATAAAATGATAATTGGGTCAAATTGCAAATTTGGAAACTTATCCTAAATTTGAGATGCACAAATTTCAGTCGAATTCTAGAATAAAAATTTTAAGGGTTCAAACTGCAATTTAAGAAGTTGGTAAATGGTACATTGGACTTAAATAAAGATGTAAAGAAGTTAGGGGGATACAAGAGTAATAAAATAAAAGATTTTTTTTTAAACATATATATATAACATATACGGTTGTGGGTATATGGTTGCCGGCCGAACGACGAACCCAAAAAGAAAGAAGAGACTAGCGACGTGGCAAGACCAGATCAAACATCCATCCACTTCTTACATGTATATAAATACCCTGCACGAACATCATGGGGAGAAGGGAGGAAATCTGAGAAAATTTCAAGGAAAAAATCTAGAGAGAGAGAGAGAGGGAGGATCGGAAGAGTGTCGTCGGACGTTCGTGATCGCCGGTAGAAGGAGATTCTATTCTGATCAGCCGACGATTGTGGGTTCTCTGTCGAACAGTATATTCCGGTTACAAGGGTGTGTGTGTATGTTCGATTCATTGTCGGTGGTGTGGGATTGTTGCCATCGCTCGGAGGGTGTGTGTAGGTAATCGTGTGCATGTGCGTGTCGTGCGATTGTAGGTATTTGTACTGTGGTTGATTGTGTGTGTGTGTGTGTGTGTGTGTTCGGACGACGGCGATCGTGTGTGTGTTTGTGTGCGTCTTGTCTGCCGTTAGTAGTTGTCGATGAATAGTGTCGTCGCCGCCGTGGGTGCAGGTATCGCTGTTTGTGTGTGTGTGTATGTGTCGGCCATCAAGGGTGTAGATGGGTGCGTCGTCAGGTGTGGGGTATCGTGTGGCCGGAGTTGAGAGGGTAATTGGTATAGGGATGGCCGGCCGGAAATGAACTGAAACAGAAACAGAACCGGTAGGCACAACCAGGACAAAAAAGAAGAAAGAGAAAGAAAGGAAAAAAAAAAAAAGAGGAAAATTGTAGAAACCACCCCAGGAAAATCCAAAACCTATTTCGTGGTCGCCAAACGTTTCGGAAACAGGTGAAACTTCAATCGATTATTAATTCTTATTAAATTGAATTTTATTTAGTGTTACAAATCCTAAAATCATAATAATTTCGTGACGATTAATTAATTTTAAGTACGTGGTACATAAAATTAGTAACAATTCGGAATAGTGGGTCTGCATTGCATGATTAGGATATTTTAGATAAGATATTAATTTAGACTCTGCCGCTATTAGGTTCGCAGGCACTAGCATCCAGATAGAGTGCGGTCAGTGTCAGTTTTGCAAAACGGATATCAAGGTGAGTGTACTGTCTTCTTGCCAGACTATTTTTCTATAAATATATATGATTTTTTAAACTGTATGAATTTATAAATAATATGGATCAAGTAGGATTTGAATAATTTAGTAAATTGGATTTCGATGGTTTTCAAAAAGGAAGGTGAAAATGAATTTTTGTTGGATTTTGGTGAAATCAGACGGTGTTTTTAAAAGAGAATAGAAAACATCGGTTTCCTAGAAATGCCTGGTTTTCTAAAAATAAAGGGTAGAAAAGTGGTTTTAATAAAATCAGATGTTTTCCTTAAAAGAGAGTGTGATATATGATTTCTGGATTTAAAAGTTGGTTTTGAGAGAAAAGAGATAGACGTGGTAATTAGACGATATTTATTAGGTTGTGATTCCCTGATGCTGTATCTGATTTTGATGATGCCATAGTTGTTTCTCCCCGTAAGGGGTGTGGATTATATTTTTCCCCAAAAAGGGGTGTGGATATTTTGTAGGAAGGCATTTCTACGGATGTTACGATACCGTTGCAACTCCCGATCGTGAGGTTAAAACGATCACTAGGACTGGCCAGTGTGTGTGTGTTGGAGGTGTGTGTTTGAGATTGGTGCTTAAAATGTGGTGTTTTATGTATATTGGTTGATTTGATATTATTTATTATGATGATTGGTAGGATTTTATACTAGAAGGAACTTATCTATATCGTTTTATTGTCATTGCTTATATACTTGTGCTTGATCCATACTAGATTGTGGAAATATTTAGAAAGTATTAATATTTTCGAAATGTTTTACTAAGAAGGCAGTACACTCGCAGGTACAACGGCTAGGAGTCGGTCCCCTACTGGCACTAGGTAGAGCTATGTGATGGAGTCTTGTGGATGATTGAGAGAAGCTGTCAGAGGCGAACCTAAGAAGGTTCAGGGATAAATACTTTTAGTTAGAAAAACTTCAGGCCGGGTGCGCCCCCACATTAGATGTATGT
This sequence comes from Eucommia ulmoides, assembly GCA_016647705.1. Lineage (NCBI taxonomy): Eukaryota > Viridiplantae > Streptophyta > Magnoliopsida > Garryales > Eucommiaceae > Eucommia > Eucommia ulmoides. The sequence goes on from CM028336.1 coordinate 32,396,307, forward strand.
ATTATACAGTGGGTGTTTATTGTCATATTTGTTAGGTTGTTTGGATTTTGGTGATGTCATGCTGTAGTCACGCCAGCCCCGGGATGATGGGAGTCCGGGACGGGTTGTGACACTATACTCGAGGTGTATACCAGTTTTATGCATCAATAGTTTGGCGCCGTCTGTGGGAACTAAGCAAAAAGCCTTCCTCTTATCATTGCTCTCTGCTCAGCTAAGCTTGAGTGATTACAAAGGTCCAGTTAGATAGACACAAAACAGAAGAACAAGAAGACATGTCGAACAATCCAAGTGCATACCCCCTAACTCCTACCAACGAGGATAACTGCCCCCCATGGTCAGGCAATACCATTAACTCTGCCACCTGGGGCTGCAGGACAGACCTCAAAAGCTGTGGATGCATCTCTAGTTGATCTCCTTGAACGCCAAATGCAAGAGTTCAAGTCGTATGTACAACTCCTCCTCACGTGCCTACTGTTGACCTCTGTCTAGGGAGAACCATCTCTCTAGACTACAGGGCCCGAGGAGTGACCCCAAAATCACGATGCTCGTGTGAAATCTTCAAATGGGCTTGTGCCTGAGGGCAGCCCTCCACCTTGCCATACTGGGGCTACCAAACTGGAGAGCCCCCCCCCTCCGACCACGTCAAGATCCCATTATCCACGAGGACATGGTGCTAGGGACTGACCAGGGCTACCTTTGGGCTCAGCTTCCCAGCCACACAGTAAGATCCAACCTGAGGGCCTGTCGTGGGCTGGGTGAAGAACCTACCCGTTACCTTCACGCCACCACGGCGTCTGAGCAGTGGCCAACTGTGAGCATGCAACTCAAAGGTGGAGATAAGCAGTCCTCCATCCTACCAGAGATGGAGACGAGCGCCCTCTAGCCTGTCTCCAACAATAGTATTCCGACAGCCTGAGTCGCGAATGATTCTCCAGATCCGCGTCCTGACTCTGGCGTCGCGAGTGGTTCTCCACGGTTATATTCCGACCCCCTGAGTTGTATCTTGGCTCTCGGCGTCGCGAGTGATTCTCCATGGTTACATTCCAATCCCTTGAGTTGTATCCCGATTCTCGGCGTCGAGAGTGATTCTCCACGGCTGCATTCCGAGCCCCTGAGTCGTATCTTGGTTCTCGGAGTCGCGAGTAACTCTCTACAAGCCTCAACCCGGTGCGCAGCGTCGAGGGTGACAACCAGACCCTCTCCGAAAGTCAATAGTCCGTACCTGATGATAGACTAAGGTCATCCACCAAGGACAGGGCAGTGATCGGGTCTGAGGGCCTGCAGCTAAGTACTTCTCCCTACTAGTCGATTATGAGTCTGACGTTCTAAAAGGGAAGATGCTCCTGCATGGACTAAATGGAGATAACCTGAAAGGGTTCTTGAATGAGCCTGACTACGGAGAAATCCCCAATGACCGACTGCGGAGGTCCAACCACCATGTTACGCCCCTACAGACTGAGAGGATCAGTCACCCTGGGAAACACTCCTCCTAAGTCCACGACACGATTTCCTTGCAATCAGCTCGTGTCCCGGACTGGGGGGCTAGTAGTCCATGGCCCTGGGCAGAGACGAGAAATTTGTTTGGCAGAGACGGTTACAAATTTTAACAAATTTTTTAAAATTTTAAAACTCTAAAAACAAGACCAAGCAGAAATCGACTTAGCAAAAAACATCAGGAGAAATGAGTTGACTCTGAAGTACCCTGTCTATGCCGCTCAAAATCTTAAATGCTCGCGTGTAGAATAACATGAGTAAGCGAAAAAGAGTGTAAAATCCTAAGTCTTGAAAAAGCGATAGTCCGAGCTCAGTCCTCTCCGCCTTCGTTGTGAGAGGTGTCCGTGTGAGGGGAAGTGGATTTAATCTCACCCTCCTCGGGGGGCCCTCATCAGTACTGTCCGCCTTGGCGTTCTTGTGCATGACACCATCTTGAGGTTCAGCCTCAGTGCCTTGTAACCGGAACTACCAGGTGCGACGGACATCGCTATGCTGTGCTACTCCTAGCCGATAGGGTCCAGTAACGATCTTTTCCAAAAACGTCGTCAATGAGTGTCGTCCAGAAATTTCACCACATCTCCTCGGGTTGGGGTAGTCTAATCCGGCTCCTCCTGTCTTACTGTGCTGCCTCAGGCCGGTTGGGCGCAGATGAAGGCCTATCGAAAATTCTCCCCTCAAAAAATCCGTAAGTATAAATAATAATAATAATAATAATAATAAAAAAAAAAAAAAAAAAAAAAAGAAATAAAAAAAAATATTAAAGTTAAAGTTGGAGGGGGGTAAGCCCCTTGGCTTGCCCTCTTGGGGCTGCGCCCCACTTTGGGGGTGCAGTACCCAGGGCACTGGTGTCACTAGCGCTCAGCCCTTAAGTGGGCGTTGGTCACCAGCACCAAGCATAACTGGGCGCTCGTGTCTGACCAGCTGGGGACAGCCCAGCGCCTACTTGGACGCTGGTCAGCCTGGTTGGGCCATTACCCAGTACACGGCGGCGGTCGACGAGCTCCCGGCCACTCGCCGCGTGCCCGCCACCCTGCGGTTCACCTTTATTTTTTTCCCGCTGAGCGCCGTTCCGTGCTCAAGGCTTGTTCACAGTGAACGTGTGTCGCCCTGAAATTCAAAAAAATTCAGGGTCGCCATGCCGTGCTACCTGACCTCGGACCTTGGCCATATGGGAGCGTATTTCAAATTAGCTTATCTAAAAAAGTTAAACTCTTAAAAAATCATCTCTGTGAAATCTAAAAAATTCGGGGTCGCCTTGCCGTGCTACTTGACCCTGGACTCTGGCGGTATGGGAGCCTATTTCAAATTAACTCCTCTAAAAAAGTTCAACTCTTAAAAAATCAACGTCCTGGAAATCGAAGAAATTCGGGGTCGCCCTACTGTGCTACTTGACCTTGGACACCGGCAGTATGGGAGCCTATTTCAAATTAGCTCTTCTAAAAAAGTTAAACTCCTAAAAAATTATCGCCGTGAAATTGAAAAAACTAGGGGTCATCCTGCCGTGCTACCTGACCCCAGACCTCGACCATATGGAGGCCTATTTCGAATAAGCTCCTCAAGAAAAAACTAACTCTTGAAAAAATGTCGATCAGAAGTGTTTTTCGCAGTTCGAAGTCTCCAGGATGCCCGTTTCAACCAGGAATTGATAACCCTGATCGCCTCGCTTCTCTCGCTGCACAGGGTTAGGGGGCAACTGATGAGGGTATTTTTGAGCACTTCTAAGTCAGCACTTGGGACCCAACCACGTGTCAACCCTCGCAATGACATGGACGTATTTCGAAATCCATAACGCCACGCTAGAGCATACATCGACTACGGCTCCTCCCTGGAATCCCATTTGCACCTAGGAAGGAGTGAGGAGCCTTGCAGGGACGTGCTGCTCCGAGCTCTGCGCCGTGCCCTAGGTGATCAATTTCAGGGACTCAGTCGTTCACCTCGATCGGCTCTCCTTTTCACCTTGTTTCTTCTTCAGGGTTCCACAGATCTCTGCTCTCCTCCACCAACTCACCGCCACAAGCCTGACAAAGGCCCGCGGGCTTCGCCAAATGGGCCCGAAAAGCCCAAGTCCAACGATTATCTCCTAAACGCCTCAGATTATCAGGTAAACATAGGATTTCGACTAACTAACCGTGTTTAGGCCCGACTAATCATCTCTAACTCCTATATATATCGGGGGATATGCAGGCCCAAGGTATGCTTGAATGCTTTACATTACGTGCGAGTTCAATTGCTTACTTGCTATATTCTGTACATTTTCTCTCTAAGCACTGATTACCACGCCGGAGGGGCTTCAATGGGATAAACCCCAGTTTGAGCCTTCTGTAGGTACACTTTCTGAGGAGCAGGACTCTGGGCACAATAGGTCAGTCCTCCCAGGACCCAGCACAACTCACGCGAGGATTTTTCAACTGACGACTCCACCTCAGCAAGAGGACCCACCTGTCATCCGACTAGACTATACTTGAAGTGTATACCAGTTTTATGCATCAACAATTTTCATACCGAATTTGTTAGTTTTTGAGTACGTTTATTACATTTTAATACATTTTAATGTGTTTTTATTCTTTTTGTATTAAAATAGGTGCGTGGGATGAAAAAGTATGAAATCGGAGCATAAACGATCAAATCGTATTGAGAACGGTTGGAGAACGGTGGAAAAATGAGCGAGACAACATGATTCTGTAAACAATCCTACTACCGCGGCGTCCAGACCACCGCTGTGGTGGTGAAGATGCTGAAAAAAACAAATTGCTGCTGATTGCCCTCGGCCTAGGCGGAAATCCCACCGCTTAGGCAGAAATGAAACAGATTGTTTTCCTAGTCTACCGCCTACTCCATCACCTTAGAGAAACACTAACCGACATACTCCACGGCCGCGGTGGTGAATCCTACGGCCGCGGCGGTGGCCTCTGCACAGTGGGAGATATTTATTTTAGATATTTTGTCTATAAATACCCTATCCTCTCTCATTTTCTGAGCTCTCTTCGGCCATTAGGGCCTTCCTAGGGTTAGATAGAATAGAGAGACAGAGTTTTGGAGAGTACTCATTCAATCCCGAGGAGGAAGATGAAGGAGGAGCAATCGGATTACGGTTTTAGCACTAAATCTTCGGATATCGGCTAAGTTTTTCCACTTCTCTCTTTATTTTCTTCATTTTTGTAGATTGTTGAGCATGTTTAGCTCAATTTTTATTGTTTATATGGTTAGGGCCACAAGCTAAACATAGATTGTAAATGGGGATTAACATTTTATTTATGAAAATGTGGTTTTGGTTAAGTTTATGTTTCGTTCTTGGTTGCTCTTCGTATGTTGATTGTGTGTGCCTTATTATTTGTTTATCGTGCTTAGATTTATATATCGAGAATACTGGGTTTGACTCTCAGAAGAGGTAATCCCGGATTCAGACTAGAATAAACAAACACCACAATCCTATAAACTGGTCGGGGTTTGGATTGAGGACAATCTATGATGTTAGGCCAAGACTCACATGACCTAGAGTCATTAAGATGTTGAGGGGGATTTCAGTATTGACGCGAAGTCACGTATTCTCTCGTCTTACACTCGGGAGAGGTGACGGAGGAGTTTTAGAATTGAGATTGTGAATAGGGTAAATACAACACAACGATCTAATAACTTGAGAGGGAGTTGGATTGTGTGCAATCAATGACGTTGGGGCGAGATTCACGGAACCTAGAGTCATTAAGACGTTGAGGGGGACTTCGGCGTTAATTCGAAGTTGCGTATTCCCCTGTCTTACACTCGGAAGAGGTGGCGGAGGAGTTTATGAACCGAGATTATCGGATACGCCGAACGCCGTTAACGTTAACTAAAACAAAACCAAACCCATTTAAGTAAATAAAGTTAATCCCTAGGCAATCTACTCCGTAAACAATCTCATTATAGTATTTATAGTATAGTTAATTAAATTAGTAATTTAGTTTAGTAGTAGTAATTAATTAAATTTAATTTATAATCGCCTAGATAATATTAGGTTATGACAAATACGGTACTTAATAGTAATCTCAACCAATTCCTGTGGATACGATACCCGACCAAAAGGTCCATTATACTAAAACTTGATCTGTATGCTTGCGGTTAAAGTGACAGCGCTCAACTAATGGTCTCTATGTTTTTGGCGCCGTTGCCGGGGATTAGTTTGTTGAATATAGTTTTCGGCGATCGCGACCAAGTTTTTGGTAACGATTGCCGGGATTGTGTTTTGGATTATTGTTAATATCGTGAGGAAATAACTTGATTTTAATTTAGGCATTTTTTAGTGTATATAATTTTTTCTTGTAGTTTTGTTTTTGTATTTCTTATGTAGGGTACTTGGCGATGTTAGATTGACAGGTATTGATGCATCTCTCTCAACGGGATTCTGAACCGTTTATAGTGCGTGGGCCACGCACATAAGTCGGTGAGGCGTGTTGTTGAAAGATTAAGCCGAACAAAGCAATATCCCGCTAAGCTTGAGGGCGTTCTGAATGTGTCAGGGCTGACGAACATAAACCAAGCGCTTCTTGGGAGGCAACCCAAGTTCCAAAATAAATTAAATCCATCTCCGTCAACTTGAAACGGAGACGAGATCCTCTCGCCTCCCAGATATGTGTTCTAAACCCTAATCTTCATTATAATGCTTTATCATGTCATTAGGATCGCTGACTAGGTTGTTTTGGGCATTTCTTGTTTGAGTTGGGTGTGATGTATAGTATGTTCATTTATGTTTTAGTTATAGTTTATGTTTTACTGTTTTTATGTGTGCATGTTTGTTTAGGATAGTTTTTGTGTTATGTGCTGAGTTTTGATGTCATCTGCGCCATTATCCAATAATGAGTCTATCCCTTAGTTGTTTATTGAAGTCGAGCGTAAAATTCATGCATGTATGTTCTGTGTGCTCAACTTTATATTTTAGTAATAGTTATTATAAATCCTACTTGTACGAGCACGTTAACTCAATATAAAACTGTCTAATTGATTTGAAAACGATTATCTGTCACCTAAATTCATGACATTAGGGTTTCTAGAACTTGATTCGGGGGAAATTCGAGGCGAAATCCTAGGCGAGATAGTTCGGAAGACATGATTTAGGCATTCATTTTTTTGTTCAAGCCTTTTTAAGCTTACCTTGTTAAATTATTACTCCTCGTTACCATGTCGAAGCCTAAATGCCGTTTCAGTTCTGAACACTTAACCAATACCATGGCCAATTGAATTCCTTCCAGTCCTTTATCGTTGAACCAAAGGCACAATTTGAGCGAAACATTAGCATTCAATATGCTACTTGAAGTGAGCGGTTGGGATTAGGGTGAACTTCTAATTGGTTCGGTATTCGAGTACTCACTTGTCGTTTTTCGTTCATATTTCACACACCCCTTAAATTGTACAAATCCAATAAGTTTGGGGATGTGTAGTTTGGTTTTAAAAAAAAAAAAAAAAAAAAAAACCTATGTAAATATAGTTTTATTTCTGTTTCTTTTTGACAAGTGAGTACGTCATTCTTAATATATGTTAAGGGTTGTTTCAAATGTATCTATGGGGTTTCGAGTGTGAGAGTGCCAAGCGATGTGCCTTGGGTAACGTCAAGTTAACAGTGTTAACCCGTTTTTCTCTTTCAAATTTACCCTTCGCCATTTGTCCTAACCCAAACCAAGACCTATTGATCTTTTTGAACTTCCATGCCTACATTAGTGGCGAATAGATCTCGGGTGAAGCCTATGGATTCCCTATACCTTCGGGGTTTTTTTTGTCATGTGCTTATATGGTGGATAATCCAATCCGATTAATGGACAGTTATATATTTGAGTTTTAAACACACACACACTTTAGTAGGATTTATAATGGCACTTACTATTATAAATGTTGAAGTTCTAGAACACTACATGGTGTGTTTTTATGCCTAAACTCGATAGGATTGAGGGTCGATGAGGGATATTTCGTTTAGCCGGTAGATGATACACAAAACTTGCACATATTTGTTTTTCGTGTTTTTCATTTTTAGTACTTACTTTTTATATTTTCTTTTATTGCGTGGGTATTTTGCTCTAGAACTAGCAAAATTATGAGTTTTTGGGTATTTGATAGGTGTAAATTACCTATATATTTTCATACCAATTTTGTTAGTTTTTGAGTACGTTTATTACGTTTTAATACATTTTTAATGTGTTTTTATTCTTTTATATTAAAATAGGTGCGCGGGGTGAAAAGGTATGAAATCGGAGCATAATCGATCAAATCGTATCGATAACGGTTGGAGAACGGTGGAAAAATGAGCAAGGTGGCAAGATTCTGCAAACAAGCCCACCGTCGCGGTGGTGAAGATGCTGAGAAAAACAAATTGCTGCTGACTGCCCTCGGCCTAGGCGGAAATTCCACCGCCTAGGCGGAAATCCAGCAGATTGTTTTCCTAGTCCACTGTCTACTCCATCGCCTCGGCGAAACACTAACTAACATACTCTACGGCCGCGGCGGTGAATCCCATAGCCGCGGCAGTGGCTGGTGCACAGTGGGAGATATTTATTTTAGATATTTTGTCTATAAATACCCTATCCTCTCTCATTTTCTGAGCTTTCTCCGGCCATTAGGGCCTTCCTAGGGTTAGATAGAATAGAGAGAGAGTTTTGGAGAGTGCTCATTCAATCCCGAGGATGAAGATGAAGGAGGAGCAATTGGATTACGGTTTCAGCACTAAATCTTCAGATATCGGCTAAGTTTTTCCGCTTCTCTCTTTATTTTCTTCAGTTTTGTAGATTGTTGTGCATGTTTAGCTCAGTTTTTGTTGTTTATATGGTTAGGGCCACAAGCTAAACATAGATTGTAAATGGAGATTAACATTTTATTTATGAAAATGTAGTTTTGGTTAAGTTTATGTTTCGTTCTTGGTTGTTCTTCGTTTGTTGATTGTGTGTGCCTTATTATTTGTTTATCGTGCTTAGATTTACATATCAAGAATACAGGGTTTGACTCTCGGAAGAGGTAACCCTGGATTCGGACTAGACTAAACAAAAGCCACAATCCTATAAACCGGTCGGGGTTTGGATTGTGAACAATCTATGACGTTGGGGCAAGACTCACGTGACCTAGAGTTGCTAAGACGTTGAGAGGGACTTCGGCGTTGACGCGAAGTCATGTATTCCCTCGTCTTACACTCGGGAGAGGTGATGGGAGAGTTTTAGAACTGAGATTGTCGATAGGGTAAATACAACGCAACGATCTAATAACCCGAGAGGAAGTTGGATTGTGTGCAATCCATGACATTGGGGCGAGACTCACGTGACCTAGAGTCGTTAAGACGTTGAGGGGGACTTCGGCGTTGATTCGAAGTTGCGTATTTCCCTGTCTTACACTCGGAAGAGGTGGCGAAGGAGTTTACGAACTGAGATTGTTGAATACGCCGAACGCCGTTAACGTTAACTAAAACAAAACCAAACGCATTTAAGTAAATAAAGTTAATCCCTAGGTAATCTACTCCCTAAACAATCTCATTATAGTATTTATAATATAGTTAATTAAACTAGTAATTTAGTTTAGTATTTGTAATTAATTAAATTTAATTTATAATCGCCTAGATAATATTAGGTTATGACAAAGCGGTACTCAATAGTAATCTCAACTAATCCCTGTGGATACGATATCCGACCGAAAGGTCTATTCTATTAAAACTTGATCCATACGCTTGCGGTGAAAGTGGCAACGCTCAATTAGTGGCCACCAGTGGTGGTAGTAAATATTTGTTGTGGTTGTGACAATGATTAGTTTGATGTGATGATCGATAGTGGTTATGGTGATAGTAAATTTTGTAGTGGCAATGAATATTTGCAGTAGTGGTGAATGATTGTTGTGGTTACAACGGTGGTAGGTAATAATCCTCGTGGTGGTGGTGATTTTGATGCAATGTTGTGTGTTCGGTGATGGTGATGATAATGAATGGTTGTTGTAGTTGTGATGAGACAGTGAATATTTGTGGGAAAAATTATCGAGAGGACTCAAATTAGACACCAATTACCAGATAATTTCATTGATTTGATAATAAACCAAGAAATCCTAGAACATATTTTACATGCATGGTGTAGTTCCCAAATTCAAATCCTCATATTTTTCATTGACAGATTTGCCTTCATTAGATCCATGGGGATTGGGAGTTTCCATATTCAATAACATCATTTTATTTGATTTCCTTGCACAATAATCAGAATTGAGAGTTTCCATATTGAGCAAAATCATTTTATTAAAACCAAATTAACTATTGTTGTATACATTTTTTCACAATCTAATTATATATTTAGATTCGTTTAAATAAGATCTTTAAGATGATATCAAATTCACCTTCTTCATTTTTCCATTAATTTTAGTTTTCACATTCATGTTACATTCAACATGGTACTTTTAGATTTTTTAGTTTTCTGTTACATTTGATATTATAGTTAACAATCACGGAACACATAGAATAACATCACAGTTAATGTTATATATAACATCCACATATATGTCCCAATTTAGAACTTAAAAAAGAAAAGATTAATATCGAATATCGAATGTTACATTGAACATTGGTGTCACGCGAACTATAAGATGTTATATGTAACATTTATATGAAATAAAATTTCAACAATCTATAAGATGTTATATTCAACAATCTGTTAAGATGTTACATTTAACACACTAACATTTTAAAGAGAGATAATCATAAATATATGTTATATGTATCATAGTCTAAATAATAAATGTTAAATGTAACATTCATACTCATTATGATAAACAATTACAAAAAAAATAATATGATTGATATATCATTTTAAAGAGAATTATTCATATATTATTGATGTGCAAAAATTTTATTGTTTCACATTCGGATTGAAATTAAAACAAACATTTTTATTCTACTTTTTATGATCGCCTGCTACCTAAATTAGCTTCGCATTAGAGAGAGTTGATTCCATGATGTTATAAAGTGGTGTATTAAATAGGGTATTTTAATCACGGATCCAGTTTTTTTTTTCTAAACCCTAGCCGCTCTTAGAGAGAAAGTTTCCAGCCGCCGCCGGTCTTCGTGGCCTCAGGTTGCGAACGCCGACGGCGGCTGCGTTGAAACAACAACCAAACCCAGCCCCCTACTCTCTCCCTCATTTCCGAAAACCCTCATTCCTGAAATCCTCAACAATGGCGATTTCTGCAACATCGCAGATCAGTCCCACATTCCCTCTCTTTCCTCATTAGGACTGTTCGGTTCACAGAAAAAATTACGGGTTTAATTGGTAGTTTCGATACTTTTAGGATTGGTTGGCAAATGTCCCATATTTGTTGTGATTGTTAGAATTTATTATTGGAGAAATTAATTGAGGGACATTTTCAATATAGAAACTAATACATTTTCTAAATTATATATGGTTTTGACTTTAAAAAAAAAAAGAGCGAAAATAATTTTATTTAATCTATGGGCCTTGGGGCCAAGTTATTTGGACACGTGGAATTGTGACAACTCTCCACGTAGACAATACTACCTGTTATCATGTGCATACTAAAATATAAAACTATGATTGTCTAAAAAATTGTGAGCTCGATCTCTAGTACTACAAGTACCAATCAATGATTAATTTGGTTCGTTTACATGACATGTTCTTGATCGGACGGCCAATATTAGCTGTTACAGCTGAATTTGTATCCTAAGAGTCTCACAAATCAAAGGTTAACGACATGCCAACTTGCTCCTTCCATCCACTATTATTGCTTCTTTTTAATTTGGATTTCACACAATTATATTCTTATTATGTTTGGTTGACTTGTAAGGAAGAAAAATAAAATAAAAGAGGATAATATTTTTATTTTTTTTGCTAAGATTATTTGAAAAGAAAAAAAATAATTTAATTTGTTATTTTATTCTCATATGTTACAAAATAAATTAAAAATTATATTATCAAAGATATAATTATAATTTTTTTCTCTTCTTTGAAAATTCTTTTTATTTTTTCTTCTTTTTTCTCCTAAATTATAGAGAGAAAAAAATTATTTTAAAAATTGTGCATTTTCCTTCATATTTTATTTTTTCTCCCATTTTCCATATATACTAAACAATTTTTTTTTCATCCTATTTTCTTTTCATTTTCGTATCCATCATTTTCCACCCAAACAAATACACCCATAATATATTTTGAGATAGATATAAAAAAAATGCGTAAAATTTATCTACAACGATATTAGTAATCAACTATTACACTATTTTTTTTTGTTTGTATTTTGAGTCAAATTACGAAAAATCCATCATTTAATATTAATTATTAAAATTTTCATTTTTGAAAATTCAGTTTTTATTAGAATATATTGTTTCACTAAAAATATAAAATAAATTTTGAATTTTTATTAATAGTTGTAATGGTTTGAAAGAAGTTTATAATTGAAATTTACAATATTAATGGTTTGAGAGAAGTGTATAATTGAAATTTCGAATATTATTAAACAACGGATATTTTGATAATTTAACTCTCAATAAAAAGGAAAAAAGTGTGTAATAGTTGATTTTAATAGTATCAAGAGAGTACCGTTCAAACTCATAATATATGAGCAATTATTTATAAATATATTTTTTATTTTTTTTTATTTTATGGTAAGATGTGTCCAGGTCAGCTTACATGTATCTCAACTAATCACTTCTCCGACCAATTTTAAGGGCACATTTCTCTATATCAACCTGATATATTCAAAATTTAATTCTTGAAGTGTTTTCTAGTAGAGTCGAACTCTGATTGACAAGAAAATATAGTACATTTTCTCTCCAACCAGACTCTAACACGTCTTGTGTTATTGTTTATAAATATGTAATATAGTGGAATTGTTTATAAATATGTAATATAGGGGAAGTTGACTATGTATGTGTATTAAATATTAAATTGGGTCTGATGATTACTTTGTTTATAAAAGTAATGTCCCTTAACCCCCAAACTATGCCTATAGTATAGGTTAGTGTATCCATTGTTATACAAAGGGGCATGTTATATGTTTTTTTTGAAGTCCAAGGTTTTTTTTTTAAGTTTTTGCAGTCAACATGATCAACGGTTATAGTCGGCTAACATTTGGATTACACGTAAAATTACTTACTTTTTATTAATGAAATGAAAAAATTGGTATATAATTTAGGATGATTTAAAAATAAAATAAAATTAGCCATTCGCTACAATAAAATTTTCATAAAAATTACTATAATTTTTTATATGAAAAAATTAAAATATTTTTTATATATTATTGTACTTTTGGATTTTTAGAAGAAAAAAAATTATAGTACGTGAACTATATGACAAATAATTAAAATTTTGTGGATCTTATAATTTACACCAAATTCAAACACGATTTTTTAGTTTGTGGATGTGATTTTGTTAATTCAATTTTGATGTTTATGAAAGAAATTAACTCTTTTTGTCAAGTGTAAGAATTAATAATGGTTATTTCACACTATAAATTTGTAATTTAAAATTTTAAAATAATAAAATGAAAATACAAATAATGATAAAAATAAAAAGTATAATTTTTAAGGTCGCTCCATCAACTTTAAATAATATTGATATTTTTATACACCACAAGAAATATTCTTACTTTTTATGAAATATTTTATGATTTTAATTGGAATATTAGTGTTATTTATTTATTTAATGCCAATCTTAATCAATAGTATCGAACCTAACCAAAGCCTACTTGGTTTTGGCACAAAAATAATATTTTTAGTTTTGACTATCTCAAAAAGCAAATTTTAGATTTTGAAAAAAATAAAAATTTTGGTAATTCACATTTTGTCCTCTGTTGTGTCTAATTATTATTTTATTCACTGCACTTCAAAAAAATATATTTTACCAATTTATACTTTTGAACAAAGTGAGAATTTTTTTTTTTTGGTTTAAATTAACGGAATGTGCTTATAATTAAATAGAAAATTTAATTCTATCTATTTTTATTTCGTTAATTTAAACGGAAAAAAAGTTAGATCCCGAAAAGTATAATTTTTTGAAATTGAGAAGATAAAGTGATAATTAGACAAAATAAAGAAGAAGGATATATTTAATTACAAGTAATTTTTAAAAATGAAAATTTGTTTGAGACTTACAAATGAAACATGATGGCCGAGTTGCTTCCTACCCTCCCATCATATTAATAAGTTGTCCACAATTATAGAGAGTGGACAGCTTGACATGACATCCAGTGCCGCGTATTGGAAGGAAATTTTGCTTATAAATACTCCAAACTCTACCCCTCTTTTCTGCACCACACCAACCAATACCATTACCATTACCATTACATCTGTTTCTCTTTCTCTTTTTCTCTCTCACATACAATATGGCGATTCCGGTGATCGATTTCTCAAAGCTCAACGGAGAAGAGAGGGAGAAAACGTTGGCTCAGATTGATAACGGGTGCAAAGAATGGGGATTTTTTCAGGTACATATATATATATATATATATATATATACACACACATATGAAAGATATTCTTGATACTATATCTACCAATAAATTTATAAATGTCTTGAAAAATAGCTAGAATGGGTTGATAAAATATTTAGAGAAAAAAATTCTCACCTAAAAGTTTTTCACCTCCACTTACAAAGCGATTGAATTTAATTATATTTTATATATTTTAAATTATATATATCTATATTTATATATATTGTAACGACCCGGTTTCCTAGGGCCGCTACACTGTTTCTCCCCTTGAAGAAATTAACACTAAACCAAATAACCGATAATTTATTCCGTGTAAATCTGAACAAATTTTACAACTACAGCGAAAATTTTATTTATCGACGACGATAATTTTACTAAATAATTAATATTTTAATTATTAAAAATCTGATAAATTTTACAATGCGATGGTGTTAATTATAATCATCAAATTCACCGATTATAACAACAAATAATAAATACAATTTTTATAAATAGAAATTCAACTCCCGATGCCGATTCGTCCTCATCAGCTCTGCAATCAAAACTGTGGGATTATGAGCTAACGCTCAGTAGAATTCCAACCCCTCTAATACGTGCATTTCATTTTCACGACAAATAAAATACCTTGACATGATTTTCACATAATGATAATTATTTCATGCGAACTAACAACGATAAATTCACCGACAATAATAACGCAAATCACTCAATAGATAGATTAAATACAAATATTAGAAAAGTTAGAAATTCTACCTGAAATCCAAAACCAAAATAAAAACCGGAACATTCCGAACAGAAAGCGTATATATTTTTCGTCACAGTGTTCTCGCCAAAGAAAACTTCATAAACTTATATATAATATATATCATATATATTGGCTCTAGAATCATCAAATGATCAACCCAACATTAGTTATTATTATTATTATTATTATTTTTATATATAAACACGTGAGTGGTTACTCATGAGTTAAAATTATGAGTCATCACTTATTTATAAAAATCATGAGTCATCATTTATTTAGATTAGTAACTCTCTTGAAATAAAGAAAATATTGATTATACTTCAAAACTTTTAAAAATAAATTTTAAATAATCTAATAATCCCAAAACTTTTAAAATTAATTTAAAATAAGCATTTAATTCTAAAAAATTATCAAATATTATGTATGCCATAAATTTGCAAAATAGTCCCAAAAGTATTAAACTTTTATATAAAATAATATTTTCAAAAATATAAATTTTTGAGATATTACTTATATTTTTATTAGTCAATTTTTTATTATCTATTATTTTTTGCCTTTATAAATTAAAAAATCGATAAAATATCTTTACACATGGGAAACACCTAATCAAGAGGTTATCCGGTTGGAAAGGGAAGGTTGCCAGATTTTCTTTTCAATTAGGGTTAACTTTCTGGGGAACATTCTAGGAATTAAATCCTAAATTTAATTCTAAATGCATCAGATTAATATGAGAGAGTGTGCCTTTAAAAATGTTTGGATAGGTAATAAGTCGATGTTCTGACACACATTACCGTAAAAAAAAGAGAAACAATCAATATATCTAATGAGAAGATGATTTATATTTTTTATTATTTTAGGCTTGGTTTCACTAGCAACTAAAACACCTCTCTCTCTCTCTCTCTTTCAAAAAAAATAAAAAAATAAAAAAAATTGGAGAGATGACCAGTAAACTAGATCCATTATTCGTGCTAGTCATGTAGTAACACGTTTATAAAGGCAAAATACCATTACACAAATGCTCAAAAAATGGTGTGGAATCGTGCTTTTCTCCAAATATATATATTTTTTAAAATCATTTTCTTTTCATATTTTATCCAAATGCCTCCTAAGTACCCTTTGGTGTACCGATTTATTTCCTCTCGCACAAAATTACATTGAGAAGTTTGGTTATAAATTTCTTTTTTGCATATTAAGATTTGTTTTGGTGTCTAATTAGTCCAATTTTGCAATTTCAACCACTTTGTCTTCGAGATAGGCATAGTGCAACCGAACTCAAACTTCATGTTGAAAAGTGATGTTCAACGACTAGAGACAGCCAGTTAGACATGAAAAATAAACTATGAGGAGGATTGTGCAAAAATTGAATTATCAAGGACTATATATGTGCCATACATAAATTTTAGGGATGCAAAATGTGATACCACACTCTATGGATCTTTAAATTTTAAAATCGCAATTTGAATTTATTAAAATTATGTGCGTAGGGGTTTACATTTTTGCTGTGTTTGGCAGTTGGTGAACCATGGGATCCCTGAGGAGCTACTTGAGAGGGTGAAGAAGGTTTGCTCTGATTGCTACAAACTTGAGAGAGAAGAAGGTTTCAAGAGCTCAAAACCAGTCAAGGATTTGAATGATTTGGTGGAGAAAAGTATGGAGGGAAAATTGGACAATGTGGATTGGGAGGATGTCTTCCTCCTCACAGATGATAATGAGTGGCCCTCAAAGACCCCATGCTTTAAGTGAGTACATATAAAGGATAAATTATACTTTTAGTCCCTAAAGTTTATAGGTATCTAATTATCATTTAATTGTCTCAATTGAATCCCTAAAGTTAGGAACCCGACTATTATTGAGGGCAACAGTCATAATTTCAATCCCATATTCCCTTACTCGTCTATTTTCGTATCCAAAAAAAAAAAATAGAGATGAGACCAATGTATAGAGATGTCGTAATAGAGAGAAATTGAAAAGTCTGAGTAAAAAAAAAAAAAACAATAGAGTGAAATTATTCTTTTGCTCTTGAATAATTTGTTGCAAATGAAATATTTGACAGAGAAATCATGAGAGAATATCGAGTTGAACTGAAAAAGCTAGCAGAAAAGCTCATGGAAGTCATGGATGAAAATTTGGGCTTACCGAAAGGCTACATTAAGAAGGCTTTCAATGGAGGAGAAGAGGACGCCGCCTTCTTCGGGACTAAGGTCAACTACTACTACTCTACTTGGTCATGGATTAAGATACTTTTTTTTTTCTCTTTCGCATTTACCAAGTACTCCACTTAAAATTAATTCAAAGAAAATTTACATCCCAATAAATTGCAAATAAATTATTTCAGAAACAATTTTCTCTTTTATAATTTAAAAGATCTTTTCATCTCTGTTTCAACAGGTAAGCCACTATCCACCATGCCCTCTACCAAATCTGGTCAACGGAATTCGGGCTCATACAGATGCCGGGGGCCTAATCCTACTCTTCCAAGATGCTGAGGTGAAAGGCCTTCAAATCTTGAAAAACGGGAAATGGATTGACGTTCAACCTCTAAATAACACGATAGTGATCAACACTGGCGACCAAATTGAGGTTTTGAGCAATGGGAGGTATAAGAGTGTTTGGCACCAAGTTGAAGTTACTCCCGATGGGAATAGGAGGTCGATCGCTTCGTTCTACAACCCGTCGTTTGCTGCCACCATTGCTCCCGCGCCGGAGCTAATTGTGGAGGAAGAGAGCAAAGAGTTTGAAAATATGTATCCCAAGTTTGTGTTTGGGGATTACATGTCTATTTATGCTGAGCAAAAGTACCTCCCCAAGGAACCAAGATTTCAAGCTTTGAGGACCATGTAAGGGGTCACTAATGAAACTAAACCCTAATGAAAGCTGATTTTTTTACATTTTTGAGAGGGGATGATGGGAGTGGGTGGCTACAGTGGGTAAATTTTATCCAAATGGGAAAATGCTACCTATGTGTTTTTAGTACTTTTAAAAGAGAGCAAAGTGATCAAATTGGTTAAGTTATTGATGTGTTTCACTAATTTTATTATTGTAATTCTTTGCTTTATTCAATTCTTTGTGCCCAAATGTTCTAGACCTTAAAGTGAAATTGAAATTATTTTAAATTTTTTGTGATTTGATTGAAAAAATTGAAATATCAGTGAAAAATGTACATTGACCGTCAACTTTAGAAACCAATACTATTACTAACCCTGTAACATTCCATCCTTGCAATTACGTTTCCATACCACTATCAAAATATTTTCTTATCACCACATATTTGTTTGTCAGATAAATTTTTGTCATATTAAATGGTGGGAAATGTTTGAGATCTATTTAATAGATAATAATTACAAAATGAACATAATATATTATATAATTAAATGTAGTTTTATTAGAGAAAAAACTATATTATCTCTTCATTGATACCCAAAAAATATATATAATTTAGTAACTAATCTGCCATAAAACAAGTAATAAGGACTGAAATAATGTAGAGTTGTAAACACCTAAAATAAGGTCTAATAAAGAAAAATTAAATGAACGGGGTTTTTGGCAATCCTCATTGTTATAGAGCACCTTCATAGACTTTTCAATAGGAATTCTAAGTTGCATGAGTAACCATTTTAGCCATAGTTCCTTCACACACACCGTGAGCCGTTGTTTTAAATTATGTTTCTACCTACTTTGTGCTCACATTGGCTGTTTTTTGTTCCTCCAAGTGACTAAATTTCCCCTTACATACGTACAATAACCAAAAGTTGATCTTTGATCTGTTGTTAAACCAACCAAGTCACAAGCACAGAATATTATAGTGAATGTTAACATTGATAATATTTACACTCAAACAATATTCACAATGATATCATTAGGAATGTTCACTGATGATCATCAATGTTGGAATAATTTAACATTCAAACATATAAATATTACACTTTTGTATAATATATTGTAAATGTTCATACCATTTCGAATAATAACTCGTACCAAATTTAATATGAATTACTAGCGTGAACATTCACACTACTCTTATACAATTGTGAATATTCAATGGGTGAATGTATAATTTAAAAGTGATTTTAATTAAGAAAATCCATTAATAATGTGAACATGGCATGTAATCGAACATAGGAGGAATTTTGAGCTAAGAAGCAAATCTAACTACTCGAGAAGAATTCAAAGACGAAGGGAAAAGAGGAAAGGCACCAATGATCTCGAGGAAGCAGTAGATCCATTCAAGATGTGTTTAAGATCCGCCGCATGTTGTCATTGCCGTTTGAGATCCGGCAAAGAGAAAGACTGGGTTTTTCTCTGACCTCCGTCGAAGAGAGAGAATAGGAGAGAGAGTTCGTCGTCACATTTGAGATCCTGAATGGATCCGTTCAAGATCTGTCGTCATCGCCTTTCGAGATCTGACAATTATGTTATTTCTCTAACCTTCGTCGAAGAAAACCGCAAAGAATGGCAAAGGCGAAAAGGAAGAAGGACAAAGAACGGTGAAGAATGAGAAACCAATCGAATTTGTCTCGGTCACTGCAAAATCGAATGGAAAACCATCCCCGGCGCATAAAAACCGTTGTCGTTGGCTCGTGAAGAGTGTGCGAACAATTAGGATTTTCATGCTCTTGTAAGGAGAGAAAGAGAGAGAGAGAGAGAGAGAGAGTAAATATGAAAATAGACAGAATATGTTGATTTGATTTACTCAAAATCTTCTCGCTGTTGCCGTTCTTCATTGCATGCTTTGCTAGAATTAGTGCATATTTTTTGCATCAATGGTGTTCTTAGGGCCACGGTGGCCTAATCTTCAAAGTTATGGATTTAGGGTAGTGAAGTGTTTGAGAAGAGAGAGAAATATATGGAATGTTGATCTCTAGGTTTTGGTGAACAATTAAGTATTGATGTTTTTGATAGAACTAATGTGTTTTGTTGAGTGTTTCAGAAAAAGTGTTCAATTTATTGATTATGTTGAAGATATCATGAAGAAAATGTTAAGAGTGTAAAGATGGACAAAGTGAAGAAATGAAGAGTGTTGAAGACATTAAAGAAAATCTTCAAAGTTCTGGATTTAAGGTCAACTGATCAGAAATGATCGGTCAACCATTTGAAACAGTGAGGTTTTCAAAGAAAAATGGAAAGTTCTTGAAGCAATCAGTCAATCGACCAAAGGTGACCGGTCAACCGATAGGCTTAAGTGGAAGTCTCTGAACCAATCAGTCAACCGATTGGGAGGCAGTTAGTCAACTGACTGTGCTGGAACTTGGTAGGGAGAACTCCCTAAACCAATTAGTCAATCAACAAAGGAGGATCGGTTAACCGACTGGCAGTTTGGTTTTGGTTTGGTTTCTATGCTGAATCAATCGGTCAACCGACTGTTTCGGTTGAGATTTCGAGAAATTTGGGATTTTGGTAAAAAAACTAACTATTTTTTATAATTCCAAGGGAGAATTTTGGGGGATTTGAACCTAGTGAAGATATTGTATAGTATTTGTATATCCCTATTGATTTGATCCACATAGTTGAAGATTCTCTCAATTTTAGCAACTAAATACTTCCTATCTTTGCGATTGATAATTGCGAAATATTTTATGAACTTATTTAAGAGTTTTGAAAGTTATTTTTAAGTTAATTATACAAGAATTGAATGATTATGTTATATGGGGTCTAAGAGTATCTTTTAGAGGTATATCTTTTGAAAAGTAGCAGTTAGAGGGCTTGATATCAGTCTATATATATAGACTTGCAAAAATTGGATAAAACACATCAAGAACAATTAGTTCCTACGCTTTTCTAAGAGTTATCATTTTGCTGAGATTTTTTCGAGAGAGATTTTGTGCTAAAGTTCTTGATCTAAAGTGCTGATCGATTTGACTTCACCGACTTGAGCTATTTTGCGATTCTACTTTTATTCTTCAGTGTTTTCCTTGTGAGATCTTTCCAAGTTATTATTCTCAATTTTGATTTCATATTATTATTGCTTACTTGGATTTAAGATCGTTAGACAATTGTTTTCAAATTTAAGAACCTGAAAATCTTTTTAAAATAATTTTATGTGTTTATCTAATTATGTGCTTTAATTTGTGCGACCCATATTTGTTTATTAATCAGATATTAATTTGTCTCACATTGAATCTATTACGTTGTAAATTTCGGGATATTAATCAAGTATAACGGTATTAAGGTGGTAGAAACTCTTCGTGGGAAGAAACTCATATTTATTTTGTATTTGTGAGTTTGAGTGGATTAGAAACGGTTGGGCCAGTGTCTAGTTAGGTTAACTAGGTTTCGAAATTTTTTCTGTGAAAAAGATTAGGGTTTGATCTTTGTCCTAATTAAAAATGTTAGATTATTTTTTTCCCTTGAAAAGAATTAGATCTTGATTCTCCCTGCAATTGAATTGATTTGAGTGAATTGTAAATGTTCTATCCTTACTTGGAAAAATGATACTTGAGAGTATGGTGAGGTTTGATCTTTAACCTGTTAAAAGAATTAGGTTTTAATTCTTCCTATAATAGAATTAAGTTAGTCAGCCTGGTAAAAAGATAAGGTTCTTCCTTAGCTTGGGAAAATGATATTTGTAAAGATTAATTCTGAGCCTGGTAAAAGAATCGTTGTAAGGGTTTGATTTCCATCGTTAAAGGAATCAGGGATTTAGAGGTTGCGAATTTCCATGGTACTCAAGAGACTGAATTAGACAAGGTTAGCTTACTGAACCAAGATATATCTTGTTGTGCTGCATTATTTACTTTCATTATATTTTGTTTGGGTGTACACCTAGAATTAAACATTTATCTATTGCGTAACGAAGATAATAATTGATTTAGAAAAAAATGATTATTTGATAATTAAGTGTTAAAAGATTTATTTGTTTAAATTTTTTATAACTACCAAATTCACCCCCCTTTTGGGTAACTCACTGGGCCAACAATTGGTACCAGAACTGATTTTTGCTCGATTAGGCTTAACATCCTAGTTTCACTGATCACGTATACACACTATGGATGATTTTTTTTGTCTATCTTTTCATGATGGTGATAGATCTGTATATGATAATGTTATTTATGATTCTTGTAGAATTAGTGGTAGTAATAGAGATGATGATAATGAAAATGTTCATATTTTCATGGAAAAATTACTTTCTCTCACACTTCTTTTTGCTAAATAAAATTTGAATTTAAAAAGAAAAATTGTTTCTTTTGTAAATGGAAGAAAAGTGTTCGAAAATCTATAGTGCATCTGGATGACTACTGTGGAACAAAAGTGTTTTTGGATGTCGTTTTAGAAATAAATAATTTACTCTCTAAAGTGAATTTTCTTGAAAATGAAAATAGAGATTTAAAAAATAATATTGAAATGGTTTCCAAGTAAAGGTCAAATCTTGAATTAAATATTGATTTAGTTAAAAAAAATTGAAAAATCAAAATCCGACATCAGGTCTATTTCAAGAGATTCTAAAAATGTTTCTTCATCCTTTAAAACAATCTATGGAAGTGGATATGTTCATCATCTCCCCCTTCATCACAAGCCAATGATTGTACTTTTGCTAATATTAGAAATTATTTATGTTTTACTTCTTTTGCTATTTATGATAATTAATCGAAGTTGAGATGTTATTATTGTAATAGGGTTGAGCATTTTAAAGTCTCATGTCCATTTAGGAACTCTAAGTTTATTTCTAACATAAATGGATCCAAAATGAAATAGATACCAAAGAGTGCTACGCAAATATCTTGTGCAGAGTTACATAAAGTTGGGACTAGAACAAAGGGAATAATAAAAAAAGATATATCAAAGCCAAGACCGGAAGTCACCAAGAATCCACAAGCGACACGTACAAATCAGAAAGATGTACCAAAACTAAGATGGGAGGTTACAAAGAAGCCACAAGCGACTCGTGCAAATAGAAAAGAAATACCAAAATCAAGATGGGATATCACCAGGAAGCCACAAGTGACGCGTGCAAATAGAAATATCATTGAATAAAATGACAATAATCAAAGGCTTAGAGGATAAGGACAAGCCAAAAGAAAATGTGAATCCAAATCAATCATTGGTACAAATGAGATAAAAAGCAAAGTTGTCCCGAAAGATATAAGAAGTACTCCTAACACTTCACAGCTTAAATTCGTTAAATTTGTTAATGAAGAAGGTGACCGACTTGCCAAATAGGTAAGTTGGTAATGGTTTCTACGACTTATAATAAATTATGTGCTTATTTTTTGTCTTATAAACAGTGCATGGTGATTATGAGAATCACATTTAATTAAAGTTTATTAACATGTTTTTATGATGAGCTTATATTGAGAATTGTCCATGTATTTGATTATTGAAACATGTTAGGTGATTTATTAAAATGCATGATATCTTTATTTATTTGAAATATTAAAGATAATTAAATGATGAAGAATGATTTGATTGATGCATTTATTTGATTTGAATTATATGCTTACATAGAATCTTATTGTTAGTTAATACTGATTTATTAATTAAAACTGAGTTATTTCTTGTATTACATGTTATTAAGAAATACCTGATGAAATTAGTTTTTAGCATGATCTTATTTGACTGGCATATCATATGAATTTAAGCATATCATGGTTGGTAGCTCTTTAAGAAATTGCGTTAATCTATTTTTGATACCATATATACGATCATCTGAATATACATGACATATCAATCTGTGCTTAGTGTTTCAAGTTGATACTTTTTTGCACATAAATATATTTATAGATATTAAGTATTTAATTCTATGCATGATAATATGTTCTTTTCATACATTTCATGTCTCATGATTTTTAAATGATTATTATTCTGAAAGAAATCTAAAATGTTATGAGATAACATTTTTAATATGCATGTTATTATTGAGATATAATTCATGTTCTTGTGCATTATCGATTATATAATTCTAATTTAATCCAAAGGAATGTTGGCAAATAATATCATAAAATAGTGAGTTATTTGAAAATATATGTTGATGATATTATTTTCGGTTCTATTAATGAGGATTTTTGTCAAGAGTTTGTCAAGATAATGCAAGTTGAATTTGAGATAAGTATGATGAGAGAGTTAACCTTTTTTCTTGGGTTGCAAATCAAGCAAACCAAAGAAGGATTTTTTATTAATCAAGCCAAATACACTAAAGAGTTGTTGAAAAAGTATGGCTTGGATGATGCTAAAGAGTATAAAACTCCCATGGCAACAACTACGAAAATAGATAAAGACGATGCGGGGGAAAAACGTAAATGAGAAAATGTATTGAGGTATGATTGGTAACTTGTTATATCTTACTACTAGTAGATTTTATAGAATGTTTAGTGTTTGCTTGTGTGCTTGATTTCAGTCTTGTCCTAAAGAATCGCATTTAACTGCGGTTAAGCGAATCTTTCGGTATTTGAAAGAGACAAGTAATCTAGGATTATGGTATCCTAGGGGGAGTTACTTCAAGTTAACTAGTTACTCTGATGTTGATTTTGTTGGGTGCAAAGTTGAGTGTAAAAGTACAAGCGGGTCATGTCACTTTTTAGGACATACCTTGATTTCTCGGTTTAGAAAGAAACAGAACTCAACTGGCTTATCTACTACCGAGGCTAAATATATGGCAGCTGATAATTGTTACCCTCAAATTCTATATATTAAGTAACAATTAAATAATTTTGGAATATGTATGGAGGAAGTCCCTATTTAGTGTAATAGTAAAAGTACTGTATGCTTAAGTAAGAATCCGACACAGCACTCACGAACTACGTACATAGAGATTAGACATCATTTCATTCATGATCATATTCAGAAAAGAGATGTTACTATTGAGTATATTGATACCTCCGATCAGCTTGCCAATATCTTTACCAAACCTATAGAGGAAGATCAATTTATGAAAATTATTCGAGATTTAGGTATGGATAGGCATAACGATGTTTACCTAAAATGATAATTTTGGGTCTTCGTCCCATACTTTTTGAGATGACAAAGGGGGAGAAATAGTTTGATGTTTAAATGAGTTAAATAATGTTTAGGAATTTGTTCGTCTAAGTATTGCATTGATTAACGAGAGATCTAAGTTGAATTTGTGATATTGAGCTTTATTGAATATTGTTATTGTTATATTGATTTTTGGGCATATGTTGAATATCCGTTGAATTATATTTAAATTTTTTGTTTTCATGATTATGATGATTATGTTTAAATGAGTTAAATACACGTCCTCAGATTTAGGGGGAGTATGGTTACATTTTTATTTTGAAGAAAACATTAAATTAATTGTTATCATAAAAAAGAGAGACATTGTTGATCCCTAGGTTCTGAAGAGCAATTAAATGTTGATATTTTTTATGGAACTAATATATTTTGTTGAGTGTTTCAGAAAAATTAGGATCCTAACTATTGATTTATTATGTGCTTCTTATGTGAAAATTGAAAATGAAAATTGACCTAAGTGAAAATCATGATTAAAATATAAAAAGTTGAATATTAGAGTTGATTTAGTTAATTGAGAAAAACAATCGGTTAACTGAGTCGAACGATGTATTTTGGAGCCAAAATTGGTGTAGTAAATGACTACCCAGGTTCAATAGGTCAACTGATCAGAAAAGATCAATCAATCGTTTGAAACAGTAAGGTTTTTGGAGCAAAATGGAAAGTTCCTGAAGCAGTCGGTCAACCGACCAAAGGTGATCGGTTAACCGATGGGCATAAGTGGAAGTCTCAAAACCAATCGGTCAACTGATTGGGAGGCAATTGGTCAACTGACTATACTAGAACTTGGCAGAAAGAACTCCATGAACCAATCAGTCAACTGACCGAAGGGGGATCGATTAACTGACTGGTAGTTTGGTTTTGGTTTCGTCCCAATGTTGAATCAATTGGTCAACCGATGGCCATGGTTCGGTCAACCAACTATTTCAGTTGAGACTTCGAGAAATTTGGGATTTTGGTAAAAAACTAGCTATTTTTTATAATTTCAAGGAAGAATTTCGGGGAATTTGAATCTACTGAAGATATGGTACATGTATTTGTATATTCCTATTGATTTGGTCTACATAATTAAAAATTCTCTCAATTTTAGCAACTAAATACTTCCTATATTTGCGATTGATAATTAAGAAATATTTTATGGACTTATTTGAAAGTTTTGAAAGTTATTTTTAAGTAATTACACAAGAATTGAATGACTATGTTATATGGAGTCTAAGAGTGCCTTTTAGAGGCATATTTTTCAAAAAATAGCAGTTGGAAGGCTTGATATCAACATATATATAGACATGCAAAAATTGGATAAAACACATCAAGAACGATCAGTTCCTATGCTTTTATAAAAGTTATCATTCTGCTGAGATTTTTTTTGAGAGAGATTTTGTGCTAAAGTTCTTGATCTAAAGCATTGATCGATTTGGCGTCACCGACTTGAGCTATCTTGTGATTCTATTTTCATTATTCGGTATTTTCCTGATGAGATCTTTCCAAGTTATTATTTTTAATTTTGATTTTATATTATTATTGCTTGCTTAGATTTAAGATCGTTAGAAAATTGTTTTCAAATTTAATAGCTTAAAAATATTTTTAAAATAATTTTATGTGTTTATCTGATTACGTGCTTTAATTTGTGCTACCCACACTTGTTTATTAATCAAATATTAATTTACCTAACATTGAATCTATCACGTAGTAAATTTCGAACATTAATCGATTATAATTGTATTGAGATGGTAGAAACTCCTTGCGAGAAAAAACTCATATTTTTCTGCATTTGTGAGTTTGAATGGATTAGACATGATTAAGCCGGTGTCTAATTAGGATAACTAGGTTTCGATATTTTTCCTGTGAAAAAATTATGGTTTGATTTTTGTCATAAGTAAAAAGGTTAGGTTATTCTTTTCCCCTAAAAAGAACTAGGTCTTGATTCTCCCTGCAATTGAATTGATTTGAGTGAATTGTAAATGTTTCATCTTTACTTGGAAAATGATACTTGAGAGTGTAGTGAGGTTTAATCTTTAGCCTGTTAAAAGGATTAGATTTTGATTCTTCTTGTAATATAATTAAATTAGTCTTTATCCTAGTAAAAAGATAAGGTTCTTCCTTAACTTGAGAAAATGATATTTTTAAAGGTTAATTCTGAACTTAGTAAAAAAATCATTATAAAGGTTTGGTTCCTACCAGTAAAGGAATCAAGGGTTTAGAGGTTGCGAATCTCCATGGAGCTCAGGGGACTGGATTAGGCAAGGCTAGTTTGCTGAACCAGGATATATCTTGTTGTGCTGCATTATTTACTTTCTTTATATTTTGTCTGCGTGTGCACCTAGAATTAAACACTTCTCCGCTGCATAACGAAGATAATAATCGATTTAGGAAAAATTGATTATTTGATAATTAAGTGTTAAAATATTTATTTGTTTAATTTTTTTTATAATTACTCAATTCACCTCCCTCTTAAGTAGCTCACTGAGCCAACATGGAAGATATGGAGATTTGTTTTGCTGAAACCCTATGCGCACGCGCGCGCGCGCGAGAGAGAGAGAGTATTTTAAGCCTATTCGTAAATCACGCGGGGGTATCATCGTCCATTCTATTTATTTGTGCAACCGTCGAGAATCATTTACTAAGAGATTTGTATAAAAAGTCTAATTGACAACTAGACTATTTAATTGGTATTTTTTTTTTTTTTTTTTACAATAGCTCTTAAATAAGATAAGGTTTAAACAATGAAAAACCCACTGTTTTTTCGATAGAGTTGAAAATGGCTCCATCAACTCTAAATGATATACTAATTTAAGTTTTTAAGAATTGTTTTTTTATTTGGAATAATTGGAGCTAACCCAAATTTTAAGAAATAAATTCAAATGGATGACATGCCAAACAATCTTTTAAAAACACTATTTAAAATAAAAATTTAAGAAAAACCCATAAAATAAAATTGAACTTCCAAAATTATCCTTTAAAAATACAAAAAACCCTAAATAACTCATTGATATAAATATATATCTAATCTAAAAATACTTACCCTAGTCGTAAATCTCTCTCTCTCTCTCTCTCACAGCTCCATCAACACCACCAGACCCCAACCCCATGCAACCATCTTCAAAAATCACCACAACTACGCATGTTCAAAGGACTACCAGTAATACTAAAACCACCACCACCGAAAATACTCTAGGCCGATATAGTTGTGGCCAAAACAAAAATTACCATCACCACTCCCCTTTGCGCCAAACAGATTCAGCCATATCTGGACAGTTCTATTCAACGCGAAGCCGGATCCTGTCTCTCTCTCTCTCTCTCTCTCAAGATCTGGGAACCATATTTGGTTTCTAGTTGTTTTTTCTTTTTATTATCTTTTTAAAACAAATTTAGTTTTTTCGAGTTATTTTTTTACTCATTGTATAGTATATATTTGTTGTCTAGATTTGAACTCTTATTGTTGCAAATTTACTATAAATTTGTTATTTTATTTTTTTTTTCATTTTTTTATGGTTTTTTCTATTTAAATTTCCAGATATGTTTTGGTCAATGTTGAAATAAAAATTTAATATTTTTTGAATTTTTAATTGTATAAATTTTTTTATGTTATTTGTTTGTTTTTTATTTGTTATGGTGGTGGTGGTGGGGTAGCGATAGTGATAGTGGATATTTGTTTTGGTATTGGCAGTGATAATTAATATTTATTCTGGTGGTGGCGGTGATAAGAATTATTTGTTGTGGTGGTGGCAGTGGCGATAGTGAATGTTTGTGGTGGTGGTGGTGATAATGATAATGAATGTTTACTATGGTGGTGCAGTGATTAATTTGATGTGATGGTGAATGGTGGTTGTGTTGGTGGTAAAACTTGTAGTGGTGATGAATATTTGTTATAGTGGTGAAAGGTAGTTGTCATGGCTACAACGGTGGTAGGAGGTAGCCATGGTGGTGGTAATTTTGATGCAACTGCAATGTGTTCGGTGATGGTGACAATGACAATAAATGGTTGTTATAGTTGTGGTAGTAATGGTGAATATTTGTTGTGATGGTTAGTGTTTATTATTGAAAATTTGATTAAAGGGTATTTTTGTTATAGAAAATAATGTACTTTTTGAATTGGGAGTTCGGTTAACAAAATTAAGGTGGAGATAATTTTATTTAATGTGTGTGATTTGGCCATCCCGAATTATCCTTTATAATTTTGATTAAAATAGTAGAATCATTTTAGTTAAGGGGGTTTTCAAGACTCTAACCAATTTGGTTTGAAAACTAAAATTTCGTTCAGAATTACAAATCAAACACAATGGCATTGGCATTGCTGAGTTGCTTCTTACCCTACTAACGGCTAACTGTTTTTCGAAATCTCCCACTGAAAATTACATAAATATTGTGTTGGATTACATAGGAATTGGAATTGCAAATTAAAATTTTGTATGCAGTTGATGGATGAAAATTTAGGCTTACCCAAAGGCTAACATGAAGAAAGCCTTCAATGGCGGAAAAGGAGATACCAACGCCACCGCCAACACCAAGGTTAATTCCTATTACTTTACTTACCTATGGATTAGGATGCTATTTTATTTATTATTTTGCATTGACTAATAGCACTCTCACGCCACCGCCGCCTTCTTCGGCACCAGAGCTTATTGTGGAAGAAGAGAGCAGACTAACTTTAGAGTTCAATACTATAACAAACTAACTTTGCAATTGAGTTTCCCAAATTATATAAGTTCGTGTTTGGGCAAGGTAATTTCAGTGAGGATTTCAAAATTTCTGTTTAGAAAATTTCGGTATTATGAAATCTATTTATTTGAAAAATAGGAGAATAAGAGGAATTCGCAAATCCCTTTTATTTCTAAATCCTTCCAAGACGGAATTTGTTAATTTTTCAATTCCTCATCTATTTCACTTTAATCCCATTTTTTCTTTTGTAATTGTATGAATTTTAAAGTTATCTTCTTTCTTTATATTACATAATAAAACCATATTTTTTTCCAATAAAAAATAACCTATTTTTATTTAGCCAATATTGTATGAATACTTAGCCAGGAATGCTCGATCCAGACAAGAGGGCAGGGGCGTTGTCCTCTATTTAAGAAACTCAATTCAGTAAGACAATCGAGTTTACCAAGCTTCGAGGAAACTACTTACTCATTTATGCCTGGACGTAGGAAGAACTATTGTGCTTAATATCACACAACTTTCCATGTATTGAAAAGAAGCGCACCCAACAATCTACAAATGGCGGTTGAAGAATTTGACAAGCGAGCAACTATCAAACCCTAAGACCTACTCCGATTGCACATATTGATGCCTTCCAAGAGTACCAGATGTTTGGGATAACTTCCTTTATTCCTACCTTTTGAGCTAATTGCAAAAACTTTTAGGTTGCCTTTGGTAAAGGATATGGGGAGATATTTAATTTATTCAAAAGATTTCAAAATTTCTTTTTCACAAATTTTTTGTTTGGGTGTTTATTAGGAGCATTTTTTTAAAATTCTTTGAATCTAAAAAATAGGGTAAATGGAGGATTTCTAAATCATTTTATTTTAGGTGTCATTTACAAATCTATCCAAGGAGGGATTTCAGAGTCAACCACTGCCACCACCGACCACTTCCTCCGCCGACAACCACCGCCGACGCCAACACCTACCCCTACGATGGTGATGGTGGTTATCCAAATAAAGAAATTATAAACTTACACAATCAATTTCTTCGACTAAAATAGTTATCCAGACTAAAAATTTATAAATGATAGAATTTCTAAATTCAGGATTTTAAAATCTCATCATTTACAAATTTATTGAATTTGTCAAATCTCTTACCCAATGCAACCTTACTATTTAAAAGTGTTTTATTAAAAGATTGTCGTTTTTTCTTTATTTAGAACCTCTTTTACCATGAAGTAATTTGGATTTTCTGTATGCAAATTAAAGATTCTTGAATCTTAATCCAAAAAAAAAATTATAATTAACTTTTTATTGGAAAAAATATTGTTTGTGTGAGAGTCCATGATAAAGAAATAGATCAAAATGAATGTATCTATTATAATTTATAATCATTAATCATATAATTTTGTTTTATTATTGATCAAATAGGTGATTATCATGCACCTTTTAACATATTATAAATTCTTTTTAAGAATTTGGGGAGGAATTTCCATGGTAGTTGATGTGGGTGAAGTCGGGCCTCCTCCACATGTCTGCCACTAAGGTCGTCCCCATCACGACACCATCGCTCACATCAGCCCGGTGTATAGACATCCCGGACTGATCTGTACTCGGCAGCATAGACCGACCTCGCTTGGCACCTCGGCAGATCGGACTCCGGCCTCGTCCCCAACAGTAATGGGCCCAAGGCCCAGGCCCATAGCTCTAATCCGTCGTGCCGGCCACGCGCCTGACTTCTTATTGGTAATCCGAGCTTAAGATTTTAATCTTGTTTATGCTAATCACTCTTTTGCCTATAAATAGGAGGCTTCCTCCACATTTTACAATGACGAGAAAACCATTCTAGAGAGGGAAACTTTGCCTCAGATTGGTCAGATAGGTCGAGGTAACAATAACTCTCCGACCTATCTTTCTCCCCAGATCCTTACTCTCACGCCGGAGGGGACACGCTAGGAACAACCCGGCCGTCCCTTGTGCAGGTGGCGACCAGGATCTCAACCCAGACAACAGCCAGAAGCTAGGAGGGGAACCAAAACCCAGGTTCAAACTCGGGCCAGTTCGGTTACCCGACCCGGTTGCAGCGCGTGAAAGAATAAGGCTAGTACTTCCCTTACCCTTGATCTGAGAGTGTTTGGACCATACTGCTGGTTAGACCAAATCCCAACACCAACAGTTTGGCGCCGTCTGTGGGAAATGCTACTAAAAGCCTTCCCTAAATCATCAGCTACCTGCTTGGCTAAAGTTTGATGAACACAAGGCCTGGTCACTCTCACCGATCAGAGTACATAATCCACCTGGTGAATAGACAGCCTGGGGAGGATATGTTGCGAGCTCCAAGGCTGGAAACTAGGGCCAATGCCCGCCGAGCGACAAACGAAAAAGGCGCAGACGCTGAAAGGCGAAACGTCGATATCGAGGGGTTTTGCCCGGGACAAACGTTCGGGGCCGTCGATACCGCCAGGCTCGACAATGTGGAATGCTAACTTGGCAAATTCCAAGAGTACTTCGACATCCTCCTCTCCAGCATACCTCCACCCCTGGTTGAAGGGGGGCCGGACCTCTATGTTGCGGAGGAGAGGGCCTGTCCACAGGAGTTCGGTGATCGAGCGCTAGACTCTCACGGGAAGATGACATGGGCTTGGTCTCAGGCCATGAATCGAGCACTGAGGGATAGGGACCTTGACCCCCCAGTCGCTTCGGAAAACGTTTCGAGATCAACTCGTGGTTGATAATCCCACGACCGGCCGAGGTCACCGTCGGCTCGGGAGTATAGCTGCCGTGAGCGCTCTAAGCACCGATCTTATCAAATCAGGGAGGTAGACTCTCCATCCCCCCTCCCACAAGCTTGTAGGAGGGAGCCTAGACCTACTGCCAGTCAGATTGTCGCCCCAAAGAGGGTGACAACCACAATGGAGCGACGTCTGGCAGAGATGGAAGCTACCCTCAGTCTCATGCGCAACACCGGGAGAGTCCCCGGGCTTCATACCGGAGTCTGCTCTCCCTTCGCTTTGGAAATCACGAAAGAAGCGGTTTCGTATCAATTTCTCAACCTTCCAACAGCCCAGTATGATGGGACGACCAACCCATTGGATCACCTTTCCGAGTATGTTTCCCACATGGACGTACATACTGCCACAAATGCCATTAGGTGCAAATTTTTTCTGCTTGGGTTGATTGGCCCGGCCAGGTCGTGGTTTAACGATCTCCCGCCGACCTCAATTTCCATATTCCTCCAGCTTGAACAACAGTTCGTGGAGAGATTTAGTCGGTCCCGTTACAGGCTGAAAATTGCGTCTCACTTCCTTGGCGTCAGGCAGGAGGAGAACGAGAATCTCGTCGATTAAGTGCACCGATTCTGGATGGAGTCCCTTACACGTGAAGGAGTTTCTGATGAAGTGGCACTCAATACTTTCACTAGTGGGTTAAGGCACCGAAAGCTCTTGTATGACCTGAATTCAAAGCCGGTCGCTAGCCTTCGCGAAGCACTCAACCTCGAAGCCAATTTCTACAAGGCCGACCTCATCGATAAAATCACAAAAGAGAAGAAAGACCTTCTCAGGAAGAAGTCCCGAGCCGATGAGAGAACGAGTCGGTCCCAAGCGTCTAGGAGACTCCAGGCGGATGGGAGGTTGGGCCCACTGCCTGGAGATCGAAGACTGCCATTAGGCACCCGTCAGGTCATTTATACTCCCCTGACTACTTCTGTCGCGACCATATTCACCGAGAACGCCGAAAGCCCCTCCGGAAGTCGATCGATAAACACTGTGACTTCCACAAGAGTAATGGTTACTCCACCGACGAGTGCTTTCAGTTAAAGGAGGAGATTGAAGCCCTCATCCGCAGGAGTTACCTCAGAAATTACGTTCATCGACCCGACGAGGAAAGGGCCGGCTCGAATGATTGCCGTGACGGCCGCCGAGGACATCGCCAAAAACGAAATGATAACCGGACCCGGCCCCGAGATGAGAAAGCTGAAGATGACTCCGATTTGAGAGTCGACGGTGAAATCAACGTCATCCACGGTAGCCTGCATTTTGGGGGGGAGGAAACATCTTCTTCTCGGAAGAGGTATGAAGGCAAGAGTAAGAGGAAAGTGGAACAGGACGTCTATGAGGTTAACACGATAGATGTGGCCTCCCACAATGTGATCTCATTCAGCGAGACTGACCTGAGGGGAGTGCACGTTCTGCATGACGACGCCCTAGTCATTACAGCCTTAATCAACCATTTCAAGATAGCGAGGATACTCGTCGACGGCGGTAGCTCAACAGATATTCTCTTCAAAGGAGCCTTCGACAAAATGGGCATAAAAGGAAGCTCCGTGCAGCCTGTCAGATCCCCACTTATCGGATTTGGTGGCGACGTGGTCAGTTCGGTCGGTTGGGTATCTTTACTCGTCACTGTTGGTTCTAGCCCTGACGTTGCTACCGTGTGGTCTAAATTTCTTATCGTTGACAGGCCATCACTGTATAATGCAATTATGCGACGACCCACTGTGGCCGCCCATAGAGCCGTATGCTCCCCCTATCACCAGAAAATAAAACTCCCTACGGATTCCGGGGTAGGAGAGGTTCAGGGAAACCAGGAAGTCGCGCGGTCCTGTGCAACAAGGCACTTGGAGAAAAAATAGCAATTACAGTCGGGACCGAGCTGTTTACCCCTCGTTTGAACGAGGAACTCGTGGTCCTCGCTCACGGGGT
The DNA here is from genome assembly GCA_016647705.1 of Eucommia ulmoides. Taxonomy (NCBI): domain Eukaryota; kingdom Viridiplantae; phylum Streptophyta; class Magnoliopsida; order Garryales; family Eucommiaceae; genus Eucommia; species Eucommia ulmoides. The sequence goes on from CM028336.1 coordinate 32,430,275, forward strand.
GGAGCCTGTTCCGATCGACGATCTGGGAGATGATGAGCCCGTCCTAAGGCCCCACGAACATTTAATCGAAGTTCCCATTCACCCCACAATCGCGGAGAAAACGATGAGGATTGGAGCTCGGCTAAGCCCGAAAGAGCGGTCTGACCTCACCGAGCTGCTGGTAAGAAACCACGATGTGTTTGCCTGGTCGCATAATGAGCTTCCCGGTATCGATCCGAGTGTTGCCATGCACCAGTTGCACGCAGAAGTCCACCACCCACCTGTTCCCCAAAAGATGATGAAATTTCACTCAAATTGGCAAAAGATAATTGAAGAGGAGATGGATAAGCTCATCAGGTCAGACGTCGTGGAAGAGGTCAAGTTCTCGGACTGGCTAGCAAACGTCATGCTGGCCCCCAAGGCCAGCAATAAATGGTGACTTTGCGTCGATTTTAAAGACTTAAACAAGGCCTGCCCGAAAGACTTATTTCCACTCCCGAGGATCGACATCGTGATCGACGCCATGACGGGGCATGAGCGACTCAGCTTTCTTGATGCTTACGCCGACTACAACCAAATCCCCATGTATCTTCCAGACAAAAGCAAAACCTCTTTCATCACCGACTGAGGTACTTACTGCTACAAAGTCATGCCCTTTGGCCTCCGCAATGCCAGAGCCATTTATCAGAGGCTTGTCAATAAAATGTTTAAGGAGAAAATAGGGAGCACAATGGAGGTATACGTCGATGACATGCTCGTGAAGAGTAGCCGGGTCGAGGACCACCTCGACCACCTCCAGGCCTGCTTCGACAAACTCCAAGCTCATCGCATGAGGCTGAATCCAAACAAGTATATTTTCGGAGTGTCTGCTGGTAAATTCCTAGTGTTTATGGTATCATAGCGCGGTATCGATGCGAACCCCGGCCAGATCAGTGCAGTGCTCGACATGGCACCTCCTCGGAACAAGAAGGAGATCTAAATGCTAACAGGTTGGCTAGTCGCCCTGAACCGGTTTATCTCCAGGTCGTTCAAAAAATGCCTCCCATTTTTCAAAATTCTCCGGGGGAACAAGGCATTTGAATGGACCGAGGAGTGTGACCGTGCCTTCGAAGAGCTAAAAAGATATCTCTCGCCGGCTCCTCTACTCACTACTCCCCAAAAGGGCGATGACCTGCTCCTCTACGTCGCGGCCTCCCCCATGGCCGTTAGTGCTGCCCTGGTCCAAGAGAACGCCAGTGTCCAGAGCCTGGTCTACTACTCTAGCCGTGTCCTAACTGATACAGAGACAAGGTATATGAAGTTCGAAAAGCTAGCTAATGCCTTGCTGATAGCCTCCAGGAAATTGTACCAATATTTCCAAGCCCACATGATTGTGGTTTTAACAGACCAACCATTGAGGCAGATTCTCTACTCCCCTGACATATCGGGGAGATTAATGAAGTATAGCCTGGAGTTAGGCCAATTCCACGTCGAATATCGCCCTAGAATGACAATCAAGGGATAGGTCCTAGCTGACTTCATAGCCGAGTTGACTTTTTCCTAGGACGAGACCGTTACCGACTTAGGTCATCCCAGTTATATCTTCGAAAGCCCGGGGCAGGCTGGCGTCTTGGGAGAGCTAGCAAAGTACCAAGGCAACCTCGGACCCGACTCGTGGCAGCTGTTTACCGACGGATCTTCCAATCAGAGCGACTTGGGGGATAGGATGGTCCTCATGGCCCCAGATAAGGAAGAGGTCGAGTACGCTCTCAGGCTCGGGTGTTGAGCTACAAATAACGAGGCTGAGTATAAAACGTTACTGGCCGGACTTCGATTAGCCCGAGATTTTAATGTAAGATCCCTCCTGGTAATATGCGATTCCCTATTCGTAGTCAATCAGGTCAACGGTGAGTACCACACAAAAGACCTGAGCATGGTAGCCTACCTAGATAGGGTCAAAGACCTAACAAAGCTCTTCGAGAAGGTGAAAGTCACGCAAATACCCCGAGAAGAAAACAAGCACGCCGACGCTCTGGCCAACTTGGCCTCGGCAGTCGAGTACACACTCAAGAGGACAGTCCCCGTTGAATTTCTCGCCGAGCCAAGCACAACTTCCTTAGACGAGCCTGCGTTCATATGTGCTCTGAATTCAGAGCCAACCTGGATGGACCTCATAGTGACTTATCTCACAAACGAGACGCTTCCCATTGATCATGCTCACTCTCGAAGAATACAATACTAGGTAGCACGGTACACTCTTATCAACGGTGTCCTTTACCGAAAATCCTTCTCCGGTCCATATTCCTGGTGTCTCCGACCTGAAGAGGCCGAGTATGTTATGAGGGAAGTCCATGAGGAAATTTACAGAAATCACTCGGGGGGCAGGTCTTTAGTTCGGAAGCTGCTCTTGAATGGATATTACTAGCCTAAAATGCTAGAGGACGCGGGGGAATTCGTCAAAAGATGTGACAAGTACCAACGATTTGCAGTGCACCCTCACGCCCTACCGAACGAACTGGTCCCAATGTCCAGCCCGTGGCTGTTCGCCCAGTGAGGTATTGACCTCCTCGGCCTTTTTGCCCTGGGGTCCGGCCATAGGAAATTTCTGGTCATCGCCATCGACTATTTTACTAAGTGGGTCGAGGCCGAGCCACTAGCGACGATCACCAAGCAACGGATTCGAGACTTTGTGTAGAAACGCATCATTTGCAGGTTTAGAATACCAAGGGCTATCATCTCCGACAACAGAAAATAGTTCGATAATGACATGTTCACCTCGCTGTGCGCCGGGCTTGGGATCAAAATAAAATTCTCCTCCCCCGGCCACCCTCAGGCCAACGGACAAATCGAAGTCACTAACCGAACTATCTTGCAAAATCTGAAGACCAGACTGGACAAGTCAAAAGGGTTATGGGTGGAAGACTTGTATCCCGTGCTGTGGGCTTATCACACAACGGCCCGGACCCCGACTGGCGAGACTCCCTTCGCAATGACATTTAGTTCGGAGGCTGTAATTCCCGTAGAGGTCGGAATACCATCTCCCTGCACCATCCACCCGTTCGACCTAGCTGAGAACAAAGCCGACCTAGCGTTGAACCTTGACCTACTCGAAGAAAGAAGAGAACGAGGTTGGGTCCATCAGGCCGCCTACCAACAGAGAACGACCCGGTACTATAATCGTCGCATCCGTCCTCGCTCTTTTGAAGTTGGGGACCTTGTCCTAAGGAAGGTCACCCTAGCGAACAAGGAACAAAATGCTGGAAGCTGGCACCCACCTGGGAGGGTCTCTACCGTGTAGTTAGCGTTGCCCGGCCGGGCACGTACAACTTGGAAATTGAGGAAGGAGTTCCACTCAGGCACCCCTGGAACGCTGAACACCTCAAATGCTACTACAAAACTGTCGCCTGAAAACTACACAACTTGCCCAACACTTTGTATTTTGATCTTGCGCGACTTGTAATGCAAAAGGTTATGGTAATTGAAAAGAAAGTGTTTTCGGTTCAATGAACGTCTATTTCTCACAGAGTAGTTCACTCGCGGATCGAACTCTGAAGAGGATCGGCAAGCTCGAAAAAACTGAGCTTGACAACTCGTTTGGGGGGCAAAACGATCCCAAACAAAATTCTAGGACTGGAAAAGGTATCCCTCTGAGTGCCGAGAGGCTGGGGTTAAGCCCTCCCAAATCCCTTCTCCCTTTAAAGGAGGAACCAAGCTAGGTCCCAGCCATCAACCTAGGCCGAGTTAGACCTTTAAGCCTAGGGATTGATCCAGGGATGAAAACAAAATCAAATGCCACAACCTAGAGAAGATCAACGAGCCCAAAAACCGGGCTGGTCAGATCGTCTGGGGGGCAAAATCAAATGCCACAACCTAGAGAAGATCAATAAGCCCAAAAACCAAGTTGGTCAGATCGTCTGGGGGGCAAAATCAAATACCACAACCTGGAGAAGATCGACGAGCAAAAAACCGGGCTGGTCAGATCGTCTGGGGGGCAAAATAAAACCACATTAGCTTGTCAACCGACTTACAGGACAACCCAAAAAAACTCCACGAAAGCCCTCTTGTACGGGCTCACTTGCTTGGCTGGGGGGCAAAGTCTCCAGCAACAGCATGATCACTGGTCCATGTACCAAGTGACAAAAATCGGACGGGCCGCCTGGACCACTTGGTATGTTGAAAAATTAAAGTGAACTGCCTAGCCGACCACCACAGCTCACTTTTCACGGGCTCTACTGGTCAGTTGGGGGGCAAGGACCATGCGGAGTACCGGGAACAGGAGTCTTGCTCCAGGTCGGCAAACCCTAGCCACTTGCGGTGAAGAGTAAAAATTCTTTAGTTCTTTCTTGAAAACATCGACATTCATTGAACAAAACGGACACAAGAGAAAGAAGAGCAAAAGTATTTTATATTCAGATCAATTTTAAATTTACAAAAAAGAGCGTGACTACTGCACACGAGATACAAGCCCGCTATCTGTCGGGCCGGACAAAAAAGAAAAGAAAAAAGAAAAAAAAAAGATAATTAAAACAAAGTGAGCTGGTCAAGCTGCGCTGGTGGACTGGTCGACGGTGGCCTCTTCTGCCGTCTCCTCCTCACGTGTTTCTGATGGTCGGCTCGACTTGGCGACAAGGACCACAGGTGCAATGTCCAGCTCGGCGTCCTGCCCCACCTGGGCCTCAACAATGTCCTTGTTGGTCAACTCGAGGGTCAGTCTTGTGTGATCCACCTCGGGGAACTGTTGGTGCAAGAAGTTGATCACTCCTTTGAAGCCGAGCCCGATCACGTTAACGGCGATGCGGTCCCAGAGCCCGGTGTGAATTCTTCGCTTTCCTTGTACCGGTCAACTGCATCAGCTCAAACCTTTTCAAGCTCGGCCGTGTGGTCCCTACGGAGTTCCTTAAGCTTTGCCTTGGCCACGTGCTCTGATCGCCGGGCCTTCTCGGCCTTCTCCTCCGCCGCCTCCTTCTCTGTGCAGAGTCTCTTGTTTTCGTCGATCACCCGGTCCACCTCCTTCTTGTAATCTTCTAGCAGTTGGATGTCCTTCTCCCTCTCTTATACAAGTGCGTCGAGTGTTTGGATGGACTGGTGCAGACGAGCACTGGCCTCCAGCGAGGCAAACAGCGCCTGCACGGTCAACAACAATGACATTTAAAAAATAAAAATTCCAAAGTACTAGACACAGGCCGGGGATAGTCGCTTACCAAAAGCACGTGCCAATTCATGTCGGCGCAGAGCTTGGCATCTGACTTGTCGGCGAACATCCTTTGGTCCGCTGGCAGCACAATTTGCATCACGAACTACATCAGCACGATGGCATTCTATGTTGCCGGTTGGTCTGGCTGAATCCCGATCTGGATGATCAACTTTGTCCCTTCGGCATCCCCGTGTTGCCGCTCTTCCTCCTGGACCGAGGTGTCTGATCGGCTCTTTTTATGTCAGCCGGACGACGCATTAGATGTTCCCGCCTTCCTCTTCCCCTTGTCTTTCCTGACGAGTGGGACGGGGTCTTCCTCAGTGATCATCATCAGCGTGGCCCTCGTAGCCACCGGGGTATCAGCCCTGTTGGGCGTGGGGACAAGCTTGGCCTTGCTTGTCGGCCTTATCTCCTCTGTCCTTGGCCCGGTCGGTGTGCTTCGGGCGGCCTACTGAGAGTCCACATTTCTCTTCGCCATCCAGGCTATCGCAGCCAAATCCATCACTGAAAAATAAGCAAACTTATAAACCCAGCAGCAGGAAGAAAAATAAGTAAAAAAGAACGATGGGGACAGGCTCAGTGCACTTACCGTTTTTCAAACTCCGGGTTTAGGTTCGACGCCGGCAGGGTCGGGTTGCTCCAAAAGTAGATATCGTACAGGCACGACGTGAGCAGAGGACCAACATTTGTGAGCGGTGTCTTGAGGATTATCTCCTTCTCTTGTAAGATCTCCGTACTGGGCTAACGTTTCCTGGTCACTGAAAAAAGAAAAGAAGTTAGTCAGAACAGAAATTGGGGTAAGAGGAACGAAGTCCAAGCTGAAAAAGGCTTACCCAGATCGCCCCAGTGCCTTTGGATCGAAAAATCAAATGATGGCTTCTCGTCGGACTCCCAACCGGTACCTCCCAAGAAAAAGAACCCTGGCTTCCAATCTTTAATGGAGTCCAGGTAGCCCTTGAAGAACTTCCGCCGGGTTGATAAATAAAACCAGCCCTTACCGTCGGGTATGGCCTTCGCTAGAAACAAAGTATAGAACAGGTCGAGGGACGGCGTCACTCCTTCAGCCAGGCAGATTATGTGGAATGACACGATGAGGCGGATACTATTGGGAGAGAGTTGTGACGAACACAGACCCAAATCCCAACAGACCTCCCTCACCTAGGGATGGATGGGAAATCGCAGTCCGACCTGTAGCGGCTAGTCGTAGACCGCGATAAACCCCCCGGGTGGGTCGCATGCTTAGTTGTCCGGCCCTGCTGCTCGGAGCACTACCGAGCTGGGTATCGCATACTTATTGTGGAGCTTGCGAACTGCTTTCTCTGAGAGCTCGGATTCTAGCTCCCAGACTGGAGTGCCCCGAGGAACTGTACAGGCTGATCGATGAGAAGTCAAACTCGCCTAGGGAGGGCGCCCAGATGTAGACGACCTAGCAGCAGTAGAACCACCGGAGGAGCCCGCATCCCGACCCGTCCTCCGAGATCCACGGGATGGACCAACCGCAGGGAGTACCCTTGCCCCGGTCTCACCCTGAGACTCCTCGGACGAAGTCGTCCACTGGACGGCGGGCTCCTATCCCCCTTCTGACCCAGAGGCCAGGGGGACGGGGAGAGCCGACTCCGTCGTAGAGGAGCTGAGCTCCATCTGGACGTCAGGGGAGTACGCGGCTATCACATCTATTAAGGATGCGCTACTCCCCAACCAGCCGGCCTTAGAAACAGAAGACATGAAGGAGGAGAAGATGAAAGAGAAAGAAAAAAAGACAATGACAGGAAGAGTACCGTGCTCCGGCGGTCGGTGAGAGCTTTTGCGAAAATCTGGTAAGGAAATTCAGAGAGTGGATCGCGTATTTATGGGGTGCCGAGAAGTCGAAACGTCACATCTCATCGACCAGCTCGCAGAACACCGATTCTCGCGCCACAGCCATATGTCAGGCATCTAGACGGATTGACAGTCTGGCTTCCTCGAGAAGCCAAAAGGCGCATCGGACACGTCGGTCTAGCTTCTAGAAGACACCAATGGAAATTCCCGACAGGACTGTGTCTCCGCGGTCCCACTGACCGCTCTATCCTTCAGCATGAGTGCTCACTCCGTGAGGCCTAGCCGCTAAAACCTCAACGTCTTGTGTTCCACTCCCACGCAAAGGCTTGGGGGGCAACTGATGTGGGTGAAGTCGGGCCTCTTCCATGTGTCTGCCACTAAGGTCGTCCCTATCACGACACCATCGCTTGCATCAGCTCGGTGTGTAGACATCCCGGGCTAACCTGTGCTTGGCAGCATAGACCGACCTCGCTTGGCACCTCGGCAGGTCGGACGTCGGCCTCGTCCCCAACAGTAATAGGCCCAGGCCCATAGCTCTAATTCGCAGTGTCGGCCACGCGCCTGACTGCTTATCGGTAATCCGAGCTTACAATTTTAATCTTGTTTATGCTAATCACTCTTTCGCCTATAAATAAGAGGCTTCCTCCACACTTTACAACGATAAGAAAACCATTCTAGAGAGGAAAACTTTGTCTCAGATCGGTCAGATAGGTCGAGGTAACAGTAACTCTCCGACCTATCTTTCTCCCAAGATCTTTACTCTCATGTCGGAGGGGATACGCCGGGAACAACCCGGTCGTCCCTTGTGCAGGTGGCGACTAGGAGCTCAGTCCGGACAACGACCAGGAGCTAGGAGGGGAACCAAGACCCGGGTTCAGACTCAGGCCAGTTCGGTTACCCGACCCAGTTGCAACGCGTGAAAGAACAAGGCCAGTACCTCCCTCACCCTTGATCTGAGAGTGTTTGGACCATACTGCTGGTCGGACCAAATCCCGACACCAACAATAGTCAACATTTCTTTTCTGTCTCTTCGGTTGCTGGCACAAGTTGAACTAAAACAATCACACAAGGCAGACATATTTCAAATAAACTGCTCTCATGAATCCAAAAACTATTTGAAAGAAACACATGACTCATGAAATTTCTTAATGTTCATAACAGTCAAAAGGGCAATAATATCGCCAATAATAAACTTAAGTCCCTCCGTCTTGTCCGAACAGGGATTCCTCTACTAGACACAGGGGCACCCTTGCTTAGGAAACTGGTGGGTACCTCGCCATCCGTCCTAGGAAGCAAAGGCCACTTCCATTATTGGGCCAATTAGGTAATATAGTCATTGGGCCTTCGTAGGCCCAAAGCCTTCCTTACACGTGGTGCCTTTCTTACACGTGGTCCCTATCCATCGAGGTCTACGGGCCTGACCCACGGGCCTTTATGTTAGATAAGTCATATTACTTACTTGCGCTCCTAGGCCAAGTAATTCTTTACATAGCCCATTAGGCCGACTAATAATGATCCAATGGGACTAATAATGATCCACGTACTTTTCGTTTCAATTAATTAGTTAAGAAATTGTTTAGGCTTAGAGATTAGTTGGTTTGTACTCTTTTATGATGATGGTTGATAAAGTGCAACAAGTTGTGTAAGGTTTCGAATATTTAGGACTATGTGAACTTGCCTCCATATTATTTCGAAACTTATTCATTTAATAAATTAACCACAACCAAACTCAAGATTTTAATTAAATTCGTTTAGTAAATAAACAAAATACCCAAGAAGTGTTAGTCTAGCTGGCAAGGGAAGGTACTCCATTTTCTTGTCAATCAGGATTCCACTCTTTTAGGGAGCACTCTAGAAATTAAATCGTGAATTTAATCCTGAATGCATAAGGCCGATATGAGGGAGTGCACCCTTAAGATCGCTCTGTGAGGTAATATGAAAATAAACGAACTAAATTTGAACACTAAATATTCGGTTTGACTCGACTTGGCTCCTGCTAAAGTTACTACAAACACGGGTAATACACTAATGTGTGTATATAGCAAATTAGATAAAAATGATGTCCTTACACCCTGTTTGGTATGAATACTAAATACAATTTAGTTCAGTTCAATTCAATAAAATTCATTTAGAATTTCTATTTCACTTGTTTGGTATAAAATAGAATTCATTGAATTCTATTAAATCCTTTTTTGTATTTTCTATATTATCCCTCTTAGCGTAAATACATCTAGCATATTTGCAATTGATAAGTAAATAAAAAACTCACTTAAATAATTTTAGTACTAAAAAAGAGTAAGTTATTTTGAGCCATAAATAATTAAATTTTACTCCACTATCATTAATTAATCAACCAAAAATTCCTATATTGCATGAGAAATTTAATCAATAAAAATCCCAAATATCCAAACACTCGCTACTTCAACAAATACATATCATCACTATAAATAAGGCACATCAACTACACTGGTTGGGTTCTATTGAAAAGAAAAAAAAAAAATCAATTGGGCTGAAACCTGAGTTTATGGGACCACCTTAATTAAAAACTTATATATGAGTTTATGGTAAAAAATTCTTAAAAAAAATAAATATCATAAATTATTAATATTTAATTTTATTTATCTTTAGCAATTAGAACAGCTTAAAATAATAAATTATGGTCATTCTAAATATCAATTAAAATAGATACAAAGAAAAAAAAATCTAAAAATAAATAAATAATACTAAAATTTCACGCAAATATTGAAAGTTATTTTTAGTTTTAAAAAGATATATAAAATCACTTTAATAAATTGTAATGAAAACTAAATTAATAATATTTATCTTCAACATTTAGGATACCTAAAAATAATACATTTTCTATTGAAACTTCCGACGAAATCAAACGTTAAGTTTTTAAAAGATATTTACATAAATATTTTGAATCTAACTTAAATAAAGTAAAAACAATTACATAAAATATTTTGCAGAAGAAACCAAACAGTGAAAAAAATAAAAAAATTAAGTCGAATAGGCCGGTAACCTTCATGTTGGAATTAGGTAGGATTTATGCTTTTAACTTTTCATAATATGAAGGATATTTTGAAACTAACAAGAGAAAAAGATACAAGATTTGTCAGTTTTATTGGAATTTCATAAATATATTCATACCAATACCAATGCAAGAATCGTTAAAAGTAGAATCATTAAAAATAGAATTGTGAATTAAATTTTTGTTTTTTCATTTTATGGATACCAAAGGGAGTTTTAGACCGTGCTCTTTCTCTATCCTCGCTTAAGTGGTAAAGCGCGTTAGCGATCAAACACAGAAGAAAGAATAATAAGATTATGGGGCGATTAACAAAGACTGAGAAGACACGAGATTAATGTCAACATAATGTTTAGCCAATTAGAGTTACTCTGAACCATCTCCATCCAGTTTCACATTGACATTACAGGACGTGCGTGAGAGAGAGTGAGATTATCTTTTATTTATCTTATCTGAGTCCTTGAAATTTTAAGACCCATTTCTTGACGTTTCTAGATACAATGGACAATTTTTGATAAAAACAATGTAATCACAAGATTTCGTCCATAATCAGAGCCGGATTCAGAAACGAACGAATCTTAAAATTTACATGCATCCATTTTGGTGGCCTTTTTAAGCGTTTTTGTTCTTGTAAAAATCTTAAACTAAAAGATGCAAAAATAAACAAATTTTGCTGAATAAATAGTATTTCATTTATTTTATTGAATTTGAATAGATATTGATGTACCAATGTCTCCACCAGATATATGCAAGGTGTGTATCTCCCAATTATCTCAACCAAGCTTCAATCGTAGAGGATTGAGTTTGATAGAGTCGTCATGAATCCAAGAATTCAATCCATAAGCATCCAGCTCTTTCATGGTGAACGTAACAATCTGTTGAGATCAAATCAAATCCAGAAAAAAAAAAAAAAAGAATGAGAACACATGTTTTTCATGAGTGTCATCTGCCTATTATTAGGCAAAAGTATGACAATTTTGTGCATCCCAAAGAAGTATCTCTTGGTTCAGGAACCAAATGCTAATTCTAGTTCTGTTGGATCCCATAATTTTGTTCTAAAATTCAGGAACATAACAAAAACACACAAAAAAAAAATGTGTTTCCTGTTCCCGTTCCCCCCCTCCCCCCCCCCGCCCCCCCTCTCTTTTTTTTTGGGAATAAAAGCATAAAAAAAAAAAAAAAAAAAAAAGGAAAAAAAAAAATATAATTAAAAGCCACCTATGTTGAGACCCTTGCATGTTGAACAAAGCCATTTTTTTTTTATCAAGCAAATATAAACAAAAGACTAGATGTAGAGGAATACCAAATGACGAATTACATGGTAGTCACCGCCTTGATGGAGGTACTGCAAGGACTTGTCCATTTACTAGTTAAGTCTTTATGCAAGGGTTGCCCTTTTGCCTTTTGCATTTCTAGACTGTTCAAACGCAACATCAGTTAAAACCAACAAACTAGTTACTAAAGTAAAGAACAATGAATTATCATCCTAAATCAAACAGATGCCAGTTCTTGTATGCATGGACATTAGTGTATCATATTTATATAGTCTAAAGAGTGTTGATCAATACCCTAACTAAAGGTAACCGATCATCAACAGCTTTTGATTTTGTATCACTATGGGACGACAGTCGGTCTTCTCACCAATGGGGAACTAGATGAGTGAGATTGGTACCGTTTCTTTGTTCTTTGTCCAGCTACTCAGTCAATGAAGACGGAACTGGTCTAGCTCTCACAGTCCCATTCCTGATAAAACAATATCCCAAAAGAACGGAAGGCAGCATTGCATGCCGAAGGGGATCCATGTGTAAGTAATTGGTGTCAAAAGAGTGGTTTTCTGGTCAAGGCTTCATTCTCGGTCGAAAACCATACTTAGGACCCCGAATCTGACGATTTCTCAAATGCCTAACTTTTTTTTTTTTTTCAAATTCCCCATGCAAAAGTTTTAAGACTCTCCCTGCTTTCCTTGGGGTTTGGACCGGCTTTGGATCGATACAATAGAGACCAGTTCATGTCAATAAAACAACCTTGTTTTATTTTATTCCCTCTACTTTAAAAAACCACACTTTATTCCCTTTTAGTAAACTAACATTTTTTTGTTTAACCCAATAGAATATGCTAAAAATATGTTCAATGAAAAGGGGGAAAAAAAAAAAAAAGAGAGACAAGATTGTGTTAGGATGTTTTAACTTTTAATGTCTTATTTTCTAATGTTTCATAAGGATAAAATAGTTTTTTCCATGCTACATATCTTCCTTCCTCTCCAAATCTCCCTGATGCGGAGATTGGAAAATGTATGATTGTCTTGAGATATTTCTAGTTAGGATGTGGGAGATCATCAGACCAGAAGGGACTCCAATTGCAACATTCATAAGGAAAAGCACTCGCCATTCGTTGGTTACAAATTTTTAAGAAAAATATCCCTCCATTACCTCTTATTTCTCTTCTCTTCTCATTAAACTGGTGAAACAAGAAAAGGGCAGAACCATTTTCTTTATTCTCTCAATCCAAACCAAGCCTCTCCACCCCCTAATTTACTTCTCTTACCCCTAAATTTACTCATCTTTTTATATTTTAATTAATTTGAATTACATACTAGTTAAGATTAGTGCCTTTAGGCACAAAAATAGTCTTTTTAATGTGTGTCTATATACATAGAGAGAGAAGGAGAGAGACCTGTGCAGCAACGGATCTCTTTGAATCCAAGAACTGGCTGTAAATGTTGTATAACCGTTGCTTCTCCGTTTCTGAAACCGACGGTCTTGCTTTGGAAGCCACAGATTTGAGGAGACTATCAGTGATGACTGGCATTTTCCCGGGCTGCTTGTTTCTTTCTTCATTGCCTAGAAGGTCATGAACTGCCAAAAGCTGTCCATCCGCAAGGAGAGCTTGAAGGTCAGCTCCGCTAAATCCTTCAGTCATACTAGCTATAGCATCCAAATCAACGTCGTTAGCCAAGGGTAACTGCACCAAATACCAATAGACATACCGGTTAGCCATATTGTATCATTTTAATACCCACCGAAAGGCACAAAAGTGACAATTTCATAGAACATGATGAATAATACATATTAGGTGAAATTAGTAGATTTTCCATGAAACAAGGCACTTAAAATTTCTTATCCTCAACTTTTTTCCTATATTTTTTAGTCCTTTGAACAAGTTTTTAGTCCTTCGGTTAACTAAATTGAATATATTGAGTTCATATTAACTAGATGTGAAATATGCATTTGAAATCATAGTTAATGTTAAAGCAAAAGAGTGATATGAAAAGAACGAGAAGACTTAATCCATTGTGGTAGCCTATCCCTCTATTTATATAGAAAATGAAGAAATAATACAGCAAACCCTAAACCGTACTCGAAACCTTAAATAATACAGGAAAGACAGAAATACCCTTTTAACACTCTCCCTCAAACTGGAGCATATATATTGCATGCTCCTACCTTGTTACAAATGTACTTTATCCTTGAGCCCCCCCACGGTTTAGTAAACAAATCAGCTAACTGATTAACTGATTTTACATGTTTAATCTCAATCTGCTTCTGCAATACTTTTTCTCGAATGAAGTGACAATCAACTTCAATATATTTTGTCCTCTCATGGAAGACTGAATTAGATGTAATGTGAAGTCCTGCTTGATTATCACATACCAGATCCATCAGTGAAGAGTGTTTGAATCCGAGTTCTTCCAACAAATGTTTCAACCAAGTTAGCTCACAAGTAGTGTAGACCATCGCCCTGTATTCCGATTCTGCACTTGACCGTGCCACAACTGTCTGCTTTTTACTCTTCCAAGAAACGAGATTACCTCCAACAAACATACAATACCCAGTAGTGGACTTCCTATCCAAGGGAGATCCGGCCCAATCTGTATCTGTATATCCCTTAATTTGAGTGTGACCGAAGTTCTGGTACAACAAACCACATCCTGGAGAACCTTTCAAATATCGAAGAACACGAATTACTGCATCCCAGTGATACGTCGTGGGACGATCCAAGAACTAGCTGATAACACTTACAGCAAAGGAAATATCTGGTCTAGTAACTGTCAAGTAGTTCAACTTCCCAACTAACCGTCTGTATTGTGTTGAATCTGTCAATGGTACACCTTGATCTGCTAATAGTTTGTTATTTGGATCCATAGGTGAATCAATCGATTTAGCTCCTAGCATTCCTATTTCACTTAACAGATTAAGAACATATTTCCTCTGACACAGACAAATACCTTCACTTGATCGAGCAACTTCAATCCCCAATAAATACTTCAATTGGCCCAAATCTTTAATTTGAAACTTGCCATGCAAAAACGTTTTGAGTTTCTGAATACCCTGGTGGTTGTCCCCGGTAATCACGATGCCATCCACATACACAATCAACAATATTCTCCTGACTTTACTGTACCCGTAAAACACAAAATGATTGACTCCACAACGACGAAGACCAAATTCAGTAACTGCTTCACTAAATCTCCCAAACCATGCTCGAGGAGACTGCTTAAGCCCATAAATGGATTTCTTCAAGCAACATACCAAACCAGACTCACCCTGAGCAACAAACCCAGGAGGTTGCTCCATGAACACTTCCTCAGTCAAATCGCCATTTAAAAATGCATTCTTGAAATCAAGTTGATGCAACAGCCAACGAAAGGTGGCAGCCAAAGAGATGAACAAACGAACAGAAACGAGTTTGGCAACGGGAAAAAAAGTCCCAGAATAATCAAGACCATATACCTGAGTGTAACCTTTGGCAACTAAACGAGCCTTGAGTCGATCAATGGTGCCATCCGGATGAACTTTGATTGTGTATACCCATTTAGATCCAACTATTGTTTTGTCAGGCGGAAGCGAGACAAGATCTCAAGTACCATTCTGATGTAAAGCTAGCATTTCCTCTTCCATTGCGGTCGTTCAACCAAGGTGACAGAGCCTCTGTAACAGACTTAGGAATAGAAACAAATAATAGAGAAACATGAAGGAGATAGATGTGCATATGAGACAAAATTAGAAATAGGATGTTGAGTACATGTGCGCTTACCGTTCCGAACAGCAATGGGTATGTCCAAGTCAGACACGGATTCATGAACTGGAGAAGAATCTAATGACACAGAGACGATTGGCTCAACGGCGGGAACTACCTTGTGGCGATGAGTATATACATGTAAAGGCGGTGAACGACGACTAGGTGGGACAAGTTCGAGAGTGGAAGGAGATGGTGTCGGGTCTAGGAGGCTTGGTAAAGGAAGGGTGACATCTGGATCATCCCAAGATGATCGGTCAGAAAAGTAAGGGGTGGATTCAAAGAAGGTGACATCTGCACAGATGAAAGAGCGACGTAAAGAAAGACTATAACACCGATAACCCTTTTGTGTGCGAGAATAACCAAGGAAGACACATTTTATGGCACGAGGATTTAACTTATCCTTGCTAGGAGTCAACTGGTGGACAAACAGACACATCCAAAGATACTGGGAGGTAAAGCAAACCAGGGTGATCGGAAAAAAAGAATAGAATGAGGGACTTTGCCATTCAAGGTAGAAGACGGCATTCTATTGATCAAGAAGCAAGCTGTAAGAACTGCATCTGCCCAAAAGTGTTTGGGAACATTCATCTCAAACATCAGAATTCGAACCACTTCTAGGAGATATCGATTCTTACGCTCAGCGACTCCATTTTGCTACGGCGTGTGAGGACAAGATGACTGATGCAGTATACCAGACTGTGACATGAATGAAGTAAAGGGTTGAGAAAAATATTCTCGAGCATTGTCACTACGAAGTATACGCATGGGCACATTAAATTGAGTTTTAATTTCAGCACAGAAGGTAGAAAAAATGGAGAACAATTTAGAATGATCTTTCATTAAATAGAGCCATGTAACTCGAGAGAAATCATCGACAAACGTGATAAAATAACGAAAGCCAAGTGTAGCGGCAATACGAGAAGGACCCCAAACGTCTAAATGAACTAAACTGAAAGAACTCGATGCGCAAAACTGAGCGGGGGAAGTAAATGAAGTGCGATGATGTTTTCCCAACTAACAAGACTCACAATCTAAGGAGGGCAAATGACGTAAACTAGGAACAAATACCTTTAGATTGGCAAGTCAGGGATGGCCTAGGCGACAATGAATTTGGTGGGCAGATGCAACGGCAGGACAGGCAGTGGGCGGGAAAACAGGTGTCTCGGCGTGATTGCGAAAGTAATAAAGGCCATTTTTCTCACGCCCTACGCCAATCGTCTTCTGTGTTTTCAAATCCTGGATAATGACAGAATCAGGAAAGAAGCAAACAGAACACTGAAGTTATTGAGTAAGCTTACTAACTTATATCAAATTAAAAGCAAATGAGAGAATATACAGCACAGAGGATAAAGAGAAAAATTGTGAAAATTCCACAGTGCTAATACCACGAACAGGGACAGTGGAACCATCAGCAACAGTAACAGGGGACAATGAGGGAGATGACTGAATATGCGTAAATAGAGAAAATGTACTTGACATATGATCGGTAGCAGCGGAGTCTATGATCCATGGTATAGAAGTGGAAGGATGAAAAGAAAGACATGCAATAGAGTTACCTCATTGAGCTAGCGAAGTAATGGGGGTCGATGTCTGCATGGACGACTTAAACTGGAGGAACTGAACATACTCATCATCAGAAATTATCTTGGGAGTTGAAGAGTTGGATGCAGAAACGGGAGCAACTTGATTATTAGTTGCCACATGAACATACTTAGGAGAACGATCAATTTTGTACCAATAAGTATCTTGGGTATGGTTTTCCTTGCCACAAAATGAGCACCGATAATGTTGACTATGACAATGGCCACCTCGGCCACCCCAAAATTCATTACTACGACTTCCTTGGTCACCTCATTTCCCTTGATCGGGAAAAACTTGTACAACTTTGGACCATTGTAAATGATTAGTCTCATTCAACTTGTGGGTTGTTAACGATTGAGGGGTAGCCATCGACGTTAGTTCCCGCCAATACAACAACAAATACGAAACAACTTGTCAAGGGAAACAAACCAACAACACGAACAACTATGGGGCTTAAATGAAGACCAGTATAAGCAAAACAATACTCACGAACATTCGGGACATTAGATTTGGTCCAGAATACAGTTGCAAAGCTGGAAAAACGAACGAACTCACGAACAAAACCATTGGGCAACCATAGGAGCTCGACAAAACGCAGCAGCTGATAGCGGTTGCAACGGTATGATTACTTCTCAAACTAACACGCTTCTCCTACCAAATCGACGGCAACAGCAACAGCCATGGACGATCTGAAGCAAAACCTTAACCAAATCATCAACTCAATACAGAAGCGAAGTCCCTGAGTCTGAAGACAGAGCAATCGACGGCCGGCGAAGGTCTGGCGAGGATCAGCGAGTCGCGACGAAGTGCCGATAATGGTCGGCAAGGTCTGTGAACTGTGTGCTAGGGTTGCGGCGACTGGGAGAGGTGGGATCGATGATGATGGCGGCTTGGAATGGCCTGAGCGACGGTCGGTGAGGCTCTAAATAGCCTAGGCGACGGAGGCGAGGCGCGGATCTAAGTGTGTTGAGCAGCAGCGGTGAGGGTTTGTGGGCTACTAGGGTTTCAACTGTGTTTTTTTTTTTTTCCTTTCGTATGAACAATAGGCGGAAAAGAGAAGAGCTAAAAAAAATAGTTTGAACAGATCTATGAAATCAATCTCCCATAACCTGCTCTGGACCATGTTAAAGCAAAAGAGTGATATGAAAAGAACGAGAAGGCTTAATCCATTGTGGTAGCCTATCCCTCTATTTATATAGAAAATGAAGAAATAATACAGCAAACCCTAAATCGTACTCGAAACCCTAAATAATACAGGAAAGACAGAAATACCTTTTTAACAGTTAATGTTAGCAAAAATATTGGAAATGACCAAAAAATAATTTGAAAATAAATTGGTAAGGACTAAAAAAATAAATTGCTCTATAAAAAATAAAAGACTATAATAGAAGAACCCCGATATTATATATATAATTACAAAAACAAAAAAGTGTACTAGGTAATAATTATGATATAAATATAAGACTACCTACTAAATTTTTTTAACTCTCATGACTTATCAGTGTAAAGTAGATATCCTAATCAGATTAGTTGTTCACGTAGAATTGTACAAGGTTAAAGTTAAGTTTCAAAAATATTATCATTAATGGAGTCTTGCAAGGTGAGGAATGAGGATCCCGAGGAAATCTTATACGGAGATAATATTGCGGATGTGTGGGATATTTGGTTTTCTTTTTAATTAATTATAGAAAAAAGGATGGGTGTAAGTAAAAACTGAGAAACCGAAATAACCAAACCAATCTAAACCGTGTAAAAATAATGGTTCGGTTCGGTTTTTATCCCTATTTGAAAAAAGAACAATTCGTTTCTCAAACCAAACCGTTCCTAAATGGTTTGTTCCAATGTTAAATTGTTAGAACTGTGAGAAACGAAGCGAAATATCATTTAGTGTATATACATATACATACATACATATATTTATATAGTATATTCCTAGCAAACAATACATATATTGTTTACTGCATCACTATAGTGCATGTGAATCTTTAGCAATTGATAATGAATAAGAATGGAATTTATTTGGTAGGTAAAAAATATGGGTACAATTATTGCATTAGTTTAAACTCAAGATTGTATGGCTTAATTTGTCAAAATTAAGGGATGTATCAAGACTCTTTTTTTTATGAATGTTTATTTTTCAAGGATAGTAAAGTAATTAGCTTTTTGGATTTGATCAAGTCTTTATTTTTGGGTAAACTGTATCATATAATTTAAATGTTTTGCAAAACATTTAGTTGGATGTTGGAACTTCAGATAAACCGAAACTGAACCAAACCGAATACCCAATGGTTTGGTTTGGTTCGGTTCAATTTTCTAAAAAATTATAACTCGGAAGCTGAGCCTAACTGATTAAATGAAAATTGTGTTTCAAATGAAAATTAAGTCTCACCTTTCCTGAAAGAACAGTAAGAATATCCAACCTCTCAGGCCGTGACGGAAAATCACAAAAAAGTAGGCGATCTAGCCTACCAGGTCGAAGCAGCGCAGCATCAAGTAAATCTGGTCTACTGTGGGAAGGCAAATATATAAGTGTCAAATTTATGAAAATACAGAATTATAAGTTTATAATTATATAGATAAAAATAGGAAATTGACATTAGATGCATCATTCTGCACAAATCTATAGAGAATCAAGCCAATCGTTATTTTAAAAAAAAATTGCAAAATGTTCCACAAGAAATCATATGGAAGTCCTTTGATGTGATCAAGTTCCTTCTAGAATTGACATATCAAAAACGGGTTTTTTTTCCTGTCCAAACTTTAGGGCTGAGAGAAAAAAAAAAAATGGACGATCTGACCAACCGACCAGAACTCGCCACTTTTGCCCAAAACTATTGGGCTGGGGTTTAGTTTGGACAATAGGTGGGCTATTTTGAACCCGAAACATTCGGTTGGCCGGTGGCTTCCATTTGATGGGTAATCCGATCTGAACATACAAGGCCTAATGACGGCGTTTAGTTCTAACTTCTAAGATTAATGCTATTCTTCTCATTCCATCCAAACCCTACAGTCCACCCCCTTTGTCATCTCACCCTCATTCCCCCTTGATGATTTTACCACGTAGCAAGTTTTCAAAGCTAAACAGTGCAATGAATCAATTCTTCTGATCAATCATGATTTTTGTGGTATAATATTAAAATACAAAGATTCGGAATGGCCCCAACCCCGCCCAAACCATACACTATTCTACTGTTGGTTTTGCGCTGGCAGCGCTGCCATCGGATGATTTGGGGTTCTCCAGCACAAACCAGAAACACACTGCAGTTTGGGCCAAAACCCGAACTACCCGATCGACACTCAGCCCTTCTTAACTACTTCAAGTTAAAGCTCAGAAATCAGTATCAAACGCAGTTCATATATGGGAAGTAGTCTTGCCAGAACTGATAATGCATTTCTAAATCAGTGGATCACTCGAAGTTATCTAGGGCCTGTTTGGTTTTGTCTTCGAAATTTTTGACAACAATTTTTGGGTTAGATCAAAGACAATAATTTCGAAAGTACACATGAAAATGGAATGAGAATGAGGCTTCTGACCTGGTAGCAGCAAATACAAAAACACCAGTCAACACTTCAACACCATCTAATTCAGTCAGAAACTGGAGAAAAAATGCAAGAAAACAATAAGAAAAATAATCACAAAGATAGTACAAGATTTTCAGTAAACAAATGGAAGAAAAGTTCATTAAAAAGAGAATCTTGAACAATGACTAACTTGATTAACAACTCGATCAGTCACTCCAGTATTATCATGCCCTCTCTTTGGAGCAATGGAATCAAATTCATCAAAGAAGAGAAGACATGGTGCTGCAGCAGCTGCTTTTGAGAATATATCCCGAACCTGAACCATAAGAAAGCATTGATCAAATTCACTACATATAAAAATTGCAAAAAAGAAATTAAAAAAGAAGTGTCAATTTTCTCTTACAGCTTGCTCAGAAGCTCCTATATATTTGTTCAACAGCTCAGGTCCTTTCACTGAAATAAATCGTAGCGAACAGGCGGCGGCGGCGGCACCCACAATGTGTGTTTTGCCACAACCAGGAGGGCCATATAAGAGAACATTCGATCTCAACCTTAAAGGAGCTTTTGCAAAGATATTTGGAAATCTTGAGGGAAACTCGATCATCTGACATGGAAATATAACATCAGCACCCAGAATATGTTTCTCAACCCAAAAGGAAGAAAATCAGATAGGCAGAACGGAATTTTTGAATTTATACAGCTTAGTTAAAAGTAACAAAGACTCGGGCAGATTTCTAGCCGCAATGCTTACATCGTCAAATCTAAGATAGTAAACAAGTTGCTGAAAACCACATTTATCATAATCTAAGGCAAAAGACAGAAAAAAGGGAAGACATTGGAGCTGGAAGAACAAAATTCACGTCTTGAGTTCATTACATATGACTTCAAAGTTCAGCCGGGTTCGCACCTCTCAATTTTCAATTGCTAAATCAGCATATTAGAGTACAAGATGGAAGGAAAAGATATACCTCTTTGATAGCATTACGGGTGTCAGTAAGACCACCCACGTCTTCCCAACCTGAGCGGCCACTTTCAGAAGCAGGTTTAGTAATATCACGCATAGAAACTGGAAGGAACTCATGCATTGCTTGCAAAAAGTCATGTCTAACTAATACAGGCGTTGTATGTTCTTCAAAAGTACAATCACTAGACAAAAAACGGCCAACAGCAGCATGAACTGATCTATCAACAAGTATTTCCTGCAACAGTTATAGTTTTAACCATAAGTTCTCTTACAGTACCAAATTAGTCGAGAAATTTCTAAAATGTCATTACCAATCTAAGACTGATTCAAGACACATTCAAAATTTCAAACAATTCCACAATCTCAAAATAATATACTTATTGAAAAAGAAATTCAAAATTATACCTAGAAATCAATAAAGACTAAAACGTAGGATGATAGAATAATGAAAGGAATAGGACTCCTCATTCAGACTTAGCAGTAATAAAATCTCATCTCAGATTAAGAGAAGTGTCCCCAAAAATGTCATATGCCACTTGAATTGATGAAGAAACACAGAACTTTTCAAGAAAGATCACGCACAGAAACAGCAAGATTTAATCATAAAACAAAGTTGACAATGCAGGGAACAAATTTAATGTAACTAGATAGTTTTAAGTAACAGCCATTACGTACCATAACGGTCGGCTGATACATGATGGTTTATCAGCCCGCCTTTACAGTAACGGGCCGATAAACCGTTTGCAGACCAATTCACTACCTAATCGGCCCGTACAGGTGGCAAATCGAGTTGTAACGGCCCGTAACGGGGTTAACACCCGTTACGACTTAGCGTAACAACCGTTACAGGCCATTGCGCCCGATTCTGGGTAAAATGGGTGTATGTCACCCAATTTGCACCTCAACCCCTTCTCCCCCCCAGGTTGTCTCCACCTGTCCTCCAATCAGCAGGCCTTGTTTTGGCCAAGATCTAAGCCAAATCCCAGCCATCCAAGTCAAATCCAAGCACTCCACTCAATTTTCAACAAGATCTAGAAGGATTTCTTAATCAAAACATTGAGATTTCTGTTTTTGGCCAAATCAGTAAGTTTTTTGCCCAGATCTTTCATTGTTTTGTGTATATATATATATTGTATATTTTAAAATTCTTCACATATTTTGTTAATTTCAGCCCTAGAAACAATTTCTTTAAATAAATAATTTGGTTTTGGAAACAATTGTGTAAATATAAATATATATATATATATATATAAATGTCCATATTTGGTAACTTCTGCTTAATTTTCAGTCCTACAAACAAATTTTTTTTTATAAATAGAAATTAAATTGTGTATGGAAATTGTAGAAAATTAAAATTTAAAAATATAGGGTGAAGAAGGATCGGTTCCTCCTCCCAACGACGATATTGGGTAGAAATTTGGGATTCCTATTGCAAATAGTAGGCACAAATTAAGATGTAAATTTTGTGGTAAAGAGATAATAGTGGAATAACTAGATTGAACAACACTTGGCACACAAAAAGGGTCAAGTAGCTCCGTGTTTGAATGTTAGTACTGAAGTTAGGGAGCTTGTGATGAAACATCTTCAAGGTTTCATGGAGAAAAAAGTGGATAAAAGGAAACAAAGAGAAGAAGTGATTGAACAAATTTGACCTTCTCAATGTGATGAAGATGATCCTTATGAAATTTCGAGTGATGATGATGACTCGGATGATCCGGAGATGAATTATGCACAGAAAGAAAGCACAAGGTTGCATAGAGAAGAAGAAGAGAGGGACAGATTCAAGAAGGATGCAGGCGTCCGATATTAGACTGGGGGCAGTAGTGGGGATGGTGGAAACACCAAGCGGGAAAGTACTACTGGTCGCGTTGCCAATATTTTTCGACGATCTTCTACTGTTCGTGAATCGAGTTCGTAAAAAACATGGATTGATTCATCCTTGCCTGAAGCACGGTTGACCGATATTAATGTTGATCTACACCATAGCAAAGCCCCCAAACAAGCTAAGCCCTCCACAAGGGTAATGAAGGAGTTGAGGAAAAAATTAGATATAGCAGTTAGTCAATTT
Organism: Eucommia ulmoides; assembly: GCA_016647705.1. Lineage (NCBI taxonomy): Eukaryota > Viridiplantae > Streptophyta > Magnoliopsida > Garryales > Eucommiaceae > Eucommia > Eucommia ulmoides. Next base: position 32,453,427 of record CM028336.1, read on the forward strand.
GTGCTACACACACATTTGCCGGAAAATGTTGTTACATCGCCATGGTTTGAGCCAATGTTGGATGTTGTGAAGGAGGTTGGAAAAGGAGTAAAAGTCCTTACTCCTTATGAGGTGAGAATATTTTTTGTTACACTTGCAACTTATAACTACAATGTATTTTAATAAAGCTATTACTATATTTTTTGTGCTTTTGGGTAGGTGACTAGAGTTGTATAGCCAAGAGAATGTGAAGAATTGAGAAAACCAAGTTGGGAGGAGAGAGGCGTTACAATCATGTGTGGATGGGTGGTTAGGACCTACTCGAAAGCACATTATCAATTTTCTGATTTATAGTAATCGAGGGACTGATTTTCATAAATCAGTGGACGCCATCAATGTTACGAGCAGAACTGTCAACTATTACATCGGTCTCATGGTCAAGGAGGTGGTGAAAAATATGTTGTCCAAAGTATCACTGAGAGGCTGCAATAAAGGCGGCGAGAATAAACATGTGTTGAAAAGACCAAATCTATGTTGCACAGCTTGTGCCACACATTGCAATGATTTGATATTGTATGATATTGGAGAGAAAGCAAATATACAAAAGGTCTTGGATAATGTAAGAAAAATCACACACTTCATTTACAACTCTACTTGGGTTCTTGATTATATGAAGCGATTCACCGAAGGGAGAGGTACAACGTTTTGCGATCACACACTTTGCCACCAATTTTATTACGCTAGAAAGCATTGTGAGGCATAAGAATGACTTACAAGTTACGTTTAATTGTGATAAGTGGAAGAACACAAGATGGGTGGAGAAGAAATGTGGGATAAAAATGAGGAAGATTGTGAATGACAAAAATTTTTGGAAAAAAACAGCGGAGATTTTAAAAGTGCAAGAACATTGGTGAAGGTGCTTAGGCTTGTTGACGGTGATGAGAAGCCTATATGAAGTTATGGATAGAGCAAAGCTGTCCATTCAACAAAATTGCCGTTACTTCAGAGAATGTTACTTCAAAGAATATTGGAATGTAATTACAAAAAAAATAGCAATTCTGAGCAATTAATCTAGTTTTATTTTTTTTTTATTTTTTTTAAGTAGTTACCAAGTTTTCTATGTTTTGTTTGTGGGTGTTTGACTTGTTACTTTTTGCGTACAATTACGTTGTTCCGTGACAAACAAGATTCTTTCGGAGTTGTATTGGCTCAACGAGCAATAGCACATACAAATTTGGGTAATATAATGAATAATTAACTAAAATATGAGATTCAATCTTCACATTGTTTTAATTCATATTTTTTGCTTATACAGCTGAATGGTGGATCCATTATGGTCCATCTGCTCCTCAGCTTCAAGAGACTGCAATTAAAGTGTTGAGCTAAACAACATCTTCTTCTAATTGCGAGCGTAGTTAGAGTACATTCAATCTGATACATACAAAGATGAGAAATCGTCTAAAGTATCAAAAACTGAATAAGCTTGTTTATGTGGCTCATAATATGAGGCTGAAAATGAGACATGCCACAAGAAGAAGCCAACGTGATAGCGAAGACAATTTTCACCCTATCAACTTAGACTATATCTTTGTAGAAAATGATGGCTTCAAGAAAGAGAAGCACCATTGTCAGACGATCAGAACTACACGGATAGCCAAGCACCTTGATATTGTCAGAATGATAGCATATCGGAAGATGGAAGTGACACTGATAGTGGTAGTGGTTTGGACCCACTTAGTGGAAGGTTTAGTGGCAATGATGATGGTGGAGGTGGAGTAGACACTAAAAGATTGTCATATCATGGAAAGGTACGAATGGCTGGATTTGCAGGCTATGTGGAAGTTGGAGATATTAGTGAGCCACAAAGACATTCTATCTCTAGGGTTGTGATTGGATCATCAAGGAGACGTTCAAATCCATGTTCAAATCCACAATCCTCAAATTCCAACGAACATAATGACATGGCAAACAACTTTGGTAGGCTTGAAGTTGGATTTGGAGGACATGGATACTAGGGGGATACTTATCATCAACGGCCTCAACAGCTACCATATCCTTACCCTTATTATCCCTGGAATAAGTTTCACGACCACATCACATTATTCCACCGCTGGAGCCATATTATATGGCTATGGGTCCTTTAGTACCCCTACTACTAGATACTCATTTCCACAACCATCTTCTTACCAATACAATGTCCCCCCTCCATATTAAGAGAGATCGGGTTCTACTTCTTTTGAATAATAAGAAGAAAGAGGAGAATCCAGTGGTACTAGTGACAGTCACTGGCAACAACATTTATGATCATTTCATCTTTAACTACTTTGGTGGTCACGATAATGCAGAACAAAATTAGAGAGGTGATTATGCCAATGCCTGAAGAGCCTGTGTGCAATTCATTTTTGGTATTGATTAGAGTGTAATGCTTTTGTAATGTGACAATTGATAACATGATGTACAAGTACATTACTCTTTTATTATGTTTTTATAATATATTTTTCATTAAATATTGTGCACATCATCTTATTCTTTTAAAATTGTTCCATGTGACGGTTTTTTGTCGTATCTTTAATGTGTAGTATATGAACTTAAATATCATAATATCTAATTATATCTATTAGAATGTGCTTATTAAGGGTTAAATGAATAAAACAATTATTATTATTGAGTTTTTTAGGACATTCAGGTGATTTAAAAAATTCACGACCGTTACCGCCTACGGTCAGGCCAATACTCCTAATACTATTACACAACGACCGTTACCGTAACCCAACAACGATTTAAAACCTTACTAACCACTGAACAAGTAGAGAAATGAATATGTTTCCAAGTGCAATGTTGACAGTTGAGATAGTAGAGTGGGAAAATAACCACTCTTCAGGAGGAATGAAATATAAAGGACATGGCAGTTTCAAACTCTCAGAGGGAATGAACTCCAGCAAGCTAATCAATTTAAGTGATAGTATGGGCATGCAGAAACAGCATAGTCAAGGTTTGGGAGGAAATCAATGCACCATGGAGATAAAGATTGAGTTCCAATAAGCGGAGGAAAGGAAAAAAAGAAGTTACCTAAAAAATTTAAGCGAGGACAGAAACCTGGTTTTTTTTAATGGGAATGCACAAGTAATCACTATATGTGGAATAGCTTGGCCTCAAAAGTCAAAGGAGGTTATAGAAGTCAACCATGTGATTCCTCAAGACTATCAGCCGAAAGATAACTACTGAAAGATTGAGGGAGTTACCCAAAAAGATCGGATATTTTACAGAGAGTTAAGAGTGAATGAGCATGAAGAAGTTCTTTTCTGGATCTCTTCATCATTACTGTACAATGTTCTTCTAACGAATGATAGAAAACGTCTACTTACAGTGGCGAGGTTGAGTGCCAAACAATAAAAGCAATATGAAGAATTGAAGACGCGTGTATAGGCAGTCTGGGTTAGGATGCAGCATCCTTAGCCAGGAAGGTCAATCAAATTGGAGGGGAGATAATGGATGGATAATTGACCACATCTCCCATATGTTGAGGACATGAGGTGCCTATGTACATTGACAGAACCACTGAGATACACCCTGCAGAGGAGTATGTCTTTGCTTCAGCCTCCAAGTCCAACCTAAAAGGCCTTCCAGGATCCCCAAGAATGTTATGGGAACATATATATGCAGAGAGATAAAAGGTCAGTCTTCTACTCTTGAAGGTAGAAAAATTCAGGTAGAACAGCAATGACCCCCATTTAGCCCGCCGAGCTACAGTAGAAACTATGTTCTCCATTATGCGTAATATCAGTGGAAGGCTATAGCTGTATGATAATTTACCTGCCACTTCAGTTGATGGAGATGGAGAGAGTAGCATATACAGAGTTGTTTGATCTTGCTTGCGGCAAAAGAAAAGGAGCATGACAATCATGTGTAAGTGACTGCTAAGAAAGTTAACTGCAGGGATGAGTGAGCTAATGATGACGAGCCTCAGAACTAGACCATCACTTGTAAGTGATGCTAGCCTCAGGGCATTACATGAGGCTACGCGAAAAATCCAGCAGGTTCTTCCATTAGTATGGGTCTTCTCACCAGCACATTACCCTTAGACACATAACAAAAGGTAAGAGATCTTGGTTTCTTAATAGCAGCATGAATCCAAGCTCCCTATGTGTTTACTCAACCAACAAGCCTTCCTCATTGGACTCGTCAAGCAATATCTCACACTAAGTGTGCACTTTCGGTCTCATCAAACTTCTTAATGAAACAACTTTTAAGTTGAAAGGAATAAATAAATTCAGAACAACATATACTTCAATAAGAAACAATTTTGCAATTAAATAAATAATGGAAATGTGGAAAATGAAATAGATACCAAATCATATGCATCATATCCATCACATTTGGAAGCTATCTCAAATATGACATCATCGGAACATTGCAAGGAACGCTTTTGGATTTCATGTTTCAATAAAGCACCACGTTCTGCAGCAGCAGGAGCAGGCAGTTGCACATGAAAGTCAAACCTTCCTGGAAGAAATTAGAGTTCATGATGCATTAAAATTATGAAGAACCTATAAGAAAAATATAATTCTTTTCCCTAAAATCTTCCACCAAGCGTAGATGTACTTGATTTGCTTGTAGATGATAGACCACCAATTAGATTCACCAATGCACGTCGCAAGAAAGGAAATGACCATTACTAATTACCTTGATTTACGAAATATTTCGGGAAGGAGGTGGGGAGAGATTAGGAAAGCTCAACTAGCCATAATCCCTTAGTTAATAATTACCTTGTTTGAGAGGAGCCCTATATAGTAATAGTTTGGTTATAAAAGGGAGAGAATGGAGTGTGTAGGGATATCGAAAAGTCAATTGTATTGAGCTTCGGCTTTGGGAGAGAACCAAGTCTCTCGAATACCTGGGGCGTCTTATTTGTTCTTTTTTCATTTCAATAAAAATATCCATCTTTTCGCTTCCCAACTTGTCTATTTCCTTTACCACTAAGCCTAGGGTTCATCAGTAGACTAAGTAATTGACTAACCAGAAGAGCTCAGGGTATGTGGAATACTGGTGAGGGACTGTGAAGTAGCGATGAATGCAATGGAGCCAATTCCACAAGTGATCCCTCGCTTCTCCTGTTCAATGTAGAAAGTCAGTTCAAAATCCAAGAGCTTGAAGGTAGCAAAAGAGTAGAGTTGTTTAATTTATACATGGCTATAAGCATTTAATGAACCACGTGCATGTTCAACACAGCGGTTAGAAATTGCACATCACACTACTCATAAAAATGAAAAGGACATTAAGAAAACAACTACGAAACATAATTGTGCTGTTTCCAGTTCTGTAGATAAAGCCCAGTTCTTATACTCCGGAGAAACATCATCTTATTCAAGTCCAAAGAAAAGGTGCAAAAGAAGTTATAATTTTTAGTAGGTATAAATAACAAAAACGTACAGGAAAAAAGCAACAACAATCATACCTACGCTGCTATGCAAAATTGTAAGTTATTCGGATGAATTTATCGACAAGACTTATCACCTACAGCCATGACAGTGAAAATGCAGAAAACCTATTCAAGCTTGAGTCACTGAAGAAGGCGATGGTGGCATGGACTGCAGATATTTTATATGCTTAAGCACGTAGGAGAAACATAAAGATGAGAATAAATGAAACTTCAGTTTACACTAAAACTCCTTCCTGATTAACACACAAATCAATTACTGTAAATTTCAACGTCCAAAATATGGAAATGTCAAAACGCGGTACATAAGAATGCATAATGGCCAAATATTTGCAAGTGTCAATGCAGGGGGGGAATAAGAGGTCTGCTCAAATCAGTTTGGTTTTAAATGCGAGTACTCTAGCTCTACATTTAATGATTGCGTAAATAGGTCTGTTGATGCATGAAGAGAAGCATATGAGCATGCAGACATGCGTGGATGTATGTGTGTATTGAGAAGGAAGTGAACATTCATGGAATGTGGAAAGTGGCATATAAATTCACATAAGCGTTATGGGAATGCATACTCGGAAGAACATGTGTACTCATTCCTACCAAACAAGTTATCAGCGTGTCCTTTTTTCCTTTGTTTGTAAAACCATATATTTTTCTGATAACAAAAGGAAACAAGCATCTCAAGTGTCTATTTGTGCAAGTCCAGGAAATTCAGCCAGCAATAAAGCCTTGTCGGCCACTAGCACATAACAATAAGCCCCTTAAAGGATGTGGAGCTTTTATGTTAATTTTATACTACTAAGGTGCTTCTCACCTTCGAAATCTTATTCTTGGGTTGATTCAATTTAGAATGTGGTGATTGAAAGGTTTGACATGTGGTTGGTTGGGTGGGAAAATCAATATTTATCAAAGGGAGGAAGCAATGATGATAATCAGGACTAGTCTTTCTTTCTTCCATGACAGCCTACATGATATTGCTAGTTCTCGTGACATCATACCTGGAGGATGAAAAGGAGGCGAAGGATTTCTTTTGGGAATGTCAGACAAGGGAAGAAAGCTCTAATTGGTGAATCAAAGCTTAGTGATAGTCTCATAGAACGTCCATGTAGGCCACACACGCTTCATACTCGCAATTTCGCACTTCTTAGTTCTTACTAGGAGATTTCTGGAAGCTCCTGGTCATGTTAGAACCTCAATACCAGCTCCCATTTCCCATCACAGCAAATTTCGAAATAAGTCCATAGATAAGTGCCACTGTTGTCTTTGTTTGGAGCAAAGAATTTTGTGGTGTCAACTGTCAAGTTTTATTGTTTCGAAGGATGGGAGTTCGCATGTTTAGTTAACAAAGGTGGTTCCTTTTAACACATGAAATACGCTCGTGGAGAAGTATAAAGAATAGGTAGGTGTGTTTATTTAAAAAAAACAATTCATTTCATGGTACAAGTTGCCGGGCACATTTTTTGACATGGTAGGTGGTGTCCCTACAAACCATTTAAGTCACTTATTCCAAATTTGTATCAGACTAATAGAAGAATGAGATGATGGTGGTGCAGTCTTCAATGTATCCGGACCATTATTCACTCTATCATGCAACCAAACTTATCTTCAAGAATGGTTTTATTTCGATCTCATAGCTTTATTCTAACAAATCTTAGTGCTTCCTTACGCATGCCCCCAAAGTAAATAAGAAATTAACTCAAATACACATAGTGATATGTGGCAACAAAAGCAACACCCATTTTGTCCCCACTAGGTGCCGGTGTGGGAGGGGATAGATTGGAAGCAGTCCTAACCTTTACATTGCACAAAGTGGCTGCTTTCAAGGTTCGAGCTGTACACCTTACCTAGACCAATGGTCCCCTACATAGTGATATATGGTAACAAAACTAGCTAATACCCACGAAGATAGAAATCAGAAATACAAGGTAGAATTACCTCATATTCATCCATCATATCTACAAGGAATTCTGTAAGCTCCATGACAGAAGATGAAGGTTGAGAGATCTCTGAGTCGGAGGCAGATGCTATAATACTATCAAGATCGTCAAAGATAATAATAGAAGGTTCATGATTCAATGCTTCAGATATGTAGCCAGAAAGTGCTTGACGAATTGTTGACGACTTCTCCAAAGAAAGTCTTGAACAACATATGAAAACTCTGGGGAAAAAAAATCAATTAATGATTCACCTGATGGCATGGCTTAGAACTATCTTGATTAGACAAAGGAAACAAAGAAAATAAATGAACTAAAAAAATCCTTACATGTGTGCCAAAATGTCTTCATGTTTTTCAAGAGATTTTGCCACAGTTGAAGCTAACAATGTCTTCCCAGAACCCTACCACACAACAATACAAGTTGTTTGCAATTTAAATTAGAATGTTATTCACAGAAGAGTATTGAGGGAAAGAGGTGTAGAACTACAAAGATAACTGAAGGGAAAAATAGTAATGGTTGCATGTCCATCCATGGATAAGCAATCGAGAAGGGCAAAAAGACCAGGAAAAACAAATTCCTATGTTTCTTTCTGCTAGTATACTGATGATTCAGGTCGGTCTTCCCACCCAACTCCAAATAATAGAGTGCATTTTTTCTTTTGCAAGAAAAAGTGATTGAACATGGAAGAGGCAACAATGGACACCCACAAGTAATCCATAGAAAAGGCTTCCACATTCGACAAACATAGAATACTGATTGTATTTATTTAAAAGCAAAAAATACAGTTAAATCACAACCCAAGTGTCACATTCTATCTCTGGCATCTTAGGGTGCGTTTGAGTAAGTGATTTGATAAATTCTTGGAATTTGTAAATGATAGGACTTTGAAATTCCATCATTTACAAATTCCTCCGATAATTATTTTAGATGAAGAATTTGATTGTATAATTTCATAATTCTCTTGTTTGGATAGGCAAATATTTGTAAGCAGAATTTTGAAATCCATTTAATTTTAATAATAGAAAATATGAAAATACACCTAATAATATAATTTTTATACCTATTTTAGAAATATAATTTTTAATAATATAATTTTCGTAATATAATTGTAATTATACCTATTTGAGAAGTGAAATCCCTCTTTGGAGGGATTTGGGAAAAAACACTTATTTTAAAGGGATTCGGTAATACTATAAGACCATTGGCGCAATCATACCTGTAGCAACTTGCAGAGTGGGCTAATTCTCTTTCCTAAAACCAGAATAACCAACCGAGTCTATGGTTACCCAACCATAGAACCAGAATTCAACAAGAATCTGCACTAAAAACTATATTGGCCTTGCGAGGCCCCACAAGAAGCATATGTTGACAGTAATTAATTGTAATCTAAAATGCATCACTCCCGAATATATCCATTTTCGAAATTGACGTTGTAACGCTCATTCTCGTACCCGCAAATAAAATTTGGTCACTTTGCTTGTCAGTAATCAAATTAGTCCACCTTTCAAATATCCTAGAACTGACAGCTAAAGCGGTACAAATCCCATGGGCCGGATTTGCAAGTCAGCTCATAACACCTCAATATCTTCAGTCTCCATGACTTTCGTCATTCATGTCTTCAGATTTGTGAAAACCAAGAGCATAGAAGTTATCTTATTAGCCTTTGACCACGTAAAGAGATCAAAAGTCCTTTTACAAATAAAGAGTTCAGAGACAAATAACATTCATCTATACCCATGGTATTGCTTCTGGTTATTATCAGGTGCTTATTACCCCATTTATTATTGCTTAAAAATATACTAGTACGACAAGGAGTACTCACTGGAGGTCCATATATCAGAATATGACCAGGAAAAGGTAGATCATAAGTGCTGAAAAAAGTTCCAGAAGTGGGAGATAGTAACACTGTCAACCCTGAAGGTAGAAAATAATTTACATCAGAGATCTAGAGGGCTTCAATCAGGAAACAAGATTTTGTAGAAAACTAATGCCTTCAGCCAATAAATACAATACTCAGAAGCTCCATGAAGAAAATGATGTGAATAAATTTTTATTATGCCAAAGCAAGCTTATAAAAAAAATAGAGGTCTATTTTGACACCGTAAATGAGGCCAAAACAGTAAGTCAAAAAATACCAATGGTGGATGACAACTCTACATGTTTTTCTTAATATGAACTGGAAGAACTGTTTTCTCAAAACTTGCAAAGGTGTCAAGGTGCATGATAATTATCATTTAGCAGAAGCAGTAAGAATAGGATGTCTATGAAAGATGTGATCAATATGACTGTATGAAATACAAAGAGGTTGATATTCTAATGAAAAAAAAAAAAAATACCTACTATTAGTTACATCAGAAGCAGCTGTACCCATCCAGCTCAAAGAAGAAGTGGTCATATTAATGCATTTGTCAAACGTTTTGTCTTTGATAGCATGTAAGGATACACCATCACCGAATTGCAGATTTTCAAGCAACGACTCTAAGCTTCTTGGATCATTGACTTCCCAGTTTTCTTCACCAAGTGCAAGTTCATAGGCATCAATTTTTTTGGCAGACAGAGGTTCCCCAGCGCATAGAATATACAGGACATCAACAGATGACTTTCCAGTTCCATTTCCATTTCCCAAATTATATGACTCCAGAACCTTTCCATTTTTACTGAATCTCTGACCTTTCACTTTGAAATGAATAAGTGTTTTATGACCTAAAACCAAGGATGTAACTTTAACACCAGCATTTGAAACAACAGCATCCATTTGAGCTTGACACCAAACACGAATCAGACTTGATATTTCCTTTCCAGTGTCAGTATTAGCTTTAATTTTTTCATCATTAATAAGAGATTCAAATGGAAGAGCAGCGGCAACTCTTTCTTGGGTTGACAAATCAACTACACCCACGTCAATATCTGAATTGTTCTTGACAAACTTACTTTTGATCTTACGATTCCGATGGCTATCGACACCATCCAAAACATTGTTCTCAAGAGTTTCAGTCTTCTCAGAAATCTTAAGCTGGCAAGGACAAAGTGAAAATACTGGAATGTCTTTCTCTATATTAATAGCACATCTCTTCACATATAACCCTGGAATATAAAAGATTGAATTTAGAAGGCCAACAAAATTAAAAGGCAAAAGTATAATTTAAAGATCAGAGAGGGGATACATTCTCTCTTCCATGAAAATGAATAACTTATTTTGACCTTTGTCCAATAGTTATGGAGCTTACTTGAGACTGGAAAGGCTCGAACATATATTGGTAAATAAATATGCATACAGGCCATCAACATAATATGCGGTCGCTTGTATAACTTTATTAGTTTTATCACAATCATTTTGTTCCTTAGAAGAGGTCGAAAGGTATGAAAACTAAAGGATGAAAAATATCACTTACATACAATAACAAGAACAAGAAGAAAAGAACATAGGTCACGCTAATGCAATGAAGTTGCAATAATGTCCCATGTAGTTCACTATGCATGAAAAAGCAATTTCTAGGTACAAATATTTTGCAACAAAACCAACAAGAATGAAATCCAAAGGAAAAACAATAGAGGTAAACATGTAAATAACAAGAATATTTGGTCATTGTATTAGTGAATCCGACATTATGTTGATTTTAATGACCAATGGTAAACTGCATGTAACATGAAAGTACGTCAGAATTAGTTGCTTTTTTTTTTCCAAATCTACAAAGGACATGGAAGTCTTGAACAGAAAATAAATAGCTAGAAGTACTAGAGATGTCCATTGCAGTTAGTAATGTACATCATTCAATATTTGGAAGAATTAACGTACACGAGTGTAAGCCAGCTCTCAAATAAAGACGAAGAGACTGAGAAAGCATTACATGTCCTTTCGACACTGACTCTGAAATCAAAAGTCGTACAGCTACTTGACAGTAATTGTGCTTGTCCGAAAGAATTCCACTGCTAACATCCTTTGTGGTTGAACTGTTTTTTATTCTCAATTTATCAGTTTCATGATTCTTCTTGCTCTCCTTTGATGAGAATTTAGGTATTAACACTACAACCTGAAGAGCTTCGAGAGACAAGTTTTTAGCCGTTTCAGGATGGATAAAGACAACAGAAGTTAATGTCACTCCGACCTCAATGCCATTAATCTCACAGTTGTGAACAAATTGACAATCTGGATCTTGGACCCGTAGTAACGATTTTCCAACATATTGTAATTTGCCTGAAGAATCTGGGGAGGAATTTCCATGGTAATCAACATTTCTTTTCCGCCTCTTTGGAGCAACTGCAACTTCAGTTCCTGGCACAAGTTGAACTAAAACAATCGCAAAAGTCAGACACGTCTGAAATACACTGCTTCCATGAATCTAGTACACAGATTCATGCATACTGTTCAATGTTCATAACAGTAAGGGGCAATAATATCAACGATGATCAACTTAACAAAGTGATGCTACTTTTTCTAGAATCCCCTAGGCTCCTCAGTAAGTTTCCTCTCTGGCCTCTACCTTTCTATTACCCTCCTTGACAAAAATAAAACATCTGCCATCTTTTAAACGTTATGGCATACTCATTTTCAATCATACTGCTTTACAGTTTACACCATAATTGCTATTCCATGCGATGATCTGATTCAACATTTCAGTTATATGACCAGTTAATTCCCCTTTTTCCCTTTCATTTTCTATCTTTATATGAAGACAGAATAGCTAATTTAGTACCTCCACAGTCTAGAACAAAGAATTTCATCTAACTTTAGTCCAAAGAGAGCAAGTGCCAATTACAATTATTAAAATCGATACTTGAACTGCTGACAAAGAAAACTACTTTCAGCACAAACCAGAAATTTAATAGCCTGCAAACATCATTGAAGTTATACTACAACAAACTGTACATCAGTTACGCTTCATCTAGCATATACAATTTTTAATCTATACCTTAAATTTCAAATCAGCAGCAAAGGGATATACCTCCAAGAATAAATAGCAACTCAAAATAAACTCTTTTAAAACCATGAACAGACAATAAAATAAATGGTACTTGCCCACAAAAAAGAATGACTGAAACTCAAAAATATAATACCTCCATATTTAGCCAAAAACAATGCCAATACCTATATGCAACCATAAATTTGCCACATTATGCCACACTATTGGGTGCTAAAATATTAAAATGATTCTCCCTCCGTCCCAAATTAACTATCCTACTTTCCTTTTTACAATGTCCTAAATTTAATTGTCAACTTTCTTTTTTTAACAAATATACTTTTTATCACTTTTACCAAAATAACCCTCTTCCAACTGCACAATCAAATTTAATTTTTTTTTTAATGTCACTTTAACACCATTCCCAATAAGGGCAATATGGTGAAGTAATAAGTGTTCAAATGCTACCTAAAACTTTTGTTTAAATTCAAATGTGACAATGAATTTGGAACAGAGGGAGTAAGAATTAAGGAAGTCGCCAATTTAGTCAACGGCTGAGGAATAGGACAATCAACCAAGAGCCAGATGGAGGTGTACAGATTGGGCAAAAATAATCAGGTTGGACTGACACAAAGAAATAAGAAAAAATGAATATCATATTACCTACAGGTTTCTTGGGAATGGTTGAAACGACCAGAAATGTAATGATTGTTCTCCCATTCAACCACAAAGGGAATCGCATTGCATCATGGACAATCCCAACCTACAGTGAAGAATAAGTTGCTTTCAGTATTAAGCAGAAATCGAATGAAAAATGTTCATTGAGCAGGCTAACTCAGAATTCCTTTCAAAAATATAGCTATGAGGTAACAACGCCCACAACCAAAATAAAATAAAATAAATCTCCCTCCCAGATAGAGATTTGTAACTTGTTAGGAAGTTTGAGAAAGTGTGGAAGTTGAAAACAACTTTAAGGATCCAGAATCAGGAAAATAGCAGCCACCACATACATAATACTAAAATGTGTTAAATTAATGGATACTGATTTATTTCAGTTACTAGTTTGTTCACCACCAAGCCTTTTTCTCCATTTTTACTTTCCATTTTCATCCACGCGTCATTATATTACACTTTTACCATCATCCACCATTTCTACAAGGGAACTGGACCATTGAGAGTATGCATAGCTGCAACTTATACAGTAGACAGAAAATCAGATACAGAAAAACCGGTGTTCATACGCAAACCAAAGGAGAGCCCACTTCTGCGAATACATTTGGCAGGCGGTACACCTAGGAAGCACTGACGACTGAGTGTTGGTGTCCGATATGCGTCGGACACTGACACGTGTCAGAGCGGGTCGATTATTTATTTTAATTATTAAATTCCGACACGGTGCCGACGCGCGAGGTAAACGTGTCGGACACTTCAAAAACTCGTGTTGTGATTTTTCTTTTTCAAGGGTCAGTTTTGTAATTTTTTATTATCTTACTGTAATTATTATTATTATTTAAAGGGTGTATTTTGCAATAAAAGGGTATTATTCTTTAACAAATCAATAGAAGCAAACATTTTGTCTCCTCCTTCTGAAACAAAGCGTCCTAACTCTGAAGCATCCATTCTCTCCAACTCCAAGACTCCGACTCTCCTCTGTTTCATTCCAACACAGGTTTCTCTCTCTCCTCTCTTCTTTTTTTTTTTTTTTTTTTTTTTAATTGTTCCACTGCTCCTTGAACTATTTGTTCCAACTTCCAACCAATCGACCTAGAGTTTTTTTTTTTTTTTTTTTTTCTTTTTGGCATTTATTTATAAGAATGTTTTTAGCTTAATGATTTTTGTTGAATTAATTAACTTAATGGCAATATGTATTTCGTTAATTAAGCTAATATATAATTTTATATATATATAAAATTATATATTTATTTATTGACGTATACCCGCCGTGTCCGTGTCGGGGTTTTTGAAAAATTATGGTGTCGCCGTGTCCATGTCGTGTCAAGTCTGTGTCGCGTGTCCGTGCTTCATAGCGGTACACCTAAACATCTTCCTCCATCAAGGTCCTAAATTTTCATGTTTAAAAGTCATGGGAAAAGCTTTTCATGAGGATCCACTCATGTTTGAAAGTTTATCATAAAACTTGTTTGTGTTAATTTGTTAATTAATATTAATCAATCCAATTCCTTCTCCTAGGTATGGTTCTACAACAATCTCAAGAATACGAGATGCATTTATCACCCCTTCTAGAAATACGTAACGTAGCTTCTACATTGTCTCAATATCATTTTTATGACATGTTGCCTTTGATATATATGATATATCACATAGTACCTTTGAAAGCCTAGCTTACAGCCACAACACAACCATAATTACTTTGTCTCTTGACACATCGACTATTTAATGACAAAACAAGATAAAAACTTTCGTTATACTTCTCTATCAACATGTCAGTTTCCACTTTTGAAAAAATACTATCCCAGTTAACTTTTGATGTAGTCAGAGCAGATAGAAATATCATATCTTGAGGCCATTATACCTTGTTTTGCCACAAAAGAGGACCAAAAATACTAAGAAAGTCATCACCAAGACACCCAATTAAATCTAATATTGCCCATTTGGATCTCCTTCAACAAGGTGGCATACAGTACCAAATGAACACAATTATACCTCCCAAAAATTGTATCATATGCTTTTTGCTCTAGGTTCTCAATTGCTACCTTCTATTCAATTCTCCTAAAGTAATTATTTAGGGAACGCAATGTCAACTAATAGTTCCTTCAATACCATAAAACATTCGAAACACATGTCAGAAGTTGTTGTGGTATATACTTGTAGAAGGTAACAAGAAAAGAAATAGCAAACACATTGTAACATTTTTGTCCATGCCCTAACTAAAATACCGGTCCCACATACAAAAAATACCCGAAAAAAATAATAAACATAAAGACAAACATCAAACTGCCTCACTTTTGGCATTGCAACAAGCCGCCGCGGGAGCGACGCAGGCACAGCAGTCCCAGGCTGCACCATCTCAGCGTGGTAGGCACCACCTCAGGCATTGTACTGCCTCAATGCAGCCGGCATCACACCACCTCAACGTGGCCTGCGCCGCGCCACCTCGCTGTGACCATACTCCAGAGTCCGGCCGCCAAAAGTGACTTCCCGGTGAAACCATATTTTAAAAAAATAAATATATAGAAATAAGTATGCTGATTAAATATATAAATATATTATATCAATATCCTTTTCTATAAATATAAACTTAAATCTATCATATCTAATATTTACACTCTACACCCTCAATCTTCAATAACTACTCCATGCACCCCCTTCACTTTTAAACATTAACACCACGCATCCCCTTTACTTCGGGATGATTATCCTTCAGCGGACTACCCCTCAAGCAAACGGAAAATCTAATCGAACTGTCTTCACATTCAAGACATGGCCCACAAATTTAGGAGTCATGTGAGAGAAAAATCATTGCACGCCCGTACAAACTCCAAGGTATTAAAGCCTTCATACCACGAAACATAAATTTAAAAAGCCGAGTGAAAGGGAAAACACCGCACGTGCTCCCTTAAGCCATATGAAGTTCAATCCGCACGCAAGACAATAACAACCATGAGCTCCTTAGAGAGTAGGGCAGCAGAAAAGATTCACTGACTTCGGGATTCTAGGGAGATTGTGGAATGGAGGGTGGAACGTGATGCTTGCAGGGACCTGTCAACCACGCACCTCCGTCTGCTTGCACATAAGGGAGACTTGCTAACTGATTTTGGTTGACTTGACCTCGAACATAGGCTCATTATGGAAATCATTTACTACGTCATTCATGATATTTAATGGTAGCATTTAATTGGTGTTACAAAACAATATTATAAATAGTGGAACTTCATATTCATTCAACACATAAAGACAAATAGAAAACAAGAAGCGATACATTCTCACAAACAAGAGCCTAACAATCCTTCCAATCTAAAGCCTTAGCGTAAAATAAGTCTGAAGTCACACAATCACAACAACAATTGTGTGACTCGGCTCTCTCTCCCTTAGACAAGTTGATCGTCATCTCCTCTCACTTCTTAGACTCTCTAGACTCATACTGTATAACACCCTCTATATACATTTACTAAAATGCTCCCCCAATACTTTTTGACCCTCAACATTTTGACAATCACAATGAGAGGCTATTCACGTAAAAGAATGGCTCCTAGCAAGAAGAAGGGTACAAACACAAGTCAACTTGAAAGTCTGCCGTAGGAAAGTTTCGAAAATCGGAGCAATTCTGTGAGGCATCAACAAGATCCTCCATATCCGTAGGCAATGAAAAAATGCATTCGGCCCCCATCAATTTGGTGAATTGCTACAATTGTTGCCTCTATGCGACAGGCCAGTATGGCTTTAATTCAAGTACTAACAGACAAAAGTCTTCATCTTGCCTTATCTTTCTATTGGGTAATTAAATAGATATTTCTGGCCAGGATAGAACTTGCATCTTCGCTTATTTAACTTCCGTTATTTTATAGAAGTTCCCATTTTTTTCAGTTTGTTAGTTACTAAGCATAAAACTTTTATATATGTTGTCCATTGTTTTTTTTTTTCCTACTATTATTTTTCTATTTTTTGCAGGTATTTTTAAATTCTTTTGTATTTTAAAAATATTAAAAATTCATATTTCATAGGGTTGACGGCCCACGCCTCGTGCCCACGCCTTTTACAACACTGATATAAATATCTAATATAATAATTTCTTTTATAAAGATAACCTTAAATATACATCTATCATATTCAATATTTATACCATCCACCCTCAATCTTGAATAACTACTCCATGCACCCCCTTTACTTTTAAACATTAACACCACACATCCCCTTTACGTTGGGCTAATTATTCTTTGAACCCTTTATTTTGTTAATATCATCAAATACACATTTTAATATTATCCTTTGACAGACTACCCCTCCGGCAACCTGAAAATCTAATCAGGCAGTCATTGCCGTAATGGCGTAACCACATGGCCCACAAATTTAGGAGCCATGTGAGAGAAAGGTCACCTCATCACGTGCTCCGGCAAGCCGCACAAAGTCCAATCTATATAGAAGGCATTAACGGTCGTTGCCTTCCAAATCCCATAAATTTAAAGAGCCATATGAAAGGGAAATCACCAAACATGCTCCATTAAGACATACGAAGTTCAATCCGTGCGCAAGACACTGACATCTGTGAGCCCCTTAGAGAGTGGGGCCGCGATAAAGACTCAACTACTTCGGGATACTAAGGAGATTGTGAAATAGAGAATGGAACACGGTTCTCGTGGGCTCTCACATAAGGGACAATTGACAACCGATTGGGTTGACTTAACCTCGAACATAGGCTCATTATGGAAATCATTTATTGTGTCATTAATGATATTTAATGATAGCATGTAAATGCCATTAGAAAATACTATTATAAATGGTAGAACTTCAGATTCATTCGACACAGAAACAAACAAAAAACGAGAAGCAATACATTCTTACAAAAAAGGGTCAAGGAATCCTTACAATCTAAAGCCTTGGCCTACAAGAAGTCTAAGATCACACAGCCAATACAACAACTGCATGACTTAGCTCTCTCTCCCTTAAAAGAGTTAACCATCATTTCCCCGCCCTTCTAAGGCTGTCTAGACCCATTCTAGGTAAAACCCTCTATCAAACTAAGTAAAGGTAGTTTATTTCTAATAAAAATTTTGCTTAACCAGAAAAAGAAAGAAAATTATGCTTTCCTAGGTATTTACATATTTATATAACAAGGTGTCAATTTTCTTATTCATTCAAGATTGGAACTGAGCTTTCTTGCTTAAAAAAAAAAAAAGGAAAGAAAACAAAAGCATACCTGACCAGGAAAAAAGATAAAAACTATGCTAACATTTCCACCATCAACAGACAAAATCACAATCACATATTAGGACGCAAGGACGAAGCAAATAAAAAATAAAAAAAATAAGGAAGAAGAAGAAAAGTTCATTGGAAGTAAATTAGGCACCTGCTTCAAAATAGATGCCTCTGCTTGCTCTGAGTTAAGCTCTAAAATTTCCCAGTCATCCTCAGTATGTGGTTCTATCGTCACGAGTGAAGCTTTTGGCAGATTAGAAACAGCTCGTACCAGAACAGTAGTATGATCTGACAGATCCATGCATTCTGCGAAGTGTTGAGCAATCTACAGGCAATAAAAGGAAATATACAATTATATATTTAATTTAGATATATAGACGAGCTCCAAGTGCACAAGTCAAAGAAATAGTTCCATAACACTAAATTGTCGTATCTACAAGAATCTTAATACATTAATAGAGCGGGAGATTAAGCTTTGGATGATAATTAAACTCAAGCTGCTTCATTTAGGGTTTAGTTGCAGGATCTTTATAAAATGCCCACGCTCCCATGCCAAACTCACGATTTCGTACTTCTTATTGAGAAGCTCGCACAACTCCTATCATGTTAGAACCTCGATCCCATCATTCTCCTATCATCACTGAATCTCAAAACGTTTTTCAGATTTTTTTTCACAAGGAATTTATTTTTATATAAAAACAAGAAAACGAACTGCTAAAAGAAATTGCATTGTTATATATATTATTTCAAATAAAATTCTTTTCACTGCCAAATACATTATGTATCTGTTTGAAAAAATACACGCTTCTGAAACACTCCAAACCTTTAAAACTTCTAGACTTCAACGGTTCCCTGCCACCGCCCCTGCCTTGATCCCGCCCACTCTTTGTGCATCAAAGATATAAGATATGTTTTGTTATTAACATGGAAACCGTTTTTTACTGTTTCGATCAATTAAAAAACAGTTTTATGAAAAGATGCAGTTCCTAAAAGTTTAGCATTCTTTAATAGAAATATATTAGGCCGATCGCTGAAAACAGTTTCAAGTGAAAAAATCATGGAATAGTTGATGCAGTTGCAAACCAAACAGTCCCTTAGCACTTCTCCTGGAAGAGGGAAGGGTGCTTCGTTTTGCTTAGTACTGAGCACCAACCTATGGGTTATAGAGTATAGACTAATACTACGATCCATAAAACAAGATAACAAACTCGTTCATTTTGAAAACATGATATTTCAAAGTTCAGACATTGATCACGCCCTCAAATTTCTCCGAATTTCATCAGTGTCACCAATAAAATTTTCATTACGTCAAACATCCAGATAAAACAACTTCGTGTATAACATAAAAAGGGGGGGAAAACAGAAGTCCAAATCAAGGAATATAAACTGAATACTTATCAACATGAAACCTGAATTGGAGAGTCAAGCTTGATTCAGCCCCAAGCACGCACGGGTCAAGTAAATTGGGAGTCAAATTTAAACTCGTTAAAGAGTAGGGATTACCTCTATGGCGGATGAAGTAGAGGCGGAGCCAGACCAAGCGACATGCCAGAGATGATTCCCGGGGCGGGAACGAAGCTCGAGGGCGACAATCGGAGGAAGAGGCCCGGAACTAGTGGACTCTAGGGTTTGGATGAGAAGAAGTGGGAGTGAGACGAAACAGGTCTCCATTCCTCCGACGACTCTCACTTCGAACTCCATAATCGCTGGTCTTTCCAACTTCTTTGCTCTTCCGAGCTCCTCCGCAGCTGTAGAACAACCAATACAAAAGTAACAGATGCTACGGAAGGAGAGGAGAAACTGAAATTGTCTAAGAAGACGTTTCGGTGAGAGGAAGACGATGACGAATTTGGGTCCAACTGAATGGTTCGTCAACCGATGCACTGGTTCGTTTATCTTTCCTAGGTGATCGTGTGTTTTTGCTGCTCTTCCCACTTGTTTATCGGAATAGGATCTCCGCTAGCTAACCAATGTCCCTTGGTAATAAAAATTTAATAGAAGTATGGGAAATTGTGCCATTTAAATAAAAAATTAAAAGTAATTCTATCATTTTCTCCAACTAATTCGTTGGGTCAATTTAAAAAATCATCTAAAATTTTAAAAGTAAAAAAAATTTTATTCCTTTTCAATACACCTCCTCATTTTTCGTTTGCGTTTCTCCGGCGAACATCACCACCCTACCTCCGCCACTATTTCTAGGATTTCTAGCCACCATCTCTAACATTTCTCCACTACCGCCATAGAGAGCTTCAGATTTGGACCAGGTGTTCTTTAAAATCATTCTTCCCCGGAATGTCAAGCACAACAATTTTCAAAACGCATATATCTGTGTGTGTGTGTGTGTGATAGAGAGAGGAGATGAGATGAGAGAGAGAGAAAAAAAAATTGTTGCAGGAAACAGAGAGAGAGATCAGTAAAGTCGGCAAAAGGATTTCCGTCATAACTACTGCCGAATTCTAACTGATCGCAAAAATGTCGTCGCACAAGACCTTCATGATAAAAAAGAAGCTAGCGAAAGAGATGAGGCAGAACAAGCCTATTTCTCACTGGATTCACACGATCTTACTTCATATTTCAAAACAAAATAAAAGTAGTCGCTAGAAATAAAATAGGGGCGAGGGATGTTACCAGGCAACTAAATATATATGTGGGTATGGATTTAACACAACCTTCCATAGTTGTTGTTTGATTGTAGATGGTTTTTTATTTTTATTTTTCAATTTCATGTTTGTTTTTTTTTGTATTTTGTTCATGTATATCTTTGCTCAGATCCAGCAAGAATCTACCTTATATATATATAGAGAGAGAGAGAGGTAGTAGTAAGATTCAAATCAGTGGTGAAATTTGATCGTTCTCAATTTTATATCAAATTTACACCCTTAATCTCCACTTTTGATAGTTTATTTATCAATTTTTAATTAATAATAATACAATTTATTATTTTTGCGGGAATAAGGTGAGAAATAAATAAATATGAAAAAGGACATAGAAAGTGTTCGAAAAGAATAAAAAAATGAAGAGAAAAAAAAAAAATCAACCCGCAAACCGATCCGAATCGGCCACCCGAGTCCTCCCTAGCCCGCAAGTCTGACAGACATGCTCTTAAGCACGTGCGAACAATAGCCAAGCATGGGTTTGACTGTTATTATTTGTAGAGATTGAAGGCTATTTATTTTATGGCCATTAAAGGCCAATAAAGGCAATTGAAGGGAATTTTTGGCAGGCATCATTCTTGTTTCAATTTTGGGAGCTTGGCTATATATTCATTTTTATTCCCCAATTTGGCCAATTTCGGGGATATTTTAGTTTTGTTTTTTCTATTTTTTTTTTTCATTCTTCTTCAATTTCATTTTTTTTGTTTTTTTTTTTTTTTTTGTTTTTTTTTCCTTCCATTTGCTGTTGCCAACTGGAATTTTTCTTATCTTCAATGGGCACAATCTTGACCCTTTTTTTGGGAAAAACAACACTCTACGAACGGCAAAGGCACAAATGGATTAGGCAATATTCGTTTTAAGATTTTCGTAATGTAGTTTTAATTTCTTGTTATATTTTGACTATGTATAAAGATTGTATAATAAGGGTTTTATGTTCTTGCATTGTTTATGAAATCAATTATTATTTATATCATTTTTCTAAATGTTAGAAATAATTATTGATAGTTGTAGGTTAGATCTAATACATGTGGTTTAGATCTAACCGTTATACAATCCGTGTTTATTGGAATCGATACGGTTTAATAGGATGGGTTATACTTAGCTATTGATTCACCGTAAATTAGTAGAAATCGAATCTCAAAGATAATTCATACCGATTAAAAGATCAATTAATCAATGTATTTCATAAGATGAATTATGCTTAGGGATTAGTTCATCATATATTATGAACCAAATCAATTCATGCCAATTGAATAATCAAACTTTCGTTGTAATTTTTCTTGTAGTTAAATTACTTCATTACACACAAAATCAAAATAGATGAAGAATTAAAACACATTAGGATAATCGAAAGACGAATGCATGCCCTTAACTTGGTTATTTATCATTTAGTATTTTAATTTAATTATTTTTCTATTTTTTATTAAAAATTCCAAAACCAATCTTGTTAAATTCAATAGAAGAATAAGATAAAAATTAATAATTATAATCCAATCCCTGTGGTTCGACACCCGTACTTAAACACTATACTACGATAACTGACGCTTAAATTGGGTATTAAATTTGAGCAATCAAATTTTGGTGGTATTGCCGAGGATTGGCAACGCTAATTAGTAATCTTTGTAGTTGTTTTTCATCCATTTGTATATATCAATTTTTTATTGTCATTTTTTTCTTTGTTATGCTGTGAATATTTTTGTACAAATCTGAATGTTTAACCAGGGCTCATAGATTCAAATATGCGAAAAATTAAGAAAACCACGTTAAACGTTCTTATTTGAACTTTATTTTTATTTTTATTATTAATTTTATAGTATTGGGTGATTCATGACTTATCCATTTGATCAAAATTCATATCACTCCACCACACAATTTCCACTCAATTGGCAATATTCTACATATAATAATGAATATAGTTATCATGTGCCATCTTACCCACCAATTGAGTATAATCAATATCCAAATACCTACATGTGGGAAAATTATCCTTACTATAATGAGACCCTAAGACCAAACATTTATCAAAATTATTATGAGTCTCAAACACCTTATCCCCCTCGAGTATCACAATATCCACGTGGTCTTAAGGAGACAATGAGAGGAATGCTAGCAACCATGAAGTCCAACCTCTCCCAAGCCTAGCAGAATCTTGCCCAATCCCAAAATATAGAGTCGAGTACTTAATGATACATTAGCTAAGTTTTTGTTTGAAGTATCACCAAGTTTGTTAACAACCATTTTGATGGACAAACTTTGGTAGAGAATCAAGGTGAATCTGTCACGACCTTTAGGAGTGGATATGAAGGGAAAAATCAGTTAGGTTATGAGAATAATAATGAATGGGTGTGCTTTAGATTTAATGATATGGATGAAGTCATGGTAAAAAAATCATAATGAATATCAAATTCAAGAATTAGACACACATTTAGAGATCATTCATTTACATAAAATACTCATTACACTCGAGACACCGCATCCTAAAATCAAAGAAAATTTAATTGATGCGGCGGACCGACCGCCAACCCTAATTGAGGTTAAATCTTGTCAATTAGAGTGGGTTAACGACAATCATTTATTATTGGAAGTCCTATTGATGGGACAGCCAAAAAAGCCCAAAAACAAAAGTTGGGATTTGGTCCCAGAAAAACATTTATGGGCTTTGGCGCTATTTGTGGGTCACGTGTGGTAGATTGGATGGTAACCGAGCAAAAGGTGCAAAAAAGGTTACTTCACTACGGATAAGTGCAACCCTCTTACGTCTGGCTGAAGACGTAAAATTTAGAAGTTAGTGGGAGGCAACCCACTGAAAGAAAAAAAAAATTATAAAAAAATTAAATAAAAATAATAATAATAAAACAAATTATTATGGAAATAAAGGACACTCACAAAATGTCTAATCTTGCGCCTTTTGTTTCCATGCGTGCATATTTGACATGTTTGATGATATTTCTAGGAATTTTGACAACAAGTCCAAACCACTCTAACATCAGGTTGTCACGTTCCCTTACTTTAATTCCTTTTGTTCTTATTATTTTGGACAATGCTAAAACTAAGTGCAGATGAGGGTTGTCTTATATTCCAAGATCGCTCAAATTTAATACACAATTTAAGCACCAACTATTGTAATATAGTGCTTAAGTATGGGTGTCGAACCACAGGGATTGGATTGTAATTATTAATTTTTATCTTATTCTTCTATTGAATTTAACAAGATTGGTTTTGGAATTTTTAATAAAAAAATAGAAAAATAATTAAATTAAAATACTAAATGATAAATAATCAGGTTGCGGGCATGCATTCATCTTTCGATTATCCTAATGTGTGTTAATTCATTATCTATTTTGATTCTGTGTATAATGAAGTAATTCAATAAGAAGAAAAATTATAATGAAAGTTTGATTATTTAATAGACATGAACAATCTTCGGAATTCAGTTTCTAATCTATGGTGAACCAATCCCTATGTATAATTCATCATATCAAACACATTGATTGATCGACTGTTTAATCAGTATGTGTTATCTTTGGGATTCGATTCTTACTATCTACGATGAATCAATATCTAAGCATAACACATTTTATTAAACCGTATCGATTCCAATAAACAAATATTGTATAACAGTTAGATCTAAACTACATGTATTAGATCTAACCCACAACTATCAACAATTATTTCTAACATTTACAAAAATGATATAAATAATTATTGATTTCATAAACAATGCAAGAATATAAAACCCTTGTTATACAATCTTTATACAAAGTCAAAATATAACAAGAAATTAAAAATACATTACGAAAATCTTAAAACGAATACAACCTAACCTGGTTTTGTGCCTTAGCTGTTCCTGGAGTATTGTTCTTTCCAAAAGATGTTCAAGATAGTGCCCATTGAAGACAAGAAAAATTCCAGTCGATAGCAGCAAATGGAAGAAAAAAAAAACTAAAAACTAAAACTAAAATAATGATATTGAAGAAGAATGAAAAAGAAATAAAAAAACAAAACAAAACTAATATTCCCCAAATTGGGGAATAAAAATGAATATATAGCCAAGCTCCCAAAATTGAACCAAGAATGATGCCCATTATAGAAAATTCTCTTCAATTGCCTTTATTGGCCTTTAATGGCCATAAATAACCTTTAATATCTAGAAATAATAACAATCATACCCATACATGGCTATTGTTTGCACGTGCTTAAGCGCATGTCTGCCAGATCCACGGGCCGGGAAGGGCTCGGATAGCGAATATGGACCGGTTTATGGGTCGACTTATTTTCCCTTCAATTTTTTATTTTTTTTGAGCGCTTTATTCATCATTTTTCGTGGTTTGCAAGGCGACTTATTTTCCCTTCAATTTTTTTTATCCTTTTCAAGCATTTTTTTGGTCATTTTTTTGCATTTCTTTACTTTTATTTTATTTCTGTAAAAATAATAAATTGTATTATTATTAATTAAAAATGACTAAAAAGACTATCAAAATAGTATATTAATGGTGTAAATTTGATATAAAATTGAGGACGATCAAAATCTGGCAAACGCAATCTCATAGACATAAAGATCTAAGAGAGAACAAAAGAGAGAGTCCAAGCTTCCTTATGGCCAACGATTTATCAAGTGGAGGACCATATAGTGGTGTTCTACTTTACAAATGCCATCCAAGGCTCAACATCTTGGACCCCTTCTTTCTATATTTGCACTTTGGCCCCTAAACTTCTTAAGTTCAGTATTACCACCCATTTCTTTCTCTTTTTTTTTAAGATTTTTTCTAACATCAGTTCTCTATTATATGTGACCCATTTGGTTCATATCCAAAGATGGATGGTAAAAGTAATACTAATTAATTATTTTTCTAATCAATTAATCAATAAAAATTAAAAAATTCCAATTTTCCCTAAAAAAAAGAAGTGTTTTTCCTCTTAAGGTTTTTTTTTTTTTACTATAAGTCACATCTACCCACATATCATACAATGTCTAGATGGCTGGAATTTAACCAAGAGAGTCCCCTCAGATATGATAAGCGATTCTATGATCTCTCTGTCTGTGTATCTGAATATCTGCACATTCAAAAAGACCAACAAGATACGGTTAAGTCGAAAATCATTAGTATAATCATATGTATTTAATTGATAATATAATTCCTTATGATATGACTAGAATTTTATTCCCATCATCACACTCTTCTAGCTAGAGGCTTAGGTGAATTATACTAAACCTTATCACATGGGTTACGTCTCTTTTAACTGAGAGTGATCAATAATTTCTTGCATACTTGTATATTCACATGTATATCTCACTATACTCAATAAATACCTTTAAAGGCTTACGGTTTATTCCACATTTGTAGTTTGCTCTGGTTGGTTCCATATTTGTAATTTGCTCAGCTTGCTTAGTGTCCAACACCTCCACCAAGTTTATCTTTTACCAACAACTGAATTCTGGGAAAAACGATTTCTCTAAGAATTATGCATTTCTAGTAACAAATATTTTTTGTTCTTCTGGGTGATAGAAGAAGTATCCTACGGTTTCCTTAGGATTCCTCACAAATCTACGAATATGAGTCCTAAATTCAAACTTATCTGTCTCAAGTCGTTTGACATGATCCCAATATCCTTAAATCTTGACATACTTAAGATTTCGTTTCTGTTTTTTCCTCATCTCGGTGTAACTGGCAGGAACTTAGTTAGAACCTTGTTTAATAAATGAGTTGTGGTCATCAAGACATAACCCCAAGTGTAATGGGTAAACATCAACTATTTAATCATATCTAATAGGGTCCAATTTTCCATTTCTAATACCCTATTTAATATCTACAAATTTGTAATGATTTAAGTAAGTTCATAAAGTAACACCATAAACCCAAGGACAAGTTCCCTAATTAAGACCAGACAAGAACTTTCCACAATAAACTTTCTAGTCTACATATGCATTTTTTTGGGGGGGTAGGGGGTAGGAGGAAGAGAATAGCGTAAATAGCCATTTTACTAGCTACTTGTGAGCTATTTATAATTTTATATGAACCCCCAATGAATATGACCTAGAAAACAAACAATTCATATAAGCTGATAGTAATTACATACAAAATCATATCCTTACCCTAGAAGAACACTATAATCTTTCCCACGAGCATCACCTACTATAACATTCATCAAAAGGAACTTTATCTGATATCCATCTTAATAGGTTTACTGGATGCGAAAAGCTCTTTGGGATCTTCCCCCTTCATAATTCTGTGACCAACTCATAACGACAGACATGACATGTGTTCTGAATCTCCAGCCACGGCAGAATGCATTCACCATGGTAATGGTGAACGCAAGGTAGTTGTTAACCTTCAGCTCATTCTTACAAACTACACAAAGAACATTGTTCTTCTGAAGAATGAACAAAGAACAAAGGTATTGAAGCAAACGATTATCCAGAACAGGAGAACAACAAACGGATTCACTATACTAAACAAATGAACACATTTTCACTACGCTAAACGAACACATTGGAGATTGGAGAAAAAACAAGCTAGCAACCAAGAAACAAAATAGGGGTTTTCGGATTTCGAAAAACTTACATGCGATATCTACCGATTAATTAGAGATTTGAAGAAGACGAGCAACATGCAATGATAGATGACGACCAACCTCCGATGATAACGAGCTTCGGATTTACACTCCTTGACGACAATGAGTTTCAATGAAGCAACCTTCGACGAGCAGCCTTCAACAAAACAGACGAGCACCATGCAATGATTAGCCTTTGACGAGTAGCTCCAGCGGTTTTTCTTTCTCCCACACTCTCTCGCAACGGACATATGATATGAAAGGATAGTGGAAATAAAAATTGAAAAGGCTGAACAATGAAGCAGAAAAATTGAAAATTGAAAATGCTCTATACATTTTTTTGGCTAAAATATTTATTATTTCTTAGCAATGTTTTAAAACCAGGACCAAACATCGAACCGAAAAAGTTATTAGTCACGGGTCACCGATTCAACCGGTAGGCAAACCGTGGTTGAACTGTGACATCATGATTACATCATTAATATAACAAATAAATAAATAAATCTCTGTATTTATAACATATACAAAAGAGTAGGTGGCGATTTTGTAATTTTTTTATCCCATTTTGTCATTTTCTTTTAGGCTTTGGTTTAATTCTTCCAACGGTGGGTTGGATATTAATGATAATGGATGGCAAATATGTTATTCAAATTTTTTTTTGGTCCTCATGCATAATTTAACAAAGCACATATTCCAATAGAACATTAGGGAAGCTGTGAATTGCTTAACAAAGCACATATTACAACAAAGCACTACCATTTTTTTTTCTTTTCTAAAGATGAGGGTTTAGAACGATGAAGATGGAGAGAGCGAGGAAGAGACAAGAAAGAGCAACAGAGAGAAAGACTGAGAGAGCGAGGAAGAGACGACTATGGATGGAATTGCTCAAAATATGAGTTGTGGATGAGAAGCTGAATCACTGCTCATTGGTCAGTTGTCCGCCGCTGTAGTCTGCCGTTTGTCGTCTGCCATCGGAGCTCATCATCGTCGAAGGTTGCACTAGTAAAGGCGTTCGTCGTTGGCTGATATCGGATAGAAAATAGGGGAAAAACAATGTTTTTTCTCAAGAGATTATGTTTTTTTTGGGGATCATCTGTGATCAACTCACAATGACAGTAGGACATGTGTTCTGAATCTCTAGCCACAACCGAATGCATTCACCATGGTAACAGTGAATGCAAGGTAGTTATTTTGGCAAAAAACGTTTTTTCGAATTTCGAAGAATTTACTTACGATATCTATTGATTAATTAGAGATTTGAAGAAGACGAGCAACACACAACTACAACGACCAGCCCCCGATGACGATGAGCTTCGAATTTCTAATCTTTGACGACGACGAGCTTCAATGAAGCAGCCTCGACACGCAATGAAGTAGCCTCTAACGAGCATCCTTCAACAAAATGGACGAGCACCACACAACGACCATCCTTCGACGAGTAGATCCATCCGTCTCTCTCTCTCACTCTCTCACGCAACGAACATATGATATGAAAGGACTAGCGTATACTCTATGCCTAAAGGCATGGGATTTTAAATTTTTTGTTATTAATTAGCATAAATAATAATATTATTTATTAAACACACCAAAAAAATAATAATAAAACACCTAATAATGATAAACTAGTTTTAAATAGAAATGTCCCTTTTACACAAATAATAATAATAATAAAACAACAAATAATGATAGACTAATTTTAAATAAAATGTGATTGTCTGTTATCGAAACCAAACCAATTCGGTTTGCCACCTAACTCATGCATTTAATGATCATTAAATGCACATCTTATCCAAGCATTAAATGCTTAGGGATGACATGGAATGGGAGGATGCATTGAATTTAGATATTTTCTCGAAATATCTTAGAGTTAACTAGAAATCTTGAAATCCAACCGTCGGTTACAAGACAAACTAGCCCGATTCGATCCGAAACCAACTGGATATGTGCTTACCAAGTAATGAGTCATCATAATGCATTAAATGCCAAGTGACTCAATGAGACCATGTTCAATGCACCTTGAGAGCATTAATGACAACTAAACCAAAATAGTCAAACTAACTGGTACTTAGCCCCTAAACAAAACCAAAAGTGTCATATCAAGCCATTAATGCACCCATGTGCAACCAATATGATTTGAGGAAGTGTAATGATTGGTAATTGTTGATCCTAAGATTTTAATGGACAATTAAAGGTTGATATTTTTTGTGGAACTGATGATAAAGATGATGAAGAATTTGAAAAACTTAGGAAAAATAATTCAGATTAAATTTTAACTCTTAATATCTTAATTAGGATCACACACGGCACAATTTTTATTTTTTATTTTTATAAATATGTGTGTGTTTTAATAGGATCCTAATTGGCTAAATTATTTGCTCCTATGTGTAATTGAAAAAGAAATATTTATAATTGATTAAAATTGAATTTAAGTATTTAGTGGAGTTAATCAAGAAAAGAAATTGGTTAAAGGGGCAAAAACATCCATGAGAATGAATTAAAAACGAATTTAGAAAAGTGTTCCAGCATCTATAAGTCGACAGGTAAGTCGACTGGAACAAAGAAGGAAAACTCTCTGTATCTCTTGGTCGACAAGTAGGTCGACCTGTGCTTAAATATGATCTCTCTGTATCTATAAGTCGACAGAGCGGTTGACCTGTGAAGAGAAATAGAACTCTCTGAATCTCTAAGTGGACAGATAGGTCTACCGATAGGCACAAAATCTTTGACTTGGCTACATCCTGAATCGAGCGGTCGACTGCTGATCTTGGACAGTTGACTTATGGGTCTGTTTCAGGATATTATGAAATTTTGGATTTTATACTGAAAGTAACCGTTACTAGCCGTTTTTTTGTTAGGATTCATGAGAGATTTTAGGGATTTAATATTATTTGAGATATGCAACACATATTATAATATCCCTATAGATTTGGTTCATTAAGTTTGAATATTTCTCAATTTAGTACATATAATTATTTATATTCTATTTAATTGTGATTGAAAAATATTTGGGGGACTTAATTGAGAAGTTTAAAAGCTATAATTAAGTAATTTGAACCCGAATGAAGTCTTAATCATATAAGGGGTCTATAAGAGCAATTAAGTATCATAATAAATGAGAATTAGCCGTTAGAGAGCTGATTTTAATCCCATTTATATAGACCTGCGCTTTTCATATTTTTGAGAGAGATTAAGAGAAATCAAGAAATTATACTGAGCTTTTCTAAGAGAAATCATATTAAGATTTGTGAGAGCTTTTCTAAGAGACATCCTTGAGAATCATTTGTTGAGAATCATTGCTGCTATCGAATCTGAAGTAATATTGCTCTAATTATTTTTTTGGTGGATTTCGGGTGAGATCTTTCTAAATTACTTTTTATTTAGTATTGTTTGATTAATTTTTGAAATTTGATCTTTAGAAATTGTTTTCTGATTTTTTATTGAATTTTTTTTTTAAAACAATTTCTTAAATTAATTTGATTATGTGCTCAATTACGTGCTACCCATTTTTGTTTAAAATCAGATTTTGAATATCTCACTTTTCTATCATTAGTTTTGGGATATTAATTGAGTTTTAATTTATCTGGGGTGGTAAAAGCTCTGAGTGAGAAAAATCACTTATCAATTTTTAATTAGCAAGTTGAGTGATGAATTAAATATTGTTGGGAGTATTTAATCTAAGGGTAGCTGGTTTCAGTCTCTTTCTGTAAAGAGATTAAGGTAGTAATTCTTCCTGAATTAAATTGTTTTTGTGTGAATTTTGTAACGGTTCAATCCTTACCGGATAAAAGGATATTTGGAGTGTTTGTAAGATTTTGATTATTTAGCCTTAGTTTAAAAAAGAATTAGGTTATTCTTGAGTCTGTAAAAAGTAGAGGTTATTCTTAAGCTTATGAAATAGGAATTTGTAAAGGTTGATTCTGAGCCTACGAAAAGAATCTTTGTGAGGGTTTGGTTCTTACCTTTAAAGGGATCTTGAGTTTAGTGGGTGTGACTCTCCGTGGGACTCGGAGGACTGGATTAGTCAAGAGTAGCTTGGTGAATCAGTATAAATTTCTAGTGTGCTACTATCTTTACATTATTTATTTTTGTTGTTTGGTGTGCACCTAGTTGATTTTATATTTTCATTGTGATATAAAGATAATAATTAATTTAGGATTAAGATTAATTATTTGAGTTATTAAAAAAAAAAAATCTGATATTTTTTATTACCCAATTCATTCCCCCTCTTGGGTATTTTACTGGGCCAACAGTAATGATTGTCAATCATTACCAAATCTAGTAAAAGATTTGGTAATGATTACTAAATTTTTGAAGATCTTTCCTTACACCTAAAATTTGTTCAAAGCTAAAGAAAATCAAAATAAGAGACCAAGTCCCCTAGGCCAAACACACCCCAAGGAAGAAGCTGGGATAGCCTATACATGGATGAGTATGTAGGCTCCTAGTGAATAAATAGGAGTGTTGGGGTTTTCATTTTTCCAAGACTTGAAGTCCTAGCCCCTCTCTCTAAAACTCGAGCCAAGTCTTAAAATCTGGTCTCAGAGAGTGTTCTTGAGATTCTTGGAGCAAGAACTCAAGAGGAAGATGGTCGCCGATCAAAGCCAAGCCTAGAAGATTAAGGAAGAAAGGGAGATAATCACTTAGGGCAGACTACTTCCCCTAAGTAGGGTGTTCTTGAGGTTCTTGGAGTAAGAACGTAAGAGGTCGACGGTGATCGATCGAGTTCTAACCAAGAAGATCAAGAAGGAGCAAAAGGTTTTTGTTTAGGGAAAGACCACTCCCCTAAACTAGATATGTGCCTTGAGATTCCTTGATCTTGTCTTAAATTTCATATACTTTTGCTTATACATATCATAATTGTTGACCCAGTGAGCTATCCAAGAAGGGGTGAATTAGGTAGTATTAAAAAAATATCAAAATATAATACTTCAAAAATCAAATAATTAATTTTATCCTAAAATTAATTATTATCTTTTATACCAGCGGATTATGTATTATCAACTAGGTGCACACTCAAACAATAAAATATAAACAATATAAATAATGCAGCGCACATAAATAATGCAGCGCACAATATCTTTACAATAATTTTCATCACTGAAACTAATAAACTGAAACACTCAATAAAATAGTTAGTTCTACCAAAAACACCAATGTTTAATTGTCCATCAAAATTTTAGGATCAACAATAATCATGTAGTATCTATGCTTTACTTTCATGTATATAACACACATAATCCATAATCATTCAAAAATACCTAATTATTACTATAATAACCAAACTATGTCCAAATCATACTAAACTTTCTCAAGAACATCAAGAACGTCTGAGAACATGTTAAGAACATGTGCAGACCCAAATCATCCGAGAACATGTTAAGAACATGTAAGGATTCAAATGAAATATCTATCACACCATGAGTTGTCCATAGTCTCTCCGATTCTCTCAAGAACACTTCAAACCAACTCTTTACTAACTGTTAATCTAACTATATACTATTAATAATTGATTTACTTTAAGTTAAATGTCAAGATCACTGCCTGGTCGGCTAGTGGACTGGCATATATTACATCGACAAACCCTTGTGGCTAAAAATTCGGGATAAAGGGATGGCCTTTATTCCTTTGAGGATATGTGTGATTCTTCTTCAGAAACATTCATGTTGTTCTTAGTTACACTAGGAATGACATAAATATATGGAATTTCTTTTCAATTTCAATGAAGAACTCACATAATAATACTAGCTAACCAAAACAAAAGAGTTCGATTAAGGTGTTCTTGAAAAAATCAAAAAGGTCATGCCCATATCATGTTGTTCACAACTAAAACCAACTAATAATCAACTAAAACCAACCCAACTTTCAACTTAAATAAGAATGAACTACGTGATGACTGATCTTTGGTTACCCCCAAAGTACGTAGGTAACCCATAAGAGTTCGGTCACCTTTAATAAACATCAAAATATCCTTTAATCTTACATAAATGAACTACTCAAGACCTGATTCTCATTAATATGAGATACATAGGTAACCCACATGCGAGTTCGGTCACATATACAAATAATTTAGTTTAGTTTGCATGCTAGAACTACATATCGACCTGATTGTTTGTGGAAATAAGGATATGTAGGAACCTATATAAGGTTTGGTCTATTAAAAATACAAAAATATTTGTATTTCATATAGCTCGCTTATTTATTGTTGGCCCAGTGATCTACCCAAGAGGGGGGTGAATTGGGTAGTTATAAATATTTAAGTAAGTATTTATCTTTCAACACTTAAAAAATTAAAGAATTAATTAATCCTAAATTAATTATTATCTCCATATAACAACAGATAAGTGTTATATAAACTAGGTGCACACCCAAACAAAAAAATAAAAATAAAGTAAGAATGCAGCACACCACGATGTATATTGGTTCACCAAGCCACTCTTGGTTAATCCAGTCCTCCAAATCCTACGGAGATTCGCATCCACTAAACCACTAAGATTCCTTTAAATAGGTAGGAACCAAATTTTTACATAATGATTCTTTTACAGGATCAGAATCAACATTTACAATTTTCTTTTCCTAGGCTCAGGAATAACTCTATTTTTTTACCAGGTTCAAGACCAACCTAATCCTTTCATAGGCTAAGGATCAAACCTAATTCTTTTATACCTTAGGCTAACCTCACCAAAAACACTCCAAGTATTCCTTTCACCAGTAAGGATGGAACCGTTACAAATCATTCCAAATTAATTCTATTAAGGAAGAATTAACACCTAATTCTTTTTAAGAAAAAAGAGTAACCTAACCTTTTTATACTCTATGTAGAGATCAAACCTCAATCACTTTACAGGAAAAGATTGGAACCCAAAGCTACTCTTAACTAGATACTCTCAACAGTATCTAATTAACACAAACTCACCAATTACAAAAATCGATAGGTTTTTTCCCACTCAGAGCTTCTACCACCTCAAATAAATTAAACTCAATTAATGTCCCGAATTTACTAGTGATAGAATTTTATGTGAGGAAATAAAAATCCGATTATAAAAATAATGTGAGAAGCACAAAATTGAGCACGTAATCAGATTACCACATAAATCATTTTAAAAGAATTTTTATGTTTTTTTTTCCCTTCACAAGATCAAATATTCAAGCAAGCAATTGTAATATATAATCACAATAAAGAATAAAAGTTTGGAACGATCTCACTAGGAAAAAAAAACCAAAAGATAGCAAATCGTATCGCTAGACAGTTTAGATTGGTGACGCCAAATTAATTAGCGCTTTAACTCAAGAACTTCAACCACATAATGATCTCACAGTGATCGCTTAATGTAATATCAAAATGATGACTCTCAGAAAGTTCAGGAATTGATTGTTCTTGATTAATTGGGATAATTAATATTCAAAATTCGTAGGTCTATATATAAGAAATTAGAACAAGTTCTCCAACGGCTAGTTTCCAAATGATAGGCCTCTAAAAGTCACCTATAAACCCCATATATCATTACCTTTTATTTCTGGTACATTTGACTTAAATATTACTCAATTATAGCTTTTAAATCATTCAATTTAGACCTCAAAATATTTTACATTTTCAAATAAAAAAGATATGAAGTATTAAATAGACTAAATTGACAAACACTCAAAATAAGTGTACCATATCTATAGAGATATTTAAATAAGAATGATATATCTATAAAATATTCAAATTCCTAGAATATCTCCAAAATATCTACCAGAAACCTGCTAGTAACGATTACTTATAGATAAAATCCTCGAAATTCTCAAATCCTGAAACTGCACAGTCGGTTGACCGACCAAACCACCATCAGTCGATCGATCGTTTCAAGTTGTAGCCCAAGCAATTTTTATACACTAGTCGGGCGATCGATCCCCCATGGGTCAGTTGATCGTTCGATTTTGGATGCTCCCCAGGCCATTTTTCGACCCTGGTCAGTCGACAGATCATCGACGGTCGGTTGATCGATCGATTCAAAGCGTTCACTTTTAATCCATCAGTTGATCGATCGATTCAGAGACTTCTCCATTTCCCAGCTTACGCTTGTCGGTTAATCGATTCTACTTGGTCAGTTGACCAATTAGTGTTAGAACATTTTTTCCTTAGTTCATTTCAATTCCAATCTTAAACGTTTTCGATCTTTTAACCGATTTCTTTTCTCGGTTAACTTAATTAACACTATTAATCAATTTTAAACACTAATATATCTTAGGTCAATTTTTCTTTTTCAATATCACATTGAAGTAAATATGTGAACTAGTTAGGACCCTAATAAAAATACACATAAATATAAATCATTTTTGTGTTGTGTGTGATCCTAATCGGGATACATTAAGAGTAAAAATTGACTTGAGTTGTTTTCACCTAGATTCTTCTGAATCTTCAAAATCTTAATGTCTGTCTCTTTGTTTGCCTCTTTGCATCCTTAACAATCACTTCATGATAACATCAACAATGGAACTTTTACTTTGAAACACTTTATAAACTTATTAGTTCCACCAAAAATATCAACACTTAATTGTCTATCAAAATCTTGAGAACAATAATCTTCCCCTTTTTGATGATGAGAATTAACTTTGATATTTTTTTTAAAATAAAAATGTAACTACGCTCCCCCTAACTCGATGGACGTTTTTTTTAACTCGTTAAAGTATAATGATAAAGATAATTTTAAAAACTCATAAGATATTCAATAAAGCACAAAATATGATTAATTATAGATGTTGGCCCAGTAATCTACCCAAAAGAGGGGGTGAATTGGGTAGATATAAAAATTAAAACAAATTATCAACTTATAACATTTGAAAAATCAAATAATTAATTTTATCCTAAATTAATTATTATCTTTTATAAAAGCGGATATGTGTTATTTAAACTAGGTGCACACCCAAATAATTGAAAATAAATAAAGTAACAAAGTAGAACACCATGATATATCCTGGTTCACTAAGCTAATCTTGGCTAATCCAATCCTCCGAGCCCTACGGAGATTCGTACTCACTAAACCACTATGATTCTTTTAATCAGGTAGAAACCAAACCCTTACAAAATAATTATTTTCACAGGCTCAGAATCAACCTTTATAATTCCCTTTTCACAAGTTAAGGAAGAACCTTTATATTTTTCACAGGTTAAAGATTAACCTAATTCTATTATAGGGAGAATCATGACCTAATTCTTTTATACCTTAGGCTAAGAATCAAACCTCAAAATCACTCCAAGTAATATTTTCCTAAGTAAGGATAAAACCTTTACAAAATCACAAATTAATTCTATTTAGGAATAATTAGCACCTCTTTCTTTTCACAAAAAAGAGTAACCTAACATTTTTATGCCTTAGGTAAAGATAAAACCTTAATCTCTTTACTGGAAGAGATTGAAACCAAGCTACCCTGATTAGATATTCCCAACAATATTTAATCCGCACATAACTCACCAATCACAATAAATTGATAAGTCTTTTCCCACTCGGAATTTCTACCACCTCAAATTAATTTAAACTCAATTAATTTCCTGAATTTACTAGTGATAGAATTTTACATAAGAAATTTCAAAATCTGATTCTAAGATAAATGGGTAGCATACAGTTTAGCAAGTAATCAGATTTTTACCAAAAATTGTTTTAAAATATTTTCAAGCAATTTAATGTTCAGAAAACAATTTTACGAAGATCAAAACTCCAAGTAATAAAAAATAATATCAAATAACAATTAAAAACAAAAGTTTGGAATGATCTCACTAGAAAACTACTGAATAAATAAAAACTGATCACAATAGAACTTTAGATTGGTGATCACAAAACTTTCAACAATTTTCCTCAAGAATAATCTTATAGTAAATTCTCAGTATATTTTCAGAATAATTACTCTCAGAAAGCTCAAAAACTAAATAAATTTTAAAAGAATGATTGATTGGAATCTCTCACAAGTGAAAAACGCAGGTCTATAAATAATGATTAGAAACAAGCCCACTAACGGCTAATTTTCATATGTTATGATATTTAACTGCTTATATAGACCCTATATATTGATATGACTCAATCCTGGTTCAATTAACTTAATTATAGCTTCTAAATTATTCAATTTAGTCCTTCAAATATTATTATATTCTCAAATCGATAGGATAGAAAAAATTAAATGTACCAATTTGAAAATACTTAAAATATATGTACCATATCTTTAGGTATATCAAAATAATAACCATATGTCTATAATATTATCAAATCCCTAGAATATCTCTCAGATTTCAACCAAAAAGGGGTTAATAACGGTTACTTTTTTATCCAATCCATGAAATCCTCAAATTCTGAAACAACACTATCGGTTGACCGATCAAAACTCACTAGTCGACCGATAAATTCAAGTTGTAGCCCAAGCTAAAATTACTCGCCAGTCGATTGACCGATCGATTCAGGATACTTTCCAGGCCATTTTTTAGCCATGGTCGGTCAACCGATTATCTATGGTCTATCGACTGATCGATTCAAAGATTTTAAGTATTGGTCAATTGGTCATAGGTCAACCAATCCCTCTTGGTCGGTTGACCGATCGATCAAAAAGACTTTTCCAATTCCCAGCCACTTCTCGTCGGTCGACCGATGCTCCCTGGTCAGTCAACCAATCCTTGCTAGAACACTTCCTCCTTATTTAATTTTAACTCCAACATTCATCATTTTTGCCCCTTTAACCGATTTTATTTCTTGCTTAACTTAATTGACACTTTTAATTAATTTTAAAAACTAATCTTTCTTAGGTCATTATTTATTCTTCAATTTCACATGGAGCAAATATGTTAACTAATTAGGATCCTAATAAAAACACATATAAATATAAATTCATTTTTGTGTCGTGTGTCATCCTAATCGAGACATATTAAGAGTAAAAATTAACCTGAGTTGCTTTCACCTAGATTCTTCAAAATATTTAATCTCTTAATGTCCAACTCTTTGACAGTCTCTTACCATCCTTAGCATCTTCAACAATTTCTTCATGATTGTCCATCAAAATCTTAGGATCAACAATAGATATTCAATAAAACATAATATAATCACACCAACATTGTTCTCCCCTTATAACAGTGCAATGCTTAGGTGAACAAAACCTAAACATGAACTAACTCTATAAAATATTCAAATCCCCAGAATATCAGCCAAAAATGACTGGTAACGACTACTTTTAGATAAAATCCTCGAAATTCTCAAATCCTGAAACTGCATAGTTAGTTTACCGACCAAATGACCATTAATCGACCAATCGTTTCAGGTTGTAGCCTAAGCCATTTTCATATGCTAGTCGGTCGACCGATCCCCAATGGGTCGGTTGATCGATAGATTCAGGATGCTCCCCAGACCATATTTCGGCCTTGGTCGGTTGATCTATCATCGATGGTTGGTTGACTAATCGATTTAGATAGATCACTTTTAATTTATTGATTGACCGATCTCTCTTGGTCGGTTGATCGATCGATTCAAAGACTTCTCCATTTTTCAGCCTACGCCTGTCGATTGACCGATCATACTTCGTTGGTTGACCAATCAGCGTTGGAACAATGTTTTCTTAGTTCATATCAACTCCAATCTTCAACGTTTTCGATCTTTTAACTGAATTCTTTTCTCGATTAACTTAATTAACACTATTAATCAATTTTAAACGCTAATATTTATTAGGTCAATTTTTTTTTTTTTCAATTTCACATTGGAGCAAATATGTGAACTAATTAGGACCTTAATAATAACACATATAAATATAAATCATTTTTGTGTCGTGTGTGATCCTAATTGGGATACCTTAAGATTAAAAATTGACTTGAGTTGTTTTCATCTAGATTCTTCAGAATCTTCAATCTTTTAATGTCCGTCTCTTTGTCTGCCTCCTTACATCTTTAGAATCCTTAGCAATTTCTTCATGATAACATCAATAATGGAACTTTCATACTGAATTAGTTTCACAAAAAATATCAATACTTAATTGTCTATCAAAATCTTAGGATCAACAATCTCCCATTTTTTGATGATGGCAATTAACTTTGATATTTTCTTTAAAAAAAATGTAACCATGCTCCCCCTAAATCCGAGGACAGGTTTTTTTCAACTCGTTATAACACAATCATGAAGAATAATTTAAAAACTCATACGATTTTCAACAAAGCACAAGATATGATTAATTATAAATATTCAATCATGATAACATAATCATATCAAAATTGTTCTCCCCCTACATTAGTGCAATGATTAGGTGAACAAGACCTAAACATAAACTAACTCGTTTTAAGCACAATTGTGGTTTCCCCATTTATATCTTCCCCTTTATCAATCAATTGAATAAAGATATTCAATAAAACATCAACATATTGTGTTGATCCTAAGATTTTGATGAAGAATTAAGTGTTGATATTTTGGTGAAATTAACGCGTTTATTGAGTGTTTTAGTATGAAAGGTCCATTATTGACGTTATCGTGGAGAAATTGCTAAGGATAGTAAAGAGGCAGACAAAGAGACGGAGATTAAGAGATTAAAAATTCTGAAGAATCTAGGTGAAAACAACTCAAGTCATTTTTTACTCTTAATTTATCCCGATTAAGATTACACATGACACAAAAATGATTTATATTTATGTGTGTTTTTATTAGGGTCCTAATTAGTTCACATATTTGTTCTAATGTGAAATTGAAAAAGAAAATTGACCTAAGAAATATTAGTGTTTAAAATTGATTAATAGTGTCAATTAAGTTAACTGAGAAACGAAATCGGTTAAAGGATCGAAAACTTTAAAGATTGGAGTTGAAATGAACTAAGGAAAAATTGTTCCAGCACTGATCGGTCAACTGACCAAGTAAGATCGATCAACTGACAGGCGTTGGCTGGGAAATAAAAAAGTCTCTGAATTGATCGGTCAATCGACCAAGAGAGATCGGTCAACTGATAGATTAAAAGTGAACTCTCTGAATCGATTGGTCAACCTACCGTCGATGATCGGTCGACCGACTAGGGCCAAACAATGGCATGGGGAGCATCCTGAATCGATCGGTTAACCGACCCATGGAGGATCGATCAATCGACTGGCGTATGAAAATTGCTTGGGCTACAACCTAAAATGCTTGGTCGACTGATGGTGGTTTGGTCGTTCAACTGATTGTACCGTTTTAGGATTTGAGAATTTCGAGGATTTTGTCTAAAAGTAGCCGTTACTAGCCCTTTTTTAGCTGATATTGTCATACCCCACCCCGGACACCCGTCACCCGAGGCCGGGCGTAACGTCAACATGACGCTACCTGCCCAATCAACAAATATCCATCCATACATATATACAAACATACACGCGCTACTGTAATTCTTTTTCCAAAAATATATCTACCCATTTCAAATTTGGGAATATACATGCCCTAACTGTCCACAACAAAATCATAAAAATCTGAACCTCCACGGTTCACATCTGACCGACCCACTTCCAAAACGACACCACTTCCAGACTCTACCTAGTGCCAGTAGTGGACCACTCTTAGCTGCGGTACCTGAAACCAAATATTTTATCGGTGGACTATTTTCATAATAAAAATATTTTATAGATCAAGTATATGTAGTAAACACCACGTTTCAAAAATATAATATAATATAACCATGTACCATACGGAAATCCAGTTTTCCTGTCACCACTGAAATAAACTAATATATTTAAAATACCCAATCCAAACATTTTAAATCAACCATTCCAAACATCCCGACATATAATAAAATGCCTCACATATCCTCTCCTACTAGCCATATGATTGTTTTTACCTCACGATCGAGAGTTACGACGGTACCGTAACCTATACAACTGTACCAACTAAAGTGACTAATAGTGCTAGGAACATTTATTATCCCCAATGGTAGGGGTACCACCCGCAGGATTTGCACTCCTTACGGGTCAATCAACCACCTGCAGGACTAACCCTCCTGACAGGTCATAACAATCAACCACTTGCAGGATTAATCCTCCTGGCAGGTAATAATATCAATAACCACCTATAGGACTGATTCTCCTGACAAGTCATAGTATCATCAACCACTTACAGGACATGCCCTCTAGACATGTCATAATATTATTAACCACCTGTATGACCGACATTCCTGACAGGTCAATAACAATAATCAACCATTTGCAGGACGTGCCCTTCTAACAGGTCAAAACCATCCCGCATGACATACCCTTCTGACGGAATCAAAACTATGACATAGCCGGACAAAAATCACATT
Organism: Eucommia ulmoides; assembly: GCA_016647705.1. Lineage (NCBI taxonomy): Eukaryota > Viridiplantae > Streptophyta > Magnoliopsida > Garryales > Eucommiaceae > Eucommia > Eucommia ulmoides. The sequence continues at coordinate 32,495,002 of CM028336.1, forward strand.
TTACATTTAAAATCTACTTGATCCACATAAGTCATAAAATCATCCAATTTTAATAAATACTATTTTTTCCCACAATTTATACGAAATAAAATTTATAAATTTACATAGAAGACAGTACACTAACCTCATTTTCTGCACTACAAAAATATCTCCGTCAGAAACTACCGGGACGTTGGCGCCTGCGAACCTAATAGCGATAGGGCCTAAATTAATATTTTTATTTAAAATAACCTACTATGCAATGCGTGGCCCTAACATGCACACTTACCCATTCTCTAAATTTAATTATGAAAAATTATTATTTTGTCCATTTCGCTACGTTAATATTTACTATACAAATATATTAAAATTAACAGTTACAAAGATTATTATTACAACCACGAAAATTTTAATGCTAATAATTTGATTGAATGAAAATAATCATCGACCAAAATTTTACCTGTTCCGAATTTTTCGCTTGCCGAAAAGTGGGTTTTGGATTTTGGTTTTCTTGTTTGATTTTTTTTTTTTCTTTTTTCTCTTTTCCTCTTTTTTTTTCTTTTTTTTTTCCTTTTCCTGTTCTGCTCGCTGGATCTCATCGCCGCGACACTCTTTCTCTCTCTAATGCTTACTCACCGCTAGCCAACCTACACCGATCACATGATACACACACACTTACTCACTCTCACCGATCGCTGCGACCACACACCGGTCACACACATACACAACAGTGACGATACATACACAACTCACTCGCCTGAACACACACACACACACGCACACACGACGAACACATGCACAGACGACAACGGCTGAACAACGGACACACACACACAACACATGATTACCATCAACAATACACACCCTCTCTTTCCCCACCGCCGGATGGCAACACGCACACACCGCCGTCGAACAAACAGAACACACACACAATCGATCGAACAACATACACACACACACACCGGCGGTGAACAACCGAGCACACACCCATGTAACCTCGTATGAACCATACACACACACACAGTCACAGTCGACGGCACACACACCCCACTAGACTAAACGACCAACAACTGAACGACACACATACACACCATACAATCAACGACACCCACCGGCGATAGAACAACGACGATCACACACGCACACACGTCAAACGACACACACACACAGTCATTGGACCAACAACGACGATCACACACACTCGCACCTGAACGACTGACCGAAACGCTCACCGTCGACGAACCACCCCCTGACCACCGGACCGACCTCCCTCTCTCCTCTGTTTCTTCTTTCTTTTTCTGTTTCTCTTCGTAGCTGTTTGCATGTGTGAATATATATAGATATATATTATCTTTTTCAGATTACATTAATCTTCCCTAAATTATCTTTAGGTTATTAGTTAAACCCAAAAATCTAAAATTAATATTTTTAAATTGCTAATTAACCCCTAAATTTTTTAAAATAAATAATAAATAACACAATCTACCTCATTATTTTCTAAATGTTCCAGAATGCAGTTAAAATTATGCGTATGCGAAAATTAGGGTCTTACAGATATTTTGGGGATTTGAATATTTTATAGATATATCATTCTTATTTTGATATCTTTCTATATATGGTACACTTATTTTGAGTGTTTGTCAATTTAGTCTATTTAATACTTCCTATCATTTGGATTTGAGAATGTGAAATATTTTGAGGACTAAATTGAATGATTTAAAAGTTATAATTAAGTGAGTTGAACCAGTTTTGAGGTATATTAATATATGGGGTCTATATGGTTATTTAAATGTCATATTTTGTATGAACTAGCTATTAGAGGGCTTGTTTCAAATCAATATATATAGACCTGTGTTTTTCACTTATGAAAAGATCAATCTATCAAGAGCAAATAAGTTCCTGAGCTTTCTGAGAGTCATCATTATGATATTAACTAAGAGTTTATTGTGAGATCATTCTCGAGAGAAGTTCTTAAGAATAAGTGCTGAGAATTTTGCTGCCACCGATCTAAGCATTATTGCGATTCAGTTTTCATTCTTTCGGTGGTATCCTGGTGAGATTGTTCCAAACTTTTGTTCTTAATTGTTATTTTTTATTATTATTGTTTCTTAGATTCTAGATTATTGTAAAATCGTTTTTGAACTTTAAAGTGAATACAAATCATTTTAAAACGATTTTGGTGATAATCTGATTACATGCTCAATTTTGTGCTACCCACTTATTTTATAATCAGATTTTGAATTTCTCACTTAATTCTATCACTAGTATTTATCAGGACATTAATTGAGTTTAAATAAACTTGAGGTGATAGAAACTCTGAGTGAGAAGAAACTTATCAATTTATTGTGATTGGTGAGTTGTGTGCGGATTAATATTGTTGAGAATATTTAATCAGGGGTAGCTGAGTTTCAATCTGTTCTGGAAAAGAGATTGAGGTTTGATCTTTACGTAAGACATAAAAAAGTTAGGTTATTATTTTCCTTGAAAAAAAATAAGTGTTAATTCTTCCTGAATAGAATTAGTTTGTGTGAGTGAATTGTAAAGGTTCCATCCTTACCTAAGAAAATAATGCTTGGAGTGATTGTGAGGTTTGATTCTTAGTTTAAGGTATAAAAAAATTAGGTTTGATCCTTAGCCTGTGAAAGGATTAGGTTAGCCTTGAGCCTAGTAAAACGATAAGGTTATTCCTGAGCTTGTGAAAAGGAAATTATAAAGGTTGATTCTGAGCTTGTGAAAAGAATCATTGTGTAAATGTTTGGTTTTTACATGTTTAATGAAATCTTAGTGGTTTAGTGAGTGCGAATCTCCATGGGGCTCGGAGGACCAGATTAGCTAAGAGTAGCTTGGTGAATCAGGATATATCGAGGTGTTCTGCATTGTTACTTTATTTATTTATTATTGTTTGGGTGTGCACCTAGAGCTAATTACACTTATCCGCTGCTATATAAAGATAATATTTAATTTAGGATTAAATTAATTATTTGAAAATTTAAGTGTTGAAAGATAACAATTTACTTTAATTTTTAGAATTACCTAATTCATCCATCTCTTGGGTAGATCATTGGGCCAATAATTGGTATCAGAGTTGGTTTTAGCACGTTAGACTTAATATCCTAGCTAAACCGGTCACGTGCATACACCATAGATGATATTTTTGTGTATCCTCTCTTGATGGTGATAGATCTCAATATGATAATGTGATGTACGATTCTTGTGGTATTAGTGGTAGTGTGATAGATCTCAATATGATAATGTGATGTACGATTCTTGTGGTATTAGTGGTAATGATAGAGATGATGATAATAAAAATGTCCATATTGTCATGGAAAAATTACTTTCTTTCATATTACTTTTTACTAAAGAGAGCTTGAGTTTAAAAAGAAAAATTGACTCTTTTGAAAATGGAGGAAAAAGTGTTCGAAAATTTAAAGTGCATTTGGATGATTATTGTGGTACAAAAGAGTTTTTGGACGTTATTTTTTAAATTAATAATTGCTCTCTAAAGTGGATTTTCTTGAAAATGAGAACAGAGTTTTAAAAAATAATTTTGACATGATTTCCAGGCAAATGTCAGATCTTGATTCAAAAATCGATTTACTTAAGAAAATTTTGAGAAATCAAAATCTGACCTTAAGTCTATTTTGAGAGCTTCTGAAAATGATTTTTCTAGGCAAAGTGAATATATTTCATCGTCTTATCCTTTATCACAAGCTAGTGATAGTTGTGTTGCGATTGTTAGAAATGATTCATACTTTACATCTCGTATTTTCTATGATAATTAATCAGATTTGAGATATTATTATAATAAGGTTGGGCATTTTAAAGTATCATGTTCGTTTAGGAACCCTAAGTTTATATCTAACAAGAATGGATCCAAAATTAAATGGATACCGAAGAGAGCTATTGAAATATCTTGTGCAGAGTTACATAATGTCCAAAGTGGACATGAATGAACGAACAAAGAGTTTATATCAAAGCCAAGACAAGAAGTCACCAAGGATCCACTAGCGACACGTCTAAAGAAAAAAGATTTACCAAAACCAAGAGGTGAAGTTGCAAAGAAACCATAAGAGACATGTGTAAAGAGAAAAAATGTACCAAAGAATATCACCAGGAAGCCACAAGTGATACGTGCAAATGGAAGTATCAGTAAATCAAATAGCAATAATCAAATGTTGAGAGGATACAGACAGGCTAAGAGAAATGGTGTACCCAAATCAATTATCGGTACAAATGAGGTAAAGAGTAAAGTTGTCTCGAAAGATATAAAAAGTACTCAGAACTCCTCCCAATTTAATTTTATTAAATTTGTTAAAAAGGGAGGTGTCCGACTTACCAAATAGGTAAGTTGATACTGATTTCTAAGACTTATACTAAATGATGTGCTTATTTGCTGTCTTAGAAATATTGTATGGTGATTATGTGAATCACATTTAGTTAAGGGATATTAACATGTTTTTATGTGATTATATTAAGTAGTGATCATGTGTTAATTTTAAAACATGTTATGTGATTTAGAAAATGAATCAAGTGTTTGTGATCTCACTAAGTATTATTAATAACTTGTTGCATATTAGCATACAATGTGAATAATGTGCTCTTATTCATAAATATATCTTTTATGCAAATGTGTTAAATTGAGCTGATATTTTATGTATCTTGAAATGATATCTTGATTCATTATAATGTATAATATTTTGTTATACTAAAGTTTTTCAAATGATTACAGAATGATTTAAATTGGTTTATACGATTAAAATTGTTTGGAATTAATTAGTGATCACATATGATGTTGAGAATAACAGATAAATATATGTTTACTTGATCTATACTAATGATTTTCTTCCAAATATATTTCAAAGAGTTTCAGATTATAATTCAAGGAGAAAAAAATATTTATACCGAAATTCAAAATTTAGTCAAAAATAAGATCGAGGCTGATTCGAGGAGATAATTGATTAGAGTTGAATCTCCATTCAACTCAGTGGTAAAATAATCTCATTCTTGCATGACTATGTAAGGAATTTATGTGATGAGAAATTATCATCTAATTTGAAGAAAGTAACGCACATCTCTATGAATATCATACTCTAATTATATGCCTAAATAGAATTCCATTGTTAGTTAATACTGGTTTATTAATGAAATATTTATTGTTAAGAAATACTTGATAAAATCAGTATTAATCATGATTTTACCTGTCGGTATATCTTATGAATTTTTGCTTACATGGTCAGCATTACTTTATGTGATAGTATTAATCTACTTTTGATACCATATATAAGACAATTTGATATATGACATTCCAATATGTTGCATGCGGATATATTTATAGGCATTAAGTGTCTGGTATACAACTAATATTCCTTATTCTGTAAATTATTATTATTTTAAAAGAGAGTTGAAATTTTATGAGAGAAATATACACTTATTCATATTTATGCATGCATTAGATTTATGTTGATAAAATATCATTGAGATATGCTTCCTGTCCTAGCACGTTAAAGATTATATGGTTCTTGAATCCGTTTAAAATGAATACATTATTTGGTATCATGAGTAAGACATGTTGACTTAACTGAAATTATATAATTGCATGTTATATTGTTGAAATATTTTGATTGCCTCAGGTTTATTCTCCTAAGCATGAATTTGTTTGTTTACAATTATATATGGGGATAAGTTTTTATAAGTGGGGCAATAATGTGTTATGCTTAAATCGAAAAAGATAATATTGAATAGTTCTGCTAAACCTCTAGTAGAAGATTAAAGTTCATGAAAATTATCAGAAGTTTAGGTATGGCTAGGCATAATGATGTATGTCTAAAGTGATATTTTTGGTTCTTCTTTTCCACTTTTTGGGATGACAAAGGGGGAGAATATATTGATATTTTATTGAATATCTTTATTGAATTGATTGATAAAGGAGAAGATATAAATGGGGAAATCATAGTTGTGCTTAAAATGAGTTAGTTAATGTTTAGGTCTTGTCCGCCTAAGCATTACACTAAAGTAGGGGGAGAACAATTTTGATATGATTTTGTTATCATGATTGAATATTTATAATTGATCATATCTTGTGCTTTGTTGAAAATCGTATGAGTTTTTAAATTATTCTTCATGATTGTACTATAATGAGTTAAAAAACCTGCCCTCGGATTTAAGAGGAGCATGGTTACATTTTTTTTTTTAAGAAAACATCAAAATTAATTGTTATTCCCCTATAATCAATTCAATTCATTTAAGGTATTCAATAAAATATTAACATATTTTTCCTTTTTATCATCTCAAAAAGTGGAGAAGGGAAAACCAATAATACATTAATTCTAGGCAATCATCATTCTGCCTATCCATACCAAAAATATCATTCTAAACATGCAATCTTCCCCTATATAGTTATAAATAAGAAAATTCATGCATAGGAGAATAAACTTGAGACAATTATAGCATTTCAACAATGTAACATGATATCAATTAATATATTCCGTATAGATAATAATAATTTATGAAATTGTAATCGTTAATGCACTAGGACATGAAGTATATTTCAATAATAATTTATGAAATTGTCAATCACAAATCTAATGCATGCTTTTGTCACGATTATGATTAATATTTAGAATTCAACATATGAATACATTATATAAATTATTTATCATTTAAATAACCGCAATATTCCAAATAAATCAGGATATTATACATTTTAATACATTCATTTAATTCAATGATAAACAATTCATGAATTGATATAATATATTTCCTATATTTTTAAATATGACTTTTAGTGGACCTCATATAGCATGACATAAAAATATCACAGGTAAGATCATAATTAATATTGATTTTGTCAAACATTTCTTCGCAATAAATATTTCGTCATAAACCAGTATTTGCTAACAATAGAAATCCACGTAGACATATAATCAAAGCATGATATTTAAATTTCTTACATAATTATGCAAGAAGGGGATTATTTTACCACTGAGTTGAATGAAGATTTAACTTTAATCAATTATTTCCTTGAATCAATCTCGTTCTTATTCTTGACTAAACTTTGAATTTCAGTATGAATATTTATTTCTCCTTGAGTAATTTTATAACCTGAAACTCTTTGAAACATAATTGGAAGAAGATCATTAGTAGAAATACAGGAAACATATATTTATCAATTATTCTCAACATCATGCATGATCATTAATCAATTTCAAGCAATTTTAATCCAATAAACTAATTAATTCCAATTGAATCTTCTCAAGTAACATGTTTCTAATAAACATATAATTATTAACGCACATGAACATGAAACAGATCTTAATAATAACATACGTATTAAAGGCGTTATCTCTTATCATGCTAAATTCCTACCACAATAATAATCCTTTAAAAATTAGGAGATATGAAATGTATGAGAATGACATATTATAATGCATATAGCTAGGTACTTAATACCTATAAATATATCTTCGTGTAGAAAATATCAATTTGAAACATTAAGCACAAATTGATATGTCATGTATTTAAATACTCATATGTATGATATCAAAAAGAATTATCATGCTTTCATATTAATATTAGCCATACAGGTTTCATCAATTCAATGCATCAATTAAATCATTAAGAGATTTTAATATATTACAATATTATGCATTATAATGAATCAAGATATCATTTCAAGATGCGTAGAACATCAACTCAATTCAATAAATTTGTATAAAAGATATATTCATGAATAAGAGCACATTATACAAAATGATCTTGCTAATATGCAACAAGTCATTAATAACACTTAGTAAGATCACAAACACTTGATTTATTTTCTAAATCACATAACATACTTTAAAATTAGGGAAACGTACAATTTAGACCCTCTAACTATTGACACATTTCTAAGTGGTCCCTCTAAGTTTAAACATTTCATTTCAAACCCTCTACGTATCATAACGTTTCAAATTCGTCATTTCGTTAGAAAATCAGTTAAAACTGACGGAATTTAATAGCAAAATGGTATTTTCATGTTTTTTAATTTTTTAATCATTTTTAATTAATTTTTTAAAAAATTTTTTTTTTCTCTATATCTTCCTCCCCTTCCTCTCCCTCTCTCTCTCGCCACCTCCCTCTTACTCTTCCTCCACTTCTCCTCTCTCCCTCCTACCCCACCCCCTGCAACAGGGGGTGATTTTTCACCCCCTGTTGCAGTTGCAGGGGGTGATTCCACCCCCTACAACAGGGGGTGGTTGCGCCCCCTGTTTCAGGGGAGGTGGAACCATCCCCTGAAACATGGGGTGGGGTGGGAGGGAGAGAGGGAGAGGGGAAGAAGAGGGAGAGGGAGAGAGAAGGAGGGAGAGGGAGGTGGCGGGAGAGAGGGAGAGAGAGATAAAAAAATAATAATTAAAAATGATTAAAAAATTTAAAAAATATGAAAAGACCATTTTACCCCTGAGATTCTATTAGTTTTAACGGAATCTCTAACGGATGGATGAATTTGAAACGTTATGATATGTAGAGGGTTTAAAATGAAACGTTTAAACTTAGAGGGACCACTTAGAAATGTGTCAATAGTTAGAGGGTCTAAATTGTACTTTTTCCTTAAAATTAACACATGATCACTACTTGATATATGCACATAAAAATATGTTAGTACCCCTTAACTAAATGTGATTCTAAGAATCACCATTCACTTGTTTCTAAGACAACAAATAAGCACATTATTTAGTATAAATCTTAGAAACCAGTACCAACTTACCTATTTGGCAAGTCGGACACCTCATTCTTTAACAAATTTAATTGTATCGATGATTGATTTGGGTGCACCATTTCTCTTAGCCTGTCTATATCCTCTCAACTTTTGAATATTGCCATTTGATTTACTAATACTTCCATTTGCAGATATCACTTGTGGCTTTTTGGTAATATTCCATCTTGGTTTTGGCAAATCTTTTCTGTTTGCACATTTTGCTTGTGACTTCTTTGTAACTTCACATTTTGTCTTTTATGCATCTTTTCGCTTTGTATATGTCACTTGTGGATCCTTGATGACTTCTTGTCTTGTCTTTGATATAACATCTTTGTTTATTCCTTCGGGTCCACTTTTGTCATTACATAACTCTACACAAGATATTGCAACAGCTCTCTTTGGTATCCATTTCATTTTGAATCCATTCTTGTTAGACATAAACTTAGGGTTCCTGAATGGACATGATACTTTAAAATACTCAACCCGATTGTAATAATAACATCTCAAATTCGATCAATTATCATAGAAAGCACGACATATAAAGTATGAATCATTTCTAATAATAGCAACATAACTATTATTGGCTTGTGATGAAGGATGAGACGATAAAACATATCCACTTTGCCTAGAAAAATCATTTTCAGAAGCTCTTGAAACAAACTTGAGGTTGGATTTTCATTTTTTAAAATTTTTCTTCAGTAAATCGATTTGTGAATCAAGATCTAACATTTGCCTGGAAATCATGTCAAAATTATTTTTTAAAACTCTATTTTCATTTTCAAGAGAATTCACTTTAGAGAACAAATTATTAATTTCAAAAATAACATCTAAAAACTCTTATGTACCACAATAATCATCCAAATGCGTTTTAGATTTTCGAACATTTTTTCCTTCCGTTTCAAAAGAGTCAATTTTTCTTTTTAAACTCAAGCTCTCTTTAGTAAAAAGTAGTGTGAAAGAAAGTAATATTTCTATGACAATATGGACATTTTTATTATCATCATCTCCATCACCACCACTAATATCACAAGAATCATACATCACATTATCATATAGAGATCTATCACTATCAAGAGATGATACACAAAAAACATCATCCATAGTGTGTACACTTGACCAGTTTAGCTACAATATTAAGCTTAATGAGCTAAAATCAGCTCTCATGCCAATTATTGGCCCAATGATCTACCCAAGAGGGGGTTAAATTGGGTAATTATAAAAATTTAAGTAAGTATTTATCTTTCAACACTTAAAAAATCAAATAATTAATTTAATCCTAAATTAATTATTATATCTATATAGTAGCGGATAAGTGTTATATAAACTATGTGCACACCCAAACAACAATAAATAAATAAAATAAGAATGCAACACACCACGATGTATATTGGTTCATCAAGTTACTCTTGGCTAATCCAATACTCTGAACCCCATGGAGATTCGTACCCACTAAACTACTAAGATTCTTTTAAACAGGTAGGAACCAAACCTTTGCACAACGATTCTTTTACAGGCTCAGAATTAACCTTTACAATTGTCTTTTTCCCATGCTCAGGAATAACCCTATCTTTTTACCAAGCTCAAGACTAACCTAATCCTTTCACAGGCTAAGGATAAAACCTAATTTTTTTATACCTTAGACTAAGAATCAAACCTCACCAAAAATATTTCAATTATCATTTTTACCGGTAAGGATGGAACCATTACAAATCACTCCAAATTAATTTCTATTCAAGAAGAATTAACACTTAATTCTTTTAAAGGAAAAGAGTAACCTAACATTTTTATACTCCAATTAAAGATCAAACCTCAATCTCTTTACAAGAAAAGATTGAAATCCAAAGCTACCCTTAGCTAGATACTCCTAATAGTATCTAATCCACACAATTACAAAAATCGATAAGTTTCTTCTCACTCGGAGCTTCTACCACCTCAAATCAATTAAACTTAATTAATATCTCGAATTTACTAGTGATATAATTTTACGTGAAGAAATAAAAATTTGATTATTAAAATAATACGGGTAACACAAAATTGAGCACGTAATCAGATTATCAGACAAATCATTTTAAAAGAATTTTTATGCTTTTAAAGTTCCTTTTTTTTTTTTTTTTTCACAAGATCGAATATCTAAGCAAGCAATAATAATATATAATCACAATAAAGAATAAAAGTTTGGAACGATCTCACAAAAAAAATACCAAAATATTACAAATCGTATCACTAGATAGCTTAGATCGGTGACGCCAAATCAATTAGCGCTTTAACTCAAGAACTTCAACCACAAAATGATCTCACAATAATCGCTCAATATAATATCAGAATGATAACTCTCAAAAAGATTAGGAACTGATTATTCTTGATTGATTGGGATAATTGATATTCAAAATTCGTAGGTCTATAGATATAAGGAATTAGAACAAGCCCTCAAACGGTTAGTTTTTAAATGATAAGCCTCTAAAAGGCACCTATAGACTCCATATATCAGTACTTTTAATTCCTGGTACATTTAACTTAAATATCACTCAATTATAACTTTTAAATAATTCAGTTTAGTCTTCAAAATATTTCACATTCTCAAATAAAAAGATAGGAAGTATTAAATAGATTAAATTGACAAACATTCAAAATAAGTGTACCATATCTATAGGAATATCTAAATAAGAATGATATATCTATAAAATATTCAAATGTCCAGAATATCTCTAATATATCAACCAAAAAAGGGATAGTAACGGCTACTTTTAGATAAAATTCTCGAAATTCTCAAATCCTCAAACTGCACAGTCGGTTAACCGACCAAACCACCATCAATCGATCGATCATTTCAGGTTTAGCCCAAGCCATTTTCATACGCCAGTCGGTCGATCGATCGATTCAGGATGTTCCCCAAGCCATTTTTCGGCCCTGATCGGTCGACCGATCATCGACGGTCGGTTGACCGGTTGATTTAGGGAGTTCATTTTTAATCCATTGGTTGACTGATATCTCTTGGTCGGTTGACCGATCGATTCAGAGACTTCTCTATTTCCCAGCGTACGCTTGTCGGTTGATCAATCAGTGCTGGAACAATTTTTTCTTAGTTCATTTCAACTCCAATCTTCAAAGTTTTTTTATCCTTTAATCGATTTTTTTCTCGGTTAACTTAATTGACACTATTAATCAATTGTAAACACCAATATTTCTTAGGTCAATTTTTTTTTCAATATCATATTGAAGCAAATATATGAACTAATTAGGACTCTAATAAAAATACAGATAAATATAAATCATTTTTGTATCGTGTATGATCCTATCTGAGATACATTAAGAGTAAAAATTTACTTGAGTTATTTTCACCTAGATTCTTCTGAATCTCCAATTTCTTAATGTACGTCTCTTTATCTGCCTCTTTGCATCCTTAGCATTCTTAGCAATTACTTCATAATAACATCAAAAATGAAATTTTTACACTGAAACACTCAATAAATTTGTTAGTTCTACAAAAAATATCAACACTTAATTGTCCATTAAAATCTTGGGATCAACATTTATATTTTTGTCTCTTATAAACTGCTATTGGGTTGTCGCTGCCTAGGATAGGATAGTATAGTATAGTATTTACCGCTTTCATTATGTTGAAAACACAAAAATATTTTCATTTCTAGTTATAGTTGCATAATAGATATCAGTTACTACTTATATCATGACAAAAATAAATAAAAAAGGAAAAAGCTTTAAAAAGGGAATTGTTTTGTTTAAACAAATCAAAGAAAGTTACTCGGGTAGTGTTTAAAAGTTAATATTCATTTAGACTAAGGTACCGTTTATAGACGGGTGTCTTGAATTGCGTAAAACCTTCCCTAAGCATAATCCATCCCCGAACTTTAAAAATATCTCTGGTACGTAGACCTTATGAAGTCAAAACACGAGCCATTTTAAAGTAAAATGAATTTCTAAAACTCCCGATGACCTAGCACACCATTTAACTCTATGCTAGGTGGCGACTCCATTTTCAACATAAAATCTCGGCCTAAGAAGTTTTTGAAAACCGACACTTAGAAAAGTCCTTGAAACACCATATTCAAAATGAACGGATTTGAACGACTTAGAGAGGGAGGAATGAAACTCGTTTCCTCTTCTTCTCAATCTAGAACTTCTTTCATTATCAAAATTCGGGGTGCGTCAAACACCGTAAGGATACATAGGTTTGATATCATGTACTTTATTTCTTTTAGTGTTCTTGTGGCAAATAATCATGGCCACTGGGTCTGATGAAACACCGCAAAGGCATATAGGGTTGTTATTGAATTTTCTGTTCATTTAAATGTGTTATTTAACTTTTTGATATGGTATATTTTGTTTTCCTTGCATTAGTTTTATTTTTGTTGTGTAAAATAAAAATAAAGAAAGAAAAAAAAATTAACAATCTTAAATCTGCTCTAAATTATTTTGTCCAAAAAAACAAAAAAAAAAAGAAACAAAAAAGAAACAATAAACATAGGAAACCAAAAAGAAGATCTTAACTTGAATATCTGAGAAAGAGAGTCTTTCGTACCGCCATTTCAAGGTTTCCGACTTGAGCGAAATTTTAAACAGTGAATTTAGGAAGACACTTTCCTAAGCTGGATTTTGAGTTTAGATGGATTTAGGAAGACACTTCCCTAAGAAAAAAAAAGTAATCCCCAACTTTTCAGTGCACTTTCTCTTTAAAAATATTAGAAAAAGGAAAAGAATATTTTTTTTCTTAGTAAGATTCCAAAACAAAAATTGTTCTTTTGAGGAGAAGTTTAGGTTTCATAAAAAATAATATTGTTGGTGTCTAAAATTGGTGAGCAACCAGCAGTATGGTTCGGAAAGGAAATATACGTACGAGATTGTTGATGGCGTGGGGGACTGGAGAATTTAAAGGTCCTGATGCTTTGCAGATGACTTCAATCCGATCTGAGCTCTCAATCCGACCCGAGATCCTATTCGGACTCCGAGATGAATTCTTTTTTGGACTCCGTTCTGATCTTTGAGCTGAGCTCCACTCTTTCACTCCAAGCTCTTACATATAGACTCACCGGGGTTGTGCCTGGTGAAATCCCTTCGATATGAGAGTAAGTATCCGGGGGAGAAGGGTTAAAAGTGCTATAGTATCAGTAAACAAGATGTATCGTTGGGCATTGGATGCCACGGTGTATTTATAGGTGTTGGTTTCAATTAGCGCTGTGAAATTAGGGAGCCGAGCTCGGGTTAATTAACCTAATTCGTTTGACAGTCAATGAGTTGGCGGATTATGGCTCTAATAATTTGGACTAGGCTTTTGGGCCCGTTTGCAGAGGCCCATGGGTCGACCCACTTGAAATGAAGAGTAGGAACTTCAACATGGCTTGGAGAGGTCTCGAGTATGGAGAACCTGAGCTGAGAGTGCTCAAGCCCGTCAGCTCGGCTCGGACTCCATCAGCTCGGCATAATGATTTTTCAGTTTGGACCGGGGGTCTTCAAGGAGAACATGAGAGGCCCCATGGGAGGGAGTCTCTACTCCCATCTCGGCCATTTTTCTACACTTGTCACAATATTCTCACACGTGTCGTATGTGACGAAATTCTTCTACATCAGTTGCCCTCCAAGTTCTGAGGGCAAGAGCATAACGCGATAGGCTTGGGACTTCCATGAGTGAATTCTGTATAGACTCGGCCTTTGCTCGTTGTTCGTTTTGGAGAGTGTTGATATCGTGGTTGCTGACCAATGACTTCGTCGGCCAAAAATACTCGTGGCTTGGTGCATTGGAGTACGTCGAGACCTTTCCGTTAATGTTGATTTTGCTTGGCACTTCCGTTTGGTGATTTCACCGTCCAAAAAATTGATTCCGGTGGCTAAAAATCGTTGCCACTGGCTAAAATCTGAGTTCACTGCTCCAAACCTGAATTTTTCGACTTGAAATCGGATTTGCCAGGCCAAGGCCTGGATTTGCCGATCCAAAATGTAACTAGCCTGCCCAAGATGCTGCAAGCCAAACATTTCCACTAGTGGTCCTAAATTAAACAATGGCCCAAGGATAGTGGCCCAATGAATTGATTTGTTGGTCTAGAACTTAAGACAGGCCCAAGAAATTGATTTGGTGGTCCAAAAACCAATTTCCCACTTCTTTAAACAGGCCCACTTCACAAAACAGGCCCACAGCAACAAAGCTTTAGGCCCTCAGAACATCCTGCTGTCGTCGTTGCCGTTCAGGAGTTTCCTCCTATTCGGAGTTTCGGATTTGGCCCCCCTTTGATGATTAACCGAGCTGAGGGCGCTCGGAGCCCTCAACTCGACACTTTTTCCACACCTGAGATTTTGGTAGCAGGAGAACAACCATGACCTTGCTCGGACGACCGTGCTCGGAGCTCGGCTACGGTGTGTTCTGTTTGGATTTAGCCCTTTGGATCCCCCTTTTACATAAGTCCGAGCTGAGGGTGCTTGGACTCGGCAGCTCGGCACTTTTTTCGCACTTGAGATTTTGGTGGAGGAAGGAAACCGTGACATTATAGTGACGAGCGATGATCCTGTTCAGATTTGGGCCATTTGGATCCCCCTTTTGCATAAATCCGAGCTAAGAGTACTCATACTCGGCAGCTCGGCAGGTTTTTCACAGTCGAGATTTTGGTGGAGGAAGGCAAATCGTAGAGCTCGAACAGCCGTGCCCGGGCTCAGAGCTCGTGTGCTCTGCTCAACACGACGGCTCTCAGCTCGGTCCAGAAATCTTCAAAGACGCTTCCCGTTTTGCCAACTCCGAGCGGAGAGTGGTTGAACTCAGCAACTCAAATCATTCCTTCATTCTTCCTTAGGCTTCCTATTTTGATGAAGTCCGAGCTGAGAGTGAGAGTGCTCGGGCTCATTAGCTCGGACTATTTTTCATACTTGGACAG
The DNA here is from genome assembly GCA_016647705.1 of Eucommia ulmoides. Lineage (NCBI taxonomy): Eukaryota > Viridiplantae > Streptophyta > Magnoliopsida > Garryales > Eucommiaceae > Eucommia > Eucommia ulmoides. Next base: position 32,510,590 of record CM028336.1, read on the forward strand.
TTTGGATGAAAGAAGGGTTTGAGACTTCCCAATTTAATCAAGTCCGAACTGAGAGTGCTCGGGCTCGTTAGCTCAGATTGGTTCTTCAATCTTCATTAGGCTTCTATTTTTGCCAAGTCTGAGTTGAGAGTGCTCGGGCTTGTCAGCTAGGACCAAATTTTTAATTTTCGAGCTGTTCGGTGGTTTATTGTTCGGTCCATCCGTCGCTTACACCGTAACTGAGCTCAGGTCCAAAGCGCATCTGCGTGTTGCCGTCGTCGAGTGCTCCGTCCGGCGAGCATCTCTTTGTCGTCTGGAATTTCTACCGTGGTCAGTCAGAGGAGAGAGAGCACAAGTGGAGTTTCAAAATAGGTTCGTCACTGCTGCAAATCACTCAAAAAAGGAAGCCTCTTAATGAATTTTGCACTTTGCACCCCCGAAATTTGACCACCATTTTATATTAGCCCCCTAGATGTTGCAGCCCCTTCGGCAGTGTGCTAGTTCATTGGGCTGTGGGTTTGAACGATAATGACATTGTGGCTGGCACTTTGGTTTTGCACCTTGAATGTTGACACTTTGGACCCCTGAAGTTTGCCCCACTTATGGTTGATCACCTTTTCCATGCTTTGCATCCCTTAAGATTTTTTTTTGAATATCCATGTTTAGCTCTTCAAATCCTGCACATGCTGTGGGTCGGTACGTGAAAAATGTGATGGGCTCGTTCAGAACCCTATAGCCGAACATGAGGTGAAAAGGACATCAAAATGGTATCGGGAGCTTCAAAACGGCCCCAAGTGACCCCAAATATGTAGAATCCGAGCTGAGAGTGTTCGAACTCGTCAGCTCGGTTCAATGGCCTTCAGCTTGGCTCAAACATGAGAGTTCCATATTTTGGTGAATCTGAGCTGAGGTGCTCGGACTCGTGAGCTCAGTACGTTGGCCTTCATCTCGGCTCGGACCCGGAGGTTCCATATTTTATGAATTTGAGCTGAGAGTACTTGGACTCGCGAGCTCTGTACGTTGGCCTTCACTTCGGCTCCGACATGAGAGTCCCATATTTTGACAAATCCGAGCTTAGAGTGCTCGGACTCGCGAGCTCGGTTCAGCGATTTTCACCTTGACTCGAACATGAGAGTCCCGTATTTTGATGAATCCGAGCTGAGAGTGCTCGGACTTGCGAGCTCGGTACGTTGGCCTTCACCTCGGCTCGGACATGAGAGTCCCATATTTTGACGAATTCGAGCTGAGAGTGCTCGGACTCACGAGCTTGGTACGTTGGCCTTTATCTCGACTCATTTTCCACAATTGAAATCTCTAACAGAGCCTTGACCTCCCAGATGATGTTGAGCCTCTTGTTTGATGGCTTATCGTGCTTAGAGTGCTCGGACACCTCAGCTCGGTATCTTTTCCATACTTAGGCATGTTGGAGGAACTTTGGTCTTCAAGATGGTTTTAGGTTCCCTATTTTGCCAAGTCCGAGCTGAGAGTGCTCGGGCTCGTTGATAGGTGTAATTTACCTATCTATTTCTAAACCAAACTTGTTAGTTTTCGAGTGTTATTATAGTATTCTAATACATTTTAATATGTTTTTATTTTTTTTGTATTAAATCAGGTGTGTGGGGTGAAAAAAAAATGGAAATGGATCATAAACGATCAAATCGGATCAAGAACGGTGGGAAAACAAGGCAATATTCTGAAAAGTAGCCCACTGGCGTGGCGTCCAGACCACTGTTGCGGCGGTCAATATGCAGAGAGGGGCCTAAAACTGCTAGAAGCCCACCACCGAGGCGGTGAAACAATAGGATGGTCCCTGATCCCACCGCCGAGTCCACCGCCTAAGCCGTAGCTTAACCGACATGCCTACTGCTGCAGCGGTGACTTTGCACACAATCTAGATATTTCTTTAGATATTTCAGACTACGGCTAGTTTCACTCGTTTCTTTATTTATTTATTAACTTTGGATAATGGTTTGAGCATGTTTAGCTCGTTTATCATTGTATATATGGTTATGGCCGTTAGCTAAACGAATATTGTCTAGGGATTATTATAATTTGTGAATATGTGATTTTGAAATCGGTGTTTCGTCAATAGTTATTTTTTGTTATTTGATTGCGTTTGCCGTGCTTGTATTTCCATTATATGCTTGTTTAAATATATTGAGAAATTGGGGTTTGACACTTAAGAGAGGTAACCCTGGATTCGGATTAGGGTTTAACACAACGTGACGATCTAATAACCCGGGAGAGAGTTAGAGAGTGTGCAATCAATGACGTTGGGGCAAGACTCATGTGACTTAGTGTTGTTAAGACGTTGATGAGGACTTCTTTGTTGACGCGAAGTCACATTTTCACTCGTCTTACACTCAGGATAAGTGGCGAGTGAGTTTACGATATTGAGATTGTCAGATAAGTCGAATATCATTAACGTAAACTAAATGAGATCAAACGCATAATTGTAAACGAAGCTAATTTCAAGATAATCCATTCCTTTAAGCATCTCAAAATAGTAATATAGTTTAATTAGATAAATTAGTATTTTAGTATTAGTATATTATTAATTATAAACTTCATTTTCTATCGCCTAGATAAAATTAGGTTATGATAATTATGGTACTCTACAATATTCTCAATCAATTCCTGTGGAAACGATAACTCTTACTCTTCCCACTTTACTAAAACTTGACCCGTACACTTGCAGTGAAAGTGACGACGTAATATTCCACCACCAAGTTTTTGGTGCCGTTGCCGGGGATTGTGTTTTAGATTATTGTTGTTATTGTAAGTAAATAACTTGATTTTAATTTAGACATATATATTGTTTATAATTTTTCTTTTTAGTTTTTTTTGCTTTACGAGGTGCTTGAAGATGGATCATCGACAGGTCCTCATTTGTTTATTTGAACAAGATTCTGAGCCATTTTATTACGCTTGGGATCGTTACAATAAGTTGATATTTCGGTTCCCAAATCATGGTTTCCCGAGGAAGTGCCAACTCTTGAATTTCTTCGATGGGTTACAAGCCGCAACTAGAAAATGGGTGGAATGAGGAAATACTAGCACCTCATTCTACGATCAAACCGCGGATAAAGCCCTTTGGTCGTTGGAGGAAATAACGGCCCTTGATTATGAGAGTTGAAATCATTCACCAAGTCACTAAAGTTTGAGGGATTGTTCGAACACTACAACGCCATGGATTGATACTCCAGTTCAAGATGAGGAGTCTTCCTCTGCCTTAGAAGACGTGTTCGATACAGTTATGGGAGAAACTCAGAGATTCTTGAGGGAGACGAATGACCGGATCAACTTGCACGAGGATCGTCTTGATTATATTGAGATAGTTTGCGCTGACATCAATGTGACCGTAACGTCTCTACAGACGCAAATCGGTCATATTCTTTGCTATGTTGAGTTTGAGCCAGACGCAGTGGCACTGAGAGACAAGTATGTCACATCTGAATGTGAAGCCACCGTGAGGAACCGAATGTAAACGGAAGGCACTTGGGTGAGATCAAAGACGATCAAGCTAATTGGGAGAGAACCCAAGTGTGGAATGGCAATGGAGATTCACATATTAACCGTTGTGAGTTTTCACCATTTGAATTCCAGTTGGTGATGCCACGCTTGATCCAAAATGATTGCATCTACGAGGATCCGATGTAGTTCACGTATCTTACTCCATTTCCAGCTCAGTACATTCATGCTAACCAAGCAAATAAATCGGAGTTGAGTCGAGTTGAAAGTTCGAGCCATACATTGCAACATCTCGCCAATCTTGATGGCGTATTGAATCAAGACCCATACGTGGTGTTGTTTGATACGTACTACGGGCGGAAGCCACTCTTTAATGAGTCGTTCTCCGTGTCGGGCCAAGGACCATAAGCCACGCGTTTCTTGGGAGGCAACCCAAGTTTAAAAATAAGTTAGATCCAGCTCTGTCAACTTGATTCAGAGGTGCGATTCTCTCACCTCCCAAGTACGTGTTCTAAACCCCTGTCTTCAATATCATGCTTTATGCTTTCATTGGGATCGCTGATGGGTCGTTGAGGACACTGACTGTTTAAGTTTGGCGGTGATGTGTAGGATGTTAGTATGTTTTACTGTTTTATCGTATTGTATGTTTGTTTACTGTAGAATGTTTTTGTGTTGTAGTTGTTGCATGCGGAGTTTTGCATTCATCTGGGCTGTTACCCAATGATGATATTACCCCTAGTTGTTTTCGAGGTTAAAGGTAATACCCATGCATGTATGTTCTATGTGATTGACAATGCGTTTTAGTGATAATTATTGTGGCTCCTAATTTGCACGAGCACATAGACTCAATGTATTTCTATTCAATTGATTTGAGGCCGATTATCGATTAGCCAAACTCATGACAATTGAAGGATTCTAGAAGTTGATTAAGAGAAAGCTTGAGGTGAAATCCTAGGAAAGGTAGTTCAGGAGACGTGATTTAGGTATTCATTTTGTTGCTTGAGCCTTTTAAGATTACCATGTTATATGTTTATCCCTCGTTACCCTGTCGAAGCCTAAATGACATTTCAATTCTTAACACATAAGCAAATACCTTGGCCAGTTGATCTTTTTCCAAACCTATATCACTGAATTAAAGGTACAATTTGAGTGATTCAAGTTAGCATTCGTATATGTTGCTTGATGTGAGCGGTTGTGTTTAGGAAAAACTTTGGATTGGTTCAGTATTCGAGTACTCACTTGACATTTTTCGTTCGTTTAAACAACACCCGTGAAACAATAATAATCGAATAAGTTTGGGGGTGTGGTTCTTGAAAAAAAAATGTAAATATCGTTAAATTTACGTTTCTTTTGACAAGTGAGTATGTCGGTCTTAAATGTATGTTTAGAATTGTTTATAATTTATCTATGGGGGTTCGAGAGTGAGTGTGTCAAGCGTTGAGCCTTGGGTAATGTTAAGTTAACAACGTTAACCCGTTTTCTATTCCGATATACCCTTGGCCATGTTCCAAAACCGAACCAAGCCCTTTTGATCTTTATGAACTACTCAGCCTACATTAGTGGAGAGTGAAACCCAATCAGGCATATGGATATATCCTAGTCCTTTACGGTCTAAGTCATGAGTTTCGTTGGTCGATAATTCAATCCGGTTTTGGATAGCTATATTATTGAGTCTCACACATACACATTGAAAGGATCTAGAATGACATTTCCCATTATTAAATGCCAAAATTCTAGAACACCACATGGTGCGTTTTATTGTCTGAACTCGATATGATTGGGGGTTGTTGGGGGGAAAATGACTTGGTCAATAGAAGTATTCAAAACTCACATATTGTTATGTTTAGATTGTTTGTGTTTAGGTTGTTCATGTTATTTAATTTAGTTGTGTTTTTCATTTTAGTATGAGTGTTTTGCTCGAGGACTAGCAAAATTCTAAGTTTAGGAGTATTTGATAAGTGTCATTTACTTATCTATTTCCAAACCGAACTTGTTAGTTTTCGAGTATTATTATAGTATTCTAATACGTTTTACTAAATTTTTATTCTTTTTGTATTCAATCAGGTGTATGGGGTGAAAAAAGATATAAACGGATCATAAACGATCAAATCGGATCAAGAACGGTGGAAAAACAAATATAGAGGTAATATTCTGAAAAGCAGCCCATCGACGTGGCGTCCAGACCACCGCCGTGGTGGTCAATATGCAGAGAGGGGCCTAAAACTGCTGCAAGCCCACCATCAAGGCGGTGAAACAATAGGATGGTCCCTTATCCCACCGCTGAGTCCACCGCCTAGGCCGTAGCTTAACCGACATACCCACCGCCGCGGCGGTGACTCTGCACACAATCTAGATATTTATTTAGATTTTTTAGAGGCCTATATCTTCCTCCTCTCCTCTATTTCGGCTATAAGAGAGTTCCTAGGGTTAGAATAGGGTTAAGAGGTTTTTGGGCAATGCTCCACCAAATCCGAAGGAGAAGATCACAAGGCGAAGAATGAGAAGCGATCTCGGAATGGTTTTAGCGTCGAATCTTCGGACTACGTCTAGTTTCTCTCGTTTCTTGCTTTATTTCTTAACTTTGGATTATGGTTTGAGCATGTTTAGCTCGTTTATCATTGTATATACAGTTATGGCAATTAACTAAACGGATATTGTCTAGGGATTATTATAATTTATGAATATGTGATTTTGAAATCCGTGTTTCGTTAATAGTCATTCTTCATTATTTGATTGTGTTTGCCGTTCTTGTATTTCCATTTTATGCTTATTTAGATATATTGAGAAATTGGGGTTTGACACTCGGGACAGGTAACCCCGGATTTGGACTAGGGTTTAACATAACGCGACGATCTAATAACCTAGGAGAGAGTTAGAGAGTGTGCAATCAATGACGTTGGGGTAAGACTCATGTGATCTAGTGTCGTTAAGACGCTGAGGGGAACTTCTTCGTTGACGCAAAGTCGCATATTCACTCATCTTACACTCGAGAGAAGTGGCCAGTAAGTTTACGATACTGAGATTGTCAGATAAGTCGAACATCCTTAATGTAAACTAAACGAGATCAAACGCGTAATTGTAAACGAAGCTAATCCCTAGATAATTCATTTCCTTAAATGTCTCAAAATAGTAATATAGTTTAATCAGATAAATTAGTATTTTAGTATTAGTATATTATTAACGATAAACTTCATTTTCTATCGCCTAGATAAAATTAGGTTATGATAATTACCGTACTCGACAATATTCTCAACCAATCCATGTGGAAACGATAACTCTTACTCTTCTCACTCTACTAAAACTTGACTTGTACACTTGCGATGAAAGTGGCTATGTAATATTTTGCCACCACTCATCAGCTTGAATAATTCTTCGTACTTGGACAATTTGGAGGAAGGAAGGGTTGAGGCTTTCTATTTTTGAATGTTTTCGTGCTGAGAGTGCTCGGGCTCGTCAGCTCGAACAATTCTTCGTACTTAGACAATTTGGAAGGAGGAAAGGTTGAGGCTTCCCATTTTTGGATGTATCCAAGCCGAGAGTGCTCGGGCTTGTCAGCTCAGACAGTTCTTCGTCCTTGGACAATTTGGAAGGAGGAAGGGTTGAGGCTTCTCCTTTTTGGATGTATTCGAGCTGAGAGTGCTCGGGCTCGTCAACTCGGACAATTTTTTGTACTTGGATAATTTGGGGGGAAGAAGGTTTGAGGCTTCCCCTTTTTGGATGTATCCAAGCTGAGAATGCTCGGGCTCTTCAGCTCGGACAATTCTTTGTACTTGGATAATTTGGAGGAAAAAAGGTTTGAGACTTCTAATTTTTGGATGTATTCGAGCTGAGAATGCTCGGGCTCGTTAACTTGGATAATTCTTTGTACTTAGACAATTTGGAAGGATGAAGGGTTGAGGCTTACATTTTTTGGATGTATTCGAGCTGAGAGTGCTCGGGCTTGTCAGGTCGGACAATTCTTCGTACTTGGACAATTTTGGAGGAAGAAAGGTTTGAGGCTTCCCCTTTTTGAATGTATCCGAGCTGAGAGTGCTTGAATATTGTAGCCCGACTAATATTGGTGGATGCCTAAATTTGATGGATTCGAGTTGATGTTCCTTAGAGAGCGGAGCTCGGCCAAATTTTTGCACTAGGGAAATATTAGGCGCCATTTGCTTTTGGGATCTTCATGATTTGACTTTTTCGAGGTGGGTGTACCCGGAGAGCGTTGCTCATTTGGAGGGCAGCTTGTCTCCAGCCAGGTCCTCACAGAGGGCTGCTCGTCTCCGTCTTTGCACTTTATTTGGAGATTGGCAGGAGGGCGGCTCATTTTCGTCCGAGATGGGACGAAGGGCTAGTCGTCTCCGCCTTCATTTGGAGAAGTGGCTGGAGAACGGCTCGTCTCTGGCCCGATCAGCACAGAGGGCTGCTCGTCTCTGTCTTTGTTTGGTGAAATGGCTGGAGGGCGGATTGTCTATATCCAGGTTGGCACGGAAGGTTGCTCATCTCTACCTTCATTTGGAGAAGTGGCTGGAGGGTGGCTCGTCTCCGCCCAGGGTCAGCATGGAGGGCTACTTGTCTCTGCCTTCATTTGGAGAAGCGGCTGGAAGACGGCTTGTCTATGTCCAGGTCAGTACAGAGGGTTGCTCGGCTTCGCCTTTGTTCGGAGAAGCGGCTTGAGGATGGCTCGTTTTCAGCCAGGTTAGCACGAAGGACTACTTATCTCCACATTTGTTTGGAGAAATGATTGGAGGGTGGCTCGTATCTGGCCCGATCGGTACGGAGGGATGCTTGTCTCTGCCTTTATTTGGTGAAACGGATGGACAGCTGCTCATCTTCAGCTAAGTCGGCACGGAGGGCTGCTCAGCTCCTTCGTTTTACCGCACTTGGTATTTGACGAGCAAGGATAGAATGGTAGAGATGAGCTTGGTTGGATCTCATGACTTGTGTATTTGGAGATTCTCCAAGCCTCATGCCTTGCTCGAGCCCTTATGCCCTATTTTCTTCTACTTAACCTTTTCTCGGTCTCTTTCGACCGTGGTCCTCAGGTCGAACACCATGGTGGTGTGAGGACGGAGAATAGGGGTGTGCCTCTTGCTCATGGCGGACCCTCAGGTCGGACATTGCTGCCCTGGAGCTATGCCAATGGGTAACCTTAGTTGGTCCCTAGCATCGTGTCTTTATGGGGAATAGGGTCTTGACGCAATCGGGGGAGACCTATTTTACCCCTTAACTCATGGTTGCAGGGCTGAGGGCGATCTCTGTGTTCGTTGGAGAAAACCACCTTATCCTTAGGCAAGAGATGGCGATAGGCGGGAAATGAGGACCTAGAAATAATTCTGGAACTCACTTAGCCGGCGTTCTAAGATGTCGTCGCGGGATGCTTCAGGGGCCCCAGAGGTTTGCCCAACAAACGGTCTAGAGGGTAAGGTAGAAGGACCCGTCTAGCCGGTGGGTTGACCTATCAAGTCGGTAGGCTGCACCGGTAGGACGATGAGATGTTGATGACGTTCTATGGTTGGGCCCTGGGAATCCGGCCTGGGAGTCTTTAACATGTCGTTGAAGGGCTGAGATGATGAATTGCTGTTTACGGCGGAAGTTTGATCTACTTGGCGAATTTCCTTTCCATACCTTGTGATCATCAAGTCTTAACTTCGTGGGGAGCTGATGACCAGAAAAGGCTTTTAGTGCGTTCCCACAGACGGCGCCAAACTGTTTTTGTCTAAAATTGGTGAGCAACCAACAGTATGGTCCAGAAAGGCAAAATACGTACAAGATTATTGATGGCGTGAGGGACTAGAGAATCTAGAGGTCCTAACGCTTTGGAGATGACTGCAATCCGATCTGAGCTCTCAATCCGACCTGAGATCCTATTTGAACTCCGAGATAAATTCCTCTCTAGACTCCGTTCTAATCTTCGAGTTGAGCTCCACTCTGAGCTCCTGCACACAGACTCATTGGGGTTGTGCCCGGTGAAGTCCATCCGGCGTGAGAGTAAGTATCTGGGGAAGAGGGACTAAAAGTGCTCTAGTGTCAGTAGACAAGACGTACCGTTGGGTATTGGATGCCATAGTGTATTTATGGGCACCAGACTCAATTAGCGCTACGAAATTAGGGAGTCGAGCTCGAGTTAATTAACCTAATTCGTTTGATAGCCAATGAGCTGGCGGATTAGGGCTCCAATCATCTGGATTGGGCTTTTGGGTTCGTCTGCAGAGGCCCATGGGCCGGCCCACTTGAAATAGAGAGTAGGAGCTTCAACATGGCCTGGCGAGGCCCCGAGTATGGAGAACCCGAGCTGAGAGTGCCCGAGCCCGACAGCTCGGCTCGGACTCCATCAGCTTGGCTCGAACTTCATCAGCTTGGCATAATGATTTTTCAGTTCGGACCGGGGGTTTTCAAGGAGAAGACGAGAGGCCCCATAGTAGGGAGTCCCGGCTCCTAACTCGGCCGTTTTTCTACACTTGTCGCAATATCATGACATGTGTCGTATGTGACGAAATTCCCCCACATCAAATATTAATAAAATTTCTTCTAACATATTTTCTCTTGATATTTTTCTTAAATAAAAAAAATAAAAATAAAAATAAAAATCTCTTCCTATTTCTCTCTTTATTTATGAGAAAGATTTAAAAAAAAAAAACGTCTTTTCTTTTCCTCTATATTTTAAAAAATAAGAAAAAAAACTTTTCTTGTTTGCAAGAATATTTTCAAGGAAATACTAAAAAGTTTCTTCCCGTTCTCCCCTATTCGGACGAAAGATTTTTCCAAGAAAAGGTGAAAAAAACAAACAAATTTTTTCCATTTTTTTTTAAAATCTCATCCCCTCTGTCTTCAAAAGAAACCATATTTTTTTTTTCTAAATTTTCTAAAAAGAAAAGGCTCAAAAAAATTCCTTTCTTTTTTTAAATGTTTTCTTTTTTTAAAAAATCTTCGGGAAAATAGCCCAAAAAATTATTTTTCCTCTTTCACTACTTTTAATTTTTTTCTTCCAAGAAAATACTACAAAGAAAAAAAGAGCTTTCAAGAAAAATAAAAAATGATTTCGCATGCATTCAAGAACATTCTTTTACTTTTTCTCCAACCAAAGTAACCTAATCTTAAAATTCACCATATTAAACCCCCTCAGGGGGCAAAAATCTGTCAATTTAAATCATAATCGAGTAGTGGTATTAATGGGAGAAACCTTTTGTTTTGTTTTTCTTTTCTAAAAATAAAAATAATAAAAAAAATGACGACAAAAAATGAAAAAAAAATAAATGAAAAAATAAATAAAGGAAAAATATCTTTTTTTTGAAGAACCAAAATTAAATCACTTACACCTACTTTAAATAAATATTTTTAGACAAAGTTACCATCTTCAGACGGATGTCTTGGGGTCCCTAATACCTTTACCGAGCATAACCGACTCCCAAACTTTTGAATCTTTTGGTTAGACTTTGTTTGTTTTTCGGAGTCAAATTTGGACCTTTTTCAAAACATGTATGTTTTCAAAAATCTCGGTGACCGAGCACACCATTTAACTCAATGCTAAGTGACGACTTATTTTCTTTAAAAATAATTTGTCCCAAATCCTGTTTTAAAACCACCACATAAAAAGTCCCCAAAACCTATTTGTATTTAACAAAATTTCAAGAAAATGTGTTTTTCTAAAGACAATTTTTTTTTCCAAAATAGTTTCTCTTTGATAGTTTTTTCAGAGGTGCGTCAGCTGGCAACTCCACTAGGGAAATTTGAGTAGGTGAAGCCTTGGTTGTCTACATAATCTTTAATTAACATAAGTCTAAGAAATTCTTTTTAGTTCTTCCTGTTTATCTAATTTTTCTTTTATGTACAAAAATACTTTATTTATTTTTCTTTACGTCTTTCTCTTTCATTTAAGATACACAAATTGTAATAATGGTATATGGGTGTGCTTTATTTCATACATTTACTTTCTTTATTTTTGTATTTACTTGTTTTCCTTTCGATTTTGTAACTCCCTCTAAGGCACATGCACTTAACATGTTTTGCATCACAAAACCCAAGCGAAAACCCTTTGGGACTAGATAGAGGTTGGTAGTGGAGACCAGGCTGGGCGGTTCATCCACCTGAACCAGTTTCGAAAACCATCTTGCTCGTATCACCAACTTAAGATGGTTGTACGTATGGAAACCATAGGTTTGAAGATGTGGGAACCAAGCCTTTCTAGGGTACGCTAGTAAAAAGCCGTAAGTTGCATGTAGTGATTCTAAGATTGAGTACTGCCCAAACCCTTATAGGAAACCATTAGGAGATAGAGGAAGATTTTAGTTATTAGTATTATGTGGAATGCTTAGACTTTGAAATTAGACAAAAGGAAATCCGTAGGACCCATAAAGATTGAGATAGTCGACATAAAAATTTCCATTTACCTCTCAGATTTCAATGAGCTTGTTCGAGGTCAAAAAATTCGTTTTTAAAAAATGACTATGGATGAGCCATAAGGAGTAAATAAAAATCTCTATTTTGTCTAGACCGAACTTTAGTGGAGCAAGAGACATCATTTTGTGTGGGTATCAAGCACTTTAAATATATACAGTTCATAATCGATAATGGTAGAACGTTAAGATGATATTTTCATCAGTTCTAAGAAAAGATATTTATCGAGTATGTAATTTGAAGTACTTTCTATGTGTGGGGATAGTTGTGTAATAATTCGATATGGTTGTAACTTTAAAGTTCAGGACAAATGGAAAACTTGTGTCACACTAGTCATTCATAATTGTTTCCCAACCAATCCGAGACTTTTACATCAAGTTTTCCCAAGGTCTGTTTTTTTTTTTTTTTTTTTTTTTTTTTTTTTAATGTATACATTTTCATGCTGGAGTTACATCCTCATATTATTACACGTTAGGTTGTATCATATGTAGCATGTTCAAAGTCATACATTCATGAATGTTGATGCCGTAGATTTGTAAATGTACAAGAACAGAATCACATGATATCCATACGTCCTAGAAGTAGTTTATGTAGTAATCCATAATATTACGTTAATTTGGACTTAGTCTTATCCATCAAAACCTATCTAGTTTAATAATGAAAGGTATTTGTTCCGCAAAAGGTAGCCCCTACTAGCAAGCCCCTGAGTTTCATCCTGCAGACTGTCAAATGGACGGGATCTTTGTCGCAACCAAAAATGCACAAGATATTACTGAGATTGCTCAGCTACGAGAAAACATCACCTCACTGAAGTATGCATTAGACTAAATGAACGAATTGAGAGTTAAACATAAACAATAGAGTCCAAATCCACTAACCATGGTGTTTACCCCTAATTTCGTACTTTGGGTCATGCCAGAATTGGACTACCAAGTCGAATGAAGAATGCACAAGCATTTCGACGCTCTAAACACAAGCGATCTAGGAGGAAGAGATGAATTTAAAGGAGTAGGAATCCCGAGGAAAGACCCAAAGGCCCATGGCCTTGCGTGGGTCGAATTGGAAAACTGTGATAGAGCGTACTTGATGAGCCTAATATTTCTATCCTATAAGATAAAAGAAGAAGTCCAATCACCCCAACTGCATGGGAAGATGATGGTACCCTCGATTAGATAAAGGATTGGGATGAACTACAACCCGAGAAGTGTGGTAGTAAAGGAATCTGGAAGAATGACCCCAAAACTTCTCATGGAGAATTGATCATCATTCGGAACTACAAGAAGGCTTACTAGGTAACCTACTCATTCTCGATAGAAGGATTAAGCTGTAATTATAAGACCCCCACTAGATGGGACGTAAAGACGCTCAGGGAAAATCAAATGTTTGGAATGAAACCGGACCAACCAAATATTTGTTTCCATCTGGGACAAATACCTTTACTATCGTCACGAGTTGGTAAAATGATCCCCAGGTGATGCTAGCTAAGCAAGAGGGATCCTGATTAGGAATGAGGCTTTCTTACAGTACATCTACCAGCAGTTGGGCACCCCGAGCTTGAGGAAACATCGATTTGAGAAGAGATCACAAAAATATGGAAGCAAATTGGTTATATGAAACAATCCATTGAGATTCTAGGACAATCCTACCAGTCAATTAGCCCCGTACGCTTTAGAATACCTTCAGCAACACCCCAAGTAAGCATACTCTCCCAAGAGGAAAAAGCCCATACATGACCTCCGTATTCAGGACCTCTATCCAACATCTAACAGTACCAAGACAAGACAAGAATTGTCTAACTTTTATCAGATCTAACGGTACCTATAGTTTATTCCCTACAAATCCTCCTATTAGTCGCCAACCCTTCAACCCCCAACTTCCTGCAAAACTCCTGATGTGTAGAGAATATTTATACCCTTACTTATTTATCTTTCTCACATCTACTAGGAATTTCGTAAGAATAAGTAGCTCGAGCATCTCCTACCTCACCACCAAAATCTGTATGCCTGTAAATTCAAGCCACGTATATTTTGCGCCTACCACTCAAGACAGCCAGCCACCACATAAACTGATGTTGATATCTCAAGAGCCATGTCGTTAACTTCGAATTTTTCTTTTATTTTTATTTTTTTATTTATGAAATTCGATTTATTCTGCACTCACTTGCATTACTTTGTAATAGATGAAATACCCCATAAATTTATATTTTTTTTTAAAAAAATATTATTTTATATAAGTTTAATATTTTTGGAGATGGTTTTGTAATTTTGTGGTATAAATATATACTTTATAATTTTTGGAGATTAAATGTTAAATATATATTTTTGATAATTTTTGGAGTTAAATATTAAATTTACATTTTAAAAAATAATATTTTAATATCTTTGGGTTATTTTGTATATTTTGAAAATTTATAAAATATTTGATAATTTTTGGGAAGATAAGTGTAATTATTAGGGTTGATATGAATTATTTTATAATTATGGGGGTTAAATATAATTTTTAATTCTTAACTATTAAGACATCGATTTGTGAAAAAAAATAAAATAAAAATATCAGTCACATATAGTGGCATGTGGGTGTATATACATTATAAATAATAATAATAATAATAAAATGATACACGTGTACATGTTATTGTTATTATAGTGCATGATTTTGAGCCAATTATATATATATATAGACATAATAATGTTACTACAATGAAGGATTTGAGGCGAATGTCATTATATATATATATAGGCATATATGGGTTAATTAAATTAGGGTGAATGATTTCGAGTGAGAAAAGAATTTTGGATCGATTTTCAGTTCGGGATTTTGGCTTTGGATTTCAGTTAGAATTTATAACTCTTTTAATATACGCATTTAATTTCTTCCTGTATTGTGTAGTTCATGCTCGTACTTTTATAATTATTGTTTTTCATGAAATATTTATAAATCCGTCCTATGTGAAAGTTATGTGAGATATACGTTTGAGTGTTTATTTGGAATTTGATTGTTATGTGTTTATTTTGGGATTAACTGGATACACGTATTAGAAGGGTTAAAATTCTACTAAGCATTAACTCATAATCCTACAGTTTTGATTGCAGGGCCGGTGAGAGTGAAATGGTGCCAAAATTATATATTTGAACCTTTAAGTTATAAAATTTGTATTATTATTCATATATAAAATTTGTAATTTTTTTTCCAAATTTTTAAAATAAAACATTAGTTAAATAACATATTATATTTTGATCCCTTTTAATTTAATGAATTTTGGAAATGGTCCGTTACCTTGGGTGGGATTTGAGAATTGAAGCTTACAAATTAAATTGCAGGAGAATTGAAATTCAATTCCATACGGAATAAGTTACTTTAGGTGGCATTTGAGGATTTGCATTGAATTTGAAATAGTCAAATTTATTATTTACTATTGTAAAAATTGAATCGATAGATATAATTTCTATTTAAATTGTAATTGTGAATAACTATAATAATAATTACAAATTGTAATTGTAATAATTTTATAACTTATCGTGGTAGAAAAAAAATTTGGCGCGATGAAATCAATAATTAAAATTATTACCGATTGTTGTAAACTTTATCAGATTTTATAAAAAATAAAATAAAATAATATTGGGGATTCAGATTTAGTTTTAATTCTCCTTAGGGAGAAACTGCATGGCAGTCTTAGGAGGCCGTTACAAGAGTGGTATCACAACTGAATTAATAATAATATTAATTTATTTATAAATGGTGAAATGTTTGGGATAAAATTCGTCTTGGGAGGAACTTAGTAGCGGTCTTGGAAAACTAGATCGTTACAGTTAGTATCAGAACTGGTTTGCGACCACCCTAGGATTGGTTTGTAATACCCATTACTCATAATAAGTGAAGTAATACTTAAAAATAATGATTTCCATATAACTCACTAATTCAAAAAAAAAAAAAGGGACATTAAGATTTTGTTGTAGGCTAAATTCTAGCATATGTTGCGCATGAATAGATATTGTTTGTTGGGATTTATCTTCATATTCAGATTATTGAAAACAAAGAAGAGTTGTATGCATTCTAGGTTAGTTGTCAATATTTGTAGTGGATAGATCAATAAGAATGGTTTTTTTTAGGGAATACATATCAATTTATTTTTTCACCAGGAACGTTCCATTTTTTTTTTGAAAATTTATACACCATATTCATTTTTTGAGTTTCTTGATTCTATTTTTAAAATTATTAATATTGGTTGATTATGTACTTGTTGTTTGGCTTTTGAGATTTTAGCTATGATTTTAGTTTGTTTACTTGTGATACTTGTTCTTTGACTGTTCATCCAAATTTATTCAAATTCATAAAGTGAAAAAGAGAGACATAAGTAACCCAGGATTAAGAAAGTCAAAAGCGATAAAGGATTACAAAGCCAAAGACCACTTGCTTAACTATATATTATCGCCTCCCTCCCGAAGTATCTAATGTACAATCATCATCTACCAATAATAAGTCTTAGTGAGTGCCGGGTTAACCGTAGACCATAGGAATTGTCGTTGAATTGAAAGTATTAATTTAAAAATGTTTACTATTGTCACATTATTTTTTCGTATTAAATTGAGAAAAAATGGGTTGTTGAAATTGGACAGTTTTATGATGCTAAATGGATCAAGTAAAATTTTAAATATGGAAAATGATTTTTATTATCCTGCTGTGCCATAGTCGTTTCGTCAGGAGAGCATGTCTTCTGAGATGTGATTGATCCTTACAGGAGAGCATGGCCTGTAGGACATTGTTGTTGTAACCTGACAGGAGGTCAAGTCCTGCAGGTGGTTGAATATGTTATTGATATGTTGAGACTTGTCAGGAGGGAAGTCTTGCAGGTAGTTGGTTATGTTGTTGATATGGTATTTTATACCATCATGTTAACTCTTACCATTAGAGATATCAAATAGCCCTGACACTGATAGCCACTGTAGATAGTATAGTTGTGTAGGTTACAATACTTTCGTAATTCCCAATCATGAGGTGAAATGATCCTATGACTAGTAGGGAAATGTGTGCACGATATTTTATTATATATCAAAGTAATTTGATTGGTTGATTTAAAAATATCATTTTATTGTAATGGTGGTAGTGTAATTTTATTCTGGTTTGGTGTGCGGTTATAGTATATTATATTTTGAAAAGTGGTATTTGATAAATATACTTGGTTTATAAATTATTTTTATATTATAAAGACAACGTGTGCATTATCTTCTATATAAATTGTCAAATTATATTTTCGTACTAAAATGTGGAAAGAAAAGGTTTCTTAAAACGGATCATTTTATAATGTGATACGGATCAAGTAATTTTTAATTACAGAAAATGATTTTTATTATCCGACTATGCCATAGTATGATCCCGACAGGAGGGTATGTCCTGTGGGATGTTGTTGGTCTTAACAAGAGGATATGTCCTGTAGGACGTTATGTTGTGACACGACAGGAGGGCAAGTCTTACAGGTGGTTGATATATATTGTTGTTGTTGTTGTTAATGATGATGATGATTATCATCATAATATGGTGGTTTATACCACGTGTTGTCTTCTATCATTGGAGATATTAAATGGCCCTAACCTTAATAGCCACCTTAGATGACACAATTGTACAAGTTACAGTACCATTGTAACTTCTGATTGTGAGGTAAACGATCCTATGGCTGACAAGGAAGTATGCTATTTTATTATATACAAGTGAGTTGACTAGTTGATTTAAATTCGGTTATTCTGTTACAATGATATTTTTGTTGAGATTTGGATACTGCCTAGTGTGGTTATATTTTATTTTGAAAAATGGATTTTGATAAAAATACTTGATCTATAAAATATTTTTATATTATGAAACTAGTACACCGATAAAATATTCAGATAGATATTGGTCCACTACTAGGGGTTAGGTGGAGTCGGAGTGTGGGATCATTATAAGACTACTGGGAACCAATTGTTACTTGAAAATGTTAATTGAAATTTTGAGCTTAATTGGTATTTTAGAAATTCGATTGCGGGATTTATGTAAAATTTTATATACATTTTATGTGAGTATTGAACTAAATATTGAACTCGTTATGTTACTTAACTTTGGAAACGTAATTATGTAATTTGAGATGTATTTGATTTTTTTTATAGTTTGACATGTATTTAGGTGTTCGAAACGTATTTGTGTGGTTGAGACATAATTGCGTGTTAGTGACATATTTACGTATTTTCAGATATTTATGTGGTTTCCGATATATTTATGTATTTCGAGATATATTTATGGGATTGATACGTATTTATGTGATTCATATGTATTTTTGTGTTTCGATACATATTTATGTGGTTGAAACATGTTTATGTATTTCGATACGTATTTATGTGGTTCGGTTGTATCTATGTGTTTTGAGATGTATTTATATGATTTTGACGTAATTAGGTGTTTTGACACGTATTTATGTACTTGAGAAGTATTTATACGTTTCAGACGTGTTGCGAAAAATTTATCATTTGAAATTTGAATTGTTTGTTTTAATGAAAAAGTTTATGAGATTATTGAAATTTTAATGTGAATATTGGAATTGATTATATTTTGTTTCACGGGATAGTCCACGAGGAATTTGGACTATCTATTGGTTACGATACTGGTTGCGAACATGTTGGTTGGAGTGTTGGATGAAATTGATAAATGCTGGTTATAAGATATGGCAGTAAACATGAAAAGTCATGTCAAGTGAAAAAATTATTGAGGTCGTAGATCTGTTGAAATTGAGATAGACTCAATCCAAGTCAGACTACTGTGATATTTAAAATATATTTATTAGGCATATATATTTATTGCTATTTTTATCAGAGTAGCGCAATAGAAGTTTTTAAAAACATAAGATTCTTTGGCAATTGGTTGTTTGTGCTAGGTGTTACTGACTAAAGTGCACTATGTCCGTACGTTATTGGATATAATGTGGGCCACTGCGAATAGGGATGTCAACGATGTGTGGAATGGATTTTGTCGGTTATAAATTGTGGGTGACTTTGGTTTATGGGACCTTGCATAGAGAACAATTGTTTTAGAATCAAGTGTGACTAACATGACCATGCGATACAGTTTTGAATTATTATTGTTTTGAACGAAATTTCGAGGACGAAATTTATTTAAGGGAGGTAGATTGTAATACCCCATAAATATATATTTTTCAAAAAAATATATTATTTTATATAAGTTTAATATTTTTGGAGACGATTTTGTAAATTTGTGGTATAAATATATACTTTATAATTTTTGGAGATTAAATGTTAAATGTATATTTTTGATAATTTTTGGAGTTAAATGTTAAATTTATATTTTTGAAAATATTATTTTAATATCTTTGGGTTATTTTGTATATTATGAAAATTTATAAAATATTTGATAATTTTTGGGGAGATAAGTATAATTATTAGGGTTAATCTGAATTATTTTATAATTATAAGGGTTAAATATAACTATTAAGACATCGATTTGAGGGAAAAAAAATATCAGTCACATATAGTGGCGTGTGGGTGTATATACATTATAAATAATAATAATATTAAAAGAATACACGTGTACATGTTATTATAGTGCATGATTTTGAGTGAAATATATATATATATATATATATATATATATATATATATATAGGCATAATGGGTTAATTAAATTATGGTGAATGATTTTGAGCGAGAAAGAAATTTCGGATCGGTTTTCGGTTCTGGATTTCGGCTTTATATTTTAGGTAGAATTTATAACTCTTTTAATATACGTATTTAATTTCTCCCTGTATTGCGTAGTTCATGCTAGTACAGTTATAATTGTTATTTTTTCATGAAATATTTATAAATTCGTCATATGTGAAGGTTATGTGAGATATATGTTTGAGTGTTTATTTGGGATTTGATTGTTTTGTGTTTATTTTGGGATTAACTGAATATATGTATTAGAGGGGTTGAAGTTCTACTGAGTGTTGGCTCACAACCACACAGTATTGATTGCAAGGCCGGTGAGAGTGAAACGACGCCGGAATTATATATTTGAACCTTTAAGTTATAAAATTTGTATTTATTATTCATATGTAAAATCTGTATTAAATTTGTAATTTTTTTTTTCTAGATTTTTAAAACGAAACATTAGTTAAATAACATATTATATTTTGATCCCCTTTAATTTAGTGAATTTTGGAAATGGTCCATTTCCTTGGGTGGCAGTTGAGAATTGAAGCTTATAAATTAAATTGCAGAAGAATTGAAAGTCAATTCCATATAGAATAAGTTACTTTAGGTGGCATTTGAGGATTTGTATTGATTTTGAAATTGTCGAATTTATTATTTACTATTGTAAAAATTGAATCGATAGATATAATTTCTATTTAAATTGTAATTATGAATAACTATAATAATAATTATAAATTGTAATTGTAATAATTTTATAACTTATCGTGGAAAAAAAATTGGCATGACGAAATCGATAATTAAAATTATCGCCGGTTGTTGTAAAGTTTATCAGATTTTATGAAAAATAAAATAAAATAAAATAATAATGGTGATTCGGATTTAGTTTTAATTCTCCTTAGGGAGAAACCGCGTGGCGGCCCTGGGAGGCCGTTACAAGAGTGGTATCAGAATTGAATTAATAATAATACTAATTTATTTATAAATGGTGAAATGTTTGGGATAGAATTCTCCTTGGGAGGAACCTAGTAGTGACCTTGGAAAATCAAATCGTTACAATAGATATAGATTTCAATGAAATACATGCCTGTTTTTACTGAAATGTGACTCAAATGGTTATTTTCTTACCTTTAAGTAACTGATTTGTTTATCATGATTCACAGGCAGCGAATAATAAAAAATATAATAATATGATTTCAACACTAAGTTAGATTATAATCCAAGAAAAATTTAAATAGAGATATCTTGCCTCATTTAGATGATGGTGAGATACTTGAAAGTATTTGAGGGAGTTAGAAGAAAGGCAAGCCCTCATATGCAATAGTTACATATGTTCCTAGCCGGGGTATCAAATAAGCTAAAAGCCTTGGCGAAAAGCTAAAAAAATTGAGGCTAACTCATATATCATGAATCAAGAAGTCATTGGGAAGAATGCACCAACCTAACATTGCTTAAGCACTCAGATCATCTTAAAACAAAAAACATATGGTCACAAAGATTAAGAGCTCAAATCTCTGCATGGTCAGATAAAACAGTCGAAGTCATCATGTTTTTCCCAAATCAAGCAAACTGGTCAAGCAGAAAAGCTGAGGTAATCATCACAAGGCAAAATCATCATCAAGAAAAGGGTTATCAAAGATTGGGTAAAATTTGCAAAGAAGGCCCTGAGATTGGCTCAGTTTTTCTTTCTTATTCTGTAATGGTATGAAGTATTTTCTGAGAGAAAAAAAGAAATGAAAAAATAATAGAAAATGAGTGATAAAAAAGAACGGTCTCAATAAGTTTTTAAAAGCTGAATGGCCACACAATAGAGATTTGATTAATTTAGCAATCTTTGTAGCCTAAGTGATTAAATCGTATGGGTGTCTCAACACCTAATGACTTGGGCTAACAAGACCAGGATCACTACCCAAAGCTCGCTACATGGACTACTTAGAAAGCATGAGATACTAGTCATCTAGGTGTGTGTGTGCGTGTGTGTGTGTGTGAGAGAGAGAGAGAGAGAGAGAGAGAAATTCTCAGTATTTTTTGAACTGAGGTAATCACCATTTTATTCAAATTTGATCAGCTATCTTAGCTAGCAAATTTTCCGTAATTTTCTTTAAGCTATATCGAGAATTGTCGCACAAATTTCCCTCAATGTCAAGATAGAAGAAAGAAAATTAGGCGTGCAAGAGTTCCTAAGAAGCATAGAGGGTTTGAATATTCTTGATAACAACTTCAGATAGGATAGAATAAGAACTTGATGGATTTGAGTGAGTTAACATCTATAAAATTGTGGATACTTGGTCTAAAACACCATTGAAATTATATTTATCTCAATTTAGATTAATCCAATGTGAAAAACCATATCAAACTCTGAGATAGTTGAATGTTTAAATTTAATTGCTTGAGTATATTCTAGCAAAAAAAATCTTGCAGAAATTGGGAAAGAAAATATACAATGCGTATATGGGTGTGATACACCAAACATTGGAACGAAACCTAGGAAAGTAGGGGAGTAGAAAGATAAGGGGCCCAATCAAGTAAACCATTTGCTCAAACCACACCTAAATGCCATAAAGGGTGTTGATCCTAAGATTTTGATGAACAATTAGAGGTTGACGTTTTTGGTGGAACTAACGGTTTGATTGAATATTTCAGTTAATTAAGTTCCAATGATAAAGATACGATGACAAGTTATGAATGGATGCTAAATGATGATGACAAAGATGATGAAGGTTTAAGAGTTTGAAGAAATTAGGGAAAACAACTCAGGTTAATTTCAACTCTTAATATCCCGATTAGAATCACACATAACACGAAAATGATTTTATGATTATATGTGTTTGATAGGATCCCAAATTAGTAAAATTACTTGCTCATTTGTGTTATTGAAAAGTAATATTTGTAGATGGTTAAAATGAAATTTGAGAAAGTTAGTGGAGCTAACAGAGAAGAGAAATTGGTTAAAGGGGCGAAAATATCGAAGTAAATGAATTAAAAATAAATTTAGTAGAGATTCCAGCATTGGTAAGTCGACAGGTAAGTTGACCGGAGCATAGAAGAAAAGTCTCTGAATCTCTAAGTTGACAGGTAAGTCGACCAGTAAAAAGATGTAGAATTCTCTATATCGTCCAGTCGACAGATGATGGATGGGCAGTTGACCGATGGGTGAAGGAATTTTGGCTTGGCTAGTATCCTGAATTGAGCGGTCGACAAATTGGTGTTGGCCGGTCGACTTATGGTCTGCTTTTAGGTTTTATGGAATTTCGGGATTTGATCCAAAACTAGACGTTAACTAGCTGTTATTTGGTTACCTGATTGACTGTTTTTAGGGATATGGATATCTTTAAGATATGATACTCTTATTTTAATATTCCTATAGATTTGGTACTTAGAATTAAAGTGTTTTTCAAATTGGTCCTTTTAATACTTCCTATCTGAGGTTTGAAAATTCTTTTGAGGGACTAAATTGAATATTTTGAAAGCTATTATTGAGTGACATAAAACTTAACTGAAAGGTATCAATATATGGGGTCTATAAGTGATTTTAAGAGACATCTTGTGGAAACTAGTCGTTATAGGGCTTGTTTCAAATGTCTATAAAAAGACCTGCGGATTTCACATAATTAAGTGACACCATATCAAGAACTATTTAGTTCATAAGCTTTTATAGGAGTCATCATTCTGACATTTATTTTGAGGGATCAAATTATGATTTGATTATTGAGGTGTTCTTGAGTTAAAGTCCTGATTGTGTAAGCGTCACTGATTTGAGTTGTCTAACGTTTTAATCTATTATTCTTCGGTGTTATCCGGGTGAGATCTTTTCAAGCTATTAATCTTTATCGCATATTTTCTATATATTTGCTTGGTTTATAAGATCTTGATAAAATTGTTTTTTGAACTTTAAATCGCATAAAACTATTTTAAAACAATTTTTGGTAAAAATCTGATTACATATTTATTTGTGTGTTATTCATATTTATCATAATCAGATTTATATATTTTCTTGGTGAAAGTGTTCCAAGCATAATTCTTAATTGAGTTTATTGCAATCATTGTTTGCTTGGTAAATTGATTGTATGAGAAATCGTTTTTGAACTTTAAAAGTATAAAAATTCTTTTAAAACAATTTGTGTGATAATCTGATTACGTGCTACCCATCTTTTGTTAAAAATAAGATTTTGACTATCTCACATATTTCTATCACTAGTTTTGGGATATTAATCGATTTTTAATTTATTTGGGGTGGTAGAAGCTCTGAGTGAGATAATTTGCTTATCAATTTGTATTGGTGAGTAGTGTGACGGATTAAATACTGTTGGGGGGTATTTAATGAAAGGGTAACCGGTTTTAGTCTCTTCTTATAAAGAGATTGAGGTAGTAATTTTTTCTGGATAGAATTAATTTGTGTGAATTTTGTAACGGTTCAATCCTTACCAGGTAAAAAGATATTTGGAGTGTTGGTGAAGTTTTGATTCTTTTGCCTTTGTGTTAAAAAGAATTAGGTTATTCTTTAACTTGTAAAAAGTAGAGGTTCTTCCTTAGCTTATGAAAAAGATTTTGTAAAGGTTGATTCTGAGTCTATAAAAGAATCGTTGTGTGGGTTTGGTTCCTACCTTTAAAAGAATCTTGAGTTTAGTGGGTGCGAATCTCCTTGGGGCTCGGAGGACTAGATTAGTTAAGAGTAGTTTGGTGAATCAGGATATATTGGTGTGTACTGCATTGCTTATTTCCTTTATTTTATCTTGTGTTGTTTGGGTATGCACCTAGAGCTTATTACACTTATTCGTTGTTATAAAGATAATAATCAATTTTAGGATAAAATTAATTGTTTGATTTTTTAAGTGTTATTTATTTGGATTAATTTTTAATTACCTAATTCACCTCCTTCTTGGATATTTCACTAGTCCAACAAATGGATTGTTAGAAATCAAGATCGGGTAATCAATGTTACCATCCCAAGGAGAACTTTTCAATTCAGAGATACTTTGAACTCGACAAGACCGTACGGTTCGACGCTCCTTATTTCCCATTCGAGCCTCTAAAGCAAGGAAAGTAATTAAGGTGGTGTTTGGTAACCGTTTCTGTTTCCATTCCAGCAGTGGGATGAGAATGAGATGGGATGAGATAAGAATTTTGTTTTCTTCTTGGGAGTAGAATCGTGTTTGGTAACGATAATGCTTTTTTTTTTTTTTTTTTTTTGTTTTGTTTTGGGAAGGGAATTGTGTTTGGTAACGATTTTATCCTAAATTTTTTTTTTTTTTTTGGCCGGCGACGCTGGCCGAAAGGCAATGGCTCCGTCGTCGGTGACGGCTGGACAGCGGTAGTGGGTGGGTGACAGTGGCCGGCGGTCGGAAGTGGCTAGAAAATTTTCGGCCGGACGGTAGCCGAAGATGGTCGGCAGCGACGGCGGTGGACAGTGGTCGGTCGGCGGATGAACAGTGATCATGTGTTTTGGAAATGGAATGGGAATAATGAGAAACAACTTTTTTTTGTTTCTCATTTCTTAAGAAAAAAGTCGGCACAATTCTCAAATGGGAATGAAATGGAAATGAAAACAAAAATTACCAAACGCTATTTCCAAACAGAATTCCCAAAAATCTGGGAATGAGATGAAAATTTCTGAAATGGAAACGGTTAACAAACGGGGCCTAAGGTTGCCAGCAAGCACCCGAAAGCATTTTGAATAACTCCATTTCTCCTTAGTGAGAACAAACCTCCTGAAATTATAAACGTTTTATCAAGAATTCATGTATGTCATTGAAGTGCTCAGAAAATTATTATTTCAGGGAGAGGCCAACAACAAATTAATGACACCTAATTCGAGAAAGTTCTCGTCAAAATAAGAATTGTGGTTACGTCAAATATGTCCAAGTAAAAAAAATTGAAAAAGAAAAAAAATGAGGAAAAAAAGAAAAAAAAAAAACTATATTCATTGCACAATTGTCATCATCTAGGATTGTGATGACAAAAATTAGGCGATGACAAAAATTAGGTGATGTCATCATGTAGATCTTACATTTTCAAGCAAATCTTCTTGATAAATTCATAACCATGTGTTATCATCAAACACTGCATTAGCATCATGCATTAGCATTCTTCTATTTGATAGGCTCATATAACCAATATCTTCATTTTGAATTCCATGAAGTTTATCCATTTGAGGATAATTAGTCATCACATGGTCACAGTTGCTCGATGGCATCAACAATAGGAGATAAGAAAAAAAAAGAAGAAGAAAAACCCAGACTCAAGACCCAAAAAAGAGAGAGAAAATGAGGGAAATAAATGTGTTACTTGAGACCATGACAAAAACCCGAAGGGGCCCCACTAGAAGAACATAGGGATACCGTTGATGTCCAAAAGTGGTGAGTGACCAATAATATGGTCTGGAAAGGCAATACACTTACAAGATCGTTGATGACGTGATTAACTGGTGAGTTTGGGGGTGCTGACGACCTCAAGGTGATCGCAATCTGATCAGAAATCCTTGTCTCGACCTGAGATCCTATTCAGACTCCGAGATGAATGATTATCTGGACTCTGTCCTGATCTCCGAGCATCTGCACACAGACTCACTGGGATTGTGCCCGGTAAAGTTCCTCCGGCGTGAGAGTAAGTATCCGGGAGAGAAGGGCTATGAAATACTCTAATGTCAGTAGAGAAGACGTACCATCGGGCAGTGGTTGCCATGAGGCATTTGGATGTGGCCATTTAAGACGCTCATGTTTGACTTTACTCGCAAGCGCACGAGGTCAAGTTTTAGTATAGATGGATCGTGAGATCGGATATCGGTCCACTGAGGATAGTGTAAATTAGTTGAATACTGTAATTTGCATAGTTTCATATTATCTCGACTTTTCAAGAATTGTTTGTATTTTAATTACAACTAAGATAAATTACAACTATTGGGTTAGTTCTAACTGTATTAATTACCTAGTTATTGATTTCTTTAACGAAATACATATTTGACTTCGTTTAGTTAACAATAACGGTATTTATCCTATCTGACAATCCTGTATCTATAACTCGCTCACTCCCTCTTCCGAGTGTAAAGCGAACAAATATATGATTTCGCGTTGACGCCGAGGTCCCCCTCGAACGTCTTTTCAAACACATAGTCACATGAGTCTTGAACCAACGTCATGGATTGCACACCTTTTAGCACCTTCCTGGGTTGTTAGAACGTCGCGTTGTGTTTACCCTAGTCCGAATCCGGGGTTACCTCTCCCGAGTGTCAAACCCCATATTCTCTAGTTATCTAAACTAGCAGAATATCAAGAATAACGGTAAACACAATTGGATTTAGACAAACAACCATTAAAGTAACGTATATTCAATTAAACTAGTATTTACATGACTTACAACAACACCTAGATAATATTTATCTGAACTACATAATCTTAGCCATATAAACATACAAAATAAGAGGGATTCAACATTATTTGATATGGAAAAGTAATTACAAAGATAAAAACAAAGGAAGAACGATCAAATCTGAGAGTGGAATGGTCCACTGTCGCTAAGGATCGTTCCGCAAATGATTCGTCTTCTCCAAATGATGAACCTCCTTCTTGATCTCTCAAGAATGGCTAAGGAACACTATACTAAGGTTAAGAACGTTCATAACTCTTTTTTACAAGTGGGGGAGAAGCTTTGATAGGCTCAAGGTTTCAAAAATATCTAAAAAGATATTCTTCTCTGTGCAGATCTGACCGTCGCGGCAATGGGATTTATCGTTGTGGCGGTAGGTATATCAGTTAGCTCACTGCTGTGGCGGTCAGATCACGCTGAGGTGGTGGGACAAAATCTTAACTCTTTGATCTTTTATCGCCGCGGCGGTGGCCTTCCACTGCGACGGTGGTACGTTAGGCTCAAATAGCCCTTCTCTGCATTCTTACCGCCACGGCGGTGGTTGACTGCTACGGCGGTGGCTTACTGTCCTGAAACCTTGAAGTTTTCCATCGTTTCTTCGCTGTTTTCCCACCATTTCACTCGTTTATAGTTCGCTAACGTCCCTACACTTGAATTACATAAAAACTAACAACAACACAATAGAACATTAATAAAATACTCGAAAATTGGCAAATTTGGTTTAGAAGTAGATAAGTATTTTCAATTTATCAGTATTTATAGGATTTGGACTCGATTAGAGCCACGAATTTAGAGAGCTAAGCTTGGGTTAATTAACCTAATCAGCTGAGCAGCCAATGAGCAAGTAGATTAGTGTTCTAATCATCTGGGTTGGGCTTTTGGGCCCACCTGTAAAGGCCCATGGGCTGGAGCCTCAAGATGACCCAA
The DNA here is from genome assembly GCA_016647705.1 of Eucommia ulmoides. Taxonomy (NCBI): domain Eukaryota; kingdom Viridiplantae; phylum Streptophyta; class Magnoliopsida; order Garryales; family Eucommiaceae; genus Eucommia; species Eucommia ulmoides. The sequence goes on from CM028336.1 coordinate 32,538,378, forward strand.
AGAGACCCCGAGGGTGGAGATAACGTGCAGAGGGCGCTCGAGTTTGTTAGCTCGGCCCGGAGTCTGCTGGCTCGGACTTCTTCAACCAGGCAAGGCGATTCTTAGTTCGGCTTGGAAGGAACTCCAGCTCAGCTCGGAGGTTCTCTAGCCCTAGCCCGGTCGTCTTTCCATACTTGAAAAGATATTGTGCGCGTGGTATATGCGACGAGATTTCCCCACTTCAAATACAAAACCACCGGCCCAATAAAAATTAGAAAGGGCGTCAACGTGAAAAATTGTGGGAGCAGGACTAAGTGAATGAGAAAAAGAAAGAAAGAAGAAAAAGAAAGCCCAGTTTGATTCCAAAAGCAAGCAGATGTTTGAGGAGATTTTGGGGTTACCTAGAGACAAATTTCGGGAAAGAGTTGAGAAGTGAATTCGATTGACAATTTGTGCCACTTCAAAGGTTAAAGAAAGAAAGTAAAAGAAATAACTAACAACAAAAGTAAAGGATGAAGTCTGGATCAAGCGTCGAGATCTGTACAAGTCTCGAGGCCCGACCCGTCAACCAAGAAGAGGTCGGTATAGCTAGGTCTAGGCACTATGGCCAGGTAGATAACATCAAAGTCAGGAATGTCTCTACCGAAGGAGGCTCTGGATAGTTGAGGGGCAGCCGATAATACCAATAGTCACCGCCCAGCTGGGGGTCCTAAAGCAGGACTTGACGCAAGCAAACTTCTCTACCGCAAAGGTCAGAGGTCCCGCAAAAGGTAAAAATTAGATGCTAATAGTACCCGACGTAGGCTAAAGAGGAATGACACAAAAGTGAACAACCTCGCCCTTGAGAAATTTGAATTTGTGTCATTGCTCGGCAATGATGACATATCGAAGATTCAGGAGAGGAAGTGATGGCAAATTTGCGACTGTGGGAGAAATAGCAAGGGCAATCTTGGCAATGGGCTCCACTGATAGGTTGAAAATACCTATTTACTTTTAAGCAGAATTTGGTAGTTTTCGAGTGTTTTAGTAATATTTTATTGATTTTTTGTTTGTTTTTATGTAAATCAGGTGCATAATCGAGGGATAAACAAGCAAAACAGTGAGAAAATGGTGAAGAAACGGTGAATGAAACAAGGTTTTAGGACAGCAAACCCACTGCCAAGGCAGTGGAGATGCAGGGAGAATTGCACAAGTTTCACCGCCGTGGTGGTGAAAGTCCAGAGAGCTTAGGGTTTGGTTCATCGCTATAGCAGTCATTCACCGCCACAGCGGTGAAGTTAACCGACTTACTCACCGCCGCGACGGTCACTCTGTGCAGAAAATATCTATTTTCTAGATATTTTGAAGACTTCTATTTAACCCCTTGTTCTCACATTTTGTTAAGGATGTTCCATACATTAGAGACTTGATATTAGGTTATTCTTGAGAGCTCAAAGAGGAGATTCAACATTTGGAGAAGAGGAAGCAATCCTAGAACGATCTTTGGCGACAATAGACTATTCCACTCTAAGATTTGATCGTTCTTCTTTTGTTTTTATCTTTGTAATCAACTTTTAATATCTAATGATGATGAATTCCTTTTGTTTTAATATTTATATGACTAAGATCATGGGAGGCTAGACAAATATTATCTAGGGATCAATGTAGTTCATGTAAATACACGTTTGATTGAATATATGTTTTTTTAACGGTTGTTTGTTTAAATACAATTGTGTTTACCATTTTAATACAATCTTAATATGATTGTTAAGGTATTAGGGTTGGTTTTGAGAATACGGGGTTTGACACTTGGGAGAGATAACCTCGGATTCGGACTAGGATTAAACACATCACGACGATCTAATAACACATGAGGGTATTAGAAAGTGTGCACTCCATGAGGTTGGGTCAAGAATCACGTGACTATGTGTTATATAAAACGCTAGAGGGAGACTTCATCGTTAACGCGAAGTCACATAATCGCTCATTTTACACTTGAGAGCGGTAATGAGTAGGGATGGTCATGGGCCGGGCCGGGCCGGGTTCGGGCCGGGCTTAGACTAGTGTATTACAAAAAAATGTTGGGCCCTAGCCCGGCCCGGCCCGGTGATCGGGCCTTAATTCTATGCCCAAGCCCGGCCCTATAAGAAAATTTTAAGCCCAAAGCCCAGCCCACGGGCCCCCGGCCCTATTTTTTTTTTTTTAAATTTCAAAAATAACTACAAAAAATTCAACACCAAACCAATAAGAAATATTAAAATTACAATTTTTAAAGGTAAACCAATATTCCAAACAAACTAAACCAACAAAAAATATTAAAATTATAATTTTTAAATAAAACTAATATTTCAAATATTAGGGTTGTATTGTAACGTGTATATATATATATATATTTTTTATTTTTTTATTTTTTTAAATATCCTTCGGGCCGGGCCGGGCCGGGCCTAAAATTTTTTAATCTTGCCCAAGCCCGGCCCTAATTTTGATCGGGCCCTAATACCTAGGCCCTAGCCCGGCCCGTGGGCTTAAACTCTAAGCCCAAGCCCTAAAAAAATAGGGCCGGGCCGTTCGGGCTGGGCGGGCCCCCAAGCCCATGACCATCCCTAGTAATGAGCGAGTTTGAGATTCCTAGATTATCGGATAGGATAAACACCGTTATTGTTAACTAAACGAAGTCAAACATGTATTAAGTGAATGAAATCAATCCCAAGGTAATCCACTTAATTAGAATTAACCCAATAGTTGTTAGTTTAACTTAGTTTTTAAATATTCAACTTCAAACAATTCTTCAACCGTCGAGATAATATAAGACTATACAAATTACGGTATTCAATTAATCAAACATGTTTCCCTATGGACGATATCCGATCAAAAGATCCACTATATTAAAACTTGACCTTGTACACTTGTGAGTTAAATCAAGACGTGAAAAAGGCGCGTCCAAGTTTTTGGCGCCGTTGCCGGGACACGGTATTTTGATTTGGTTGATATTGTGACTAAGTGGTTGAATATTAATCCAAACAATTCTTTTGTTTCATTTTCTTTCAATTCATTTTTTATTTTAATTAATTTGTTTCATTTGTTGTGATTGAGCAGTGTATGCGACATAGTAAAAGCTTGAAATTCTTTACTCTTGATCTTGAGATCGACCGTACCTTGAGAAGGATAAGGAGAGAGAGAGAAGAAGCCAAGCTCAAACTATGGTCGATGGTGGAGATGACTATATTCCATACATGCCTCAACAACTTTCGGTACCGCAGGCACTACCGCAGTAGCCTCCGGAACCTGAAACTCCACAAAGGGTCCTTAGGGACTACTATCGGCCAGTTATGTTCGATAACTACTCAGGAATTCGGAGGCAACCGATTCAAACCAATAACTTCGAGCTGAAACCCGACCTAATCAATATGGTGCAACAAAACCAATATGGAGAGAATCTGCAAGAGGACCCAAATGTCCATCTGGCTATATTTCTTGAGATATGTGATACAGTTAAAATCAATGGTATTGCTGAGGACATATTTCGGTTGAGGTAATTTTCATTCTCACTTCGTGACCGAGAATGAGGTTGGTTCCAATCGATCCAATCGGGGAGTATCAACACTTGGGAGGACATTGCTCAAAGGTTCCTTACTAAGTTTTTCCCGCATTTGAAGACTTCTCAACTCAGAGGTGAAATAGCGTAATTTCTCCAGAGGGACTTCAAGCTACTGTTTAAAGTGTGGGAAAGGTTTAAGGATCTATTGCGTTAGTACCCCCAATACGGGTATCAAGATTGGTTTTAAACCCAACTCTTCTACAATAGGTTGGATGGCCAAACAAGAACCGTAGTTGATTTCGCCTCGGGAGGATCATTGTTGTAAAAAACACTTGCTGAAACAAATGCGTTACTGGAGGAAATGACGGCCAATAATTACCAATGGACAAACAATAGGAACACGGGATGAAAGGTAGCTTAAATTCATGAAGTCGATAATCTTGGTACCTGATCGGCCCAAGTCTCAAAACTCTTAGAATAATTGGTTGCCTTTTCTACTAAGGATGCTTCGTCTAGTCATGAAGCGGAGAACGTTGCAAATAGTTCTCAACTCAGAGTGGATAGTGAATTCGAAGAATGTCATTTCGTCAACAATCGCGCTTATACTTTTAGGTCCACTGCTAATATTCCGACTCACTATCATCCGGGACGTTTGCAACCATGAAAAATTTTCATATGCGAACAATCAGAACACGTTGCGGCCACCTCCCGGTTATGGAACACAAGCTCAAGGTTATCTTATGCAACAAAAACTGCTAAATGCAACAACCTCCTATTCAAAATCAAAAGCCGAACTTGGAAAAATGATGGGTTCTTTCATGAAAGAAACGCAAATAATATTGCGTGAGACACACAACAGGCTTAACAAGCACGAGATGAGGCTTGACTCGATTGATACCACATGTATAAACACAAATGCTTCTGTAAAATCATTGGGGACTCAGATAAGGCAACTTGCAAGTGCGAACCAAGAGCAAACCAAGGGGAAGTTTCCTAGCAACACAGAAACTAACCCGAGGGAATGCAAGACTACTACGTTGAGAAGCGAAAAAAGGTTGAAACAAGTAAGTCGATGGAAGAAGAGTCGGTGGTAAGACATGATGTTGACCATAATGAACCAAAGAGACATGTGGATGATGAAGTTGATGAGAATTTGATGAGAGAAAGGAGGAGAATAATGAAGACAAGATGGAGGAGAAAAATGAGAAGAAGAAAAAAGAGAAAGTGTAAGAGAAGAGAGAAGATCAATGGAAGATTCGGGGGAGAATTACATTCCTGGACAATCCACTGCTTTTAATCACACCTTTGCCTTATCCGCAACAATTCCAAAAGAAGAAGTTGGACAATCAATTTGCAAAATTTCTTGACATCTTCAAGAAAATATAAATCAACATACCTTTTGCGGACGCGTTAGGGCAAATGCCCAACTATGGCAAGTTCTTGAAAGACATAATGATGAATAAAAAGAAGTTGGAGGAATACAAGACGATAAAAATGACGGAGGAATGTAGTGCTATACTGCAAAGGAAATTACTTGAAAAGCTGAAGGATACTGGTAGTTTCACGATTCCGTGTACTATTGGGAAATCTCATTTTGACAAAGCACTATGTGATCTTGGTGCTAGAATCAACCTGATGCCATTTTTTATTTACCAGAAGTTAGGACTCGGTAATACAAAACCAACCACAATTTCTCTTTAAATAGTGGACCGATCGTTGACCTATCCGAAATGAATTATTGAGGATATCTTGGTGAAGGCGGACAAGTTCATCTTCCCGGTGGACTTTGTAGTGTTAGAAATAGAGGAGGATAGGGAGATTCCAATCATTATTGGAAGGCCTCTTCTTGCAATGGGAAATACTTTAATTGATGTGCATAATGACAATTTGACGTTGTGAGTAAACGAAGATGAGTTAAAGTTCAACATTTTCAAAACTATGAACTTTCTGGATGAATATCCTAAATGCAACCAAGTAGATGTTGTTGACTCGTGTGTGAGGGAATTCTTTCATGAAAATGTGGATATGGATCCATTGGAGCATACACTCACAAATTTCTTATCTATAGGGGATTTTGGTGAGGAGGGCTCAACCATAAAAGTTGGTGTAGTGGACTACATGCTTGCTATGGAGGCTCAATCTAAAGACATAGAGAATCCGATTAATGTGGTTACGATTGAAGAAGAAGTTAATTCTCCCGAACTATCCAATCCGCATTACGGTGGATTAATACTCAAGCAATTATTGGATCACCTCCGATATACTTTTTTGGGGGAGAATTTAACCAATCTGGTGATAATATCATCATCCTTGATGGAAGAGGAAGAGTACAAGTTGCTAAAAATTCTAAAACAACATAGATCCACCTTTGTGTGGTCTATTTCCAACATTAAAGGAATTATCCTAACAATATGCATGCACAAGATCTTAATGGATAATTCGTTCTAACTTTCCATTGAGTATCAACGGAGGCTAAATCTGGAAATGACAGAAGTCATTAGAGAGGAGGTGTTGAAGCTCTTGAACGCTGAAATTATTTATGCTATATCTGATAGAGAGTGGGTTAGTCTGGGGCAGGTGGTGCCAAAGAAAGACAGCATGATGGTTGTGAAAAATGAGAAGAATGATTATATTCTGACACGTACCATTACTGGATGGAAAGTGTGTATTGACTATCGAAGATTGAACAAGGCAACAAGGAAAGATCATTTTTCGCTTCCATTCATTAAAAAAATGCTTGATCGTCTTGTCAGCTATGATCATTATTGCTTTCTTGATGGCTACTCGGGGTATAATCAAATAGACATAGCACCGGAAGAACAGGAGAATACTACATTTACATGCCCATATGGGACATTTGCGTACCGATGTATGTTGTTTAGTCTATGCAATGTACTGGATACATTCCAACGGTGTATAATGGAGATATTCTTGGATATGGTGGAAGACATTATGGAGGTTTTCATGGAAGACTTTTCACTTTTTGGTTCATCTTTTGATCATTGCTTGTATAACTTGGTGCTTGTTTTCGATTATTGTGAAGAGAAACACTTGGTTCACAACGTAGAGCTGGTGACGTGGCAGGTTTAGTCCAGGTGGATGACACGTGGAGGGGGCCCGATTTTACCCTCATTAGTTGCCCCTCAAGACTTAGCGTGGAAATGGGACATGAGACGCTGAGGGTTTTACCGTCGGACCACCGGGAACGGTCAGCCGACCTGATAGAGAGTAAGGATGATGGGACCAAGACGATGCAGCCAGGGGATGACCGGATGTACCTTTCGGCTTCCTCAGGAAGCTTGATGGTCACATTGACCGGATGCACGACACGTGGCTAAAGGCGCATGAATCGAAGTTCTGTGAATCATCCAATCAACGCGACGGTTCAGCTACTCAGTGCCCCTATTAATACTCACTTCATTTCTCAGATTTTTTCACCAGAGTAGTGCGAAAGCTCCATCTGACCTCCGAGCACGGTACTCTTGTTTTCTTTTTTCTTTATGTTTTCTATTTATGAGTCTGGCTCATCGGGGAGTAGCCCATTCGGATCCAATGTGGATACGACGCACTCCTAGGCCGTCGAGATCGAGCTTAGCTCATCTGCGATGGAAATCGATAAGACAGGCATTCTCTCGGCCACTAGGCCGGCGGGTGAGTAAGAACTCACCGTCCAGTGGACGTTTTTGTCCGAGGATTCCTATGGGGAGACCGGAGTGGGGGTACTCCCCATGCCCGGTACGTCCCATGGGTCTCTAAAGAGGAGGACGATGAGTGAGGCAGGCTCTATAGGGGGCTCTGTAGCTGAGCTCAGTACTGGTCCAACCGTAGAGTCCGGTACAGAGGCCACGCTCTTAGAGGGGGCGTCCACTCAACCATCGACATCCAGTCACCCCCCAGAATGAGTTTGACTTCTGGTCGGTCGATTTACGAAGTTTTCCCAAAAACTTGGGTCTGGAGGGTGAAATCCGACTTGACGGAGAAGGACATCAGGGAACTATGCTCCAGATATGCGATTCCGGGTACGGTGGAGATGTGCGTTCCTGGGGAGAATGTCTAGGCTTATGCCCCACTCGAAGGGTTTATCGCAGTCTACGACCAGCAGATGTAGGTCGGGCTGCGATTACCTATCTACCCCTAAGTGAGGGAGGTCTGTTGGGACTTGGGTCTGTGTTCGTCACAGCTATCATCCAATAGAATTCGCATGGTTGTGTCTTTCCATGTGATCTACCTAGCCAAAGGGATCACCCCGTCTCTCGAGCTATTCCATACTCTATTCTTAGCGAAGGCTATGCCTAGAGGGAAAGGGTAGTGCTACCTCTTGGCTCGGTAGAAATTCCTCAAGGGTTACCTCGACTCTATCAAGGATTGCCAGGATTCTTTTTTCTGGGTGGTGTCGGATGGGAGGCCGATGAAGTGCCGGAATTTGAGTTCTCGGTCTAGAGGCACTAGAGGACCGTGGGTAAGTATTTCAACTCGGAGCTCGTTTTTTTCTTTACCTCGGTCATTTTTTATGAGTTTTCTTGTCTTTTCCAGGGACCAAGAAACACGAGGCCATCCCAGAGATCCTCGAGGAGAGAGACCTGATACTTCAAACTCCATTCGTTCATGTCGGTTCACTACTTACGTCGTGCCTCTACAACCTGTAATTTTGGAGCGATCTATCCCTGCCCATGTTGACCTTAAATAAGAGCTCTCAGAATGGTAAATACTTTCTTCCCTGCCCATCTTGTTAGCTGTACTAAGGAATGTTTCTTTATTGATTGACGTTTTTTTTTTTTTTTTTTGGTAATGAACTTGGCTGCTTTAGCCCGGATGGCGGAAAAGGGTATGAAGAAGGGTAAAGGGTCAAGTCAGCCTACCCAAGAGGGACAGGCCAGGCTGGCTCCAACTCCGAGAAGGCCGACCACCTTGGCAATAGTCAGGAAGACACATACAGAAGTGACCGCTGAGAACCCGACCCTTGAAGTCAGGAAGGATAAGGGGAAGAGAAAGGTAGGGGTGTTTGATGCCCTGACCCAACAGGATAAGAGGAGCCGAGTTGCGGCCCCTGCCCGACAGGAATAAGAGAGCCGAGCTACAGTTCCATCCTGGCAGAAAAAGCTGTAGGAAGAAGGCGAGAAGGTGGTGGATCTATCGACTAGGCCATCACTCAGACTCTAACCATTCTCCCAAGTTTTGTCCAGTAAATCATCCATTCGATGGACAAGGCCAGGTTCGCCGAGAAGTTTGATGGTCGGCTTTGCGCCGACATGTATTGGTACCAACTGTCGGTAAGTGCTCACCTCAGACGACCTCTTAGATTTTTGTCTTCGGACTGGGCTAATAATAATTTTTTAACTAATTTTTTTTGCCGATCTCACAGAGCCTCTTCTTTGTGCTGGAGACCGGGATCTGCTCACACCAAGCCAACCAGGCGCTCCAGAAGCTGACAAGGTAGATGGAGAAATACATCGACCTCCTAAACCAATACTAGAAGGAGATGGAACAGGCCCGACCGAGAGTGAGAGAGCGGCCAAGAAGGCTGAAGACCTTAGGCGATCTGAGCACATTGCTACTACCCGGCTCGAAGAACTGAAATGGAATTAGGCAGCTAAGATGGAGAGGGCACGGGCTAAAGCGGTCAAGAGCTTCAAGAAGATTGAAGAGTTCACTGTGATCCAGGACAAAGCGATCGAGGATTTCAAGAAGAGTAAAGAGTTCACCGGGCTTCGAGATCGAATAGTAATGAGCGTGATCCAGCTCGGCTTCAAGCGGGCAGTCAACTCGGTTCGACGCCTATTCCCGGAGATAGATCATGAAAACATTGAGCTTGAGTTCTTAGACTAGGACCTCGCAGAAGCACAGGCCCAACAGGACGCAGGAACGGCAGAGTCGAGTACTCAGTCGGCCAATCAAGACGCTAGGTCGAGCCGACCCTCGGGGAGTTGTGGAGTCTCGCAATGGTCATCCAGGGACCGGGGAGTGGCAAGTGGGCGATTTGGAGACCAGGTCAGAGCAGAGGAGGCCAATGGCAAATGGCCCAGTTCGGACCCGTTCCATCAGTAGCACCTCCTCTAGACTTTTTTTTTTTGTTCAATCATCCGTTAAGCAGACTTGTATTTACGGGCAGAACTCCTGGTGTTTTTTTTTTTTTTTTTTGTAATCAACTTTTGATTAGTTAATATAACTCATCCATTTTTCCAATTGTGTTTCTCTTATTTTATTTTTCTGATTTTGTTAGGTTTTTACTGCTCGGTTGCCATTGGACACCAACGCAGGCCTCTTATTTAAAAGTTTGCAAAATTTACCGACCTGGCGAACCGGGACTGGGAAGTCATTGGTTTAGCGATCGGAACGACCTCCACCCCAGCAATTTTTGATAAAATTTTAAGGCAGGCATATTTCAGCCTGGTCGATTTTTCTCATCTTGCCCCCCAGACGATCGTGAGAGCTTGCAATGACGAGCTGTTATGGTCATCTTTTGGAGTCCGATGTTTTGCTACCACTTGGCATCCACTGTAACGCAAGTAATTTTAATAAGACGCACTACGGTCTGGTATTCATGTGCTTTAGTCGGTTATTTTTCCTCCCAGATGATCCGATAAGCTCGGTCTTTCCGAGTTTTTTGGTCTTCTTGAAGGGTTCGACCTGCGATTACACTGCTTTGTCCCCGGATCATTTCTATGGTAAGAGGGCTACCTCTGCCCGGAGGAATGGCTAGAGCATGACTCGCCCGGGCCTATGGCGCGTTGGGTTGATGACAGTTCACCCCGACCTCTCAGCACACAAATGGCTGCTCGTCCTCACCTGTAGACTTTGAATCAATTTTGGTTGGTTGTTTTGCCCCCCAGACGATATAGTGATCTTGGTTTTACCAGGCTTGCTGATCTTCTTAAGGATCTGACCTGGTATTGTATTGCTTGGTGAATGTTGGAAACCGAAAATTCATTGAACCAAAAAAGCCAATTTTCATTGACTTCGATCTTTCCATTACAATTTTTTGAGGTCAAAAATAAAAAATCTTTGGTAAGGTTAGGGATTCCGTTCCTCTCTCGGATAGTAGCGTTTTAAGTGTTCAGCATTCCAAGGGTGTCTGAGCGGTACGCCCCATTTGGTTTCCAAATTATAGGTTCCAGGCTTGGCTACGTGAGTCACACGATAGGGCCCTTCCCATCTTGGTGCTAACTTCTCGGAGTTTTGGTCTTTTATAGCCAGGGTGACTTTCCTCATAACGAGGTCGTCGACGTCAAAAGATCGGGGCCGAACTCGACGATTATAGTAATGGGTCGTTCTCTGTTGATAGGCTGCCTGGTGAATCTGAGTTCTTTTCCTCTCTCTTAGAGTAGGTCAAGGCTGAGAGCTAAGCCGCCTTATTTTTAGCTCGATCGAATGATCTAGCCGTACGGGGAGAGGGTAAACCAATCTCGACCGGGATGACCATCTCTGAGCCAAAAGTTATTACGAACGACATCTCACCAGTCAGAGTTCGGGCTGTTGTATGGTACGCCCACAACATGGGATACAAATCTTCTACCCATAACCCTTTGAATTTATCCAGCCTAGTCTTCAGGTTCTGCAAAATAGTCTGGTTAGTGACTTCGACCTGGCCATTAGCCTGAGGATGACTGGGAGAGGAGAAATACGTTCTGATCCCCAGCCCAGCACACAACTCGATGATAGGTGTGATCTACCTATGTATTTCCAAACCGAATTAAGTTAGTTTTCGTGCGCTTATATAATATTTTATTATGTTTTAATTAGTTTTAATACTTTTTGTATAAATCAAGTATGTGGGGCAAAAAGATAGGAAGATCAAACCAAAAACAGTCGAAGAACAATGGAAAAAACAAGCTTGGAGGCAAAACTGTGAAAGAAGCCCATCGCCTCGGCGGTGAAAATACTGAGAAGACACAAATGCTACTGATGGACCACCACTTAGGCGGTGAACCAACAAAATATTTTCTAAATCCACTACTGTCCTCATCGCGATGTGCTGATCAACTAACCGACCTACCCACCCCGCGACCGCGGCGCTGAATCCTACAACCACGGCGGTGACCCTCTGCATAGCCTAGATATTTATTTTAGATATTTTGCATATAAATACCCATTCCTCTCCCCTCTTCTTGAGCCTCTTGGCCATTTGGGCACCTTAGGCCATATTTAGGCTAGGGTTTAGAAGTTTTAGAGATGGAGCTAACATCCCGAAGTGGAAAAGACGGCGGAGCGATCGTTGAACGTTCTTAGTGACAAATCTTCAGACTAGGCTAAGTTCTTCGATTTCTTCTCTTATTTATTTAACTTAGTATTTTGTGAGCATGTTCAGCTCGTTCTTTCATGTAAATATGGCTATGGCCATAGGCTAAACATGGATTGTGTAGGGATTAACACAATATTTATAAATATGTTGTTTGGATGATTTCGGTGTTGCGTTTATGTTTGTTTTTCGTAGTTTGATTGTGTTTATTGTATTGTTTTTTTATTATGCTTAGATAGATAAATGCAGAATATGGGGTTTGACAAACCCCGGATTTGGATTAGGGTAAACAAACGCCACGATTCTATAACCCGGTCGGGGTTTGAATTGTGGACAATCGATGACGTTGGGGCAAGACTCACGCGACTTAAGGTCCTTAAGACATTGAGGGGGACTTCTTTGTTGAGTTAAAGTGGCGTTATATCCTCCGTCTTATACTCAGGAGAGGTGGCGAGGGAGTTTTAGAACAGAGATTGTCGATAGAGTAAATACAACGCACGATCCAATGACCCGGATGAGAGTTGGATTGTGTGCAATCAATGATGCTTGGTGAGACTCATGTGATCTAGGGTCGTTAAGACGTTGAGGGGGACTTCTTCGTTGACTCGAAGTCATGTATTCCCCCGTCTTACACTAGGGAGAGGTGGCGGTGGAGTTTACATACAGATATTATCAAATAGGTTGAACACCATAAACGTGAGTAAATCGAAATCGAACACGTATTTGTAAACATGTTATTCCCTAGACAATTCTTTACCCTAAAACATATTAGTATATTAATGTAGTTAATTTAGGTTATATTAGTTTTAGTTTAATTAATTAAATATATTTGTTTTTAGCCTAGATAAAGTTAAATCACGACAAATCCGGTATTCGATAGTAACGACACCAATCCCTGTGGATACGATAAACTGATCTTTCACGATCACACTATACTAAAACTTTGACCTTGTACACTTGCGAGAAGTTATATACGCTGAGGATGCGAATCCTCTGTGTGTAAAAGTTTTTGGCGCCGATGTTGGGGATTGTTTTATTGGTTATTGTCGGAGATACGCGGTAACGGCCGGGGACTTACGTTTTAGATAGGAGAAACAAGTGCATCGTATTCTAGTCCTGTCAACGACGTACAATTTTTTGGCACCATTGCCGGGGATTGGTAGCTGTCATAGTTTCTGGCGATCGCCACCATGTTTTTGGTAACAATTGTCGGAGATTATGTTTTTTCGTTTATTGTCGATATTGTGAGTAAATGACCTAATTTTACTTTAGGCATTTATTTTGTATATAATTTTTGTTTGTAGTTTTATTTTTATTTCTTATGCAGGGTATTAGGCGATATTAGATCGACGAGTATTGATGTATCCCTTTCGATGGGATTCCAAATCATTTTATGGTGCGGGGCCACGCATATTAGCCGGTGAGGCGTTTCGTTGAAAGATCGAGCCGATCAAAGCAAAACCTCACCAAGCTTGATGGCGTTCTGAAAATGTCGGGCCGAGGACATTAAACCATGCACTTCTTGGGAGGCAACCCAAGGTCAAATAAATTAAATCTGTTACATCCGACTTGATTCGGAGGCGAGATCCTCTCACCTCCCAGGTAAGTGTTCTAAACACCTTTCGTCAGTATGCTTTAAATTTCATATGTTGAGATTGATGATTGGGATTGCTGAGGACATTGTCTATTTTGAGTTTGGAAGTGATGTGTAGTATTTAGTATTGTTAGATTATGTGTTATTGTTTTTTCGTATTGCATGTGTGTTTAGATTAGAATGTGTTTATGTTTTTGTGTTGTTGTGTGCATGCTGAATTTTGTGTTAATCTGGGCCGTTATCCGATGATGATAATTACCCTTGGTTGTTTTCGAGGTCAAGGGTAATACCCATGCATGTGTGATTCTGTGTGCTTGACTATGCTTTTTGGTCAAAATTATTGTAGATCCTAATTTGCACGAGCACATAGGCTCAATGTATTTCTATTCAATTGATTTGAGGACGATTATCGATTAGCCAAATTCATGACACATTAAGGATTCTAGAACTTGATTGAGAGGCAGCTTGAGGCGAAATCCTAGGCGAGGTAGTTCAGGAGACGTGATTTAGGTATTGTCTTTATGGCTTGAGGCTTTTTAAGCCTACCTTGATATATGTTTATCCCTCGTCACCTTGTCGAAGCCTAAATGCTAATTCAATTTTGAACACATAAACTAATACCCTCGCTAGTTGGCCTTTTTCCAAACCTAAATCACTGAATTTAAAGGCACATTAGAGTGAATAAAGTTAGCAATTGCAAATGCTGCTTGATGTGAGTGGTTGAGTTTAGGGTGAACTTCTTATTGGTTCGGTATTCGAGTATTCACTTGTCACTTTTCTTTCGTTTTAACCACACCCATAAAATCATACTAATCGAATAAGTTTGGGGGTGTGGTTAGTTAGTTAAAAAAAAAAGAAAAAGAAAAAAACAACTATGTAAATATTGTTTATTTACGTTTCTTTTGACAAGTGAGTACGTCGGTCTAAAATGCATGTTTGGGATTATTTCCAATCCAAGTATGGGGGTTCAAGAGTGAATGTGCCAAGCGTTGAGCCTTGGGTAACGTTAAGTTAACAATGTTAACCCATTTTCTATTCCAAATTACCCTTGGTCAACTATTTCTTAACCGAACCAAGTTCTAATGATCTCTACGAACTACTCAACCTATATTAGTGGAGAGTGGACCCCAATCAGGCTTATAGAAATCCTAGTACTTCACGGTTAAAATTCATGAGTTTCGTTGGTGGATAATCCAATCTGGTCGTTGTATAGCTATATTATTAAGTCACGCACTAACACGTTCACAAGATCTAGAATAGTGTTCACCATTATTGCATGTCGAAATTCTAGAACATTAAATGATGTGTGTTACTGCTTGAACTCGATATGACTGGCGGTTATTAAGGGACAAAAATAAATAAGCCGTTAAAAGAATGTAAAACTCGCATGTCGTTATGTTTAGATTGTTTTAGGATGTTTGTTATTTCATTTAGTTATATTTTTTTATTTTCGTGTGTGTGTTTGGCTCGAGGACTAGCCAAATTCCAAGTTTGGGGGGATATGTGTGATCTACCTACGTATTTTCAAACCGAATTAAGTTAGTTTTCGAGCGTTTATATAGTATTTTATTATGTTTTAATTAGTTTTCATACTTTTTGTATAAATCAGGTGTGTGGGGTAAAAAGATAAGAAACTGGAGTGAAAGCAATGAGATTGAACCAAAAACAGTTAAAGAAAGGTGAAAAAACAAGCTCAGAGGCAAAACTGTGAAAGAAGCCCACCGCCGCGACGTCCAGACCAGTGGTGAAAATGCTGAGAAGACACAAATGCTACGGACGGACCACCGCTTAGGTGGTGAACCGGAAGAATGTTCTCCAAATCCACCGTTGTTCTTACCGCTGCGACAATCAACTAACGACCTATCCACCCCGCAGCCGCGACGGTGACCCTCTGCACAACCTAGATATTTATTTTAGATATTTTGTTTATAAATACCCATTCCTCTCCCCTCCTCTTGAGCCCCCCGGCCATTTGGGCATCTTAGGCCATATTTAGGCTAGGGTTTAGGAGTTTTAGAGGTGGAGCTCACATCCCAAAGTGGAGAAGACATCGAAGCGATCGTTGAACGTTCTTAGCGACAAATCTTTGGACAAGGTTAAGTTCTTTGATTTCTTCTCTTATTTATTTAACTTAGGATTTTGTGAGCATGTTCAGCTCATTCTTTCATGCAAATACGGCTATGGTCATAGGCTAAACATGGATTGTATAGGGATTAACACAATATTTATTAATATGTTGTTTGGATGATTTCAGTGTTGCGTTTTATGTTTGTTCTTCATAGTTTGCTTGTGTTTATCATATTGTTTGTTTATCATGCTTAGATAGATAAATGGAGAATACGGGATTTGACAAACCCCAAATTTGGATTAGGGTAAACAAACGCCACGATTCTATAACCCGGTCGGGGTTTGAATTGTGGACAATCGATGACGTTAGGGCAAGACTCACGTGACCTAGGGTCGTTAAGACATTGATGAGGACTTCTTAATTGACTCGAAGTGGCGTTATATCTCCCGTCTTACACTCAGGAGAGGTGGCAGTGTAGTTTACGTACCGAAATTGTCAAATAGGTCAAACACCGTAAATGTGATTAAATCGAAACCGAACACGTATTTGTAAACACGTTAATACCTAGGCAATTCTTTACCCTAAAACATATTAGTATATTAATGTAGTTAATTTAGGTTATATTAGTGTTAGTTTAATTAATTAACTACATTTGTTTTTAGTCTAGATAAAGGTAGGTCATGACAAACGCGGTATTCGATAGTAACAACACTAATCCCTGTGGATACGATAACCCAATCTTTCATGATCACACTATACTGAAACTTTGACCTCGTACACTTGCGAGAAGTCATATACGCTGAGGATGAGAATCCTTCGCGCGTACACTCGGCAAACAAGTCGTTTTCAAACTATTTTATATTTTCGAGGACAAGATGCCAAATCGGCAAACCATTGGCAAACCATGCACTTCCAGACGAAGTCTTGAATCCGTTACTTGGTGATTTTGATAAGTGGTTCGGCCTCAACCCATTTAGTGAAGTAGTCGATGACGATGACTAGGAATTTCCTCTGGTTGGTCCCTTAGGGAAAAAAGCCGAGGAGATCGATCCCCCACTGGGAGAATGGCCACGGGCTGGACATTAGAATCAGCTTAGTTAGCAGAGCATGAGAGTGTGCGACAAATCGCTGGCACTTTTCACACTTCTTCACGAATTCTCCTACGTCCTCGAGTATCTTCGACCAGTAATACCCGTTTAGGAATAGCTTTTGAGCTAAGGACCTGCCCTTCGAGTGATTTTTGGAAATCCCTTCGTGGACCTCCCTCATAATGTAGTTGGCCTCTTCAGGTCGGAGGCATCATGAGTATGGACCGGAGAAGGATTTTCGATAAAGAACAACATCGATGACGGCGTACCGCATCGCTTGGTACTGTATTCTTTGGGAGTAAGCCTGATTACTTGGAAGTGTCCTAGCAGTAAGATAGCTTACGATGAGGTCCATCCTGATCAGTTCAGAATCCAGGGCATATATCATCGCGGTCTCGTCCGAGGAGACGGTGCTCGGCTCGATGAGAAATTCAATGGGGACCGTTCTCTTAAGCATTGATTTCACCGCCGAGGCCAGGTTAGGCAATGCATCAGCATGCCTATTTTCTTCTTAGGATATTTGCGTGACTTTTACTTTCTTCGAAGAGTTTGGTCAGGTTTTTCACCCTCTCTAGGTAGGCCACCATGCTCGGGTCCTTCCCTAGGTATTCACCGTTAACTTGGTTGACAACGAGTTGGGAATCACACATTATCAGGAGGGTTGTTACGTTGAATTCCTGGGCTAATTGCAGCGTACTCGGCCTCATTATTTGTAGCTCAGAATCTGATCCTGAGGTTGTACTCAATTTTCTCTTTATCCGAGGTAACAAGGACTATCCCGCTACCCGAGCCATTTTGGTTGGAGGATTCATTAGTGAAGAGCTACCACGAGCTAGGGCCCAGGTCATTGGTGGCTGCAATTATGCGTCACCACTTTCACCTCAAGTGTACAGATCAAGTTTTAGTATATGGACCTTTCAGTTGGGTATCGTATCCACAAGAATTGGTTGAGATTACTATCGACTACAGCGATTATCATAACCTAATTTTGTCTAGGCGATAAAATTGGAATATAATTTAATACTAATGCTAAAATACTAATTTAACTATACTAATACTACATTGAGATAGTTTTGAGAGAATAGATTATCTAGGGATTAGTTTCGTTTACCAATACGTGTTCAATTTCGTTTTAGTTTATGTTAACGGTATTCGACTTATCTGACAATCTTAGTTCGTAAACTCTCCCGCTACCTCTCTCGAGTGTAAGATGAGGGAATATGTGACTTCGTGTCAACGAAGAAGTCCCCTACAACATCTTAACGACCCTAGGCCACGTGAGTCTCGCCTCAATGTCATTGATTGTGCACAATCCAAATCCCTCCCGGATTATTGGATCGTCGCGTTGTGTTTACCCGATCAACAATCTCCGTTCTAAAACTCTCCCGCCACCTCTCCTGAGTGTAAGACAAGGGAATACGTGAATTCGTGTCAATGAAGAAGTCCCCCTCAACATCTTAACAACTCTAGGTTGTGTGAGTCTTACACCAACGTCATCGATTGTACACAATCCAATTCCCTCCCGGGTTATTGGATCGTGACGTTCATTAACCCTAGTCCGAATCCGGGGTTTGTCAAACCTCGAATTCTCGATATATAAATCTAAGCATAATCAACAAATAATAATGATAAACACAATCAAACATCAAAGAACAACCGCAAACGAAACACAAACTCAACTAAACAACGTATTCATAAATTTATTAATAATCTCTAAATAACCTATATTTAGCCAATGGACATAACCATGTATACAATGTAAAATGGCATAAACATACTCAACAACTACCTAAATGAAGAAAATAAAGAAAAGAAATGAACGACTTAGCCGATATCCAAAGATTTAGCACTAAAACCGTTCACCGCTCGCTTCATCCTTCATCTTCTTCCTCGGGTTGAGAACTCTCCCTCAAAATCTCTCAAGGTCATCCTAAAATATATTCTAAGGCCTTGGGGGGGGGGGGGTTGATTCCACCGGAAGAGAGGAGGAGAGTGATAGGTGTGAAAAACCTATCTATTTCTAAATTGAATTTGTTAGTTTTCAAGCGTTTTAGTTAGGTTTAATTGTGTTTTAGTGTAAAATAGGTAAAGGACATTAAAGGGCGATAAACGAGTGGAAACGGTGAACAAAATGTGCAAAATAGGGTTTCGGTGAATGAAGACCACTGCCTAGGCGAAAGTTCCACCGCTTAGGCGAAAAAGAGGTAGAATGTTGGAGTACTGAAGGG
The DNA here is from genome assembly GCA_016647705.1 of Eucommia ulmoides. Taxonomy (NCBI): domain Eukaryota; kingdom Viridiplantae; phylum Streptophyta; class Magnoliopsida; order Garryales; family Eucommiaceae; genus Eucommia; species Eucommia ulmoides. Next base: position 32,557,088 of record CM028336.1, read on the forward strand.
ATGAACCACTGCCTAGGTGAGAAAACCACCACCTAGGAGAGAAAACGACAGATTGTTATGCCAGTATGCACCGCCTAGGCGGAAAAACCACCGTTTAGGCGAAGTTATCGACAGAAGTTAACCGACTTAACGCCACTGCTTAAGTGGTGAACCACCGCTTAGGCGGTGACACTCTGCACAGAAATATCTGCATTCAGATATTTTAAAGATATTTCCAAACCTTGCCTATTTAACCCATTTCTTCCCCAATTGCTCCTAACCCTGAGATACTCCTTAGACGTGGGAGAGGGCTTGGTTGTGCTTGAGAGCTCTATTCCACCTTAGTTAGATTAGATTAGTTTTAGGAAGTGTTCTTGGCTAATCCTTGAAGAGCAAGAAGATGAAGTTCATCAAGCGAGAAGAGGAAGCTCGGGAGGATTGTTCTTTGGCGAAAGTGGACCACTCTACTTTGAGATTTGATCTTCCTTTCCTTGTTTCCATCTTTGTATTTAATGTTTATTGTTGATATTGATGATCTCCTCTTGATTTATTATTATATTGGCTAAGAACATGTTAGTGTAATTTAGAGATTAGTTAGGGAAATGTGTAGTTGTGTAAATACTCGTTTGGTTTAATATATGTTTCTTTAATGGTTGTTGTTTTAATTCCGATTGTGTTTATCATTTTATGACAATCTTAATATGCTTGTAACAGTATTAGGGTTGGATTTGAGAATCTAGGATTTGACACTCGGGAGAGGTAACCCTGGATTCGGACTAGGGTAAACACATCGTTACGACCTAACGACCCGGGAGGGCGTTAGTTAGTGTGCAATCGATGACGTTGGGTCAAGACTCACGTGGCCTAGAGTCGTTAAGACATTGAGGGGGACCTCTTCGTCGACACGAAGTCGTGTATTCCCTCGTCTTACACTCGGAAGAGGTGGCGGAGGAGTTTACGAATCGAGATTGTCGGATACCTAAACTCCATTATTGTTAACTAAACAAAACCAAACATGTATTAAGTGAACGAAATCAATCCCTAATTAATCAACTTAGTTAGGATTAACCCATTAATTATAATTTAGCTTAGTTTAATTTCAATTCATGTCTTCTGTCATCAGGATAACATGAGACTACGTCAATTATGGTATTCAATTCAATTATTCACACTTTTCTCTGTGAGAACGATATCCGATCTTCAAGATCCACTATATTAAAACTTTAGACCTCGTATACTTGCGAGAGTAAGTCGAGGCGTGTTTCCGTGCCCCTACCAGAGAGGAAGGGTTTAAATAGAAAAAATATCCCAAAAATATCTTAAGTCTGTGTAGAGCTAATCGTCGCAGCGGTGGGATTCAGCACCGCGGTGTGGTAGGTCGGTTTGATGTTCGCCGAGGTGGTGGATTTGGGTGACCATCCGGCATTCTCAGCGCTGTGGCGGTGGTTGTTCAGCAAAATAGGGTCTTTCTATGCATTTTCACTGCCGCGACGGAGGTCTGGACGTCGTGGCAGTGGGCTTCTTTCAGAATCTTTCCTCCTTGCTAATTTTTCCACCGTTCTCGATACGATTTGATTGTTTATGCTCTGTTTTCCTACCTTTTCACCCCACACACCTGTTTTAATAAAAAAAGAATAAAAACATATTAAAATGTATTAAAAACGTAATAAACATAATAAAAAATTAACAATTTTGGTTTGGAAATAGATAGGTAGATCACACCTATCAAATACCATCAAACTTAGAATTTTGCTAGTTCTCGAATAAAACACCCACACAATACAAGAAAATATAAAAACTAATTACAAAATTGAAAACTAAAAATGAAAAACACTAAAAACAAAAAAAATGTGGAAGTTTTGATTATCATCTACCGGCTGAAAGATTTTCCCTCATCAGCCCCCAATCCTATCAAGTTCAAGTATAAATCACACAATGTGGTGTTCTAAAATTTCAATGTTCAAAAATAGTAAGCTCCATTCTAGATCTTGTTTAAATGTGCGTGTGATTAGATTCAAATATACAACTATCCATTGATTAGATGAGATTATTCATCAATATAGTTCATGACTAAAACCTTGAAGGTATAGGGAATCCATACGCCTGACCCGGGATCTATTCTCCACTATTGTAGGCTCGGAGGTTCAAAAAGATCAATAGGGCTTGGATCAATTTTGGTTTATTTGGCCAAGGGTATCATAGGAATAGAAACAAAAAATCATTAAGATTGAACGATACCCGAGGCACAAACGCTTGTCGCTATCTTTCTCTCGTAACCCCACATAAACACAACCCTGAACAAGAATTTAAGAACTTTGTATTCACTTGTTGAAAATAATGAAAATAAAAACTATATTCACATAATTTTTTTTTTTTTTTTGACAAAACACACCCCCAAACTTATTCAAATTTCTACAATTTTAAGAGTGTGCAAAAAGGAATAATTAACACACCCTCAAACTTATTCGAATTTCTAAAATTTTAGGAGTGTGCAAAAAGAAATTTAGGAGAATGACAAGTGAATACACTAATACTGAACCAATAACAATTTATCCGAAACCCAACCGCTCACTTCAAGTAGCATAAATTAGTGCTAACTTGATTCACTGAAATGTGCCTTTAATTCGACAATATAGGTTTGGACAAAAATCAACTGGCCAGGGAATATGTTCATATGTTTAGAATTGAATTGGCATTTAGGCTTTGATAGGGTAACGAGGGATAATGATATTGTATGGTAGGCTTCAAAAGGCTCAAGCGATCAAATGAATGCCTAAATCATATCTCCTAAACAAGCTCGCCTAGGATTTTGCCTCAAATTTCCCCCAAATCAAGTTCTAGAATCCTTATTGTTATGAAATTGAGTGAAGGATAATCGGTTTCAAATCAATTAGATAGTACTATATTAAGTTTATGTGCTCGTGCATTTAGGATCTACAATAACTTTTATTAAGATGATACATTAAACACACAGAACACACATGCATGAGGTTTACGCTCGACCTCAATAAACAATCAGGGGACAGACTCATCACCGGGTAAAGGCCCAGATGACGTCAGAACTTAGCACAAAACAACAACTAAACTAAACAACTAATCCTAAACAAGCATGCACTTGATAAAAATAGTAAAATTTAACTAATAACATAAACACATACTAAAAACATACTACACATCACCACCAACTTAACATAGGCATTGCCCAAAACGACCCGTCAGCGATCCCAATAACAGTATATAGCATGATATTGAAGATGAGGGTTTAGAACACGTACTTGGGAGATAAGACAATCTCACCTCCGACTCAAGTCGACGGAGATGGATCTAATTTATTTTTTTTCCTTGGGTTGCCTCTCAAGAAGCGCTTAGTTTATGGTCGTCAGCTCGACACATTCAGAATGCCCTCAAGTTTGGCGGGATATTGCTTTGTTCGACTCGATCTTTTAACGACACTCCTCACCGACTTATGTGCATGGCCACGCACTATAAACTGTTCAGAATCCCGTTGAAAGATATGCATCAATACCTATCGATTTAACATTGCTAAGTACCCTGCATAAGAAATACAAAAACAAAACTACAAATAAAAATTATATACACTAAAAAATGCCTAAATTAAAATCAAGTTATTTACTCACAATATCAATAATAATCTAAAACACAATCCTCGACAATTGTTACCAAAAACTTGGTGACAATCGCCGAAAATTGTATTTGACAAACTACCAATCTCCGACAATGGCACCAAAAACTTGGTGGCGATTGCTAGAAACTGCATATGACAAACAACCAATCCCCGACAACGGCGGCAAAAACTTGGTGGCCGGAATTATGCGTCGCCACTTTTACCGCAAACATATGAATCAAGTTTTAGTATGTGGACCTTTAGGTCGGGTATCATATCCACAGGGATTGGTTGAGATTATTATCGACTACCGCGATTATCATAGCCTAATTTTATCTAGGCGATAAAATTGGAATATAATTTAATACTAATACTAAAATACTAATTTAACTATACTAATACTACATTGAGATAGTTTTGAGAATAGATTATTTAGGGATTAGTTTCATTTACGAATATGTGTTCAATCTTGTTTTAGTTTATGTTAACGGTGTTCGACTTATCTGACAATCTTAGTTCGTAAACTCTCCCGCCACCTATCCTAAGTATAAGACGACGGAATACGCGACTTCGTGTCAACGAAGAAGTCCCCCTCAACGTCTTAGCCACCCTAGGCCACGTGAGTCTTGCTTTAACATCATTGATTGAACATGATCCAACTCCCTCCTGGGTTATTGGATCGTCGCATTGTATTTATTCTATCGACAATCTCAGTTCTAAAAGTCTCCCGCCACTTCTCCCGAGTGTAAGACGAGGGAATACACGACTTCGTGTCAATGAAGAAGTCCCTCTCAAAGTCTTAACAACTCTAGGTCTCGTGAGTCTTTCCCCAACGTCATCGATTGTACACAATCCAATTCCCTCCCGGGTTATTGGATCATGACGTTCATTAACCCTAGTCCGAATCCGAGGTTTGTCAAACCCCAAATTCTCGATATATAAATCTAAGCATAATCAACAAACAAGAATGATAAACACAATCAAATATCGAAGAACAACCGCAAACGAAACACAAACTCAACTAAACAACGTATTCATAAATTTATTAATAATCCCTAAACAATCTATATTTAGCCAATGGCCATAACCATGTATACAATGTAAAATGGTGTAAACATGCTCAACAACTACCAAAATGAAGAAAATAAAGAAAAGAAACGAACGACTTAGCCGGTATCTGAAGATTTGGCACTAAAACCGTTCATTGCTCGCTTCCTACTTCATCTTCTTCCTTAGGTTGAGAGGTTTCCCTCAAAATCTCTCAAACTCACCCTAAAATATAGTCTAAGTCCTTGGGGGGTGATTCCACCAGAAGAGAGAAGGAGAGGAAGGGTTTAAATAGGCAAAATATCCCAAAACATATTTTAAGTCTATGCAAAGCTGACTGCTGCAGCGGTGGGATTCAGCATTGCGACGGTGGTAGGTTGGTTTTGTAAGACTTCAATCGTAGCACTTACTTCATTTTAGTTGCATTTTAGAGTAATTGGAAAACTTCAGGAGAATTTGAGTTAATTAAAAAAAAAATTCAAATTAAAAGTTTTGGGGTCAAATTGAAAATTTAGAAAAAACATTCTATCCAAAATTGGCATTTAACTTTTTAATTGAAAATTAAAAGGGGTGAAATTGCAATTTTAGAACTTTTAAAAAGTTGATATTGGACTAAAAAAAGGATTTTAAGAATTAGGGGGAGAAAAGAGTAAATAAAACAAAAAGATTTCTTTATTTTATAAACATATATATATATATATATATATATATATATATATATATATATATATATATGCATGTAAATAGTGGTACATAATTTGATCTAGCAATGCCACGTCGCCTACTCTTCTATCTCTTCTTTCGGCCGGCTGAACACACGATCACACAGTTGGAAGAAGAGAGAGAAGAGTGGGCGACGTGGTATTGCTAGATCAAATTCTGTACCACTAATTACATATATATATATATATATATATATATATATATATATATATATATATATATATATATATATCTGTTCATGCATGTAGTGATCATTAAAAATCTCAAAAGAAGAAGAGGAAATCGTTCAGAAAATTCTAGAGAGAAAGAGGTTCGGTTCAACGAACGGCAAAGAGCTGTCGTTGGTGAGTGTTCGGTGGCCGTGGTCTTGGCTATTACGCGTGTTCATGATCATATGGGTATCGTTGTCAATTCCAGGGGATAGTGAAGGTGGTTCGGCTGGTAGGGTGGTTCGTTGATGGCGTGGCGGTAGGGATGGTAATGGGCTCGGAGGCGCGATCAGCCAGCCCAGCCCGGCCTTATTTTTTTAGGGCTTGGGCTTGGTGTTTGAGCCCATGGGTCGGGCTAGGGCCTAAAGATTAAGGCCCATTCATTTTTAGGGCCGAGCTAGGGCTTGGGCTTGATAATTTTTGTTTAGGGCCGGCCCAGCCCGACCCGAACTTTTTTAAAATATAAAAAAAATAAAATAAAATAATATATATATATATATATATATATATATATATATATATATATATATAGAGAGAGAGAGAGAGAGAGAGAGAGAGAGAGAGAGAGAGAGAGAGAGAGTTGAGGGGCCATTTTGTAATTTTCGATTTCAGCTAGATAATTTAGCAAACCCTAGTTTCATTCATCTTCATAGAGAGAGAGTTGAGGGGTCATTTTGTAATTTTAGTATTTAATTTTTAAATTTTAAAAAAAAATTATAGGGCCAGGCTAGGGCTGGGATGAGCCTGAGCTTAATTTTTTTTTTTTGTAGGGCTGGGTTTAGGCATGAAATTAGGGCCCGATCATAGGGCCGGGCTGGGCTAGGGCCTAACATTTTTGTGTAATACCCTAGTCAAAACTCGGCCCGGCCTGGCCCGGCCCATGACCATCCCTATGTGGCAGTGCGCATTCTTAGTATCGCCGGTGAGCAGGAGTTGGGTTTGGCTGTCCAGTTCTTCGTCGATCGCTGTCCAATCGTCGATGATCATCGATTTGGTGAGTATTTGTGTGTATTTTCTCTGATTATTTTGGTAGGTGGGTGTGCTCTGTTTTTCTATTTTGTGCCAATAGTGCGTGTGTGTATGTTGCTGCTACTACTGCTTTGTGTGTTTCCATTGGTTGTGTGTGGACTTGTTCATCCATGTGAGCTCTATGCAGACAGGTGTGTGTACTGCTCTATTTATCCAGTGCATGTGGGTGACCGTGTGTGTGTGTGTGAATGTGTGTGTTCTGATTTTTACCGTACATGTGGGTGTATGATCTGCATGTGTGTGTGATCGTGTTGTGTGGGAGTGGTGTCGACGGCGGCGGCGGTGCGGGTATTGTTGCGTGTCGTCGCCGGTGAGAGGGACGTGAGGGTGTGGTGGTTGGTCGGCGATCGGACTGAACCAGAAACACAAAAATAGTTTAGAAAAAGAAAAAAGAAAAAAAAGAAGAAAAGGAAAATTTTGCACAAACAACCCCAATAAAATCCAACCATCCATCCATCTCGCGACCCGGGAACGATTCAGAATGGGTAACATTTTTCTTTGAGTTATTTTAGTTTATTAAATTAAATTCTAGCATCAAAATTTTGTAACCGGAATAATAAATTTGGGACCGTTCACATGAATTTTTTTTATACAATAATTAGTAACGGAGCGAAATTAACCGAATAACAATTTTCATAAATAAAATGTGGGGATGGGGGGAAATAATGAAACTTAGGGCCTGCATTGCATGATTATGTGATTTTATATAAAATATTAATTTAGGCCTCGTCACTGTTAGGTTCGCAGGCGTCGGAGTATCGGTAGAGTATAGTCGATAAAGGCTTTTGGGAGCGGATCACCAGGTGAGTGTACTGTCTTCTAGTAAATCTATTTTTATATATATATGATGGAAAAATGTGTTTACTTAAAATTGGATGAATTTTCTAACTTACATGGATCAAGCGGTTTTTTGGGTATTTCTGAAATTGTAGTTTTCATTGTTTTTCTTAAGAGGTGGAAATTGTTTGTGGATAGAGACTTTTGTTATTGAGGTGGGAATTGATTGTGGGTAGAGTTGTTGTTGTTGAGGTGGAAATGACTAGGGCATCATCATGTGGAACGTGCACCCCTTTTAGGTCGGCTTCGCTGAAGGAGATTACATTATGCGAGGCACCCCTTGCCTTCGTACCTCTTCTAGGAGGAAGACGTTTCTCCACTGAAACCTAGGCAACCGTGGATAACGTTAATCTCACCGTCAACCCTCAGGTTAGAGTCGTCACCAGAGCGTTTGCTATGGGGCTGAGCTTGGTTGTCATTCTATTTTTTGCACTGTCCGTGGTGCTTGTCGCGGCGGTTATTTGTACCGAACTGATCCTCGTCTGGTCGGCGGACATAATTGCTGAGGTAGCCTCTTCGGATGAGGGCCTCAATTTCTTCCTTCAATTGGAAGCACTCGTCGGTAGCATGGCTGTTGCTCCTGTGGAAGTCGCAATACTTATCGGTCGACCTTCCTAGAGGTTTCCCCCTCAAGGGAGGTGTAGGTGGGAAAATCCCCTTTTCGGCGTTCTCAGTGAAGATGGTGGTGACGAAAGTGGTCAGGAAAGTGTAAAAGAGCTAGAAGGGGCCTGAAGGCAACCTCCTATCGCCAGGCAGCAGTCCCAACCTTCCTTCCACCTGGAGCCTTCTAGATGCTTGAGATCGGCTCGTCCCCTCATTAGGTCAAGCTTTTTTTCTGAGGACATCTTCATTCTCTTTCTTGATCTTGTCAACGAGATCAACTTTGTAAAAATTGGTGTCGAGGTCTAGGGCCTCGTGCAGGCTGGTCACCGGCCTGGAATTTAGGTCATAAAAGAGTCTCATGTGGCTCAGCCAGCCAATAATGGCATTGAGCGCCACCTCATCAGACACCCCCTCACAGGCGAGGGATTTCATCCAAAATCGATGTACATAATCGGCCAGATTCTCATTCTCTTCCTGTTTGACGCAGAGGAGATAAGAGGTAATCTTTGGCCTACGCCGTGATTGGCTGAACCTTTCCATGAACTATTGTTCAAGTAAGAGGAATATGGTGATTGAGGCCAGTAAAAGGTCATTGAACCACATCTTAGCAGGACCGGTCAGTCTGAGGGAGAAGAACTTGCACCTTATTGCGTTGGTGGCAGCATATACATCCATATGGGAGGCATAAATAGAGATATGATCTAGTGGATCAGTCGTCCCATCATACTGGGCTACTGGGGAATTGGGAAATTGGTACCAAATTGGTTCGTCCGTGACAACCGCAACGAAATGGGACCTGATCCCAGTATGCAGCCCGGTGGTTCCCTGGGTGTTGCGCATCCGACTGAGGGCGGCCTCTATTTCTACCAAGCATCGTTCCATCGTGGTCGACACCCTTTCAGGGGTGATGACCTGGCTAGCGGCAGGCCTGACCTCTCTCCTCCGAGTTGGTGGCGGGGAGTGGGAGTTTACCTACCAAATTTGGCGAGATCGGTGCTCGGAATGATCTTTACGGCTATAATCCCAAGCTAGTGGTGACCCTGGCCAGTATTTGGATCTCCATCATCAAGATGATCTTAAAATGAATGCCGAGATAACCGAGGGGTCGAGATTTCTTTTTCTCGGTGCTCAGTTAGTGGCCCGGGGTCGGACCTGAGTCACTTGTCTGTGAAAGGCGAGTGCTCGATCATCGAACTCCTGTGGACGGGCCCTCTCCCTTGCGATATGAAGGTTAGGTCCCTTTTCAACAGGGGTCGAAGGCAGATGGGAAAGGATGATGTCGAAGTATTCTTTGAACTTATCGAGCTGGCGTTCTACGTTGTTGAGCCTGACAGAATCGATGTCCCCGGACGCTTGCCCCGGGTAGACTCTCGAGGCTGGGTTTGGTTGATGGGATTGTCCCTCAATATTGATATTTCGCCTTTCAATCTCTACGTCTTCTTCATTGACCATTCTATGGGTTGTGGCCCTGGTTTCTGATTTTAGTGCTCGTGACATATCTTTCTTGGACTGTCTATTCATCGGGTTGTTTATGTTTTTTGATCGTTGAGAGTGACCAAACTTTGTGTTCATCAAACCTTAGCAAAGCAGGTAGCTGATGACTAGGAGAAGGCTTTTAGTAGAGCTTTCAACCAACGGCACAAACTGTTGGTGTCAAAAATTGGCCGACTAGCAGTATGGTCTAAACACCCTCGGATAAGGGAAAATGGATATAATGCTTGATTGATTGTCGTTCTTGTGTATCGCAGCTGGGCTGGGCATATCTTATCCGACCTGTGTCCGAGCCCAGGTCTTGTGTTCCTGGCCTGATGCTCCTAGCCGTTGTCTGGGCCGAGCTCCAATCTATCACCTGCACACAGGATGAGTTAGGTTTTTCCTGGCGTGTCCCCTCCGGCGTGAGTGTAAGAGCCTGGGTTAGAAATATAGATCGGGAAGTTGCTGTTACCTCAACTTGTCTGAGCAACCTATGGTGGATTTTCTCTCTCTAGAATTTCTCTCTGATCCCCCAAATGTGTTGGAGAAGCCTTCTATTTATACATGAAAATGAGATTAGCTTCAGCAAGATTAGGGCCTTAAGTGCGGATTAGCATTAAGCTGTTAGGCACGTGGGCGACACGGCTGATTAGAGCCATGGGCTTGGGCCTTGGGCCCTTTATTATGGATGGCAAAGATATGGGCCAACCTGGAATAACGGCAGATCAACTCGAGTGACTGGGCACACCAACCTGCAATTATGTGACGATCCTTCGAAGGGGTTGCTGGCTAGAGATCCTAGAATGCTTCCCATCTACCGACCTGGAAAATCCGCCTGGGCTGTCCATACACCGGGTTGACCCAAGGCATTGTGATGTGAAGCTGGTGACGTGGCAGGTCTGGTCCAGGTGGCTGACATGTGGAGGGGGCCCGATTTTACCCTCATCAATAAGCATCGGCCTCCTGTGTTTTGTCCTCAAACCTGAAAGTGAAGCACGCTACAACACTCTCATCCACGGCTGGAATGTACTTGGTCCTCTCAATCTAGCGAAAAAAATGAATTAGGATGTAAGGAGCACACCATTGGATCCCTAGAAAAAGTATAAGAGTCATACCCTCGCTGTCCAAGTAAACACCAGTCACTATCATCAGCGACTGGTATAGCATGGAGGACACCACATAACTAAAAGGATCTCAGATCACCATATCAACATGGTAAGAAAAAAATTAGAGTTGAGAAGGAGAGAAGCATGAGAAGAAGATAAAAGGATTGGTAATTCGATCTTCCCATTTTCATTAAACACTACTAAGATTTATACAAACAAGACCCACAACTACCTAGAAAGAGAGAATCAACCCATATACATGCAAACCCACATAACTAATCAATACTATAACTATCTAGACCTATTCTCTACAAGTAGAGAGAGAAACACAACCACCCACATACATGCAAACCCATGTAACCACCTGTACGCGCGAGGATTTCACATCATCGTCCTCGCGGTATTGACTACACGCAAGTGTACGAGGTCTAGTTTTAATATAATGGATCTTGTAAGATCTGATATCGTTCCACTGGAAAATACATGTAATTCGTTTGAATATTGTGATTAAAATAGTTTCATATTATCTCGACTAATCATAATTTGTTTGTTTTCTATTTAATATAGTAAGACAAATGACAACTATTAGGTTAGTTCTAATTACACTAATTACTTAGGTATTGATATCTTTCATATAATGCATAATTGACGTCATTAAGTTAGCTATAACAGTTTTTATCTATTCCGACAATCTCTGTATCAATAACTCCTCCGCTACCTCTCCTGAGTGTAAGACGGGGGATTACATGACTTCGTGTCAATGAAGAAGTCCCCTTCAATGCCTTAATGACCCTAGGTCGCGTGACTTTAGAGCCAACGTCATGGGTTGCATACGTTCTAATGCCCTCCCGGGTCGTTAGAACGTCACGTTGTATTTACCCTAGTCCGAATCTGGGATTACCTCTCCTGAGTGTCAAACCCCGTATTCTCGGTTTATCAATACAAGCATAATATCAAGAATAACGGTAAACACAATCGGATTTAGACAAACAACACGTTAAAGTAACATTAATTCATTTAACTAAACAATTACATGATTTCAACTATATCTAAGTAACATTTAACTACTATTACAAGATCTTAGCCATATACCATACAAAATAAGAGGGATTCAACATTCTTAGATATGAAAAAGTAATTACAAAGATAAAAACAAGAGAAAAACGATCAAATCTGGAAGTGAAACGGTCCACTGTCGCTAATGATCGATCCGCAAGTGATTCGTCTTTGTCCAAATGATGAATCTCTTTCTTGGTCTTCAAAATATAGTTTAAGAACTCTCTACTAGGGTTAGGGTTCATCAACTCTCTTTTTCAGACGTGAAAAAGGGGTATAAATAGGCCTAGGGGTTCAAAAATATCTAAACAGATATTTCAGATTATTCTGCGAAATCCGCCTAGGCGGTAGAATCTTCACCTAGGTAGAGTTTAAGTCAGTTAGAATTCTGCCTAGGCGATGGTTTATTCTCCTAGGTGGAGGACTAACTTATTCTCTTCTTTCATTCTGACGAAATTCTGCCTAGGTGGTAGAAACTTCGCTTAGGCGGATTTTCAGCAGTTCAGCAATTCCAGCAGCTCAGCACTTCCAGTGTTCTGACGGAATTCCGCCTAGGCGGTGGAAACTTCGCCTAGGCAGATTTCAACTTTTCAGCTCTTTCAACCTTTTGACGGATTTCTGCCTAGGCAGTGGAAACTTCGCCTAGGCGGATTTGCGCTGTTACTTTGAAACCTCTTTTTTTTTTTTTTTTTTTTTTTTTTTTTTTTTTTTTTTTTTTAATCTTTTGGCTACCCTTTTTTCCACCATTTTGCTCCGTTTCTCGATTGTTTACGTCCCTACTCCTGACTAATAAAAACAACTAAAAAGATATTAAAACTTAAATAAAATACGCGAAAACTGGTAAATTCGGTTTAGAATTAGATAGGTATTTTACACCTATCAAATACCCTCAAACTTGGAATTTTGCTAGTGATAGGTGTGAAAAATCTATCTATTTCCAATCCGAATTTGTTAGTTTTTGAATATGTTTCTATAGTATTTTATTATGTTTTAATTAGTTTTCATACTTTTTGTATAACTCAGGTGTGTGGGGCAAAAAGATAGGAAACTAGAGCTAAAAAAATAAGATCGAACCAAAGCGGTTCGAAGTTACGTTGGATAAACAAGCTCGGAGGCTAAAAGATGAAACAGGCCCACCGCTTAGGCATCCAGACCACTGCCTAAGCAGTGAAGATGCAGATAAGGACAAAATATTATAGACGGATGACCGCCTAGGCAAAAATTCCATCGCCTAGGCGAAAATCTAGCAGAAGACGTAGAAGTGCTACTGACAGCCGCTCGCTTAGGCGAAGTTTTCTTCCCCTAGGCAGAATTTTAATAGAATGTTCTCCCAGTTCACCACCTAGGTGATCAGACCGAACCGACCTAACTCCGCCTAGGCGAAGAATCCACCGCCTAGGCGGATTTGCTCTGTACAGTCTTGAGATATTTTTAGATATTTTTGAGATATTTTGGCTATAAATACCCCCTCTCCTCCCCCTTGGCCAGTAACTCTCTTCCATCTCTTGCATTTTTGAGCCCCTTAGGCTATACTTAAGCCTAGGGTTAGGAATTTTAGTGGTGGAGCTCGCATCCCGAAGTGGAGAAGATGGCGAATCGATCGTTGAGCGTTCTTAGCGGTTTATCTCCAGACGAGGCTAAGTTCTTTGATCGTTTTTCCTTATTTCTTTATCTTAGGAGCATGTGAGCATATTTAGCTCATTATTTAATTGTATATGCGGCTATGGCCCCGAGTTAAATATGGATTGTAGTAGGGATTAACACTATATTTATAAATACGTTGTTTGGATGATTTCAGTGTTTTGTTTGTGTTTGTTCTTCGTAGTTTGATTGTATTTATCGTATTGTTTGTTTATTATGCTTGGACTGATAAATGGAGAATACGGGGTTTTGACAAAACCCCAGATTCGGATTAGGGTAAACAAACGCCATGATTCTATAACCCGGTCGGGGTTTGAATCGTGGACAATCGATGACGTGGTGCAAGACACACGCTACCTAGGGTCGTTAAGACGTTGAGGGGGACTTCTTCGTTGACTCAAAGTTGCGTTATATCCCTTATCTTACACTCGGGAGAGGTGGCGAGAGAGTTTTAGAACGGAGATTGTCGATAGGTAAATACAATGCGACGATCCAATAACCCGGGAGGGAGTTGGATTGTGTGCAATCAATGACGCTGGGCGAGACTCACGTGACCTAGGGTCGTTAAGACATTGAGGGGGACTTCTCCATTGACTCGAAGTCATGTATTCCCCCATCTTACACTCGGAAGAGGTGGCGGTGGAGTTTACGTACCGAGGTTGTCAAATAGGTCGAAAAACGTAAACGTGAGTAAATCAAGATCGAACACGTATTTGTAAACACGTTAATCCCTATGCAATTATTCACCCTAAAACATATTAACATAACAGTGTAGTTAATTTAGGTTATATTAGTATTAGTTTAATTAATTAATTAATTACATTTGTTTTTTGCCTAGATAAAATTAAGTCACGACAAACGCGGTATTCGATAGTAACGAAAATAATCCCTGTGGATACGATAACCTGATCTTAACGATCACACTATACTAAAACTTAGACCTCGTATACTTGCGAGTGTAAGTAGCGGCGTATGTTTTGCGTGCTACCAAGTTTTTGGCGCCGTTGCCGGGGATTGTTTTGATGTCATTGTCAGAGAAACGCGGTAACGGCCAGAGACTTAAGTTTTAGATAGGAGAAGCAAGTGTTTCGTATTGCTGGGATTGGCGATGTCGTTCATCGTCGATATTGTGTGTAAATGACCTAATTTTATTTTAGGCATTTCTTTGTATATAATTTTTGTTTGTAGTTTTGTTTTTGTTTCCAATGCAGGGAAGTGGCAATGTTAGATCGATGGGTATTGATGCATCCCTTTCGACGGGATTCCAAATCGTTTTATGTTGCTTAGCCAAGCACATAATTCGGTAAGGCGTTTCGTTGAAAGATTGAGTCATCCAAAGCAAAACCTCGCCAATCTTGAAGGCGTCCTAAAAATGTCGGGCCAAGGACATTAAACCACGCGCTTCTTGAGAGGCAATCCGAGGTCAAATAAGTTAAATCCGTCACATCCGACTTGATTCGGAGGCGAGATCCTCTCGTCTCCCAGGTAAGTGTTCTAAACACCCTTCGTCAGCATGCTTTAATTTCATATATGTTGAGAATGATGATTGGGTTTGTTGAGGACACTATCCATTTTGAGTTCGGAAGTGATGTGTAGTATTTAGTATTGTTAGTTTATGTGTTATTGTTTTTCCATATTGCATGTGTGTTTAGGTTAGAATGTGTTTATGTTTTTGTGTTGTTGTTTATATGTTGAGTTTTGCATTCATCTGGGTCGTCGCCTGATGATGAAAATTACCCCTGGTTTTTTTTCGAAGTCAAGGGTAATATACATGCATGTGTGATTCTGTGTGCTTAACTATGCGTTTTGGTCAAAATTATTGTAGATCCTAATTTGCAGGGGCACATAGACTCAATGTATTTTTATTCAATTGATTTGAGGACGATTATCGATTAACCAAATTCATGACACATTAAGGATTCTAGAACTTGACTGAGGGGAAGCTTGAGGCGAAATCCTAGACTAGGTAGTTCTGGAGACATGATTTAGGCATTTGTTTTGTCGCTTGAGCCTTTTAAGCCTACCTTGTAACATGAATATCCCTTGTCACCCTGTCGAAGCCTAAATGCATATTCAATTCATAACACATAAACCAATACCACGGTCAATTGAATTCCTTCCAGTCCTTTATCGCTAACCAAAGGCACAATTTGAGCGAATCAAGTTAGTATTCATTATGCTACTTGAAGTGAGTGATTGGGTTTAGGGATAACTTATAATTGGTTTGGTATTTGAGTACTCACTTGTCATTTTTCGTTTGTATTTTACACATCCCTTCAATTGTAACAATCAAATAATTTTGGGGGTGTGTTCGTTGAAAAAAATAAAATAAAATAAAAAATCAAATGTAAATATGGTTTTTATTTTCGTTTCTTTAGATAAGTGAGTACATCAGTCTTAAATGCATGTTCAGGATTGTTTCCAATCTTTCTATGGGAGTTCGAGAGTGAATGTGCTAAGCGTTGAGCCTTGGATAACGTTAAGTTAACAACGTTAACCCGTTTTCTATTCTGAAATACCCTTGGCCAAATTAACCTTAACCAAACCAAGTCCTAATAATCTTCATGAACTGCTAAACCTACATTAGTGGAGAGTGGAACCCAATCAGGCCTATGGAAATCCTAGTCCTTCACGATCTAAGTCATGAATTTCGTTGGTAGATAATCCAATCCGATCGTTGTATAGTTATATTATTGAGTCTCGCACTAACATATTTACAGGATCTAGAATAGCGTTCACCATTAATGCATGTCAAAATTCTAGAACATTACTTGCTGTGTGTTACCGCCTGAACTCGATATAACTGACGGTTGTTGAGGGAACAATAACTTGGCTGTTAGAAGAAGTCAAAACTCACATGTTGTTATGTTTAGATTGTTTTTAGGTTGTTTTTTTTATTTATTTCAGTTTGTGTATTTTTCATTTTAGTGTGTGTGTTTGGCTCGAGGACTAGCCAAATTCTGAGTTTGGGGGTATTGATAGGTGTGAAAAACCTATCTATTTCCAATCCGAATTTGTTAGTTTTTGAATATGTTTATATAGTATTTTATTATGTTTTAATTAGTTTTCATACTTTTTGTATAACTCAGGTGTGTGGGGCAAAAAGATAGGAAATTGGAGCTAAAACAATAAGATTGAACCAAAGCGGTTCGAAGTTACGGTGGATAAACAAGCTCGGATGCTAAAAGATGAAATAGGCCCACTTCTTAGGCATCCAGACTATCGCCTAAGCGGTGAAGATGCGGAGAATAGAAAAATATTACAGACGGACGACCGCCTAGGCGGAAATTCCATCGCCTAGGCGAAAATTCAACAGAAGACGCAGAAGGGCTACTAACAGTCGCTCGCCTGGGCGAAGTTTTATTTGCCTAGGCAGAATTTCAACAGAATGTTCTCCTAGTCCACCACCTACTTCACTGCCTAGGTGATCAGACCGAACCGACCTAACTCCGCCTGGGCGAAGAATCCACCGCCTAGGCGGATTTACCCTGTACAGTCTTGAGATATTTTTAGATATTTTTGAGATATTTTGGCTATAAATACCTCATCTCCTCCCCCTTGGCCGGTAACTCTCTTCTCTATCTTGCATTTTTGAGCCCCTTTGGCTATACTTAAGCCTAGGGTTAGGAATTTTAGTGGTGGAGCTCGCATCCCGAAGTGGAGAAGACATTGAATTGATCGTTGAGTGTTCTTAGCGGTTTATCTTCGGACGAGGCTAAGTTCTTCGATCGTTTTTTCTTATTTATTTATCTTAGGAGCATGTGATCATATTTAGCTCGTTATTTCATTGTATATGCGGCTATGGCCCCGAGTTAAATATGGATTGTAGTAGGGATTAACACTATATTTATAAATACGTTGTTTGGATGATTTCGGTGTTTCATTTGTGTTTGTTCTTTGTAGTTTGATTGTATTTATCGTATTATTTGTTTATTATGCTTGGATTGATAAATGGAGAATATGGGGTTTTGACAAAACCTCGGATTCGGATTAGGGTAAACAAACGCCACGATTCTATAACCCGGTCGAGGTTTGAATTGTGGACAATCGATGACGTGGGACAAGACACACGCTACCTAGGGTCATTAAGATGTTGAGGGGGACTTCTTCATTGACTCAAAGTTGCATTATATCCCTCGTCTTACACTCGGGAGAGGTGGCGAGGGAGTTTTAGAACAGAGATTGTTGATAGGGTAAATACAATACGACGATCCAATAACCTGGGAGGGAGTTGGATTGTGTGCAATCAATGACACTGGGCGAGACTCACGTGACCTAGGGTTGTTAAGATGTTGAGGGGGACTTCTCCATTGACTCGAAATCATGTATTCCCCCGGTCTTATACTCGGAAAAGGTGGCGGTGGAGTTTACGTACCGAGGTTGTCAAATAGGTCGAACAACGTAAATGTGAGTAAATCGAGATCGAACACATATTTGTAAACACGTTAATCCCTATGAAATTCTTCACCCTAAAACATATTAACATAATAGTGTAGTTAATTTAGGTTATATTAGTATTAGTTTAATTAATTAATTAATTAATTACATTTGTTTTTTGCCTAGATAAAATTAGGTCACGACAAACGCGGTATTCGATAGTAACGACAACAATCCTTGTGGATACGATAACCCGATCTTAACAATCACACTATACTAAAGTTTAGACCTTGTATACTTGCGAGTGCAAGTAGCGACGTATGTTTCGCGCGCTACCAACTAGTCCTCGAGCAAAACACCCTAACACTAAATAACACTAACTACACTAATTAGCTAATTTCTAACTAAAAATAAGTAATCATTAACAAATAAGAAGTACACACCTGTGGGATTTAAGTTCAAACAACGATGCCATGTGATTCTTCCCTCAACAACCCGTAATCAGATCCGGTTAAGGAATAATACACACCATGTGGTGTTCCAGAATTTCAACACTCAATATCAGTTAAAAATCATTTTAGATCCAATTGAAATGTGTGTGTGTGAGAACTTGGATGTATAAATAATCAAACACTAGATTGGATTATTTAATGAATAAGGTCATGACTTAAACTTGTTAAAACATTCAGGAAAGCCATATGCTTGACTGGGCTCAACTATCCACTAATGTAGGTTCGGACATTCACCGAGATCAATAGGGCTTGGTCTGGCTTTGGAGAACGACCATGGGTATCGTAGAAATAGAAACTCGTTGTAATTTTAACGATACCCGAGGCATAAATGCTTGTCGCTAAATCTCTCTCGTAACCCCCTATCTTTGAAGATATAACCCTGAACAAGATTTTGTAAATTTGCATTCACTTGTCATAATAACCGAGATTAAACACTATATTCACATAATGTTTTTTTTTTTCCCACACACCCCCAAACTTATTCAATTATGTACAATTTTAGGGGCACATAAATATAACTAAAGGATTGACAAGTGAATACTCATATACTTAACCAAAAACATTTAAATTGAAACCCCAATTGCCTACTTCAAGTTAGCATAATTTAATGCTACTTGTTTTCACTCAATTTTTACTTTTATTCTTAGAGACAATGGTTTTGAAAGATTTACTTGGTTAAAGTATAGAAACGGTTCAGAATTGAAAAGTTTATGGCTTCGACAGGAGAACGAGGGAAATATTTTCAGGTTAGTTTCAAACGGTTCAAGCGATAAAAATGAAAGCCTATATCATGCCTCCGGAATTACCTTACCTATAATTTTGCCTCAAGCCTCCCCCAATCAAGTTCTAGATTCCTCATTTCTATCATGAACTTATTACTGAATAATCTGCGTCAAATCGTTCAACTAATTATACAATGAGTTTATGCGATCGTGCGATTTAGGAGCAAAATAATTTTTACCTAATCGACATGCTAAGCACACAAAACACACGTGAATGGCATTACCCCCGACCTCAAAATACAATTTAGGGGGTAATTTTCATCATCGGGACATGGTTCAGACGAACTAAAAAACTCAACATGCACGTACAACTATATTCATTAACAATTCTACTCTAATTCTACAAACTAATATTACCTATGCTAATTATCCTTACACATGCATAACTAAAAATTACACATGCATAACAAAAAGAATTTCAAAATTTACACAAATTTAAACATTAAGATCATCATAAGCAAAAAAAATTGTACACAAAAAAGAATTTTTGTCCCATTTACATAAAAAAATTTCATCCTTCATATCCCCCCCCAAAAAACAAAAACTACATACTTGCATATCATATACCCCCAAACTTGAACGAGGCAGTGTCCTCACTGCCTAAGCAACGAACCCAAAAGCAGAATAGAAATATACGTATTGAAAACTGGGGCGGACACATACTTAGGAGGGAAGACATACAAGTCTAACCTCCTACCGTTCATTGGGGAGGAGATGGCGGTGGCGGCTCATCAGTCTCGGAAGGCGGCTCGGACGTATAACGCTCCATGTCGATTCCAAGGTGCTCGAATAAAACTCTTTGGTTTTGATCTTGTTGTCGAATGTAGTTATCCATGTAGCTCTCCATCCGAGACAAATTAGTTTGGAGCTGGCTCATATCAAACTGGAGACTACGGACATCTCGTGAAATCTGGGAGAGTTGGTCACGACGGGTTGTGGGCGTCGGAGGCTCCGAAGGGCTAGCTTCTTCCTCTTCCAGACCCTCTTCTCTCTCACCTGGTCCGCCCTTCCACAACCTTTTAATCATTGAAAAATCGAGTGGCTTTATAGGTTTAAAGAGGCTTGTAGATGTGACACGAACTCCGGTACGTTGAAAGAGAGCGGTGAAGAAGGAGGGAAAAGGAAGGCCACCCTTTGTCGTCTTGGTAGTATGAATTATTGAAGAATAAATGTGCCAACTGACATTGACGGGCATCCCTCTATCAATGCCGTATAACATAAATGCTCGCTCCTTGGAAACATCGGACACATATGAGGTTGGGAGCAGATTGGCGCAGATAAATTGATGCTAAATCTTGGGGATTGGTTTCAGAAATCGCGCCTTGAAAATGGCCTTACCCTACCATGTCTTCTTCCACTGGGCATTTCCCGTTGTCAGGGCTTGAATCACCGCACTCATTGTTGGTGTAGCAGCATCAGATAAATTTCAGGAGGCTTCCGGCCCCGTCAATCCAAGCAACTCGTTGAAGTGGTCTGCACTGAATAGAACTGGGATGTTCTGGACCCTTTTCTGAAATCCTGTGGCCTCGGTGATGTTTGCATAGAACTCGTGTACGAGGGCCAACTCTCCTGGTGGGGGTAGAGCACAGAACTGTTCCCATTTTCTTTGTTGAATTATGGTCCTGAATTCTTCAGGGAGTTCATGCAGAGGTCCGAAACCCCTCTGTCGAAT
Source organism: Eucommia ulmoides (assembly GCA_016647705.1). NCBI lineage: Eukaryota > Viridiplantae > Streptophyta > Magnoliopsida > Garryales > Eucommiaceae > Eucommia > Eucommia ulmoides. The sequence goes on from CM028336.1 coordinate 32,577,759, forward strand.
GCCGGGACGCTCACTTTCATGCTTATGGAAATGGTCCTCGGCTTGCTTGGAGACAAATTTTAGAGAGTTGAAGTCCGAGGCAACCGGAGGTTCTTCTGTTCGTGGTTGCTTGGATGCGCGCCGCTTTGCCTTTTTTCCTGTAAATCACAATCATAATACCAACCATAATAATAACAATAGAACACACAATTCATACCTTTGTCAGCGAACACACAATGCCCTATTTTATCAAACATATTCCAACCAAAACCAAATAATACAAATTTCACAAGATATCCCACCAAACAAAACCAAATCACATTTTTGTCGCAATGTAGTATAAAATAAATGATTCACAATGTGTATCAACACAAAAACATGATAGGGTTTACCAAAAATCATTCCTAAATCCCTTATAGCATGAAAAACGTAATCTAGGGTTTAAAGGGGTTTAGGGTTCTAGCCAAATCCAATGATTTTTGAAATAAATGAGAAAATGAAGCAAGTATTTCAACAATTAAATGAAAAATAGGATCATTTACACTTACTTGTTGAAAGTTTTTGATCATATCACTTGAGGATGGCGATCTCGCACTGTTTCACCGTTTAACCCTAGATTTTCGAAAATGGGAAGAGGAATCCAACGTTTGGACAAATATTTTTGGTAAAAATCCAAGTTTTTCACAATGTAGGATGAATATTTAAAGGGAGGAAAGGATTTGGGATGGTGAAGTTGAGAGGTTTCTTGAAAATTTTAGGAGGGAAGTGCCATTTGCGAAGAAGACTGTTGCATTTTAAAACAGGGCTGTCGTGACTTCGTTTAGGCGGAGGTTTTTCCTCCTGGGCGAAGTAGCGCCTTTTTCTTTTTAAAAACCTTCTGATGTTAATCCACCTAGGCGGTGGTTTTTCAGCCTGGGTGTATTTACACTAGTGTGTTTCCCTTGATTCTGTTGTAAATCCGCCTAGGCGGTGGTTTTTATGCCTAGGCGAATTTACGCTAGTATAAAAACTCAGCCTTTCTTCATTTTTCCGCCTAGGCGGTGGTTTTTCCACCTGGGCGAATCTACGGCAGTGTAGAAACTCAAACTTTTTCTTCCTATTTCTGCTTAGGCGGTGGTTTTTCCGCCTAGGCGAATTTACGCCAGTATGTTTTCTCCGCCTTTTGTCCTATTTTCGCCTAGGCGGTGGTTTTTCCGCCTGGGCGAATTTACGCCAGTGAGGACTTTGGCTGGATTTCTTCAGGTTTTCACATTTTTACTCTATACCTCTTACTTCCACTTCGTTCCTCAAACGATTTTTAGCATGCACTTCAATCCTAAGTATCTAGCTTCATCAATTCACCACAAAAAATAATATTCCGAGATCAATACGATCTCCAAAAAGTAATTTATACAAAAGTTGGGAATGTTTGTTACCCTCGATGACATATCAAAAGATGGTACTTGGTTTTACGTCCCTAGCTGGACGTTTATGAATTCCGGCTCTATCTTTCAACGAGGGAGATGTTCTCCACAACTCGCTCTTCATCCTTGAAGTAGTGCTTGATCTACTCCCCATTGACTCGGAAAGTTCGTCCCTCTTTGCCTTCTAACTCGATAGCACCAAATGGATACATATGCTTGATCCGGAACAGTCCAGACCACCGGGACTTCAACTTTCCGAGAAAGAGTCTCAGCCTTGAGTTAAACAAGAGAACTTGTTGGCCCGGACTGAACTCCCTCCGGACTATTATTTTATCATGCCACCTCTCCGTTTTATCTTTGTAGAGCTTGGCATTCTCATAAGTCTCGTGTCGGAATTTCTCCATTTCATTTAATTCGAGGAGACGTTGTGCACCAAAAGCCTTTAGATCAAAGTTGAGCTTCTTAATCGCCCAGAATGCACGGTGCTCCAATTCAACGGGCAAATGAAACACTTTCCCAAATACAAATCAATACAGTGACATGCCGATCGTTGTTTTAAAAGCCGTGCAATACACCCATAAAGCATCATCAAGCTTCACTTCCCAATCCTTGCGATTAGTATGAACCGTTTTCTCCAGAATTAGCTTGATTTCTCGGTTTGAAACTTCAGCTTGGCCATTTATCTGTGGGTGGTATGGTAGCGCCACCTTGTGCCTCACTCTATACTTTGCCAACAAGGCATTGAGCATTTTGTTACAGAAGTGGGTCCCCTCATCATTGATTAAGGCTCGAGGTGTCCCAAACCGTGTCATGACATTTTGTTGAAGGAACTTTAAAATCACTTTGGTATCATTGGTAGGTGTTGCCACTGCCTCGACCCATTTGGACACATAATCTACCGCTAGCAGAATATACTCCTTGCTAAATGACGGCGAAAATGGTACCATAAAATCTATGCCCCACACATCAAACAACTCAAGCTCAAGAATAGACGTTAATGGCAATTCATGCCTTCTCGATATGTTACCCACCCTTTGACATCTATCACAGGTTTTCACAAATGTGTATGAATCTTTAAACAAAGAATGCCAGTAAAAACTTGATTGAAGTACTTTCGATGCTGTCTGAGTCGCACCAAAATGGCCGCCACAAGGTGATGAATGGCAATGGTAGAGAATACTAGCCATTTCTTCTTCCGGAACACATCTTCGGATCACCTGATTAGCACATTTCTTGAATAGCAACGACTCGTCCCACAGATAATACTTTGCATTAAAAAGAAACTTCTTTCGTTGGGCTCTCGTCGACTCTGATGGTAACACGTTACATGCAAGATAGTTAACAATGTCCGCATACCAAGGAAGTGCTTTTTCGACTGAAAATAGTTGTTCGTCAGGGAATACTTCCGTGATGCTAGACTCCTCACCAACGTCTTCTTGAATCAACCTTGACAAATGATCGGCAACAACGTTCTTACTCCCCTTTTTATCCCTTATCTCAGCATCAAACTCTTGCAATAGAAGAATCCACCATATTAATCTCGGCTTGCCATATTTCTTTGCAAATAAGTATCAGATAACCGTGTGATCCATGTAGACGATCACTTTTGACCCAATGATATATGACCAGAACTTATCACAAGCAAAGCCATTGCTAGCATTTCTTTCTCAGTTGTGGTGTAATTCTCCTGGGCATCATTCAATGTTTTACTTGCATAATAGATTGAGCGGAAGATCTTCTCCTTCCGTTAGCTGAACACCGCGCCAACGGCATAGTCACTCGCATCGCACATTATCTCAAATGGCATCTCCCAGTCTGGAGCGACCATTATTGGAGCCGTGATCAATTTCTCTTTTATTGCCTTAAAAGCCTCCATGCAAGCCTCATTGAATTCAAATGAAGTATCCTTCTCAAGAAGGTGACATAATGGCTTCACCATCTTTGAGAAGTCCTTAATAAAGCGTCGGTAAAAGTCAGCATGCCCCAAGAAACTTTGAAATCCTTTCATATTTATCGGTGGCGGAAGCTTCTCAATCATTTCAATCTTTGCTCGATCCACCTCAAGCCCCTTGGAAGAGACTCGATGACCCAAGACGATCCCCTCTTTAACCATAAAGTGGCACTTCTCCCAATTAAGAACTAAATTCTTTTCTTCACATCGGTCAAGAATAAGCTCCAAATTGTAGAGGCAGTGATCAAAAGATGACCCAAAGACTGAGAAGTCATCCATGAATATTTCCATTTTCTCTTCTACCATATCAGAAAATATTGCCATCATACACCGTTGAAAAGTTGTCGGCGCGTTGCAAAGGCCAAACGACATACGTCTATAAGCAAACGTCCCATACGGGCATGTGAAAGTAGTATTTTCTTGGTCCTTCGGTGCAATGGCTATTAGATTATAACCTGAATAGCCATTAAGAAAGTAATAATACTCATATCCGGCTAATCGATCTAGCATTTGGTCAATGAAAGGAAGTGGAAAATGATCCTTCCTCGTCGCCTTATTCAATCTCCTATAATCAATACACACACGCCATCCCGTGATGGTCCGTGTCGGAATAAGGTCATCCTTATCATTCTTTACCACTGTCATGCCTCCTTTCTTGGGCACCACTTGCACTAGGCTAACCCACTCACTATCGGATATAGTATATATAATTCCCGCTTTCAAGAGCTTTAACACCTCCACTCTCACCACTTCCTTCATAGCCGTATTTAGCCATCGTTGATGTTCAATGGAGGGTTTGAATGCATCCTCCATCAAAATCTTATGCATGCACACCGACAAACTAATTCCTTTGATATCCAAAATAGACCAAGCAAAAGCGGATCGATGCCTCTTCAAGATTCTCAGCAACTTACTCTCCTCTTCTGCCATCAACGAAGATGAAATTATAATCGGATTGGTCGAATTCTCTTCCATAAAGATATATCGAAGATGTTCCGGTAATTGCTTGAGTAGTAATCCACAGTGAGGCGAATTTGATTTCTCGGGAGGGTTTTCAACTTCTTCAATTTCCGCCACATGAATAGGATCCTCTACATCTTTAGGTTGAGCATCTAAAGCCAGCACGTAGTCCACAACATCAAGGTTCGTGGTAGAGCCTTCCTCACCAAGATCCCCCATAGATAAGGAATTTGTGAGAGTATGCTTTAACGAATCCATCTCCATGTTTGCAAGAAAGAACTCCCTCACGCAAGAGTCTACAACATCAACTCGATTGCAATAGGGAAGTTCATCCGAAAAGTTCATAGTTTTGAAAATGTTGAACCTTATCTCTTCATCATTCACTCTTAACATCAGATTGCCATTATGCACATCAATCAAGGCCTTTCTCGTTGCAAGGAAAGGTCTTCCTAGGATGATCGGCATTTCTCTGTCTTCTTCCATTTCAAGTACAACGAAATCCACCAGGAATATGAATTTGTCTACTTTCACTAGCACATCCTCAATGATACCCTTTGGATAAGTTAACGAACGATCCTCCATTTGAAGAGAGATCGTTGTCAGCTTTGCACTTCCCAATCCTAACTTCCGATAAACGGAAGAAGGCATCAAATTAATACTCACCCCAAGATCACAAAGAGCCTTATCAAAATGATATTTTCTGATAGTACATGGAATTGTGAAACTACCTGGATCCTTTAATTTGGTAGGCAACTTCCTTTATATTATTGTACTACACTCCTCCATTAGCTTCACCATTTCGTAATCCTCCAACTTTCGCTTCTTTGTCGTAATGTCCTTCAAAAATTTGCCATAATTGGGCATTTGTCCAATGCATCCGCAAAAGGTATGTTGATGTGGATTTTCATGAAAATTTCAAGAAAATTTTCAAATTGAGCATCCAACTTTCTCTTTTGGAGCCTTTGAGGATATGGAAATGGGGTTACTAGAATCGATGAATTCTCTGAAAATGTTACTCGCCCCGACATCACCCTTTCATCTCTTCTTCTCTCCTCGACTTTCTCGTGGTTCTTTTTCCCATTCAAGTCTTCACTCGGCTTCTCCTTTCTTTCATCATTTTTTTCTTCAACTTCCTCCTCCGCACTTGTTCTCGGTTCATCATGATGAAGCTCACGACTCACTCCCAGCTCGATTTCCATAGGCCTGCTCACCTCCACGTCTCTTCTGCTTCTCAACTTAATCGCCTTGCATTCCCGAGGGTTGGTTTCCGTGTTTCTTGGAAACTTTTCCTTTTGTTGCTCTTGGATGGACCTCGCAAGCTGCGCGATTTGAGTCTCTAAAGCCTTCACCGTGGCATTGGTGTTTGTATAAGTTGTATCGATAGAGTCAAGCCGTGTTTTATGTTTGTTCAGCCGGTTATGCGTCTCACGCATCATAGTCTAAGTCTCATTCATAAACGAACCCAACACTTCATCCAAATTTGACTTGGGATTAGGCATTGGTGGTTGTTGCATTTGACGATTGGATTGCATAGGATATCCCGAAGCTTGATTTCCATAACCCGGAGGTGGCCGCAAAGCATTCTGATTGTTTGCATATGAGAAGTTCTCATGGTTGCGAAGTCCAGGATTGTAATGAGTCAGAATGTTTGTAGCGGGCCTGAAAGTATAGGCACGATTGTTGAGAAAATGGCATTCCTCGAACTTATTATCCAATCTGGATTGAGAACAACTTGCTGCAATCTCCTCTCCTTGACTTGACAAAGCTCCTTTTGTAGACATGGCGACCAATTGATCCGAGAGCTTGGACACTTGGGCCGATAACATTGCAATATGGTTAGATTCTTGGATAGAAGAGACCCGTCTTCCCGTGTTCCTCTTATTCGGCCATTGATAATTGTTAGCTGCCATTTCTTCCAATAGTGCATTAGCTTCGGTAGGGGTTTTGGACAACAACGATCCCCCTGAGGCTGCATCTACTATCGTTCTAGTCTGTCCATCCAACCCATTGTAAAATAATTGGATTTGAAACCAATCTTGATACCCGTGTTGGGGGCACCTTCTCAATTGGTCCTTGAATTTCTCCCATGCCTCAAACAACGGCTCAAAGTCTCTCTGGCGAAACTGTGCAATCTTGCATCGGAGTTGAGAAGTCTTCGAAGGTGGAAAGAACTTAGTGAGGAACCTTTGTGCAAGGTCCTCCCAAGTATTAATGCTCCCCGGGTGAATCGACTGAAACCAACCCCTTGCTCTATCTCGTAAAGAGAACGAAAATAGCCTCAACTGTATAACATCTCCGGCAACTCCATTTATCTTGACAGTATCACAGATCTCTAGAAAGGTTGCCAAGTGGACGTTGGGGTCTTCGTGAAGATTCCCGCCATACTAGTTTTGCTGAACCATATTAATTAAGGCGGGATTCAACTCAAAGTTATTAGCCTGGATCAGCTGCCTCCGGATCCCTGAATAGTTATCCAGCATTAGTGGCCGATAATAGTCCCTAAGGACACGTTGTGTCCTCTCCTGCTCCGGAGGCTGAAGTGCGTGTGGCTCCGGTGGTTGTGGAACATTTTCACTTCCCCTGGACATAGCGGTAGCTTTTTTCTCTTTCTATTTACCAATCCGTTGACTACGCCGCATGCACTGCTTAATTCAAATAAATAAATCATATAAACAAATAAATTGAATGAAATTAAAAGCAAAAGAATTATCGTGATTAACATTCAACTACTTGATCACAATATCAACTTAATTGAAAAACACTGTATATCCCCGGCAACGGCGCTAAAAACTTGTACGCACGAGGATTTCACATCATCGTCCTCGCGGTATTGACTACTCGCAAGTATATGAGGTCTAGTTTTAATATAATGGATCTTATAAGATCGGATATCGTTCCACTGGGAAATACATGTAATTCATTTGAATATTGTGATTAAAATAGTTTCATATTATCTCGACTAATCATAATTTGTTTGTTTTCTATTTAATATAGTAAGATAAACGACAACTATTAGGTTAGTTCTAATTACACTAATTACTTAGGTATTGATATCTTTTATATAATGCATAATTGACGTCATTAAGTTAGCTATAACAGTTTTTATCTATTCCGACAATCTCTGTATCAATAACTCCTCTGCTACCTCTCCTGAGTATAAGACGGGGGATTACACGACTTCGTGTCAACGAAGAAGTCCCATTCAATGCCTTAACGACCCTAGGTCGTGTGACTTTAGAGTCAACGTCATGGGTTGCATACGTTCTAATGCCCTCCCGGGTCGTTAGAACGTCACGTTGTATTTACCCTAGTCTGAATCTGAGGTTACCTCTCCCGAGTGTCAAACCCTGTATTCTCGGTTTATCAATACAAGCATAATATCAAGAATAATGGTAAACACAATTGGATTTAGACAAACAACACATTAAAGTATCATTAATTCATTCAGCTAAACAATTACATGATTTCAATTATACCTAAGTAACATTTAACTACTACTACAAGATCTTAACCATATACCATACAAAATAAGAGGGATTCAACATTCTTAGATATGAAAAAGTAATTACAAAGATAAAAACAAGAGAAGAACGATCAAATCTGGAAGTGAAACAGTCCACTGTCGCTAATGATGGATCCGCAAGTGATTCGTCTTTGTACGAATGATTAATCTCCTTCTTGGTCTTCAAAATATAGCTTAAGAACTCTCTACTAGGGTTAGGGTTCATCAACTCTCTTTTTCAAACATGAAAAAGGGGTATAAATAGGCCTAGGGGTTCAAAAATATCTAAACAGATATTTCAGACTGTTTTGCGAAATCCGCCTAGGCGGTAGAATCTTCGCCTAGGTGGAGTTTAAGTCGGTTAGAATTCTGCCTAGGCGATGGTTTATTCGCCTAGGCAGAGAACTAACTTCTTCTCTTCTTTCATTCTGACGGAATTCCACCTAGGCGGTAGAAACTTCACTTAGGCATATTTTCAGCAGTTCAACAATTCCAGCAGCTCAACACTTCCAGCGTTCTGACGGAATTCTGCCTAGGCAGTGGAAACTTCACCTAGGCAGATTTCAACTTCTCAATGCTTTCAACCTTCTGACGGATTTTCGCCTAGGCGGTAGAGACTTTGCCTAGGCAGATTTGCGCTGTTACTTTGGAACCTTTTTTTTTTTTTTTTTTTTTTTTTTTTTATCTTTTGGCTACCATTTTTTCCACCATTTCGCTTCGTTTCTCAATTGTTTACGTCCCTACTCTTGACTAATAAAAACAGCTAAAAAGATATTAAAACTTAAATAAAATACTCAAAAACTGGCAAATTCGGTTTAGAATTAGATAGGTATTTTACACCTATCACCACCCAATACTATAATTATCTAGACCCACTCTCTACAAGTAGAAAGAGAAACACAACCACCCATATACATGCAAACCCACGTACAATCACACAATACTATAAACTACCATACAATACCAAGACCCACTATCTACTACACTATCTTGAGAGAGAAAATACAATACAACACAATCCCACACATGCAAAACTCACATAACCCACGTAAATTGCACATATCATTTTTCTCCCTCTTTTAGATCCTTGTCCGGAAGGATAAAATCAGAATATGACATGGTAAAACGCCACTCGTTCTCCCAAGTCGCATATTCAGTTGGTGCCCCAGCCCATTTCACCAAGATTTCAGACTTTAGACGGTATTTACCTTTGCGAATCACTAATCGATCTAAGATGGCTATGGGTTGTGGAAGGATGGTCGAAGTATTCAAGATGGGGGAAAGTTGCGTAGATGTCGGAGTCATTGGTCCCAAATGTTTTTGTAGCAAATTGACATGAAACACATTTTGAATTTGAGAGTCAGGTGGCAAAGTCAATTTATAAGCCACTGTTCCTACTTTTTCAATGATTTGTTATGGACCAAAGAAATGTGGGAAAAGCTTCATGGAGCTTCGAAGAACCACTGAAGTTTGTCGATTAGGTTGTAGCTTCAAGTACATATAGTCCTCCACCACAAAAGTGACCTCGCGCCGATGTTGGTCCGCTTGATATTTCATTCGATCTCTTGCCAATGGAAGGTTGTATCGTAGTTCCCATAGAATGGAATCTCGGTCACGTAGGTACTCATCTACAACTTGGACATGGGAAGTGCCCGGTACATAAGCCAATAGACTTGGAGGCGGAATGTCGTAAATAGCTTCGAAGGGTGTTATTTTGGTAGAGGAGTGAGTGGATGTATTGTAGCTAAACTTGGCCCAGGGAATCTATTGGATCCATTTTTGTGGTTGGTCACTGTCAAAATATCGCAAATACTACTCTAAAGTTTGATTTACCACCTTGGTTTGGCTATCGATTTGGGGGTGGTAACTCGAGCTCAAGTACAACTTAGTTTCCTGCAGTTAGAATAATGTTCACCGAAACGAGCTAATAAACACCTTGTCTCGATCACTAACAATTGATGTCGGAATGCCGTGTAGGCAGACGACGTTGGTGATGAAGACCTTGGCTATAGTCACGGCTATAAATGGGTATTTCAAGGCTATGAAGTGAGCATATTTCGTCAGTCGATCTATGGCTACCATGATGGTAGTATATTCGTTAGTTGATGGTAACCCCTCGATAAAGTCCATCGAAATATCGGTCCACATTTGAGTAGGGACCAACAGAGACTGTAGCAATCATGTTGGCTTCATACAATCGGTCTTGAACCGCTGACAAACATCACATTGTTGCAAAAACTCCTTCACCGCCAGACACATATTAGACAAAAAAAAAAAAAAAAACAGTGCTTGATACGGGATAGGACTTTATGAAACCCAAAATGTCCATCGATTATCTTTGGAATCAAAGTTGAGGTAGCGCTCAAATAAACTTTGTCTTGTTTGAACCATACACCATCTCGTTGCAGCAGCTTGTGGTTTGATTAGGAGGAACTTCTCTTCAACAATTCTTCATAAAATAGGTCCTGTTGGACTTTACCTTGAAGCATGGGCCACCAATCTATATGGAGCTTAGGAATAGATAAAAATTGAAATTCAACTACACGGGAAAAAGAATCTGCAACTTGGTTTGCAGGCCTTCTTTTATATTCAATTTCATAATCATAACCAAGTATCTTTAGCAGCTATCGTGTTTGGGCTAGTGTTGTAATCCGTTGCTCCAGTAGGTATTTAAGGCTTTTTTGGTCGGTACGGACTTTAAACGGTTTCTCGAGCAAGTATGGGCGCCATTTCTTAACTTCTTTGATAATGGACAACATCTCTTTCTCATAGGTGGATAATTCCAAGGCCGAACCCTTCAATGCTTCACTAAAATATGCTACCGATCAATTTCGCTGGGTAAGAATTGAACCAATTCCAATTCTGCTAGTATCACATTCAATCGTGAATTATTGAGACCAATCGGGAAGACATAAAATTGGTGGGGAAATCAATGCCTCTTTTAATTATTGGAAGGCCCTTTCTACTGCCTTATCCAATTGAAACCCATCATTTGTAAAAAATCGAGTCAATGGAGCCGCTATACATCCAAAATTAAGGATAAATATCTGGTAGTATCCTGCTAAACCGAGAAACCCACAGACCCCTTTTGTCATTTTTGGAGTAGGCTACTCAATGACTGCTTGTATTTTGGTTGGATCGATTGCCAGCCCTGTTTCAAAATGTTGTGACCCAAGTACTGACCTGGACAACACCAAATTGGCATTTCAACTCTTTTGCAAACAAACTGTTAGTTGATAATATTTTTAGAATAATTTGTAAATGGGTAAGATGGTCTTCCCTTGATTTTGAATACCCCAAAATGTCATCAAAGAAATTCAAAATAAATTTTCTAAGAGAGGGGTGGAAGAGATCATTCATGAAGCTTTGGAAGGTTGTTGGTGCATTGGTGAGGCCAAAAGGCATTACTATAAACTTGTAATGCCCTTTATGCGTCTGGAAAGCTGTTAATAATTTTTTATAAAAATTAAAATATATTTTTTTTCAAAATAATAGGAGGACATTTATGTCTTTTAACACAAAAAAATCGGTCAATGGGATTGACTGGTATTTATAAAATGACAGGAGAGATATCTTATTAATGGTAAAATGATAGGGGATGTGAGTGGTATAATTTTATTTTATTTTTTAATTGGAAAGTCTAGAGACCTAATTAAATTTCAAGAAACTTTGAATCAATATTCAAAGGAAAATTTTTTGATTTCAAGTTCTCAATTAAACTTTTAAAAGTTATAATTGTAAGAAAATTCAAATCAGAGCTTTATTTGAGTTTCAGAAGATTAAGGAAAACTTTGGGGATCGAAATTGAAAGTTAGCAAAGTTATTTTTGGACAACATTGATCAATTTTGATGAGATTTTCAAAAAGTATATCACTTCCGAATGAATTAATTCCAATTCTCAAATGTCAATCTCAAGATATCATATAGTTTAGAAATTTTTTTTTTTACCCTAAAGTTTTGTTATTTCAAAAATTCAAAACATTGGCAGTCAATTTCAAGTTTGTTTTTTTTTTTTTTTTTTTTTTTTTTCACAAATTGGGGAATCCATCAAATATTGAATTTTTAATTTTTTTTTAATTCAATTTAAGGAAAACAAAGATTTTTCTTGTTAATGAAAAAAATAGCCCTTAGAGTTGCAATTTGCTTCTACCCCCTCTCATCTTAGATAAAGACAAATATGAGATACCCTTTGGGAGTGGAAGAGGGGTTTTGGGTTGTGTTTTTAGCCATTTACAAAGAGAAATTTGGGTTTTGATAAAAAAAAAATGGGAGACCTCTTTTAGCGTCACTAAAACGTGTAAATAGGGAAATAGTGGGGTTGTTAGTTGGTAGGTTTGCCGACAACCTGTAGGATCATTTCGTGCATCCCTAGATGTGAATATGAGGAATTGTCTATAAAAGAAACCCCCCTCCTCTCCCCCACATTACTTTTCTTAAGTCCAAAAATTTTGCCCAAAAATGTCTCAACCCTTTCCTTCTCTAAAATCTCTAGGGAAAAAAAAATAGGAAAGATATAAAAAAAAAAAAAAAAAAAAAAAAAAAGAAAGCACAAGAAGAAATCAAGAGAAAAAGAAGAAAAGAAAGAAAAAACAAAAAGATTGAAATTCAAGCCAAAGTAAGTTCTTGATACTTACCAAATCTAGTTAACTTCTTTTTCTGTTAAAAAATGGGAAAAAAACTTGCGAAAACTAAAGGAACTAAAACCTAAAGAGTTATATTATGTTCTCATTATTATTTTACCTTTGCATTTAATTACATTTCATACTTTTATTAGCCTTTTTTTTAGCATCCTTGCGGTAAAGTAAACGTGGCTATTTGGCCCAACGAAACATGTTAAGGGTACATTGGCTTTGTTTTATGCACCTTTTCTTTTAGCATCTTTGCGGCAATGTAGGCATGGCCACTTGGCCCAACGAAACACTACAAGGGTACATAAGTTTTATTTTATGCACTTTTTTTTTCTTTTAGTGTTCTTATGAAAAAGTAAAAATGGTCACTTGGGCCGACAAAACACCATGAGGATAAACATGTTTTATTTAATGTACTTTTCCTTTTAGCATTTTTGTGGCAAAGTAGACGTGGCTGTTTGACCCGACGAAACACTTTGCTTTGTTTTTTTTTTTTTTCTAAAAAAAAAAAAAAGAATGATGAAGTAAAAATGAAGTAGAAAAATAATGAAATAAAATAAATAAATAAATAAATGAAAAATGTTATTTTTAAAGAATCAAACTTAAATCACTTAGACCTAGTTTAAATAAATATTTTTAGACAAATGTACCGTCTTCAGATAGGTGTCTTGGGGTGTCTAACACCTTCTCTGAGCGTAACTAATCCCCAGAACTTCCAAATCTTCTGGTTAGACCGTGTATGTTTTTAGGGTCAAATTTGCGCCTTTTCAAAAAATATATATTATCAAATATCTTGATGACCTAACATACCATTTAACCCAATGCTACGTGGTGACCAATTTTCTTTAAAAACAAATTGGACTAAATCAATTTTTTTAGAATCAGTGCATAAAAAGCCCCAAAACTTATTTTTATTTAATAAGATTTCAAGAAAATATGTTTTTTTTCTTTTCTTTTTTTTTTTTTTCCCAAAAGCAATATTTTCTTTTTCAAAATGGGTTCTCTTTAATGGGTTTTTTCGAGGTACATCAATTATTGTATATTTTACATGCAATGTATTATATACTAGTGTATAACCCGTGCTTGAAGGCACGAGGGTAAAACATTCAGCATCTATTTCATCATAACATCTACAATAACTAACAATCAAGATTAATATTCTGTACCTATTTCATTTGAATATCAATATTAACTAACAATTGAACATCAATAATCTAATAACACTTATCTTATAACAAAATTCCCCCACGACATTTCTAAAATAGGACGTCCCAAACATCAAACAAAAAATAGACAACTGATCTATAATAATTTAACATTTTTCTATAGAACTTTAAATGTTGTATAAGTTAAGAAAATTACAACTACAACAATACTTCTGGATAAATAATATTTATCGTAGATAGAGATCCATTTTCTGGCAGAAGCACACTTAATCGATCACAGACACGTTTAAAATTCTACAATAATAGTATTTATGTTTCAAAGATTTTGTTTTTGTTCCAGAAAATAGGGAATAGAAACACAAAAAATAAATAATTGTGTTTGATTCAATCACTTTTTGGTTAAAAATAAAATAAAATCATAAAAATGAAGCAAGAATATTAAATCAACAATTTAAAGTATAAATAAACAATTTAAAATTTAAACATAAAAAAAGAAAAAAGGAAAAAATGGGCCACCAAAGATTTGCAATGAGTACAATAGGTTAGGCTTCCAAAGAAGCATATGCATTAGATTGAAGCAAAAGATGACAAAAAATTACTTAATAAAATTATTCATTCAACATAAAGCAGAAAACAACATCAATCTCCACATGTTGGAGCTTCATTATATATCTGTTTCCAGCATATCCACATAAATTGGCTGAATTAAGATTGTTAATCTTAACGTTTTACAATTAAATTCAACATTGTTTACATTGAATGATAAAAATTGGAGACTAAAAATAGAATAGAACAAATTCAGTAGAAATATGAAATCAGAATAAGATTTAATTTGCTTCTACAATTGCTTTTGTCCCTCCTCAATAGATTATCTATATTTCATCTATTTCTACAATCAAACAAAACAAAGGCATATTAAAAACAAAATAGAACAAATTCAGTAGCATGTTGGCAAATCATACTCTCAAGGGAAGCACCCCGGTAAATAAAAAAAAAAAACAGATGATAAACACTAAACAGATTTAAAATAATGAAAGATGACCAAAGTGAAAAACATGAAAAGCCCTAGGGGAACAAAATGTAATTGACAATTTTTTAAAATCCACCACGCCGACACATATCCCTTGGTTAAGCATGAAAAACTTGTCATTGTCAGAAATTCAACCAAAGAATGATAACTAAGGTGGTGTTTGGCTACATGAACTTCAGCTCCAACCTTTATTCCCATGTGAAAAAAATAGGTTTCAGTCAGACCAATTAGCTCATAAATTGAGAAAACCTAGTAAGATCGATTGAAATCTCCACCGCATTAGAGAGCTCTTACATGCGAAGAACATTCTACGGAGATTCGAAGTGAAAAATCAAATCAAATAGAAGTGAACAAAACAAAAAATTTCATGTTCAATGTATAAAGCAAATAGTATTACCAGATGAAGATAGTGGAATCAATGAATTCTAGAAAATATTTGACAACTCCCATGAAAAATTATTAGGCAACTAAATATTTACATATCCACCATCTAAAAAAATATAACATTCTATAGCAAATCTATGTGAAAGTGAAACACATTATAAAAATCCCAGACATTAAACAAAATTTTTAAATCACTGAATTTTATACAAATATTCGTTGGAGATCTTACTATTACATTGAGCAAAAAATATTTTTCAAGTTGAAATCCAAGCTTGTTGTGATGGTGTGCAAATTAAATTTAGTAGGAGGAACTCAAACCATAGGTAGAGATTCTAAAACGTTCAAAAAAGTTTCTGTGACATCCACCTGCAAAATTTATAAAAATAAACCAATAATGAAGAAATCAGTTGAGAAAATATGTCAAATAACAGATGATGTTTTCCGGTATAATCAAGAAATCAAGAACTGTTAGTTTCAGTCCATTAATGTCTGATTGTATAACGTGGTTTGGTTATATAACTTCAGTTTCTCAAGTTAACCCAAATCAGTGTTATAATCAATTAACATAAGGATTATGTGAATATATAATTTTTTTCTCTTACAGATCGAGATCCAATTTATTCTATCAGTAAATTCTATTCTACTGAGAAATAGGAATCCAACGAAATATGAAAGTGAATCAAACATCAAAATCTATTGACGCCTTATGCTGATTGTTTAAGTGAGATTTTTATCAAATTTCACGGGTAAAACGTGTCAAAACTACTATGATAAAACAGTGATAAAGTGATTTACCTGCAACATGTAGGTGATGGTTTCAAAAAATGTGAATCAAAAACTTGAGTAAGATTTAAAATAAAAATAAAAAATAATTATTTTGTTTGATTAATTGAAAATGAGTCGAAAATCAGGAATTAAACCTCTATGTGGATGATCAGGAAACCCACCTGGAGCAAAAACAACTCAATTCTTTACAAAAAGAAAAACAAACTTTAAATTCAAGGAAAAAAAAAGGAAAAACAGAGTGAGAGCGAGAGAGAGAGAGAGACCTGAGAATTCATATAATAGAAGGAAAGGATCAAAGTGTTAGGTCCAACTTGCATTAACCCAAAAAATCCCCATTAATCAGAACAACTTAATTTCATTCAATCTCATTCGGATTAAGTTGTTTGGTGAATCCCAAATCGCGGTTTTAGAACTGGCGGCGCCATTGGCGATGGTGATGCTTGCCATCGGCGAATCTAGGGCGGTGGAGTTGTCAAGGGAGTTGGTGGTTGCCAAAGGGGAAAGACGAAACAAAGCACAAAAACATTTATGTTTTAATTGAGCAAAAACACATAGCAAATATGTTTATTACAGAGAACAGTTCAGAGAACAAAAACACAAACCGTAGATTAACAATTTACACATAACCATCAGAAGAGTGATTAATTAGAAGCTCAAACAACAACAAAAAAGAACAAATGTGCGTAATCTAATAGAGGATCCTAAATAAATAGGAACAAAATAGAGCATAGAGGATTAATAATCCGATTAAGCTAAGACAAACTGTAGATTGACAAACCATAGATTAAAATTTCAAAAATAATCCACAAACTCGAACCTTCAGAAAGTCGCACAAAATCGCAAAAAATTAGAAATCGAACCTACATCGCAAAATCTCATGAATCAGAAATCGAACCTTCATCGCAAAATCGCAAGAATAAAAAATCGAACATCAGTTATATAGATGTTAGTTAGAGTATGATCATGGACTAAAACCATTTCAGCTATGTAATTGACTGTAATTTTGTAAATTGGTTTTTTAAATCCAATCAAGGTTGTTATTAATTTTGAGGGTTTTTCAAGGGTTAGCATGCTTTTCTTTATTTTTCTTTTTGTTGTATTGATCCACTTCTAGAAACCCCTTTCTCCCTCTGAAATTTATTCCTTTTTTTTTTTTTTTTTGTATTTATAATTTTAAGATGTCTAAGAAGAGGCCGAACAATGACAGATAACCGAGGAGGTCGATCTTGAGCATAGAGTGAAGGAAGCCAAGGAATTGAAAGTCCAAGAAGGAGGCCCATTTGTGGAGTCGTCTTATGTTTAATTAATTATATAACTAAATTAAACCTAAAGATTTGACTCAGTGTCTCGGATTGAATCGACCTGTAAGTTCATGATCATCCCAACCTATTTATATACATGCATGAGGAAATTTATTTTATGCTTATTTATTTTTGCCTAATTAGCATGCATGTATGGAGCATTTATTAATTTTGTTGGATGTATATGATGTATGTTAAACAAACTAAATAATTAAAAGATAAGTCTAAATAAATATCCCTTAAAGCAAATATTAAGTTATAAATGGGAGTATATGAGATATGCAACTTTGTGGTCTTCCACCAGGAGATCTGTCCCCAAGAGTCGTAGTTCTTTAGCTAGATAGGGCCGGTGCTTATCAACAAGAAATGATTATTCAATTCCATACTAGTTACATTTATAATGTAATCGTTTCTCCAGAGAAAAGTGAGATTAAAAATATTTAGTGGGAGTACATTTAGATTCATAAAAGACATTTGATCTAAAATTTAAGTACAATATTTTTTTGCTTAACTTATACGTTGTATTTATTTTATATATATATACACTTCATTACGTCAAATAATTACAAAATGTTCTTTAGGAAAATACTTTAACCTGACCTAATTTCCGGATTGGCTGAGAATCCTTAAGTTAGTTTTAACTTCTCAAAAATTAAACTATGTTCTGGATGATCTAGTTCCTCTGGCATCAGATGCCAACTGTGAGGTAGAATGTGTCACAATCTAAAAATGGATAGGCGATGATAAGCAGACTCAGTACTATAGTATCGATGAGTAAGGAGCTCCATAAACAGTTCAAAGGGTTGGGGAGAACATAGGCGATTGTGCAACTCTTGGAATCTCTCAATGGAAAGCACGGTCGTACTACAAGAACTTTTTAGATTGAAGATACCATTAGAGTCATCGGTTATGTACCACATCCTTAAGATAATCAGTCAGGTTGAGGGACTGAAAAAGTTGGATCACCTCTTGATCATGACTTGGCTGTAGACCTTATTTTTGCAGTCACTTCCTAATGCATTTGATTAGTTCGGAATGAACTTCAACATGAATAAAGTAGAAGTCACACTTTTGGGGATTCTTAAAACATTGAGGGATTGCTGATGGGATATTAAAAAATTCAAAGGGATTACTGCTCATAGTGGATGGGCCTTCGACCCCAAAAAAGGAAGAAGAAGAAGAAGAAGAAGAAGAAGAAGAGTAAACCAAACTTTTGTTCGAAAGTGAACCAAAAGAGGAAGAAAGAAAAGAGTCTTGACAAAGGGAAATGTTTTCACTGTGGCCTAAAAGGGTATTGGACAAGGAACTATCCTCAATACCTGAGTTCCAAGGAAAAACTTGCTTGTTATTGTTGGTTGTTTGAATTAGGTTTTAAACTCTGGTGCTAGTTCACATGTGTGTAGTATTATGCCGGGTTAAAAGAGAGGCAAAAGTTTGGGTAAAAGGGACATATTGCAACATGTGAGAAACAGAGCAAAAGTTGTAGTATCCATGGGAGACCTTCAATTGGAGCTACTGTCATCGCAAATTTAAAATATTGCTTATTTACGCCTAAAGTTTTGAAAAAATTATTTCTTTTTGTTGTTTATTAGAGGATGGTTATTCAGTTATTTATTTATTAATATAATAATAATAATAATAAATGCACTATTTATTTTCATTCAATGTTGGTTGGCTTGGGAATATATCATAACAATCATTATTTTTTAAAAACGTGTAATGAAATTAATAATATAGTAAATGATAGTATCACAAAACAAAAGATTAAGAGATAAAAATCCTACCTACTTATGTCACTATCGGGCTAGGTCATATTAATGAGAAAATAATTAATAAGATGGTTAAAGATACACTCGTGGGCCCATTTTGCTTGGAGCCATTACCAACTTGTAAATCTTGTCTCATAGGTTAAATAACCAAATCACACTTTGTTCGAGATTGGGACCGAGCTGCTAATATCCTAGGTCTGGTACATATTGATGTGTATGGGCCCATAAGCTCCATAGCTCGATATGGATTTTCATACTTCATTACCTTTACATATGATCGCTCTAGTTATGGTTTTTATGTATCTTGTGAGACACAAGTTTGATACATTTGAAATGTTCAAACAATTCAAAAATGAAATAGAAAAACAAATCGGGAAGTGTATTAAGACACTCAGATTAGATCAAGGTGGCGAATACTCATTCTCAGAGTTTCTAGACTATCTAAAACTTAATGGTATAATTTTATAATTTACTCCTTCTCTTACTCCACAGTTACATGGTATATCGAAAAGGAAAAATCACACCCTTTTAGATATGGTCAGATGGATGATGAGTCATACTAATTTTTCCATTTCATTTTGGGGATATTCCTTAATGATTATAACTCATTTGTTGAACAAGGTTCCAACTAGGTCTGTGCCAGCTACACAACATGCGATGTGGATATGGAAAAAAATAGAATCTTAAGTATGTTACGGTTTAGAGATAGCAGCCTCATGTTAAAAGACTTGAGCTGAAGAGTTATAATCTGGGACTAATATTTGTTGATTTGTGGGTTATCCTAGGAAAATCCCTAGATATTTCTTCTATTACCTAGAGGAAAAAGAATATTTGTTGATAGAAGTACATAATTCTTAGAAGAATAATTTCTCTAGGAATCCAACACTAGGCAAAAGATAGACTCTGCAAAGGTGTTGACACCGAGCAAGCTGAGAAAGCTAAGAATGTGGAACTGAGCACAACAAATGCATCAAGTACACAAGTTCCTCATAGAATTAGTAGAATCTATGTTCTTCTTGTTAGATATATGAGATATCTTAGACAAAAGGATAGAGAAGAGATACTTCTAGAGGGAGAAAATGATCATGCTAATTGTGAGGATGCGATCTTAGACATCGACAATGAGGAGTGACAAATAGCGATGGAATCTAAAATGGACTTGATGTACACTAACCAAGTCTTGAATCTTGTGGATTCCCTCGAATCACCCGAGGAACGCATTCACACATGGTGTGAATCATTTTTGAAGAAAAAAACTAGAGATAGTATGGTGGACATGTTCAAGGCCAAATTGGAGACAAAATGATATACTCGGCGTTAAGGAGTTGACTTTGAATGAACCTTTTTCTAATCACCATGTTAAAGCCTATCAGGATTTTATTGGTTATAACTGCATACCATGATCATAAAATTTGTTAGATGGATGTAAATATATTTTTCCTTAATAGAAACATTGTGGAAGACACTTAGATGCATCAACTAGAGGGCTTCGTAGCCAAAGGCGAAAGTTCAAAAGTGTTCAAATTGTAAAAGTCTATTTAAAAGTTCTAAGAGCTAGAACATCCATTTTGATGAGCCAGACAAACTGGTTGGTTACTGGTAGCACGTCAATACGCCACTATTTTTACTCACAAGTATACGAGGTCAAGTTTTAGTATAGATCGGGAGAGTGAGGGTTCTTATGTCCATAGGGATTGGTTTTGACTATTATTGAGTACCGCGTCTATCATGACCTAATTTTATCTAGGGGAAGATAAATTGAATAAAATTAATTATACTAATACTAAGTTAATTAATCTAATTAAATTAACTATACTAATATTACTATGAGATATTTAGGGAAAGTATTGCCTAGGGATTAACCTTTGTTTACAAAAACGTGTTTGGTCTCATTTTAGTTTACATTAACGACGCTCGACTTATCCGACAATCTCAGTTCGTAAACTCCCTCGCCACCTCTCCCGAGTGTAAGATGAGGGATATAATGCAACTTCGTGTCAACAAAGAAGTACCCCTCAACGTCTTAACGACCCTAGGTCACGTGAGTCTCGCCCCAACGTCATTGATTGCACACAATCTAACTCCCGACCGGGACATTGGATCGTCGTGTTGTGTTTACCCTATCGACAATTTCAGTTCTAAAACTCCACTGTCACCTTTCCCGAGTGTAAGATGGAGTAATATATGACTTCGAGTCAATGAAGAAGTCCCCCTCAACGTCTTAACAACCCTAGGTTACGTGAGTCTTGCCCCAACGTCATTGATTGTCCACAATCCAAACACCGACCGAGTTATAGAATTGTGGTGTTTGTTTATTCTCGTCAAAATTCGGGATTTGTCAAATCCCGTATTCTCGATATGTAAATCTAAGTATTATAAACAAACAATATGGCAAACACAATCAAAATAAAGAAGAACAACCGCTAACCAAACACAAACTCAACAAAAAAACATTTTCATAAATTACATTAATCCCTAGACAAAAACCCGTTTAGCTCTGGCTATAGCTGATTATACAATGAAAACTAAGCTAAACATACTCAAACAACAATCCTAAGTTAAGAAATAAAAGAAAGAACGAGAGAAACTTAGTCTAGTCTGAAGATTTATCGCTAAAAATGCTTCGAGATAGCTCCTCCTTCGTGGAAACGTGATCTTCTGCTTAGGATTTGAATGAGCACGCCCAAAACCTCTCAATCTATCCTCCTAAAGTCTATGGAGGTGTCTTGGCCGAATGGAGATGAGAGGAGGAGAAAACGGGATCAAAATATCCTAAAATATCTAAAATAATATCTAATCTAGCGCAGAGGTGACCGCCTAGGTGGTAGAACAACAGTGAGTTTAGGGTTGATTCTACACTTTTTCTGCCTAAGCAGTGGAATTTCCGCCCAGGCGGTGACATAATTTCGTGTTTTGGCTGTAACTTCTTCGTCTAAACTCCGATTTAGGTGATTCAAAAACCAATGGAAATATAAGAAAGAGTTATACAACTTCCATGTTTTGCAGTTTTCCAAAATCGAAATGAATCATGTTCCAAATTGGCTTTGAAGTTACTACACTTGTACCAACTTTGCCTCTTTTCACCCATTTACTCAAAAAACCTATAAAACACTACAAAAACACATTAAACTAACAAAATTACTTGAAAATACATAAATATTTGAATCTAAAAGTATTTGATTTATTGGTAAATAATCCACTCATCAAATACCCCCAAACTCAAACGTTTGCTTGTCCTAAAGCAAAACACCCATACAATACAAGAAAATATAAAAATTAATTACAAAATTGAAAAACACGAAAAACATATATGTGCAAGTTTTGAGTATCATCTACCGGCCAAACGGATTATCCCTCATTAGCCCCCAATCCTATCAAGTTCAAGCATAAAATCACACCATGTAGTGTTCTAGAATTTCAACATTTATAATAGTAAGCACCATTATAGATCCTACTAAAGTGTGTGTGTGTGTGTGTTTAAAACTCAAATATATAACTGTCCGTTAATTGGATTGGATTATCCTACTAAGGTATAGGGAATCCATAGGCTTGACCCGGGATCTATTCTCTACTAATGTAGGCTCGGAAGTTCAAAAATATCAATAGGTCTTGGTTTGGTTTAGGACAAATGACCAAGGGAAAATTGGAAGAGAACCCGAGTTAACGTTGTTAACCTAACGCAACCCAAGGCACATTGCTTGGCACACTCACACTTGAAACCCCATAGATAAGATTTAAAACAACCCTAAACATATATTAAGAACGACGTACTCACTTTTCAAAAAGAAATGGACGTAAAAATACGCCGCTACTTACACTCGCAAGTATATGATAGGTGTAAATTACCTATCTATTTCCAATCCAAACGTTGTTAGTTTTTGAGTATGTTTAGTACGTTTTAATATGTTTTTATGTGTTTTTGTCTAAATCAGGTGTTTGAGGTGAAAAGGTATGGAAACGGATCAAAAACGATCAAATCAGATCAAGAACGGTGGAAAAATGGCAAAAATGTGCAAAGTCGGTATAGGTGCTGTAACTTCAAGGCTATTTTTGACTATGATGTAATCCGATTTTGGAAAAACTCAAAACATGCTAAGGGACCTCCATAGACTTGAGAAAGAGAGATTGAGAGGTTTTGGGAGTGCTCATTCAAATCCTAAGGAGAAGATCACGTTGCAATGAAGGAGGAGCGATCTCGGAACGTTTTTAGTGATAAATCTTTGAACTAGGCTAAGTTTATTTTGTTCCTTATTTTATTTCTTTACTTAGGATTGTTGTTTGAGCATGTTTAGCTTAGTTTTCATTGTATAATCGGCTATGGCCATGAGCTAAACGAGTTTTTGTCTAGGGATTAATGTAATTTATAAAAGTGTTGTTTTGTTGAGTTTGTGTTTGGTTAGCGGTTGTTCTTCGTTATGTTGATTGTGTTTACCGTGTTTTCTATGATTATATGCTAGTTTAGATATATTGAGAATACGGGGTTTAACACTCGGGAGAGGTAACCCCAGATTCGGACTAGGGTTAACACAACACGACAATCTAACGACCCGGGAGGGCGTTAGAAAGTGTGCAATCGATGACGTTGGGGTGAGACTCACGTAACCTAGAATTGTTAAGACATTGAGGGGGACTTCAATGTTGACATGAAGTCACGTATTCTCCCGTCTTACACTCGAAAGAGGTGGCAAGGGAGTTTACGAACCGAGATTGTTGGATAAGTCGAATGCCGTTAATGTAAACTAAAACGAGACGGAACACGTTTTTGTAAAAAAAAGTTAATCCTTAGGCAATACTTTCCCTAAACATCTCATAGTAATATTAGTATAGTTAATTTAATTAGATTAATTAACTTAGTATTAGTATAATTAATTTCATTTAATTTATCTTCGCCTAGATAAAATTAGATCATGATAAACGCGATATTCAATTATTGTCAAAACCAATCCCTGTGCACATGATAACCCTAACTCTCCCAATCTATACTAAAACTTGACCTCGTATACTTGCGAGTGAAATTCGCGGCGTATTTACGCACTACCAGTATACGAGGTCTAAGTTTTAGTTTAGTGTGATCGTTAAGATTGGGTTATTGTATCTACAGGGATTGGTGTCGTTACTATCGAATACTGCGTTTGTCGTGACCTAACTTTATCTAGGCGGAAAACAAATGTATTTAATTAATTAAACTAATACTAATATGCTAATATGTTTTAGGGTGAAGAATTGCCTAGGGATTAACGTGTTTACAAATACGTATTCGATCTTGATTTACTCACGTTTACGGCGTTCGACCTATTTGACAACCTCGGTACGTAAACTCCACCGCCACCTCTCCCGAGTGTAAGATGGGAGAATACAGGATTTCGAGTCAATGAAGAAGTCCCCCTCAACGTATTAACGATCCTAGGTCACGTGAGTCTCGCCCAGCGTCATTGATTGCACACAATCCAACTCCCAACTGGGTCATTGTATCGTGCATTGTATTTACCCTATCGACAATCTCCGTTCTAAAACTTCCTCTCTACCTCTCTTGAGTGTAAGACGGGGGATATAACGTGACTTCGTGTCAACGAAGAAGTCCTCTCAACGTCTTAACGACCTTAGGTTGCTTGAGTCTTGCCCCAATGTCATCGATTGTCCACGATTCAAACACCGACTGGGTTATAGAATCGTGGCGTTTGTTTACCCTAATCCGAATCTGGGGTTTTTCCAAACCCCGTATTCTCCATTTATCAATCCAAGCATAATAAATAAATAATACGATAAACACAATCAAACTACGAAGAACAAACATAAACGCAACAACAAAATCATCCAAACAATCATATTTATAAATATAGTGTTAGTCCCTACTACAATCCATGTTTAGCTATGGCTATAGCCGCATTTATAATTAAATAATAAGCTAAACATGTTCACATAATCCTAAGATAAATAAATAAGGAAAAAACAATCAAAGAACTTAGCCTGGTCCGAAGATAAACTACTAAGAACGCTCAACGATCGATTCACCGTCTTCTCCACTTCAGGATGTGAGCTCCACCTCTAAAACTTCTAAACCATAGCCTAAATATAGCCTAAGGTGCCCAAATGGCCGGGGGGGGGGGGGGTCAAGAAAGGGGGAGAAGGGATGGTATTTATAGGCAAAAGATCTAAATAAAATATCTACAAAATATCTAGGCTGTGCAAAGGCTCTCCGCCTAGGCAGAGGTAGGTCGGTTTGTGACCACCGCGGTGATGAAGACAGTGGTGGACGTGGAAGAACATTCTGTTGAATTTCCTCCTAGGCGAAGGATTTCTCCGCCCAGGCGATGGGCTGTCAGTAGCCTGTTTTGATTTCTCTGCTAGATTTCCACTTAGGTGGTGGATTTCTCCCACTAGGCGGTGGTTCGTCAGTAACATTTGTTCTTTTCTCAGCTTCTTCACCACTATGATGGTGGTCTAGACTCCGCGGCGGTGGGTTTGTTTCACAATTTTGCCTTCGAGCTTGTTATTTCCACCGTTCTTCGATTGCTTTTGGTTCGATCTCATCGTTTTCGCTCCAGTTTCCTATCTTTTTGCCCCACACGCCTGATTTATACAAAAAGTAATAAAACTAATTAAAACATAATAAAATATAAACGCTCGGAAACTAACTTATTTCGGTTTGGAAATATGTAGGTATGTTACATCTATCAGTTACCCCCAAAACATGGATGACCTATGGATGTACAAGAAAATGGATGGAAAGGCTATATATATGTTTCCTAGTGTTGTACGTTGACGACATTCTCCTGATGGGAAATGACGTAGTAATGTTGTCAACCATGAAAGTATGTCCTTCTTAATCTTTATACATGGACGATTTGGGAGAATTGTCCTAAATACTACGTATAAAGGTCTATAGAGATAGATCTAAAGTGATGCTTGGTTTGTCCCAATATGGGAACATAGATAAAGTGAATAAGCGATTAACAATGGTAAATTCCAAAATGAGCTACCTACCCAGTCCAGCTTTAAATTCATATTTCTAAGTAGATAAGTCCTCGTTCTTTTGAAGATAAGATTGCGATGAGTAGGATTCCATATGCTTTGGCAATTGAAAGTCTCATGTATGCAATGCTATGTACCAGGCCCGATATCAGTTATACTATTGGAAAGACTAACAAATATCAATAGGATATAGGTTCAGAAAACTAGAAGGATTCAAAATCTATCATCTAGTACTTGAGAAGGCCCAATGACATAATTTTAGTCTAAGGAGGAGGAGAACTAGGAGGTGAAGGTTAAACTATTTTAGTTTTTAATTTGATGTGGATAATCGGAAGTTAACATTGGGATATGTATTTATCCTAAATAGTAGGTCTATTAGCTGGAGGAGTTGTAAGCAAACTACAACTATAAATTTTAGTAATGAGGCTGAGTATATGCATCTTCAGAAGGTATATGGATTAAGAAGTTTTGAACTTCAGGTGGTTCTAACCATTGAGTTTCTAATACCTTTGTATAGCTCAAGCAAGGGAACCAAGATCTCATCAGAAATCCAAATACATAAAGTGGTGCTTTTAATATTTGATTTGTGAAATCATCAGGAGGAATAAAGTGGACATTAGGAGCGTAGACACAACAAATAATGTAGCGGATCCACTCACTAAGACTATAAATTTACAATAATTAGATTGGTAACTTCTAAATATAGGTATTAGATACTATTTCGATTAGTATAGTGCTAGTAGTATATGGTTGGATGTCAGCCTAAAAGTTAATCTTACAATCTTACATTTAAGATTTGTATCTGTAAAAATATTTCTATTGATGTCAAATTTTGGTCGACACCAACGGTATGGTTCGGTTAACCTTGGATGGAATTGTAGGGGGCCTAAAATGGAGATTTTCAGTCTGTGTAGCTTCTTGTCCGTGGAAAAGCCTTTGACCGAGAAGAGAAGGGTTGGTATCGGAAAGGACCCGAAAACCTTCTGAGCATAGAAGATGAGGATCATAATACTTTGTGATCCTTGGAGAGATGAACCAAAGCTTGGAATTAAGCAGTTCTAGGAAGAATGAGCACCTGGAAACCTGTACAAATGACTTGTCGGGGTGTTCTCGGCGTGTCCCCTCCGGCGTGAGAATTAGCGTACAGGGGAAAAAAATTATAGTGTAATTGCTGAGAAGAGTGAGTAGAGTTCATCTACCTTTGGGCAATTGGTTGCTCTCCTTTTTATAGGCAATGGGGAGATTAGCTTAGGGGTTTAAGCAAGAGTTAATGTCTCCTCAAGATCACATTCATCATGGTGTCAACTTGGCATGTAGCCAATGGAAATGTGCCAAGGGGCCCTTGTTTTGGCCATGTTTAGGAGATATTTTGGTTAGGGAAGAGAGCCACAATGATGCTTGGGGATAATTTTGGATATTTAGGAGATATTTTGGGATATTTTAAGATATTTTGGAGATGTTTTGGGAGATAGGGAACTGGGCCCATCTTATAAACTAATGAAGACACAACCCTGCTACGGCTAGGATGAGGAGCTTGATTCTTGCCCTTCGCGGATAGCCGGCGACGGGAAGGGAGATGATATGGAGCTTATATGTCTTGCCCTTCTCGGATAATTGGAGACCGAGGAGGGGGGCTTTGCTTGAAGATCTATTTGAAGTCGGTTTACGAGGAAAGTATCGCTGCGACGGGGAACACCGAGATGGGGAGCGGTAGCCCATCCCGGCGATGACTTGCTTGCCATCCTGGAGAATGCTGAGTAATATGGGGGCGACTGGTGCAGGTGAAGACATTTATCTTCTTGATACATTCTCCATACTTAGTCTTTATCGTGCTTTAAACTTTGTATGAAGTTGTGGACGTGTGGCGGTCTTTGATTGGTTGCATTGGAGTGACCATTTTTACACTCATCAATTTCAATCTCAAGTATTAATAAAATTTATTTCTTGATATTATTCCTATAATTATATTATTATTGTTGTAGACTTTGGATGTTGAGTAGAATGTTTGTCTATTTAATATGATTAAATAGGAGGACACCAAAGGACACCAAATACATTTAGTAGCTCGATATTCTAAACTCCTCATAGTTGGTATTGGATTGTTGAAAAGGGTCTTCAACAATCTACACTAGTTTGATTCAATATTTTCTCTTTGAGAATTGTGAGTTTAAATCTATTAGTATGAGATACTAGAACATTGTAAGGGGACATACTAAGTGGTAGTAAGAGGCCGAACGTGATCATCCTTGATATTCTACATGGTATTTTTGCTCGAGGCAAAGTAGGATATATGAGGTATGATGTACATATTTTGTGAACGTTTGTACTTCTGGTACTGTATATATATGTATGAGTTACTATAATTTGATAATATTGAGTGTTGTTCGCTAACTATGGACATTTAAAGGTATTCATTGGGTATAATAGGACATACATTGTAATATACGAGTATACAAAAATGGATTTTATTATTTTCAATAAAAAGAAACACGACCCATGGGATTCGATTTCATATAATTAAGCCAAGACTCTTTTTAGAGTGATGTGATGATTGAGATGAAATTCCAATTAGATATCACAATGAATTATATTATCAATCAAATTGAACTAGGGTTGTTAACCCAACCACATATCTTGTTGGCCCTTTAAGGTGCACAAATAGAGATATCGCAGAGTACACATATCATTCCTAAGGAGGTTCTCTTTGTTAAAGTCTTTCCAAATGGATATGGCTGTGGTAAGTAGGTAGACATGACTCAGAGTCGGAGAAAACACATGGAAAAATCGTTTTCTTCTAGAAGAGCGAAATTGGGATTGATCTAGTTTTATTAATCAATTGATTAGTAAAATAATTAATTAACTAATTATTTTTACTATCCAACTTTTAGTATGAATGTAGTGGGTCACACACAATAGGAAATTAAAAGTGTAACGCCAAAAATATTTAAAAGTGTTTTAGTATTACTAGCCTATTTATTTAATACTATTAGATCCATCTAAGAAATTGAATATTAAATTATATTTTATTTTTATTTTTTTTGGTTGTACCTGTAATATTATTTTTATTTTTTATTAACTCAATAACTATTTTGTGATTTTGAACAAATAAAATTTTTCTCATAGATTTTTTTTTTTTTTTTAAGAGTAATATTAAAAATTAAGATTTCGTTTAGAATTACAAATCAAACATGTTGGCATTGGCCTGCTGAGTTGGTTAAAAATCAAACATGTTGGCATTGGCATTGCTGAGTTGCTTCCTACCCTCCTAACGGCTACTTCATGTTAATAAGTTGTCAAAAATTGAACAATTATAGATAGTGGACAGCTTGATTTCTAGCGTGTATTGGAGGGAAATTTTGCTTACAAATAGTCCAAAGCCTACCTCTCCTTTCTCCACCGCAATTAACCAATAACATTACATCTCTCTCCCTCTCTCTCTGACAATGACAATTCCGGTGATCGATTTCTCAAAGCTTGACGGAGAAGAAAGGGAGAAGACGATGGCTCAG
The DNA here is from genome assembly GCA_016647705.1 of Eucommia ulmoides. Lineage (NCBI taxonomy): Eukaryota > Viridiplantae > Streptophyta > Magnoliopsida > Garryales > Eucommiaceae > Eucommia > Eucommia ulmoides. The sequence goes on from CM028336.1 coordinate 32,607,099, forward strand.
ATTGACAACGAATGCAAAGAACGGGGATTCTTTCAAGTAAATATATATATTTTTGTCTTTTAAACAAAAAATTATTGACGGTATATGAGAAGATAGGATTTGCATATATTGTTTTTTTTCTTAAACTTTTAATATTTTTTTGAGAAATTATATACAATCAATGTAATGGCGATTCGGTTTTAGGTGTTTCATTTATGGGCAGTTGGTGAACCATGGAATTCCTGAGGAGTTACTTGAGAGGGTAAAGAAGGTTTGCTCAGAGTGCTACAAGCTTGAAAGAGAAGAAGGTTTCAAGAGCTCAAAAGCAGTCATGGATTTGAATGATTTTATGCAAAAGAAGGAGAAAACAATTGAGGACAAATTGGACAGTGTGGATTGGGAAGATGTCTTCCTTCTCACCGATGATAATGAGTGGCCCTCGAATACCTTAGGTTTTAAGTAAGTACTATTAATCCCTAAATAGGATAAATTAAAGCTTCAATCCCTGGAGTTTAATTATATTTAGGGTTTAGGGTTTTAAGTCCTTAAAGTTTGTATGTTATTAGTAGCATGCAAAATTTTCTATTAATTTATGTTAACAAAATAGACAAAATTTGGTCATGACATCAACACAAGACTATTGTTGAGGGCATATGGTACTATCAATCACATATTCTCCTACTCAGCCTATTTTTTTATCCAAGTAGTGCAAAATTAGAGATTATTGCAAAGTATTGAGATGTACTAAAAAGAGAGAAATAGGAAACAGAGATGCAAATCACTCTTTGTTGTCAAATAATTTTTTGACTAGTAAATGGTTAATTACTATTGCTTTACTTGGCCATGGATTAGGATACTATTTTTTTTTTTCTTTTGCAGTACTAATAAGTACTCCCCCTTAAAACTTATTAGAAGTAATTCATAGGTCCAACAAATCAACAATGAAAATTTTGAGAAATTAAAACAAGTGTGCCCCTCTAAAATTTGAAATCTTATTGTAATATTTATGATAAATTAATTTTTTACTTCAGCTCCCTTTGTACTCCAAACTTTGTAATTGATTCAAGAAAAAAATTGTAGTAAAATTCAAATTGCACCGAAATATTACCAGGAATTAGTTCGCTTAGATACAATTTATAAGTTTTAAGATCCCGTAGGCACAAAAAAATTAAACTTTAATTGCCTATTTAAAAAGGCCCAAACACAATTTTTAAACTACCACAAAAAATTGATAGCTATTATATATATATATATATATATATATATATATATATTAATTGATTTTATTGTTCAACAGGTCAGTCATTACCCCCGATGCCCTTATCCCAAGAGGGTCGATGGAATTCGAGCCCACACAGATGCCGGAGGCCTAATCCTACTCTTTCAAGATGCCGAAGTGAAAGGCCTTCAGATCCTCAAAGACGAAAAATGGATCAACGTTCAACCCATAAACAATGCAATTGTGATCAACACAGGTGATCAAATTGAGGTTTTGAGCAATGGGAGGTACAAGAGTGTTTGGCACCAGGTCGAAGCCACTCTGGAAGGGAACAGGAGGTCGATCGCTTCCTTCGATAACCCGTCCTTCGCAGCCACCATTGCTCCGGCACTGGAACTGATTGTGAAAGAAGAGAGCAAAAGTTATCCCAAGTTTGTGTTTGGGGATTACATGTCTATTTATGCTGAGCAAAAGTACCTCCCCAAAGAACCAAGGTTCCAAGCAATGAGGACCATGTAAAGGGTCACCAGTGAAACTAAACCCTCATCATGAAAACTGTTTTTTTTTTTTTTTTTTTTTTTACATTTGGTTTAGGGGGAATGTTTAATGGGTTTATATAATTTAAGAACAATATTTAAATTCATAAATGCCATTTTTTTTTTGACGTAGCTATATATCATTCTTCAAACTTACACCCATATATAATTATATGGAGAGTATCTTTAAGTTGAAATTCAATCCTAACCATAAGTAGAAATACATATATAAAATGAGAAAACCACCAAATTAACTTCCTTCACGTCCCGAAGTTATCACTCTGCAAAAATTAGAACAAGCAGAATCCATCATCAATTGAAGTATTAAAGTCTCAAAGATGAAGTATCTTTTTAGGGTTTAATCTCAAAAGTTGGAATTAGTGTCAATGTGATCAATGTTTTTTTAGAGTAAGTCCCAAAATTTTAAAATCATTTCAATTTGATCCTTGAAGCAAACGTTTATTTAATTCAACATTAAAGGTGGGCATGTGCAAATTCCATCAGATACCAGTTTTAACATAAATTACCATCCAACCACCTCAATTGCTCTGCATCAAAATCTCATCAAAAGCCTCCAAATTTTTAGATACATTAACTAAATTTCCATGTTGTCCCTATACTCGAGTGTATATGTAGTTGTTCTTTGTTTAGCGTTTTTGCTCTCTTGCCACCAAAAATAAAATATAAAAAAGAGAGAGATCGGGAACAATAATGTGGCATTTGGCTAGTTTTCCATTTTTCTGGTTTCTACTTCTAAAATTTGGGATGATTGGAACTAGGATGGGATGGGATTCAGTTTCCAGGAGTATTCTAGAAATAGAAACATGTTTAGTAACAACCATTATCTGGAAATTATTTCTTATAATTTATGAGAACATATATAAGGAACACGTTTAGTCGAAATGTTTTTTTTTTTTTTTTTCTTAAATGTATGGTGGTCGACAGGATGCTGGTGGCGTTTGACAGGGTGATGGTGGCCAGCAGTGGGAATAGTTTTGTAGGAGTGACTATGAATCAACAGTTTTTGGTTTCTCAAATTCTTAAGGAACTTACGAAATAGTCCCAAATTACTCCCAAAAGTGTGGGAACAGAAACATGCTTACCAAACATGTTTCTGGAGATTAATCCCAAAATTTTGGAAGCGGGAACAAGAATCAGGAACAGAAACAGTAACCAAATGGTGTCTATATTTTCTTGTTCCTGTATACTTATCTTTTCCTAATTCTATTGGAATAAAAATAAATTTGAGATAAAAAACACCAAACAAAAGGGACATTACCGTAATGATCATGATGGTGACGATAGTGATCAGAGCCATAGCCGCCATATTTATGGAGTATTGTATTGGCGGTGGCATCTTGGAGGTTGGGCTGTATCGGCTGGAGGCGGTAAGGATTGTCATGGAGAGTGGTTGCAAGTTGTAGCAGTACATCACTAGGCTGCTCCTCCCCATAGAATGGGAATTGCTCCAACACTTGTTGTTGCTGGTGCTGCTCATCTTGTACTTCCACGAACTTCAGCTCAGTCACTGCTTGTTGATCTTCCTGCCCTACCTCTGCTTGGTGCTTCTGAATCTGATTGTTCATCAACTATATGTGGAGACATGCATGCGTTAAAAGAGTGATGTATTATTAGATACAATGTGTTATGGTCTAAGGGACCCAAAACTGGTATTTCGTAATGTGTACGGTACAAGTATATCATGTATGAATAATTATACTGTGTCAGGGTCTGTTTGGTTTGCATGCCCAAAAATAATTCTCTATTTTTCAGTGATTCGAAAATTATTTTTTTAGTACCTGTCTGTGTTTGAATAAATTTTCTAGTTAAAAAAAAAAAAACTATATCCAAAAACCAAAATTGTATTCATACAGCTATTAACTAAATTCACATATCAATTTCAGATATTTGAAGAATTTTGCATCGAACTATACATACAATTAATTGTATTCATAGAAAAGGACCAATTTTAAAAAAGGAGTAGTTGAAGGACCAAATTACAAGAAAAAGAGTACTTGTCGGATCATAGTCAATATTAATAAGCTTTGTACTTACCCACTGGTACATCTCTTGATTTTCCTTCTCCAGCAGCTTTTCCTAATAGAAAGTCAACAAATAATCAAGGCCAATTACATTTTTACCCCTACCTACGTGTGTGTTCGTAGAGAGAGAGAGAGAGAGAGAGAGAGAGATACACTTCTCTGAAGATTGTCCAACTGCTGCTGCAAGAGTTCAAACTGCATTGAGTCACGTTAATCAACATCAGAACCAACTCATATTATTAACTTTAGGGAGCTAATATTAATTTGGTATTCGATGTTTCAATTTGTTCAATAAAGACCCTAAATTTTAAAATTATTCTAACAAATTTTAAAAATTTAAGGACTTAATTGAAATATCAACGACCAAATTGACTCTAATTTCAAACTTCAAGGCTCAAGAACATAATGGAAACTTTTCTTTTTTTTGAATGAAATTACCTTTCTAGCCCGGACCTTTTTAACTGAGTGCTCAAGTTGGCGTTCAAGCTGATCCAATTCCTCAACCCTTACAAAGCTCAAGTCATCACCTTTGTAGCGTTGAAGACTCAACTGAAGATCCATTGTTTTCTGCTTTAATTGCCTCATTTCCTTCCACATTTCTTCCTACATATACATATATATAACCATTATTGACGTTATTGAAGGTTTATTACCCATAGATTTAGCTAAGCATATGCAACAAAGGGGTGCAATGAATTTCACTTTTGATGGTGATTTAAATTTGAGAGTAGTGGCTAAAAATTTATCCTAAGATTGATCTAGGAGAGAATCTGTCAAACCGTGAAAATCTTTACAATGGCTCGAAAGAGGGTGAGCTACTTGCTAAGTCTTTTTGCCAATGTGAATCACATGAATCAAATCCTAAAAGTGATATTGATTTTCTGTGTAAAAAATGGTCATTTACAATTGATTTAGAGAGTACGTAGTTGTGATGCAAAATCCGAGATTGATGAGTTTTTTTTTTTCAAAAATCGACAGTAGTATATCGTTGTATGCAATTAGAAAAGAAGCTTTTCTTAGTACCTAAAAGTAAAAGCAAAGAGAATCCATTGGCAGTTTGGGTAAATATTAGGATAAATATTTTTGGATTCTTTAAATTTCCGTAATTTTTGATCTTGGTGTGGAATGACTGTAGATTAGTACTTGATGTTCATTGGTCTTTATGGTTTATCGGGTAGTTGAAACTTCTTCAATGTTTGGTGTGGATAGAGTTTATGATGGCTGTTCAAAAAGTGCAGGCGATTGGTACGAGTAGATGTTGTACCTAAGGTGTCCACGAAAGGACTCAAAAGGATCCCAGATTCAAAGGAGTCATTGTCCACGATTGGGTCATTGGAGCGAAGAGAATAAAATGATTTCCGGGTTGATATTGGACTCGAGCTAAAGTTCAAAGCATGCAAGCTATTGATTAACCACCATTATTGGAATTTCCTGTAGTATTATAGTTCTAAATTAGTAATAAGTATTTGTGTTGTACTGGTATTGTGTTGGATTAATTTGTGTTTAAACTTGTATTGAATTGGGTGTAGGGTTGAGTACATTTAGGCCCTTGTCGTTAATCAGAATCGGTAGGTTTGAATGTTTTAAGATATGGGGATTTGGCTGTGGTGATGAGCTCTTGTAAGCTACGGAGGTAACTTTGTTGCTAGGGAGACACTTCCCTTTGGAAAACAATGTTGGGGTATAGATCAACGGTATTCTTTGGGTGGTTTCTACCTTCAAGGGTAGAGACATCTTGACAATGTTGTATTGGCGTAGTCACTTGTTTTAGGAATCTTGTGAGGTACACAATATGTTATGTTATTTTTGTAGTAAGGAAACTCTTCCCATTTAGTATCAATACATTCATTTGATTAAAAAAATGTTCTTGGAAAATGGTGACAATGCAAGCGGTCAACGACGACACCAGTGGCTGGAGTGACATGTAAAGAAGAAGAAACAATTTTAATTTGTTAAAATTGTGTTATAGTCCCCCTTCTCTGTCTCTCTATTATTTTTTTATTTTTTTTTATTTTTTTATTTTTTCAGATAAAACCCTATGATTTACGAAACATGCCCTCACTTAAATATTGGCACATGCATGACAGACACATGAAAATTTCTCTTACAACTTTGCCTCGATTATTTTTTTGGTAATCAAGATTATATAAGTATAACTTATAACGGGATGGGTCTCCCTTACTACACACTAACATTTTGAAATGAAGCACGCAAGACCCCACTCCCACCCAGAACAACACACCAAAAGTCTTTTAAAAAATGACCGGATCGAGCCACAACTATTCAATTGGTGGTCTATCAAACTAAGCCCATCGACGCTTAGATCCAAAAACAAAAAAACTAACACACCTAAACTCTGCCCAAACCTTTGGTCGGAATCAACACTTATCGATTTAAACCCAAATCTAGGCAACACCTCACAGCAAGAATATGACCAATCACAACAATTTAGAAGGAAGTAACCGACCCTAATACATTGACCAGCCGTAATATGCCCAAATGGAACAAAATCAGAATATTAAGGATGCAAAAATCCAAATTGAACAACGGATACCAATTTTAAATTTTGGTGAAACCTTATGCACTATTGGAGTGAAAAACCCATACTATATGATGTCCAAGAGTTCCTCATACCTGGTTGTCATGGTGAGGAATAGAACTGCCTGTTGTCTGGTGGTACCTCTCTATGATATCTCCCATGCTATATACATATAAAGGATATATGAGTTAACAAGAAGTTTGATTATGATTATAAAATGGATACTTAATAGAAAACGAAATTAAAAAAATAAAAAAAATAAAAAAGTGAAAATCACTAGTGATCTACATGTAGTGGTCCTTTTTTATTTATTTATTATTATTTTTTTTCGGTTGGTTCAGTGAGCCCACTGAAGGCAAAATTACAATACATGCAATACATATTTTGAACAAGTAAATATATTGGAAATATATTTACACTTGGCTAATAATTTTTTAATTCAAATATAAATAATTAATTAAACTCGTAAAATTCAAGTCAATTCAAAGAAAAACATTAAAGTATCCCCCCGCCCCCCCCCCCCCCCCCCCCCCCCCAAAAAAAAAGCAGAAAGGAAAACGAATACAGTTTGACAAAACCCTAATTTATTTTTCTTCTTCCTTTTTATAAACCCTACTTTTTTTTTCAAACTTAAAGCTAGCACTCAAATTGGTCAACTCAAAATCTGAATAATCTACAGAGTTCTACAGATCTATAATTAAATTTTTCACTAATTAAGCATCAATAAGCATGATTCTCTGTAGAGAGAGAGAGAGAGAGAGAGAGAGAGAGAGAGAGAGAGAGAGAGAGAGAGAGAGGTTATGAACCTGTGTGGGTGAGAGGAATACTGAAAGAGCCTTCCTTTGCTTGAGAAGATGATGAGTCCTATCTGAGCATCACAAAGGACAGAGAGCTCATGGGTCTTCTTCAAAAGCCCTTGTCTCCTCTTCGTAAATGTCACCTGTCTGCTACTTTTGTTCTCAATCATCTTCACCTCTGCCTTTCTCCTTCCCATAATTGCCAAACACTGCCTATATATATATATATATATATATTTGAAAAAGTAACGAAAAAAATCCAGTGATTTTCAACAATAAAACCCACAAAGAAATTGTTTAAATATGGAGAGCAGCAGATATAAGAAACTGTGATCAGAATTAGATATAGATACATATAGATACAGATATAAATGTGTGTAATTCTTAAACGGGAGACAGGTTAGTAAGAAACTCTGATCAGAATTAGAAACAAAGTTTTGATAAAAGCCCAACACAAACATTAAGTTATTCATAGAGTTCTTACACAAGAGCGTGAGGATAGGAGAGAGAGAGTTTACCTCTGTGCTTTGTTGTTGGCTAGCTTTTAGGATTTGGATGCAAAGTGCACCAGCTATATAGACCAGCTCACCTTTTAGGGTTAGAGATAGACAGAGAAAGAGACACTAATTTGAGGTGCTTTATCATGTAACTGTGCAAGTGCATGTTGACTTGGAGATAGAGAGATGGGCTTGTTTCTTTATCCCACATATGTATGATATGTATGTTTGTTTATTTATATAACCATTTATCACATACTAATTTGCATTAATGCGTTCATTAATCTTTTAAATATTTTATTTTGAAATTAATTACTAGCTATGTATACTGATAAATTGAACTAGTACGGTACAATTCATAAATATATATAAAGTTATTCATAATCTCTTGTTGTGTGGAATTTTTATGTAGAATAAATTAGTTTTTTTTTTTTTAATTTTTTTTTTCAGTAAAGTGTGATCGGACTAGTTAACGAGCATGTCGACCAGTCAACCCGTGATAACTTAATGATACAAAATACAAAGTAACATGTATTTATTATCAGTAACAATAATGTTCATTGTATATATTGGTTATTATCTAATTAGTCAAAAGATTGGCGAATGTATCATGAATACATGCATACATATAATATACATACATACATGCATTATGGATATGGCATGTAGGGATGAATAAAGAAGGTTGGTGTTGACGTGTAACCACCACTTGTGGGAGACATCTGCAAGCTAAAGCCACCAACTTCCTGAGATTGTTTCCAATTTTGGATACATTGAATAGTGATCATTATTCTCTGTTTTCCGAAAATAGAACCTCAAGTGGGTTGCTTTTACTGTCTCTAGTTAGATCATTAATTCAACACAATATATATATATTAAATAAACATATCCCGCTTTATTTTTCTTTCAAGTATTCTAAAATACATATACACATATATATGTATATTAGACTAAAAGATATTTTGACAGTTTACATCTAATTTTAAAAGATGAATGATTGATATTATATTTATGTAACTTCTCAATTTACTAATTTCAGATTTCTCTATACCATTGAACTCTCTATACCATTGAACTCGATCAATGAATGGTTGATATTGTATTTATGTAACTTCTCAATCTACTAATTTCAAATTTCTCTATACCATTGAACTCGATCAATGATTTAAATGAAGAGATCAAATATTTGGGAGAAAAATTTCCGTTTAAAATTTCACAATTTTATTTTCAAATAAGTTGAATTTAATTACACTTTGTATCCTTCAAGTTTTGTATATTTAAAATAAAAAAATTAATAATTTGAAAAAAAATATTTTTCTATTTATATAAAAAATAAAAAATGTATTTAGTAAAAAAATATTTTAAAAAAAAAAAGTTTTACAAAAAAGTGGCTGAAAAATAATTCAAAAGACTTATTTTCTCTTCTTTAGGTAACAAGGTAGAAAAGTGTAAGTGGTCAATAGAGATAATATGATGGTGGGTTGAATTCATGATTAACAAAAACAGAGAGACAAAAGGAAGTTAATGACAATGTTTTAGCCAATCTGGGTTGCCGTTCTGTGATCCACCAACTGCTAAAAGAAAAAGTTGGAGTGAATTGAAACTACATTTAAACTTAAAGGGTATAAAGTGTAATTTAGCCTTTCTCATTATGCATGCAAGCTCACCATTGTCTAATTAGCAACTGTTTCGAGGGCACAGAAGAACACGTTCCATGAAATGGTAACGTTGGGAATTTATCATAAATTAGGGTTGCTTCTTCTTGGGGTGGGGCCCACTGAACCGCCAGTTTCACATGGTCTCTTGCAGACCAAAAGATTGAGACGAGAAAGAGAGTAATATTGCCTAATGAGTCCATAATCTTTTATTTATTTTAGTTTACTCCTTAATGTTGTATTCTTGTCTCACATCAATCACTCAAGAGTTCTCAAACATTATATAAATCAAAAAAATTACTTTACTTGATATCATATAGATTTAAGTTAGAACATCTTAATATGGTATTATTATGAGAATTCATCTCTCATTCTTTTATACGTAGTAACTCATCTTTGCAAGCTAAAGTTACATATTTCTTATCATTTTTTCGTAGTCAATTTATCCATAAATCAAGGGTTGCACTTAAATACGAATGTTAGATTCCTATCTCATATCGATCACTTAAAGATTCTCAAATCACTGTATAAGTTAAAAAAAAATATTTCACTTGACATCACATAGTTTTAAGTTAGAACCTCTGATATGGAAAAATTCCTACTCATGACTATCAGAGGCTTGAGAGCCTTCGTGGGTTGGATCGATTCGATGATCCGACTCGAAAGACATAACCTGATTTATGATTTGGGTTGAGCGCATCAAGCCCACTGGGAAAAAGACCTTAGTGGTCCAGAATAGAAGCAAAGCAAGCCTCGCAAGTAGCCCAATAATGGGTGATCAAAATCCATGATGACAAGGCCAATAACAAGTCAGCCCATAACCTCTATGTCCCTCATGCATGAGGAACGTTACAACCTACTGATTGTAACCAGCCATATTCAATGGCAGGAACTTTATAGAGATCTTCTCCCACATTTAATGAAGAAGATCATGGTTATATCCTATGCCGTTAGGAGAAAATCACGAAATGGGTGACCTCACCAATGAAACGGCAGTAAACTACTAAGTCTATACAAATGGAATGTATCATCATACTATTTTTACGATTTGATTCCAGTGCTTGAGCTTTCTTCATAAACAGACTTACTTATTTTCACACAAGAGGTTCTTTGGCCGACACCATATCGGTGTCCCCCTTAAGAACTAATCAATTTTGCAGGTGGAAAAAAGAAGTTGAGAAGGTCTTTTGGCATGTGATAAGCCGATTGCACGTGATGAGAATTTTTGGCAACATCATTTGGTGCCATCTCTGGAAAGCACTTACAGAAGAGCTTACCATCGTAACAATGAGGCAACCACGAGAAAGAAGCAGTACCAAGCCAAAGTAATGACATTCCACCACCTGCTAATAATGAAGTTCCTATAGTAGCATTAGAAGAAGTTCGTGTTAATCTTCCAAAAATTGACGCTCTGACGAGAAAGATATTAGAGATGGTAGACATGATCAAGTGGATGGCGCAGTAGATCGCCAAGAACATACCACAACCCCCTCCCTTAATAACAGAATGGGGGAAGAAGCGGAGTCTCCAGGGTTTTCAGACCCACCATCTCAAGGAAAAAAAGTTGTCCAGGAAGATACTAGTGACCAGCCGCCGGAAATAAGGGTATGTAGCAGAACTGAGGCCGTTGATTCACATCAGCAACCCAGAAGTAAGGAGGAGATAGATCTACCCAATGCATCAAGTATGCAAAAGATGGCTCAGTGGCGGTGGTATGTGGAGATCAGGTGGCATCCAGGCAGTGCTTTGAAATAGCTATGAAGGGCAAGAAAAATACCTAATATCAATTAAGGCCGGAGCAGGAAGAAGCTTCGCTGAATAGCTTAGCTCAGGAGATTGACAATTTTAGAGAGCACCTAGTGTTCTCCAACCTGTTGAGCAAGTACGGAAGATTATCTTTAAATAAGGAGCTTAAAAGTTGATGATAAGGGAATCCCTAAGCCAGACTGAGACAGAGGAGGTTAGGAAGTTGATGGAAGAAAACCTAGACGTCTTCGCCTGGTCTCCAAAGGACTTGAAGTGCATCAACCCTGATGTTGTAATCTACTAGCTTGACATCTTCAGGTCCTACCCATAGGTTAAGTAGAAGAGGAGGACATTCATCCTTGAAAAAGAAGAGGTGATCGAATCTGAGGTGTAGAGGTTGTTTGTAATTGGCCACTTAAAAAAGGTAATATACCCAAAATGGTTGGCCAACTTAATTCTTTGTTAAAAATAAAAATGGGAATTGGAGAATGTGTGTGGACTTTACTAATCTCAACCAGGCATGCCCAAAGGACTACTATCCAACGCTAAGGATAGAACAAATGGTGGATGCAGCAATAGGGCACCAATGGCTAACCATGATGGAGGCATACTCAAGCTATAATCAAATCCAGATGGATAAGAAAGATGAATAAGGAATAACATTCATTACTCAAAGAGGTACTTACTTTAATTAATGCCATTTGGTTTGAGAAATACAGGAGTAACCTATCAACGCCTGGTAAACCATATGTTTCGAAGACAAATTGAAACAACCATGTAGGTCTATATAGACGACATGCTGGTCAAAATCTATAAGAAGGAAGATCACTTGGGTATTTGAAAAAAGCTATCGCTATACTGAGGAAGTTCAATATAAAGTTGAACCCAGATAAATGCGCTTTCGAGGTGGTATCTAGCAAATTTTTAGGCTTCGTGGTTAAACCAATCAGGAATCATGGTGTATTCAGGGCAGATAGAAGTTGGTCAAAACATGAAGTCCCCTTCAACCATAAGAGAAGTTTAAGTGCTGATAAGAAGGTTGGCAACCCTTAACCGACTGATAGATGCGCCCCTTTCTTCAAAATTTTGAAAGTAAGCAAGAACTTTCAGTGGGATGATAACTATGAATAAGCGTTGCAATCCATCAAAAACTACTTAGGCTCAGTTGAAACTTTAGCCAAAGTAAACCCAGAGGATAAGCTCTACTTATACTTGGCAGTGACCTCAGTAGCAGTAAGTGTGACATTGATAAAAAATCACTCAGGAGGGCAAAAACCAGTTTATTATATAAGCAAGTCGCTAGTCCCAACTGAGACTCGCTATACTGAACTAGAAAAACTTGCCCTAGCTTTGTAACTTCAGCTCGGAAGCTCATATCGTACTTTCAAGCACACGAGATCAATGCGTTGACCTCTTACCCCCTCAGGGTAGTAATGCACCAGAGGTTTCTGGACATCTTATAAAATGGGCAGCGGAACTTGGTGAGTTCTTCATCAACTACAAGCCTAGAACTACAGTTAAAGGGCAAGCTCTGGCGGATTTCATTACTGAGCTGACCCCTCTAAGCGAAGCAGTAATAGAAGATGGAGAATACCCTAACTAGTTAGCTACGCTGTGGAAACTGCGGGTAGATAGAGCTTCAAACATGAAGGGATGCAGTGTTGGCATCGTCCTAGGAACACCAGAAGGAGATCAACTTGAAAGAACTGTGCAACTTGGTTTTTGAACCTCCAACAACGAAACAGAGTATGAAGTAGTAATCATTGGACTGACTCTTGCCAAAGGATTAGGAGCTCAGAATCTGGAGGTGAGATCAGACTCACAATTGGTGGTCAATCAGATAAACAGAGTATACACGGTGAACGAGGAAATGTTATACCTCTATGTGGAGAAAGTGAAAGAGTTAACCACCTCACTCCAAATCTGCAAGTTCGAAGCTATTCCAAGAGCTGAAAAATGAGAAGGCTAATGCACTGTCTGTATTAGCCTCTTCATTCAAACCAGATTAGCGGTTTGAAATTGTGGAATTCCTTGAGCAACTGTCTACAGCAGCACCAGCTGACCTTTACGCATGCATAGGTAAACTGGATCAAGAAGAAGACTGGAGAACCCCTTTAGTTCACTATCTAAAGGAATGAACTCTTCCACATAAGAATGAATCAGTTAGAAAGATCTTGCACAAAATGTCAAGGTATGTGCTGACCAATGATAAACTGTTTAGGAGATCTTTTTTTTCCAAACCTCTATTGCTTTGTTTGGGAGCAAAGGAAGCCACCTATGTCCTGCAAGAGATCAATGAAGAGGTTTGAGAAAATCATCAAGGAGGAAGAAACGTGGTGCACAAGGCACTCAGAATCAGTTACTATTAGCCAACAATGTGAAGCAATGCACAAGAATATGTCAAGAAATATGACAAGTGCCAACGGTTCTCCAATGACATCAAAGTCCCAGCTCAAGAGCAGAAACCAATAACTATCCCATAGCCCTTTGCTCAATGGGAAATGGACGTTCTAGGGCCATTTAACCCAGATCTAGGGAACAAGAAGTACTTACTGGTAGTGATCAACTACTTCACTAAGTGGGTTGAAGCTGAAAGCTTGGTGACAATGGGAGAAAATGAAATGAAGAACTCTATTTGGAAAAATGTGATATGTCAATTTGGTATTCCAGCAATACAAATATCCAATAACGGGACACCATTCACTAGTGGTAAGGTTGCAAGGATATACGAAGAATTAAAAATTTGGCACTGCACATCTAGCCCAGCGTATGTACAAGCCAATGGACAAACTGAGGTGACCAACCGTTCTATCAGGGAAGCGCTCAAAAAATGACTTGATGATGCCAGAGGCAAGTGGGTGGAAGAGCTACCAGGAGTCTTGTAGGTTTATCGGACCACACCAACATCTACCACAGGGGAAACACCATTCTCCATAACTATGGAATTTAAGTTATAGTTTTTGTGGAGATTAGGCTACCATCAAGACGAGATGGCATAATCAACCTTGTGGAGATTGAAAAATCCATACGACAAGATATGGACCAGCTGGAAGAGAGACGTGACAAGGCAGCAATGAGGATGGCAGCCTATAATAAGTCAAGAGTGGCAAGGATATTCAACCATGTAGTACATCCAAGGCACTTTGTTATAGAGGAGCTGGTACTCAAAAGAGTGATGTCGCACCGCCTAGAGACTCGTTTGGGAAAACTAACCTCTAACTGGGAGGTACCTTACCGCTTAACCAAAGTAAACAGGCTAGGGACCTATTGGTTGGAAGATCTGGATGGCGTGACAATCCCAAAGCTATGGAACATCTTTCTAAATTTCATGTTTTTCATTGAGTTTTGAAGTTTCTTTTTATTCATTTCCATGAGACATTCGTTGAATAAAACAAAGAAATGAGGTTTTCTTTTCATTCCTGCTATTGGAAACACTTATTTTGTCATTTTCTGATTCAAATTAAGTGTAAAAAACATTTAGTGTACAAAAACTAAGTGCACGAAAGCATTTGGTGCTCAAATTAAGTGTAAATTAACTGAGCAGATTAGCTTAGATACTGAGCATAAGTTACTGAGAAGATCAAATCAGACATGGTAGAGCAAAATAGCTTACTCATTCAGACATGAGCAGAGTAGAACAACTCACTTATTCAAACATGAGCAGAGCGGATGAGCTCACTCACTAAGTCTAAATGAACTAAGCAAATCAGCTCAAACATGAGTAAAAAATCAACTTACTCATTCAGAAATGAGTATAGTAGATCAGCTCACTTATTCAAAAATGAGCAGGGCAGATTAGCTAACTCACAAAGCAAAGCAGATCAGCTCGCTCAGCAGAACATATTAATTTACTCATGGAGCAGAACAGATCAATTCACCAAATGAAACATTTAGTGTTCAGAACTAAGTGTGCACAGTACTGACTTATTTGTCACCAAATAAACTTGTATAATGACTTTATCAAACATGGACTTCTCACCTTCACAACATTACTTATTCAGTTAGAATTAAAGTCTGGAACACTTGTTCAAAGTCTACACTAACTCCAAAGTACGAAATGATAAGTTCAAGACTGGAAAAGAACAATATCTTGAGACGGATGTTGTAGAACAAGATGAAAGAGTAATTCTCATTGGAAAGATTCCTGTGATGGTAAAATCTGATTTATTTTAATTTAGTGGCCATGCTTACTGTGATGAAGTTCTTGTTCAAACATCTTATCTATTCTAGCCAAAAGACTAAGTTGGTTCATAACTAGCTTCGTTTACTAACCAAGTTATGAAAGAGCGTAGGTAGAAAAAGAACGAACAACACAACAACAAAGAAAATATCAAAACCCATCTTTTTATATTAACAAAAAAAGGTTACATCGTTACAAAATAAAAAAAAAATAAAAAGAGAGAGAGAGAGAGAGAGAGAGAGAGAGAGAGAGAAAAGAACAAAACAATGTTCATTATACAAAAAAGAAGAAAAAAGAACAAAAAAAATGTTTACTAAAAAAAAACATAAAAAGAAAAAGAGAAGTTTAAAACTTCTTTTGCGAAACCAGAGCTGAATGGATGGCATCAATCCGACCCAGGAAAAAGAAGGGGACCTAAACCTTCAAAGTCCGAGTTGGACTAGTAGAAATCATCCTTTTTATGCCGGTTGATCTTATAGACTAACTCTCGGATCTTGGCCTTCTTATTCTCATTCTTCTTCTAGAGCTTATCCCGTTTCTGCTTCATGGAATCGACATACTCCTTATGAAAGTGCAAGTCAACAGACAACTCATGAACCTCCCTCTCTGACTTTTTCAATTAGCCTTTGAGTTCTTGGGGGTTACGAGATAGCACAGAAGTGAGCAACTTCCATAGCATAGAAGACGGCATAAGCATCATTAAGGGCTCTAAGACGAGGATGCTCTTCAAAGAGGATTTTCACCGTCGTCATTAGAGCATGAAAATTCTCTCCTAGCTTAATCTCCTGTTGTCCCTCATTTTGTATAGCCTCAAAGGAGGAAGGTGGGAACAACGACCTTGTTGTAACAAAAAAAAAGGGTGAAAAAGAGATAGAAAGAGGAAAGGCTCTATGAAAATGTAAACAGAGAAAGAAAACGCGTTTGGGTTTGTGTGAAACTTCAACGCATGGTTTGGCTTTAAATATCTAAGCCAATTAAGAGGGAAACGCCAAAGAAGTGTAAACGAAACGTAAAAAAATGTGCATTTATAAGTAATGTGCGTTGACGCAATACATATTGTAATCATGATAGTGTATTTCCAATATTAATTGGTGTCTACTGTTTAAATAGGTCACAATTACAAAAAATATCATCATTACAAAAAAATTGCAGGCATTAAAAATTGAAAAGACAAACATCACATCATAGTATGGAACTCTGATCTGCAACATCTTGTTAGCCAGATAACTGAAGAGTAGCAAGAGCAAAGACAACGTCACCAGGTAGAACTTGGGCTTGAATTGAGCTTGGGATGGGTTGATCAGAAGGGTAAGGGTCTGAGCTGGCAACTGGAATCTCAGCCACAGAGGTGAGGGTTTCTGATAGAAGCACTTCACCGCTAGTACAAGATACACCTCCTTCAACATCAGTGCCTTCTTCCTCTTCAACATTTGCATCCTCTCATTGCACTTCTTTCTCCAGCTCAATCTCCAAAAAAGAAAAATTGATTCTTGGATGTTCCTTTAACACCAGGCTTTGGCAGTGGCGATAGCCCACCAACTGAATGTTCTTGGACCTTCCTTTAAATTCCACCCATAACTGGTTGATTTTTTCTTCATTCTCCTTTTCCCTGGCTACCATCTCTGCTGTTAACCTTTTTACTGTCTACATTTAGTCAGGGGACCTTAGTTGCTCTTGGTTTAGATCAGCCGAGAGTTGACTTTTCTCATTTTCTAAGTACTGGATGACATCTTCCTTGGCCTGAAGAGTGGCTCTCAGGAGATCTACCTCTTACCGAGCTGAGTTGACCTATCCATTCAGAATGGATACCTATTCATTCAGAGAAGAGTTCTCTTCTTAAAACTTACTGCTCTCTGTGAAGAACATCCCATTGCTCTTCTGTAGTACTTCACGTTATGCATTAGCGGTGCGCAGCTCAACTTCAAACTTCTTTTGAGATGACCTTGCTAGTGCTAGGTCAGTCTTAAGAGAAACCTTCGGTTCCTAAAGAACACGAAGGTCCATTTCTAGGTGACTGGATTCAGTTAACTAATGTATGCATTGAGTATCTAACTCATTCACATCATCAAAATTTCCTGCCAATGCAGAAAAAACATGTATGCTCTGCAAAACAAAGACAATTGACCAGAAACCAATGTAACAACTTAAAAAAGTCTAAAACTTATTGAATATAAAGATAATTACCCGAAGGAGTACGCAGACAAAGATCTGAAAAGCTCACCCCTATTACAATTCCCAATCTTAACCCGACTCCTATCCCAGGACTACTCGTATAAGAACTTGATGATGTTGTCAAATATCTTCTAGCAATTAGGAATTGAGGGCCCAACCTCATTTATCAAGGAGATGGAGGCTGATGGTTTGTTAAAGCAGGCTTTGCAGCACGGTTGATAGAAACATCAGCTACACGGGTGGTAAACTCTAATCCCCTAATCTCTGTGGGAACTAGAACTTGGGCTGAAGGAATCGGCACAGAGACAACCCCACGCTTACATTTGCTCAAGGGTTTGGAATCTTCATTAGAATTGGAACCCGTAGGAAAAATAAGACGAGGACGAGTAGCCGCTAGTTGAGCTGCAACTGGATGGGCAGTCGGAGAACTGAAGGTCCGGCAGGTTGAAGTGCTAGCTACCCAAATGGCCTAGAGGGTTTCTTAGTAGGTCAGTTTCTCTTCTTCTCAATTTGTAACTCTTACAAACAGTTGAATTTGGATACATCCATTACTGGTGGAATAAATGGGTAATAAGCTAGGACTTTGCAGGACCTCTTTTCGGGGACCAACAACCTTCTTAGTTCGTCCCCAACCTTGGGTATAAGGCGAAGAATTTTGCAAACTTCTTCACCTGCATAAGATAACCCAAGAAGACAATAAGACTGATAGGTGTGATCTACTTACATATTTCAAATGCGAATTAAGTTAGTTTTCGAGCGTTTATATAGAATTTTATTACGTTTTAATTAATTTTATTACTTTTTGTATAAATCAAGTGTGGGGGGGAAAAATATAGGAAACTGGAGTGAAAACGATGAGATCAAACCAAAAACGGTCGAAGAACAGTGGAAAAACAAGCTCGGAGGCAAAACTGTGAAACAAGCCCATCGCCGCGGCGTCCAGACCACCATTGTGGCGGTGAAAATACTGAGAAGACACAAATGCTACTGATGGATTACCGCCTAGGCGGTGAATCCTACGAATCCCACCGCCTAGACGGTGAACCAGCAAAATGTTTTCCAAATCCACTGCTGTCTTCACCGCCACGACGATCAACTAACTGACCTACTCCACCGCTACGGCGCTGAATCCCACGGCCACGGCGGTGACCTTCTGCACAGCCTAGATATTTTTATTAGATATTTTGAGATATTTTATATATAAATACCCACTCCTTTCCCCTTCTCTTGACCCCCCCGGTCATTTGGGCACCTTAGGCCATACTTAGGCTTGGGTTTAGGAGTTTTAGAGGTGGAGCTCACATCCTGAAGTGGAGAAGATGGCGAAGCGATCGTTGAGTGTTCTTAGCAGCTAATCTTCGGACGAGGCTAAGTTCTTCGATTCTATTCCTTATTTTTTTAACTTAGGATCATGTGAGCATGTTTAGCTCGTTCTTTCATTGTAAATGCAGTTATGGCTGTAGTTAAAGATGGATTGAATAGGGATTAAAAACAAATTTATAAATATGTGTTTGGATGATTTCGGTGTTTTGTTTGTGATTGTTCTTCGTAGTTTGATTGTGTTTACCGTATTGTTTGTTTATCATGCTTAGTTGGATACATGGAGAAAATGGGATTTGACAAATTCCGAATTCGGATTAGGGTAAACGAACGCCATGATTCTATAACCTGGTCGGGGTTTGGATTGTGGACAATCGATGACGTTGGGGCAAGAATCACGTGACCTAGGGTCGTTAAGACATTGAGAAGGACTTATTCGCTGACACGAAATTGCGTTATATCCCTCGTCTTACACTCGGTAGAGGTGGCGAGGGAGTTTTAGAACGGAGATTGTCGATAGGGTAAATACAACGCACAATCCAATGACTCGGTCGGGAGTTGGATTGTGTGCAATCAATGATGCTGGGCGAGACTCACATGACCTAGGGTCGTTAAGACATTGAGGGGAACTTCTTTGTTGACTCAAAGTCATGTATTCCCCTATCTTACACTCAGGAGAGGTGGCAGTGGAGTTTACGTACTGAGATTGTCAAATAGGTCGAACACCGTAAACGTGAGTAAATCGAGATCGAACACGTATTTGTAAACATGTTAATCCCTTCCCTAAAACACATTAGTATATTAGTATAGTTAATTTAGGTTATATTAGTATTAGTATTAATTAATTAAATACATTTGTTTTTAGCCTAGATAAAGTTAGGTCATGACAAACGCGATACTAGATAGTAACGATACCAATCCCTATGGATACGATAACTCGATCTTTTATGATCATACTATACTAAAACTTTGACCTCATACACTTGTGAGTAGTCAATACAGCGAGGATCGAATCCTTCCCTATACAACATTTTGGTGCAGTTGCCAGGGATTGGTTGCTGTCATAGTTTCAGGCAATCACCACCAAGTTTTTGGTAATGATTTCTGGTGATTTTGTTTTGTCGTTTATTGTTGATATTGTGAGTAAATGATCCGATTTTACTTTAGGCATTTCTTTTGTATATAATTTTTGTTTGTAGTTTTATTTTTGTTTCTTATGCAGGGTACTTGCCGATGTTAGATTGGCAGGTATTGATGCATCCATTTCGATGGGATTCCAAGACATTTTATTGTGTGGGGCCATGCACATAAGACGGTGAGGCTTTTCGCTGAAAGATCAAGCCGAACAAAGTAAAATCTCGCCAAGCTTGAGGGTGATCTAAAAATGTCGGGCCGAGGACATTAAACCACGCACTTCTTGGGAGGCAACCCAAGGTCAAATAAATTAAATCCATCTCCATCGAATTTAAATGGAAGCCAGATCCTCTTGCCTTCCAGGTATGTGTTCTAAGCCCCATTCGACGGCATGTTTTAATTTTCATATGTTGAAGAATGATGATTGAGATCGCTGAGGACATTGTCCATTTGGAGTTCGGAAGTGATGTGTAGTATATTATGTTAAATGTGTTATTGTTTTCTTGTGTGCATGTGTGTTTAGGATCGAATGTGTTTATGTTTATTTGTTGTTGTTGTTATATGTTGAGTTTTACGTTCATCTGTGTCGTCACCCGATGATGATATTACCCCTTGATTGTTTTTTAAGTCAAGGGTAATACCCATGCATGTGTGATTTTGTGTGCTTGACTATGCTTTTTGGTAAAAATTATTGTAGATCCTAATTTGCACGAGTACATAGACTCGATGTATTTCTATTAAATTGATTTGAGGACGATTATCGATTAACCAAATTCATGACACATTAAGGATTCTAGAGCCTGATTGAGGGGAAGCTTGAGGCGAAATCCTAGGCAAGGTAGTTCAGGAGACGTGATTTAGGCATTCATTTTGTCTCTTGAGCCTTTTAAGCCTACATGTTATATGTTTATCCCTTGTTATCCTTTCGAAGCCAAAATGTAAATTCAATTCTGAACACACAAACAAATACCCTAGCCATTGGATCTTTTTCCAAACCTTAATCGCTGAATTTAAAGGCACATTTGAGTGAATCAAGCTAGCAATTACAAATGCTACTTGATGTGAGCGGTTGGGTTTAGGGCAAACTTCTTATTGGTTTGGTATTCGAGTACTCACTTTGTCGTTTTTCTTTTGTTTTAACCACACCTATAAAATCATACTAATCGAATAAGTTTGGGGGTGTGGTTAGTTAAAAAAAATAAAAAAAATTACGTTTCGTTTTGACAGGTGAGTACGTCGGTCTTAAATGTATGTTTGGGATTGTTTCCAATCTAAGTATGGGGGTTGGAGAGTAAATGTGCCAAGCGTTGAGCCTTGGTAACGTTAAGTTAACATCGTTAACCTGTTTTCTATTCCAAATTATCCTTGGCCAAATATTCCATAACCGAACCAAGTTCTTCTGATCTTTTTTGAACTACTGAACCTACATTAGTAGAGAGTGGACCCCAATCAGGCATATGAAAATTCTAGTCCTTCACGGTTTAAGTCGTGAATTTCGTTGGGGGATAATCCAATCCAGTTGTTGTATAATAATATTATTGAGTCTCGCACTAATATGTTTACAGGATCTAGAATGGCATTCATCGTTATTGCATGTCAAAATTCTAGAATATTACATGATGTTTGTTACCGCCTGAACTCGATATGACTGGCGGTTGTTGAGGGACAAAAATAAATAGGCTGTTAGAAGAATATAAAACTCGCATGTTTTTATGTTTAGATTGTTTCTAGGTTGTTTGTTATTTAATTTAGTTATGTTTTTTATTTTCATGTGTGTGTTTGGCTCGAGGACTAGACAAAATTCTAAGTTTGGGGGTATTTGATAGGTGTGTGATTTACCTACATATTTCAAAACCGAATTACGTTAGTTTCTGAGCGTTTATATAGTATTTTATTATGTTTTAATTAGTTTTATTACTTTTTGTATAAATCAGGTGTGTGGGGCAAACAAATAGGAAACTGGAGCGAAAACGATGAGATCAAACCAAAAACGGTCGAAGAATGGTGGAAAAACAAGCTCGGAGGCAAAACTGTGAAATAAGCCCACTGCCGCGGCGTCCAGACCACCGCCGCGACGGTGAAAATGCTGAGAAGACACAAATGCTATTGACGGATCACCGCCTAGGTGGTGAACCAGCAGAATGTTTTCCAAATCCACCGCTGTCCTCACCGTCGCAGCGATTAACTAACCGACCTACTCCACCATTGTAGCGCTGAATCCCACGGCCGTGGTGGTGACCTTCTGCACAACCTAGATATTTTTATTAGATATTTTGAGATATTTTGTCTATAAATACCCACTCCTCTCCCTTCCTCTTGACCCCCCCGGCCATTTGGGCACCTTAGGCCATACTTAGGCTTAGGTTTAGGAGTTTTAGAGGTAGAGCTCACATCCTGAAGTGGAGAAGATGGCGAAGCGATCGTTGAGCGTTCTTAGCGACTAATCTTCGGACGAGGCTAAGTTCTTCGATTCTACTCCTTATTTCTTTAACTTAGGATCATGTGAGCATGTTTAGCTCGTTTTTTTATTGTAAATGCAGTTATAACCGTAGTTAAACATGGATTGTATAGGGATTAACAATAAATTTATAAATATGTGTTTGGATGATTTCGGTGTTTCGTTTGTGATTATTCTTCGTAGATTGATTGTGTTTACCGTATTGTTTATTTATCATGCTTAGTTAAATACATGGAGAATGTGGGGTTTGACAAATCCTAGATTCGGATTAGGGTAAACAAACGCCACGATTCTATAACCCGGTCGGGGTTTAGATTGTAGATAATCGATGACGTTGGGGTAAGACTCACGTGACCTGGGGTCGTTAAGACGTTGAGGGGGACTTCTTTGTTGACAGGAAGTTGCCTTATATCCCTCGTCTTACACTTGGGAGAAGTGGCGAGAGAGTTTTAGAACAGAGATTGTCGATAGGGTAAATATCACGCATGATCCGATGACCCGATCGGGAGTTGGATTGTGTGCAATCAATGATGCTGGGCGAGACTCACATGACCTAGGGTCGTTAAGATGTTGAGGGGGACTTCTTCGTTGATTCGAAGTTATGTATTCCCCCATCTTACACTCGGGAGAGATGGCGGTGGAGTTTACGTGCCGAGATTGTCAAATAGGTCGAACACCGTAAACGTGAGTAAATCGAGATCGAATACGTATTTGTAAACACGTTAATTCCTAGGCAATTCTTTCCCCTAAAACATATTAGTATATTAGTATAGTTAATTTAGGCTATATTAGTATTAGTATTAATTAGTTAAATACATTTGTTTTTAGCCTATATAAATTAGGTCATGACACACGCGATAATCGATAGTAACGACACCAATCCCTATGGATACAATAACCCGATCTTTCACGATCACACTATACTAAAATTTTGACCTCGTACACTTGCGAGTAGTCAATACAGCGAGGATTGAATCCTTCGCTGTACAAAGACCAGTATAGCAAAATTTCTAAATTCAAATTGCAAAGAGAGCATAAGTAAAAGAAATTACTCGAGTAGTTAAAATGCCTCAGCACAAATGGAGGCTACCCTAATTCTTTAGGAGAAAACTCCCAATTACCTTTGAAGAAGAGATACCGTCGTGGCCAATCTCCTCTCACCACAGAAGGAAGGTCAGTAAGGAAAGAGAACCTCTTGACGATGTAATAATTAAATCTCCCAATTTCCGAAAGAAATTTGAGGGAGCTAATACTCCTAATCATATCTACAGTAAGGAGATCATTATTTACACGCGCAAGATCCCATGATCTGACGGAAGCCATTGGGTATTAATTGTGTAGGGGTAATCTCTAATTGAGGAAAAAGATTGCGGAGGAAATGAGTGAAAGGAAGTGTGAGTTCGTATTCTAACATCCACACAAAGAGGCATATTTCATCCTCTTTGGCACTATAAGGACGTTCGTCTCAAGATGGAACCCTAATAGACACAGACGAAGGAATATCGTACTGTTCTCAGAATGGCTCAAGCCATTCCTTTAGGACAGAACTTGTACCATGGTCTCCCCAAGTAACTGAGGAATCGGTGAATTGAGAAACTTGGGCCGTCGTCGTCTTCTTCACAAGGGAATTCGATGATAAACCAACCTCAGCAGGATTGTTTGATGGACTCAATGACATTTCAAATAGAGCAACAAAAATCGAAAGACAGATGCGAACAAGCAACACAATCAAAAGATTGGAGAAAGACGAGAACTTACATGAACGGGAGAGGTGATCTTTCGACTCTCTTCTTTGAATCGTCACGAATGTCCTGAGGGCAAATGATATGGGAAAACTCGCGCTCATGACTATTAAAGGCTTGAGTGCCCTCATGGGTCGTATCGGGTCGATGATCTGACCTGAACGATATAACTCGATATATGATTTGGGCTGAGTGTATCAAGCCCATTAGGAAAAAAGACCTTAGCTCTCTAGAACACAAACAAAGTAGACCTCATAAACAGGCCCAACAATGAGTGATCATAACCCATGATGATAGGGCCAAGAATAGGTCAGCCCATAACCTCCACATCCCTTATGCATGAGGAACATTACAACCGACTGACTGTAACAACCCATATTCAATGGGATAAACGTTATAGATATCGTCTCCCATGTTTAATGGAGAAAATCGTGGCCACATCCCATGCCGTTAGGAGGAAATCACGAAATAGACGACCTTACCAACGAAACGTCAATGAACTACTAAATCTATATAAAAGAAATCTATCATCATATTATTTTTACGTTTTGATCTAAGTGCTTGAGTTTTCTTCATAAACAAACTTACTTATTTTCACGTCGGAGGTTCCTTGGTTGACACCACACTAGTGTCCCCCTTAAGAACTAATCGGTTTTGCAGGAGGAAATAAGAAGTTGAGAAGGTCTTCTGGCACGTGATAAGCCAATTGTTATTATTATTATTATTATTATTATTATTATTATTATTATTATTATTATTATTATTATTATTATTATAATACAAATTTAATATTTTTAGGTTTGGTTTGTAAATTTACTATATAAATAATATTTGATAATTTTTGTAGTTAAATGTTAATTTTAAATTGACGTTTAAAAATTTTGGGATTATTACGTTATTTAAAATACACTTTTAAGAGTTTTGGATTATAATTAATATTTTTTCTATTTTAAGAAGGGTGTTTGTGTAATTAATTAAAGTAAAAAAAAAACACATGTGGTTCAAACGGTTTCCTTCTCAAAGAAGGAAACCATTCATACTGCCCCCCCCCCCCCCGCCCCCCCCCCCCCACACACGTATATAGGAGATGGTTAAAAAAAAAAGAAAAAGAAAAAAAAAGAGGAAGATAAAAAGGAAATCAAAAAGGAAAAAAAGAAAAGAAAAAAAGAAATAGAAATATGGGAACAAAAAAACTGACCAAACGACATTTATATATACATGCCTATTTTAGTTTGCAGTTAAGGGAAGCAAATACTATCAAATAAATAAGTGAAATTATACCACGTCGAATTCAGCTTCGGATTTCAGGTAGAATTTCTAACTCTTCTAATATTTGTATTTAATCTGTCTATTGGGTGATTTATGTTATTTTTGTCAGTGAATTATAGTTGTTAGTTCGCATAAAATAATTATGATTTTGTGAAAATCATGCCCATGTATTTTATTCGTTGTATTAATTAAATGCACGTATTAGAAAGATTAGAATTCTACTGAGTATTGACTCACAACCCCACAATTTTGATTACCGGGCCGGTGAGAATGAAATGGAGACAAGAATCTTATTTGGATTTCTATTAAATTTTTAATAGTTGTATTTATTATTTACAACTATCGTGAGCGAACCGGCACGGAATTAGGAATACGGAATAGTTGTAATTGTTATAGCTGGAATTTTATAATTATATATATACACAATTAAATTTAGAATTTATTTTGTAATAATTTTTTTTTAGAACTTTATTATTTATTATTAAAATCCATTACAAAAATCTGAGAATAGAATCTCAGTTTGAATATCCTAGCGATAATTTAAACTCTGTTAATAATGATAATTTATTGTGATAATTTTATAAAGTTATCGGTTTTAATAATTTATTAATAAAATTGATGACATTATAAAATAGCGATAATTACATTATAAAATTACATTTGGACTATATTTAAATTTCTACTTAATTTATAATAGTTGCATTCATTATTTACAGTTGTAAAATCGATGCAATAATTGGATAATTACAATTATCGCCATTGGGGTAAAATTTATCCGATGTTATAAAATAAAGTATTGGTGGGAATATAGCTGCGCAGGAAATTTTATTTGAATTTCTATTCAATTTATAATAAGTGTATTTATTAATTACTACTGTAAAAATCGACTCGAAAAAAAATGGATAAATATAGTTGTCGTCGTCGCATTGTAAAAATTTTCAGATTTACGAGTAATAAAATATTGGTCACTCAATTCTAGTGTTAATTCTTCAAGGGAAGAAATCGCAGTAGCAGTCCTGGGAAACCGAGTTGTTACAAGTGGTGTCAGAGTAGGATTGCGAGCATCTTAGATTTAGGTTATGGTACCCATTAATTATGATATGTTAATTTATATTAAAACATAATAATAATTTTTATTTAAAAAAAAAAAAAACAAACGTGTGCACAAAAAAAAATAAAAAATTCGGTAGTTGAAAGAGATTTTGAGGAACCGTGCCATTCTTTTGGAGACTTGAAGTATGTTCTTTGAAGTTTGTTTTTGAAATGTGATACTAATAAGAGTCGTGTACTACTATTTTTGTTTTGGGATTTTGAGACTTTGCACCCCTGAAGTCTGACCAAAATCTCACTTTGGTCCCTACAAGTTTCAAATTGAACATACTACCATTTTAGGTGACATTTGATTAATACGACTTACTAATAATAAATTAAATAAGTTTTGGTAAGTGTCGTATTAGCCGTAGACCATAGGAATTATCGTTGAATTAAAAATATTAATTTAAAGGTGTTTATTTCTTTTATATATTGTGTTAAATTATATTTTCGTATTAAACTGAAAAAAAAAAAAAAAAGTTGTTGAAAATGGACAGTTTTACGATGATTAATGGATCAAGTCAAATTTTAAAAGTGGAAAATAATTTTTATTATCTTGTTATGCTATAGTCGTCGCATCAGGAGGGCATGTCCTGCGAGATGTGGCTGATTTTTACAAGAAGGCATGTCCTGTAAGACGTTGTTGTTGTAACCTGACAGAAGAATAAGTCCTGTAGGTGATTGATTATGTTGTTGATATGTTGAGACCTATCAGGAGGGTAAGTCCTGCAGGTGGTTGATTATATTGTATATATAGTAGCTTACACCATATGTTGCTCCTACTATTAGAGATATTGAATAACCCTAGCACTGATAATCACCTTAGATGACACAGTTGTACGAGTTACGGTACTGTCGTAACTCCCGATCATGAGGTAAAATGTTCCTATGGCTAATAGAGAAATATGTGTGCGGTATTTTATTATATATCAAAATGATTTGGTTGGCGGATTTAAATGTATTATTTTTTTGCAATGGTAGCAGTGAAATTTTATTTTGGAGTAGTGTGCGACTATATTCATATTATATTTTGAAAAGTAGTGTTTGATAAATATACTTGATCCATAAATTATTTTTATATTATGAAGACCGTATACCGATAAGGTGAGTGTACTATCGTCTAAGTAAATTGTTAAATCATATTTTCGAATTAAAACATGGAAAGAAAATGTTTATTAAAATTGATTATTTTATGACGTTATGTAGATCAAATAATTGTTTTTTAAATATGAAAAGTGGTTTTTATTATCTGACTATGCCATAGTCTAATCCCGACAGGAGAGTATGTCCTGCGGGATATTGTTGGTTCTAATAGGAGGGCATATCCTGTAGGACAATATGTTGTGACCTGACAGGAGGGCAAGTCCTGCAAGTGGTTGATATTTGTTGTTGTTGTTGTTGTTGATGATGATGATAATGATGATTATCATCATGATATGGTGGTTTATACCACGTAGTTGCTTCTACCATTGGAGATATTAAATAGTCCTGATACTGCTAGCCACATTAGATGGCACAGTTGGACAGATTACAGTATCTTTATAACTCCCGATCGTAAAGTAAACGATATTATGTTTGACAAGGAAGTATATTATTTTATTATATACCAGTGAGTTGACCAGTTAATTTAAATTCGGTTGTTCTGTTATGATGATATTTTTGTTGGGTTTAGGATATTGCCCGGTGTGGCTATATTTTATTGGAAAGTGGATTTTGATAAAAAAACTTGATTCATAAAATATTTTTATACTACGAAGACAGTACACTGATAAAATAACTCAGATAAATATTGGTCTACTACTAGCGTTAGGTGGAGTCGGAGTATAGGGTCATTAGGAGACTAGTGGGAGCTAGTTGCACTTGGGAATGTTAATTCAAATGTTTGAGCTAAATTGATGTTATAGAAATTCGATTGGGGGCTATGTATAAAATTTTTATATACATGTTATGTGAGTGTTGACCATTTGTGACGTATCTGATTTTTGTAATTTGATACGTATTTATGAGAAATATTTGGGTGTTTTGAGATGTATTTATATATTTGAGACGTATTTGATTTTTATAGTTTGACACGTATTTATGTGGTTCGGTTGTATTTTTGTGTTTTGAGATATATTTATATAATTTTGACGTATTTAGATATTTTGGGACGTATTTATGTATTTGAGGGGTATTTATGTGTTTTAAGATATATTTCAGAAAATTTGTTATTTGAAGTTTGAGTGGTGTTGATATTTTATGAAAATTTTACGAGATTGTGGAATTAAATTGGAATTTTAATGTGGATATTGGATTGTTTGATTATTTTAGTCTCACGGGCCAGTCCATGTGAAATTTGGGCTATCTATTGGTTATAAATATGTTGGCTTGAAATGTTAAATGAAATCGACAAATGTTGGTTATGGACATGACAGTAGACTTGAAAAGTCATGCCAAGTGGGAAAATTATCGAGGTTGTAGACCTATTGGAATTGAGATAGGCCAAATTCAGTGAGACTGTTGTTATGTTTTAAAGATATATTATTTTTATCAGAGTTGTTCAGCGGAAACATTTAAAAACATAAGATTCTTTGGCAATTGGTTGTCTGTAGTAAGTGTTACCGACCAAAGTGCACCATATCCATATGTTATTGGATATAATGTAGGCTACTGCGAACGGAGATGTAGCGACGTGTGAAATGGATTTTGACGGTTATGAATTATGGGTGACTTTCAGTTATGAGACCCTACATAGAGAACCATTATTTTAGAATCGAGTGTGACTAATATGGTCGTGAGATGCGATTCTGAAGTACTGTTTTGAACGAAAATTTAAGGAGAAATTTATATAAGGGAGGTAGATTGTAATAACTCAAAAATTTATATTTTCGAAAATATTATTTTATATAAATTAAATATTTTTGGGATTGTTTTGTAAATTTACTATATAAATAATATTTGATAATTTTTGGAGTTAAATGTTAAATTTAAATTGACGTTTAAAAATTTTGGGATTATTATATTATTTAAAACACACTTTTAAGAGTTTTGAGTTATAGTTAATATTTTCTCTATTTTAAGAGGGGTATTTATGTAATTAATTAAAAAAAAAAAAATGTGGTTCAAACGGTTTCCTTCTCTAAGAAGGAAACCATTCATACCCCCCCCCCCCCACACACACACACACATATATATATATATAGATAGATAGATAGATAGGAGATGGTTAAAAAAAAAAAAAAAAGAGAAGGGAGGTGTTTCTACAGAGAGAAGAAGGAAAAAAAAAAGAGAAAAAGAAAAAAAAAAAGAGAAAGAGAAAAAGGAAATCAAAAAGAAAAAAAAAGAAAGAAATATGGGAACAGAAACACTAACCAAACGACATTTATATATAGACGCCTTTTTTAATTTGCAGTCAAAGGAAGCAAATACTATCAAATAAATAAGTGAAATTATACCACGAGGAATTCGGCTTCGAATTTTAGGTAGAATTTCTAACTCTTTTAATATTTGTATTTAATCTTGTCCATTGGGTGATTTACATTGTTATTGTCAGTGAATTATAGTTGTTAGTTCACATGAAATAATTATGATTATGTGAAAATTATACCAATGTGCTTTATTCGTTGTATTAATTAAATGCACATATTAGAGGGGTTGAAATTCTACTGAGCGTTGACTCACAACCCCACATTTTTTATTGTAGGGCTGATGAGAATGAAACGGCAACAAGAATCTTATTTGGATTTCTATTAATTTGTAATAGTCGTATTTATTATTTACAACTATCGGGAGCGAACCGGCACGGAAATAGGAATTCGGAATAGTTGTAATTGTTTTTGCTAGAATTTTATAATTATATATATACACAATTGAATTTAGAATTTATTTTGTAATAAAATTTTTTTAGAACTTTATTATTTATTATTAAAATCCATTATAAAAATCTTAGAATAGAATCTCAGTTTGAATTATCCTAGCGATAATTCAAATTCTGTTAATAAGGATAATTTATTATTATAATTTTATAGAGTTATCGATTTTAATAATTTATTAATAAAATTGATGATATTATAAAATAAAGATAATTATATTATAAAATTACATTTGGTTTATATTTAAATTTCTAATTTGTAATAGTTGCATTTATTATTTACGGTTGTAAAATCGATGCGATAATTAGATAATTACAATTATCGCCTTTGGGGTAAAATTTATCTGATGTTATAAAATGAAGTATTGGTGAGAATTTAGCTGCATAGGAAATTTTATTTGAATTTTTGTTCAATTTGTAATAAGTTTTTTAATTAATTACAATTGTAAAAATGGACTCGAAAAAAAATGGATAAATATAGTTGTCGCTGTTGTATTGTAAAGTTTTTTGGATTTACAAGTAATAAAATATTGGTTGCTCTATTCTAGTATTAATTCTCCAAGGAGAGAAACCGCAGTAACGGTCTTGGAAAGCCGGGTTGTTAGAGTCAAAATAAGAATTGAATGTGCTCTTAAAAAAAGCAATTCAAAAGTCTCAATTTTGGTGAAATCAAATGCTATTTGAGTTCAATCCAACTGACAACCAGAAATAATTGAAATCCAAACTTAAACCGATTAATGATTCACTTTACCAGTATGTTGATCTGACCAATCTAGTCAGACATGTTTTAATTATCCTAGCGATAATTCAAACTCTGTTAATAATGATAATTTATTATTATAATTTTATAGAGTTATCGGTTTTAATAATTTATTAATAAAATTGATGATATTATAAAATAAAGATAATTATATTATAAAATTACATTTGGTCTATATTTAAATTTCTACTTAATTTGTAATAGTTGCATTTATTATTTACAGTTGTAAAATCGATGCGATAATTGGATAATTACAATTATCGCCTTTGGGGTAAAATTTATCTGATGTTATAAAATGAAGTATTGGTGGGAATGTAGCTGCATAGGAAATTTTATTTGAATTTCTATTCAATTTATAATAAGTGTATTTATTAATTACTATTGTAAAAATGGACTTAAAAAAATGGATAAATATAGTTGTCGCTGTCGCATTGTAAATTTTTTTGGATTTACGAGTAATAAAATATTGGTCACTCTATTCTAGTATTAATTCTCCAAGGAGATAAATTGTAGTAACGGTCTTGGGAAACCGGATTGTTAGAGTCAAAATAAGAATTGAATGTGCTCTTAAAAAAAGCAATTCAAAAGTCGCAATTTTGGTGAAATCAAATGCTATTTGAGTTCAATCCGACCGACAACCAGAAATAATCGAAATCCAAACTTAAACCGATTAATGGTTCACTTTACCAGTATGTTGATCTGACCAATCTAGTCAGACATGTTTTAATAATACTTAACCCAAAATATCCCCACATAAAAATTTATAATATTCTTTAAGATTTATAATATTGTACAACAAAAACACATCAACAAGCCAAATAAAGTCAGAACTATTCTCATTGTCCCCTTACATACAATCTGTTTTTTTCATTGCCATTAGAGCATAAAGATAAATTTTCAGTTACCTTCTATCTTTGCTATTGACGCACCCCAACGTTTTGATTACAAAATAAAAATGTACATGCATTTTTTTAAAACTGTTTAGAATAATTGAGAAGTGCAATGGTGAACATGAAACGATTGTATTGATGTTCTAGAAAATAATGTACATTATAGAGATATACAATAGGAATATTTATAGGAAATTAAGGAAACCCTAGGGTTATGGTTTTGACCTAATAGGACAAACCTATATATTACATTAACATTAACATTTCCCCTTAAACTCAATGCGGTAAATGAAACATGAACTTGAGTTTAGAAAACAGAGAGTGAAAGCGTCTGGGTGGATGAGCCTTAGTGAAAATATTTGTTGTCTGTTCGGTTGAATTAACGGATTGTAGATGAACAATATGATGACGGATAAAGTGACAATCAATTTCGTTGTGTTTTGTACGCTCGTGAAAGACAGCATTGTGGTTGATCTAAATAGCACTCCTATTGTCACAATATAAAACTGTAGTAGTAGAAGAAGAGATTCTCATGTCAGCGAGGAGCCACCGAAGTCAAAGTAGGTCTTGTGTTGCATCATCCATGGGACGATATTCAGCTTTAGGGCTGGAATGAGCAACCATAGTTTGTTTCTTATGGCACCAAAAAATGAGAAAATTGCCCAAGAATAAATAATAACCAGTGGTTGATCGTCAGTCGGTTGGATCTCTAGCCCAATCAGCGTCAGAATAGGCTTATAAAGTAGGAGTAGATTGGGTTGAGAAATAAAGTTTGTGAAATAGGGTACCCTTGATATACTGAAGGATGCGAAAAATGATCGAGTAATGAGTTATCCGGGAATGGACAAGAACTGGCCGACATGATGAATGACATAGGTGATGTTTGGGCGAGTGACAATAAGATATACTAGACTTCTAACTAGATGGCGATATAGAGTAACATCCAGAAGAGGTAAACCATCTAGTGGAGTGAGTCTGATATTTGGCTTTAGAGGAATAGTGGCAGTGCTGGAGTCAGTTATGCCAGCCTTGGAAGGAAGATCCGAAACATATTTGAGCTGAGAGAAAAAATACCCATCTGAACTGGATGAGACTTTGAGGCCAAGAAAATAGGTGAGCACGCTAAGATTTTTCATCTTGAATTGTTCGCTGAGAAACTTTTTGAGTTTAGAGATACTACGTAGATCATATCCAGTAATAATCATGTCATCCATATACAATAAAAGAAGAATAATACCATTATTAGTGTGGCGAAGAAATAGGGACGAATAATGAGCACTGGATGTGAACCCAAACAGATGAATCGTAGTGCTGAATTTTGCGAACTAGACACGTGGAACTTGTTTCAAACCATATATGGCATGACGAATGTGACAACTTTATTTCGAGTGGCAACAAGGCTAGGAGGAGTATGCATATAAACTTCCTCAGGAAGATCGCCAATGAGAAATGCATTTTTGATATCCATCTGAAAAAAAAAAAAAGAGTCCATTTTCGAATGGCAGCGACGACAAGAAGAGTATGGACAGATGTGAGCTTCACTACTGGAGCAAATGTCTCTTTATAGTCAATGTCATATCCTAAACAAATCCCTTGGCAATAAGTCGGGCTTTATATCGTTCAACAGAACCATCAGAAAGTGTTTTGATCTTAAACACCCATTTGCACCCAATGTGAGTTTTCTAAGGGGGGAGATCAACAATATCCTAGGTGTGAGTTTTGGTTAAGGACTAAAGTTCTTCGTCCATTACTTTCAACTGACGAAAGTTAGTACTAGACTCCTTATAGGATTAAGGCTCATGTAGATGAAGTATAATAGAAAACCAATGATAATCAGTGAGATCAGGGGGACGATTAGTTACCTTGGTAGAGCGGCATGAGTGATCTGGAGTGCGGGTCTTAGAGGCAGTTAATATAGAATCATCGGTCACAAGAGAAGTCTCAAGCATGGTTGATGGAGTTGGAAGGGTAAAATCAACTGGTGATTCTGGAGTGGGTTCAGCTGGTGGTTCTGGAGTGGGTTCAACTGGTGGTTCTGGAGTGGACTCAGCGTAAGGTGCAAGATTGAGCCCAACTGGTGCCTGGAACTGTATCCTCAGGTTATAACTCAATAGATGGATTTGTAAAGAATCTGGAGTTAGTGATGGTTTACATGTCAGATAACTGTAAAGAGAAAAACATTTGATATTCCCAAAAAATGATATGACGATAGATACGAAGAGTTTTAGAAATGGGATCCCAACACCGATACTCTTTATATTCAATGCCATATCCAAGAAAATAACAAAGGTGAGCCATTGGTTCTAGTTTGTTGTGTTCATGTGATTTAAGAAGAATAAAACAAGCGCAACCAAAGAATTTGGGTTCATAGGAATCAGGAGGTTTACCAAAATGACGCTCAATTGAGACTGAATTTAGATTATGGGAAAAGGGATATTTTTTATTGTGTATATGATGGTAAAAGGCAACATCACCCCAAAAATGCTCAAGGTAGGATGAAGAAATGAGGAGAGCACGAACTTTGTCAAGAATGTGTCTATATTTGCGTTAGGCTCGTCCATTGCATTGTCTGAGCAAAAAAAATTTGAACCATAGAGGAAAACTCAGAATATATTTAGAATAGTTCGGGTCGATTTTTTTTTATAAGAAACAACCATGTATATCAAGAGTACTTGTCCACAAATATAACAAAGTAACGACAATCACCCATTGAGGCATGAGGAGAAGGTCCTCAAACATCAGAATGAATTAGATCAAAGGGTGAAAGAGAAATAGACTGACTCTCATTAAAAGGTAGGGTTGGTTGTTTTGCAAGTTGGCAAGGGATACATTTGAATGAGTCATGTTGAACTAAACCTAACTGACTGCTAGAGATAAGCGATTTGAGTCACCTGGATGAAGTGTGACCTAATTGAGAATGCCAAATATAGAATGGTGATAGAAAAAATAGGGACTGTAGAGATAAGGATGATGATGATGAGACGATAATGATGGTGGTGGTGAGGTTGCATAGGTTGATGAAGGAACATGGGGTTGTCGTGGTGGTGGGGTTTAAGGTAGATGGTGTAAACTGTTGAGTTCAAATAGACGTACAATTTCATGACCAGTCCCAAAAATTTCTCCTATCTGAGGATCCTGTACACGACAACCACAATTAGAAAATATGACTTCAAATCCCAATTCACAGAGTTCCCTAACAGATAAGAGATTTAATATGAGTTTTGAAATCAAATACAAGCTAGGAATAGAAAGATGAGAAGTAAAAACTGATCGATATGAGTAAGACGCATTTGTGAACTATCAAAGGTACGAATATTAGGGTTATTTATCAAGAATAGTTTGGATAAGAAGATGCTGGGTTCGGATGTCATATGATTACAACAATCTGAATCAAAGAACTAAGAAGAGTTACCTATATTAAGTAAGAGAGTAGGGATAAAGCTTTTTATAATTCTTGGAGAAAATATGGTGGAATACTAAAGTCATATCTACAATAGAAATGGTAACAATAGTAGATGTAGGATCTGAACTCTCTTTGGCATTGAGAACGATCAAAGAAGTGTAACCCACATACATCGTTGTATAATCAGATCAAGAATATACAACAAAGTATATTGTACAATATGAATCTAGAGAAATTGCTGCCACGAATAGATTCAGAACATTGAAATTGTCTAAGAACCAGTCTATACTCGGGAAGAATCGACTAAGAAACTCTTGAACCAATCAAATCTCTGTGATGAACCGAATCAACAATATAAAAAAATTATACTTTATTATTCAAATTTGATTAAATAGAGATCACATATAGATTCAGAATGCTGAAATTATACAGGAACTGGTATTAAATCTTTAAGAACCGATAAAAAAATGGGTGAACCGATATAGAAAACATATGAAAATAAAGGAAAGTATATTTTGTGAGTCTCAAATCACAAAACAAAGGTTGAAAATAGAATCAAAACATCCAAAAACCCAAGGAACCTAAGCAATTTTGCAAAAAATTGGTCTAAAAATACCTAAAGTCGTCCAAAGAAAAATACCTAAAAGCAAAACCAATGCTGTGGCAGATGAGCTGACTACGCTGATTTTTACGCCGTTGGAATCATCTCATTGATATGAATCCAATGGTATATTTTAGGATGGATTTGGAGCGATGGTTGAGGCAGTAGAGCCCAAAATTAGTACGATTTGGTAGTGGTGTTGCTTCTAACTTTGGCGGCATGTGAGGACGCGTTAAAACTCTGTTGGTGATGGTTTTGATGACGCTGTGATTGTCTCTTCGAGACAAAGGTGATGATGTGATGAGAGTTAATTTTGGAGTAGTGGTGGGATCGTAGAATGCAATAGATGTTTGGGCGCGACGGAAGGCTTAGGGTTAGGGTTTCAAAAATTTTAACTGGAACAGGGCCAGAAAACATTGGCTCTTGAGACCATATTAGAATAATTGAGAAGTAGAATGGTGAACATGAAACGATTGTATTGATGTTCAGGAAAATAGTGTACATTATAAAGATATATAATAGGAATATTAATATGGGACTAAAGAAACCCTAGGGTTAGGGTTTTGACCTACTAGGTCAAGCCCATATGTTACATTGACATTAACAAAAACAAATGTAGACAAAGGCTTTTAAATCACGCTAGTTTTCTCTTAAAAGATTTAGGTCATTTTTTTTTAAAAGGAGCAGACACTTAAGATTGAGTTTAATTGGTTTCTTAGGTCAGTGAATTTTCAGAAAACAACTTTAAAGTTCAAAGTAAATTTGACTCCAAAAACACGGTCAAACCAAATATTTATTTAAAATATTCGGGGATTATTACGTTCGGGAAGATATTATGCACCCTAAGACGCCCGTCCGATATAGGTACCTTATGTCTAGTTAAGTCCATTTAATTCAAGTGCGAATGCTTCATTTTATTTTCAAATCTTTTCCTATTACGAAAATATTTTTGACATTTTCTGAAATAAAATGAGACATGTTTTTGGTATTTTTATGAAATATTCTCCCGGTATGATCTCTTATCAAATATTGAAGATTTAACAATGGTGATCCCAGGGAGGTGTTTTATTATTGTTATCCATGAATTTCTTTAAATTGAAGGGGCAAATCAATTTTAGTGAAAAACGGTTTTCGAATGATCCTATTGATGCAAATGCAAATGATTGTGATATTAAACTAACATGATACAAATAGATTTTTAGATGATTTTTTAAGATGCATACTAACATGATTTTACAACTCTATGCAAAGTGAATACAAATAGTGAACATGATTTTTAGACCAAAATGAGATGATATATTGCAATGCAAATTAATAATCTAAATAGAGAGAACCTAATTTCTAACTAATATTATTTACATGACTAATAAATATAAAGATGAAAAGTACAGGTGGTGAATTTTTAAAACAACATAAATGACCTATTCTATATGATGCATTGAATGATATATTTTATTAACATTAAATTTAGGAATGAGAAATCAATTTGGTGAAATGTGTCCTAAATATGTTTCTAAATTATGCAAAATATAAAAATTATTTGATTGATATATGAATTACATGAATATATTATTCTCTAATTTTAATTTGTCCCCTTTATATCACAAGAAATTCCATCTAGATATCTTCCTGAATTCTCTAGAATGAGAATCGAGAAAATATTAAGATAAAGAAGGTTCATCAATATTAATTGCTATAAGATTATTTCCAACTTCAACGAGACAACATGTTGATGGAAGAATGTCCTAACATACCGTTTCAAAATTCCATGCATATTGGGAGAATCAATGCTATGGTATGGAAATTATTCCTTTAACGTGTTATATAATTGAATTCCTCACAAGATTTATAAGGGTTATTTTGGACAAATGAATTTACTTTTTTGTTTTAATTTTTATAATAACAATGCATTTGTATGACTTTTATACTATATCAATATTCAAATGATAAATAAAAAAAAAAAAAAAAAAACAATCTCCTCTAATGCTCCAATGGTAAAATAGAGTACGTACCCTTTCTTACCATATCATTGAATCATTGAATTGAATTATATAATTTAAATTATGATAAACAACTAGATCTATAATGGAGAAGCATTGAAAACATGTTCCAAACCGTTTGATTGCCACTGTTATTGATAGGGTCTAAAGGATAAGTATACCAATCTCAACAAATATTCCTATATCAAAGATTGAAAGGAAAATTAAGTGAATAATAGACATATATTGTTGGCCCAAAGATCTATCCAAGAGAGGGGAGAGTGAATTGGGCAGTTATAAAAATTTAAATAATCAATTCAAATTCAAGATATCAATTTTCCAAATTGGTTATTATCTTATTTTGCAATGAAAATATGTTTAACTAAGTGCACACCCAAATAAATAGTAAAGAAAAAATGCAGCACACGAATTCATCCTGATTCGGCAAGTTAATCTTACTTACGTCCAGTCCCTCGAGCTCTACAGAGATTTTGCAATCCACTACCCCTTAATTTCTTTAATAGGTTGGAACCAAATTTTTACAATTCAAATTCTTTTCATAGACTCATAATCAACCTATCACTCTCTCACACTATTACATTTATCATTTTCGCAAGTTTAGGAAGAACCTTTACAATCACTCTAACTTTATTACAGGAAGAATTAAAACTAATCTTTTTAAAGACTAAAGACTAACCTAATCTTTTTTATGGCTACAGATCAAATCCCATTTTTTTTCACTGGCTAAATATTAAAACCTAGCAACTCTGATTAGACATTAACTCAAACATGTCTAATCTGCTCAAACTTTCAAATACAAAAGATTAATCAGTTTCTTCCCACTAAGAGCTTCTACCTCCTCAATACGATTATATTCAATTAATATCCTGAAATACTGAGTGATAGATTCAATGTGAGACACAGATATGATTTTAAACAATTTATAACACAAATATCAAATTTCTTAACAATTTTTTTTTTTTGAAAGATTTTTTGTGAAATAAATTTTGAAAACGATTTTTCATAGCAAACTTATCCAAGAAACGAATCAAGTAATCTAAAAAAATAAATCAAATAGCTTGGAAATATCTCACTCGAATTCGTCAAAAACGATTACAATAGCACAATAGAGAACACAAACCTGTGGCCACAAACACTTAGCTCTTCGATTAATAACTCTTAAGAAATCTAACAAGAAATTTATAATGAATT
The DNA here is from genome assembly GCA_016647705.1 of Eucommia ulmoides. Classification (NCBI taxonomy): domain Eukaryota; kingdom Viridiplantae; phylum Streptophyta; class Magnoliopsida; order Garryales; family Eucommiaceae; genus Eucommia; species Eucommia ulmoides. Next base: position 32,646,171 of record CM028336.1, read on the forward strand.
ATTATTTTATAATGCTTGTGAATGAAATATTTGGAGACATATTTAAGAAATCTAATAAGAAAAACTAAAAAGCAAAGTTTAAACCTTAAAATTAACCAGAGCTTTCCAGAGGGTAATCCTTAGCTTCTTTTTACTCTGCCCCTATTTCAATGAATTTGCTTGGAGCATTTTATTCTATGTATGTTATTTTCTCTTCCCCTCAACTCATGATTATTAAATTATCTATCGATGGAATTCATTGAAGATAGGTATTGTCCCTTCAGTTGTAGCCTCAAATCAAATGTTTCAACTTATGAATACGTTTTCCCCTTTATTCATTTTGGTTTTCCTTTCCTCTCCATAAATTAATTAACCCTACTCCAATGTCCTTTCAAATGCCTCCATTGAATTTGAGGAGTCATGGCTATTGTAAATTCCTCAGATTCTCTCATGCCTAATACTATATATATATGTGTACAAAATACAAAATAGTTGTTGTGTCAGTCATCTTCTTTGTCCGATCAAATGATTCGCCTATAATCTAGAAAAAAAAACAAGCAATGGTTTTCTAGAGGTTTTGATGCATTCTCTACTGTCAAAGACATTCAAACTGTTGTTTAATTCATGTCTCTCCCTATGTCATTAGAATATATTATTTGCTCAAATCCAAAACCCATTTTTTTATGGTCACTCTCAAGGTTCTTAACCCTCTCAAGCGTTGCATTTCTGGACCTCAGGTCACCGTCGGAGCTGGAAGGTGTGCTTGCTTGTGCCACTCCCTTTCCAAAAATCTTTTTCTCTATATGAACTTGAAATTCTTTCTATTTCTGCAGGTGAGAATAATTGAATAAAAGTTGTAAATATCTTGTGAAACTGCAGACTATCAACAGCAAGACTTAGTGCTTAATTATTATTTTATTATTTCGTCGGCATCGTTAAACAACAATGTTTTTTTTTTTTTTTTTAAATATTAGAACATGATTGTGTATTTCCATAGATGGTGCTATTGAGTTTGATTTGGACTTTTCTCTTAGTGTTTATGTTCATAAAGGCTTTATACCTTAAAAAATTGATTTTCTTTGGCCTCAGATCAACTTTATTGTATGCATGCATTTTCGTGAACAATTGGCAAAAGATTGTTTAGCTAAATTAATACCTTAATGTTATTGTTTTTGGTATGATAATTTATTGATGAAGGTTGACTATGTATAAGAATTCAACTAAATATCATAGTTGGATGATATTCAACCTTACCTCTAGCATGAGTTATTGGTCATATAAGGTTGTTTATCTTTTACTACTTTTGTCAGCTCTAATGACTATCCTATTTTGCTCTACTTAATATTGAAGATATCGAAGAATGATTGAGGCAACAAACTATGAAATCGACAAGAAAATGATAATTTAAATTCTCCATTATGTTATCTTATCAATTGCTTAGTTACATTAATGATCAATGATTGTTGCTTAAATTGTTACAATGTTTATTGAATAATAATTTATAAATTACATCAATGTTTGAAAAAAAAAATATTAGCCTGCGCTATTTGCGAGCACAAACCTAGTGTATTAGAAAATATAAAGACCCAAAATTGGTTTTAGGTATAGTACAAATATTTTATGCATTGATAACTTGGTGGGAATGTTGGTCAAAAAATTAATAAATAAAATATTTTATTTAACAAATAAAATTACAGTAACTCTTCAGTAAACTAAAAATTGTTACACAGAAGATTAATAAACACATCGAATATTACTATGCTTAATCAGAATATGGAAAAATTCATTGTTGTGAAATATATAAAAGCAGCAATCAAGTACAATAAAATACTACTCGCTTTTATCAATTTATAACTATGCAGTACACTAGAAATTTAGGTAGATCAAAGTTTATCATTTGATGATATATACATTATCAAAGGACATTTTTGTCCCCTCAACGGAAGTCACGGTTTGAATTGAGAGTCTAACTCCTAGGATGCAACCATCTTGAATCTTCAATACCAGCACTGAAATAAAAGTTTCTAACAAACAGAACAAGTGAATAACTCTCTCTCGAAATTGATTGAGAAAGACTTACAGTGACTTTCGTATGCATCATGTCATAAGCATATGTCTATGACAGATTATTACTAAGGAATCACAAAAAGTAAATATTGATCAGATTATTACTACAACATAATTAGATTAATTTAACAGTTACGAACTTTAGCAGTAAGAAATCGTAGTTACTCTTTGCAGCTAAAATTTGTAACTCAAAGGAAACTTTTAATAGCTACACAAAAGTTTTAATTAATTGTATTAATACACAATTAATATCAAATTAATCATCTTGTAACATACAATAGGTATTGTTGGCCCAATAGAATACCTAAAAGTGGGGGTGAATAGGTAATTAAAAAATATTATCAGAATATACTTGAATAAATCAAATAATTAATTTTATGCCTAAATTAATTATTAACTTTATATTATAACGGAATTATAATAAATCTAAGTGCACACCCAAACAATAAAAATAACAAAAATAATAATGCAGCACACAAAAGATTTATACTGGTTCATCAAACTACTCTTGGCTAATCTAGTCCCCCGAGCTCCACGGAGGTCGCATCCACTAAAACCAAGATTCCTTTAAATGTAGGAACCATACCCGTACACTAATTCTTTTATAGGCTCAGAATCAATTTTTACAATTTTCTTTTCTCATGCTAAGGAAGAACCTTTACTTTTTATAGGTTAATGAATAACCTAATTCTTTTTAACACTAAGGCTCAAGAATCAAAACCTCACCAAAACACTCCAAATATCCTTTTACCCGATAAGAATTGAACCGTTACAAAATTACTCAAAAAACACAATTCTTATCCAGGAAGAATCACTACCTCAATCTCTTAACAGGAAGAGACTAAAACCCAGCTACCCTCGATTAAATATCCCCAATGATATTTAATCTGTCACAACTTACCAATACACAAATTGATAAGTAGTAAATCTCACTCGGAGCTTCTACCACCCTAGATAAATAAAAACTCAATTAATATTCTAACTAGTGATAGAAATATGTGCGATACAGAAATCTGATTTTAACAAGAATATGGTAGCAAATTGGAGTACGTAATCAGATTCAAGAAATTGTTTGAAAGAATATTTTCTTCAAAAATCAAAAATAATTTCTAAGATCAATTTCCAAAATAAAATAATAAACAATAAACAATATGGAAAGATCTTACCCGTAATCCACAAAAATAATGATTAAAACAGTATAGCTTCAAATCCGGTATCAGCAAGAATAGATCGCAATTGATTCATAGAATCATTCTTAGAAAAGCTCACAATATTGGAGAATACTAACTCTTATAAAAGCTCTCTCAAAATGATATAGAATGATTAACTCTCTAAGAATGATTTGCTTTTCTAATAAAATTCGCAGGTCTATTTAAAGGAACTTGTAATCAGCCTTCTAATGATTAGTTTACAAGTGTCATAACAATTAAAAGCTCTTATAGACCCCTTATAATATAAGGACTTCATTTAGGTTCAATTTCACTTAATAACAACTTTCAAAACACTCGATTAAACCCCTAAAGTATTTCTCAATTAAATTAAATAAGTATAGAATCCATTTTAATTACCAAATTGAGAAACATTAATATTTAATGAACTATATTGAAATGATTTAATTAGTATATGAACCATATCTCAAATATAAGGAATATCCCCAAAATCTCTCTCAAATTCTAACAAAAAATGGCTACTTTTAGATTTAAACTCGGATCAAACAGTATCCTGAAACTACGCGTTCAGTCGACTGCCCAGTCGACTGGAAGATACTGGAAGTAGCCCATGCAGTTCATCGGTCGACCACTCGGTCGACTCTTCGATTCCGAGAGTTTATCATGCTTTTACTGGTCGACCTATCAGTCGACTCTTCGATTCAGAGAGTTCAGTTATTTTCATCGGTCGACCGTCAGTCGACTCTTCGATTCAGAGAAGCTTCTTTCTCCGGTTGACTCCTCAGTTGACTGCCTCCTTCTGAATCTCTTCTCTGATCTTGTTTTTAACTCACTTTCTTTTATGATTTCGCCCCTTTATCTATTTTTATCTTTAAATAAGGTCCACTAATATTCTTATATTCCATTTTAGTCATTCAAAAATATTTCTTTTCAATTCATATAGGAGAAAATAATCATACTTAATAAAAACACAAAAAAAAAAAAAATCATTTTGTGTCATGTGTGTGCTCCTAAATGGGATATTAAGAGTTAATATTTACCTGAGTTGTTTTTCCTAATTTCTTCAAACTCTTAATACTTCTTCATCATCTTGATATCTTCATTAAGCATACATTCAATTTGACATCTTCATTACTAGAACTTTAAATCACTGAAACACTTGATCAAATATTAGTTCCACCAAAATATCAATACTTAATTGTTCATCAAAATTTTAGGATCAACAACCTCCCCCTTTTTGATGATGACAATTAACTTTGATATTTTCGTTAAAATAAAATATAACCACCCTCCCTCTTAATCCGAGGACGGGTTCTTTAACTCATTTAGACATCATAATGAAGATTTTATAAAACATAATTTAAAAATAATCAATAGAGCACAATTTTTTAAATTTCTCCCTTTTGATTAAAACACAGTTTTAGAATATTCCCCCTAAATAAAACAAAAAAAAAACATCACTAATTTTTCCCCCTTTGTCATCTTTAAAAATAAATTTAGATAGAAGAGGAGAAAAAAACACACATGTAACTCACTCTAGGCAAACATCATTATGCCTAGCTATACCCAAACCGCGAATGATTTTCACAAACTGATCTTCCGCTAGTGGTTTGGTAAAAACATCAGCAAACTGGTCAGAGGTATCAATATACTGAATAATAATATCCCTTTTCTAAATATGATCACGAATAAAGTGATGTCTAATCTATATATGCTTAGTTTGTGAGTGCTGTGTAGGATTTTTACTTAGACATATAGCATTTTTATTATCACAAAAGATCGGGACCTCCTCCATACAAAGTCCAAAATCGTTTAACTGTTTCTTAATATATAAAATTTGAGCACAACAATTACCAGCTGCCATGTATTTAGCCTTAGTAGTGGATAAGGCTATTGAATTCTGTTTCTTGATTGACCAAGAAACCAAAGCATATCCTAACAAATGACACGATCCACTTGTGCTTTTTCGCTTAACTTTGCAACCGGAAAAGTCAGCGTTGGAGTAACTTACCAATTTAAAATCACTCCCCCTAGGATACCATAATCCTAGGTCAGTCGTCCCCTTTAAATAACGAAAAATTCGCTTAACCACAGTCAAGTGCGATTCTTTAGGACAAGATTGAAATCTAGCACTAAGACAAACATTATACATAATGTTAGGTCTACTAGTAGTTAAATACAACAAGCTACCAATCATACCTCGATACATTTTTTCATTAACGCTTTTGCCCGTATCATCTTTTTCAATTTTTGAAGCCGTTACCATGGGAGTTTTGTACTCTTTAGCTCCTTCCAATCCATATTTCTTTAAAAGCTCCTTGGTGTATTTAGCTTGGTTTATAAATATCCCTTCTTTGGTTTGCTTAATTTGATCATACTCATTTCAAATTCAACTTGCATTATCTTAGCAAACTCTTAGCAAAGATCCTCATTAGTAGATCCAAAAACGATATCATCAACATATAATAAATGCATAGAACTTACCACCAAAACTAGCAACATAATTAGGCCCAAATAAATCAAGATACAATATTTCAAGACATCTAGATCTGGACGTGTACATATTCTTAAATGATGATCTAACTTGCTTACCTAATTAACATGCATCACATACTTTATCCTTCACAGAATTCAAATCAGGTAGGCCATGTACAAGACTCTTCTTAGATAAGTTAGATATTAACTCCATACTAGCATACCCAAGTCTTCTATGCCATAACTAACTATTTTAAGATAAAGCATTCAAACAAGATAAATTTTGAGAATTAAAATCATCAAAAGAGCAAGTATACACAATCTCAAAACGTGATGCAACTAACAAAATACTACTATCATGACTATTCTCAATGATGCATCTATTATGATCAAATATAATATTGTATCCCTTGTCACATAGTTAACTAATACTAAGCAAATTATGTTTAAGTCCATCAACTAGTAAGACATCTTTAATCATAGTAGTACCATTACCGATATTACCTATACCGATAATTTTACCCTTTTCGTTGTCTCCGAAAGTCACATGACCCCCATCTTTAGGTGTCAAAGATGTAAATTTTTCTTTATCTCTCGTCATGTGTTGAGAACAACCACTATCTAGGAACCATTTGTCCTTACTTATTAATGCTATTAGAATAACCTGCAAGGAGGACCTCAAATAGTTCCTAAGTGGTACCCAGCCTACGTGGGTGTGATCTTGTTAGTCGGGACAGACGGGTCCGGTCTGGCCTAAGTCCGAGCCCGGGTCTTGATTTCCTTCTGTGCTCCTGGCTGTTGTCCGGGTCGAACTCTAATTCGTCACCTGTATAAAAAACAACCGGGTTTTTTTTTCCGGCATGTCCCCTCAGGCGTGAAAGTAAGTGGTAGGGCATGAAATACGCCGCTACTTACACTCGTAAGTATACGAGGTCTAAGTTTTAATATAGTGGATCTTGAAGATCGGATATCGTTCCCACAGAGAAAAGTGTGAATAATTGAATACCGCAATTTACGTAGTCTCATGTTATCCTAACGATTAAAGATATGATTTAAAATTAAACTAAGCTAAACTACAATTAGTGGGTTAATCCTAACTAATTTGATTAACTAGGGATTGATTTCGTTCACTTAATACATATTTGATTTCATTTAGTTAACAATAACGGAGTTTAGATATCCGACAATCTCGGTTCGTAAACTCCTCCGCCACCTCTTCCGAGTGTAAGACGAGGGAATACGCGACTTTGTATCGATGAAGAGGTCCCCCTCAATGTCTTAACAACTCTAGGCCACGTGAGTCTTAACCCAACCTCATCGATTGCATACTAACTAACGCCCTCCCCGGTCGTTAGGTCGTAACGATGTGTTTACCCTAGTCCGAATCCAGGGTTACCCTTCCCGAGTATCAAACCCTAGATTCACAAATCCAACCGTAATACCATTACAAGCATATTAAGATCCTTATCAAATGATAAACACAATCTGAATTAAAACAACAACCATTAAAGAAACATATATTAAACCAAACGAGTATTTACACAACTACATCTATCCCTAACTAATCTTTAATTATACTAACATGTTCTTAGCCAATACAACATTAAATCAAGAGGAAATCATCAATATCAACAATAAACATTATGTACAAAGATGGAAACAAGGGAAGAAAAGCCAAATCTCAAAGTGGAGTAGTCCACTTTCGCCAAAGAACAATCCTCCCGAGCTTCATCTTCTCTATTGATGAACTTCCTCTTCTCGTTCTTCAAGGATTGGCCAAGAACACTCTCTAAAACTAATCTAATCTACTTCCTAAATTATCTAAACCTAACTAAGGTGGAAGAGAGCTCTCAAGAACAAGCAAGCCCTCTCTCATGTTCTAAGGGTTTAAGGGTTTTTTTACAATTGGGGGAGAAAGGGGTTAAAAAGAAGGTTTGGGAAAATATCTTCAAAATATCTGAAAACAGATATTTCTATGCAGAGTGTCACCGCCTAAGCGGTGGTTCACCGCTTAGGCAGTGGCTTAAGTCGGTTAAGTTTTTGTCGGATCTTCGCCTAGGCGGTGACTCCTGGCACAACATTCTGACGATTTCTCACCTAGGCCGTGGTTTTCTCGCCTAGGCTGTGGTTTTCTTGCCTAGGCAGTGGTTCAACACTTCATCACTCCAACATTCTACCTCTTTTCCGCCTAGGCGGTGGTCTTCATTTACCGAAACCCTGTTTTTCACATTTTGTTCACCGTTTCTCCATCGTTTTTACTTATTTATCGCCCTTTAACATCCTTTCACCTATTTTACACTAAAACAAACTAAAACGCAATTAAATATAACTAATACACTTGAAAACTAACAAATTCGGTTTCAAAATAGATAGGTTTTTCACACCTTTCAGTAAGAGTCCGGGGTAGAAATATAGGTCGGAGAGTTACTGTCACCTCGATCTGTCTAACCGATCTGAGGTAAAGTTTCTCTATCTATAATTATTTTCTCGTCCCTTAAAAGTTTTGATGAAGCGTCCTATTTATAGGCGAAAGTATGATTAGCATAAACAAGATTAAGACCTTAAGCTCAGATTATTGGTAAGCAGTCAGGCGCATAGGCGCACGGTGGATTAGAGCTATGGGTCTAGGCCTTGGGCCCAATACTATTAATGGCGGGGGGCTGGGGTTTGACCTGCCAATGAGGCAGGCCAGGTCGGGCCCAAACAAGGAGGTAGGTCTGGGCGCTCCGACCTCCCGTTGACTACAGAGCAGAGAACATCCCGGGTTATCTACATACCGGGCTGATACGAGATGAATGGCGACGTGGCAGATCTATCCTTGGTGGCTGACATGTGGAAGAGGCTTGACTTTACCCACATCAGTTGCCCCCTAAGACTTAGTATGGAAATGGAACATGAGACGCTGAGGGTTTAGTGGTCAGGCCTTTCGAAGTGAGCAGCCGAGCTGAAGGAAAGAGGGGTCAGTTGAACCGGGGTGACGCAGCCCAACAGGACATTCACATTAACGTCTCTTGGAAGCTAGACCAATGTGTCAAATGCGTCTTGATAGGTATGAAAAACCTATCTATTTCTAAACCGGATTTTTTAGTTTTCAAGCGTTTTAGTTATATTTAATTGTGTTTTAGTTTGTTTTAGTGTAAAACAGGGAAAGGACATTAAAGGGATATAAATAAGTGAAAACGGTGGAGAAACGGTGAGCAAAATGTGCAAAACAAGTTTTCAGTGAATGAAGACCACTGCCTAGGCGGAAAAGAGGCAAAATGTTAGAGTGCTGAAGGGCTGAACCACCGCCTAGGTAAGAAAACCACCACCTAGGCGAGAAAACAACAGATTGTTATGCCAGCAACTACCGCCTAGACGGAAAAAACCATCGCCTAGGTGAAGTTACCCATAGAAGCTTAACCGACTTAACGCCACCGCTTAAGCGGTGAACCACCGCTTAGGCGATGACACTCTGCACAGAAATATCTGTTTTAAGATATTTTGAAGATATTTCCAAACCTTGCCTATTTAACCCCTTTCTCCCCCAATTGCTCAAGGACCTTAGACCCTTTAGACCCTTACCTTAGACGTGGGAGAGGGCTTGGTTGTTCTTGAGAGCTATCTTCCACCTTAGTTAGATTATATTAGTTTTAGGAACTGTTCTTGGCTAATCCTTGAAGAGCTAGAAGAGGAAGTTCATCTATGGAAAAGAGGAAGCTCGGGAGGATTGTTCTTTGGCGAAAGTGGACTACTCCACTTTGAGATTTGGCTTTTCTTCCATTGTTTCCATCTTTGTATTTAATGATTATTGTTGATATTGATGATCTCCTCTTGATTTAATGTTGTATTGGCTAAGAACATGTTAGTGTAATTTAGATATTAGTTAGGGAAAGGTGTAGTTGTGTAAATACTCGTTTGGTTTAATATACGTTTCTTTAATGGTTGTTGTTTTAATTCCGATTGTGTTTATCATTTGATGACGATCTTAATATTCTTGAAACGGTATTAGGGTTGGATTTGAGAATCTAGGGTTTGACACTCGGGAGAGGTAACCCTGGATTCGGACTAGGGTAAACACATCGTTACGACCTAACGACCCGGGAGGGCGTTAGTTAGTGTGCAATCGATGACGTTGGGTCAAGACTCACACGGCCTAGAGTCGTTAAGACATATAGGGGGACCTCTTCGTCGACACGAAGTCGCGTATTCCCCCATCTTACACTCGGAAGAGGTGGCGGAAGAGTTTACGAACCAAGATTGTCGGATACCTAAACTCCGTTATTGTTAACTAAACGAAATCAAACATGTATTAAGTGAACGAAATCAATCCCTAATTAATCAACTTAGTTAGGATTAACCCACTAATTGTAATTTAGGTTAGTTTAATTTTAAATTATGTCTTTCGTCGTCAGGATAACATGAGACTACGTAAATTGCGGTATTCAATTATTCACATTTTTCTCTGTGGGAACGATATCCGATCTTCAAGATCCACTATATTAAAACTTAGACCTCGTATACTTGCGAGAGTAAGTAGAGGCGTGTTTCACGCCCCTACCAAGTTTTTGGCGCCGTTGCCGGGGATTAGTGTGAATTTTATTGAATATTGCCAAAAATTCGTGGTAATAGCTCAAGACTTAAGTTTTAAATAGGAAAATCAAATATATCGTATTCTAGTCCCGTCAACGCACCAAGTTTTTGGCGCTGTTGCCGGGAATTTAGTGTGAATTTTAAGTTGATATTGCGACTAAGTGGTCGAGTGTTAATCCTGACATTTATTTTTGTTTCATTGTGTTAATGAGATCAAGCGTTGCGAGAAATGATGAAGAAGATTGGAATTCTTAATTCTCAATCCCGAGATTGAGCTTATTGCAAATGATAAGGACTGAGAGGAAAAGCCGACTTCAAAGCCATGATCTTGATCTGACTGAGCATTTGAGCCCAAATTCCTTGTCTATGGGGAATTTTGGTGAAAAATACTTAGTGACACAAAAGTCTAGCTGGGGACGGTAACTCAAGTGCTATTTTTTTTTGAAATGAAACCTAGGGTATGAAATTACCCGATTTTTGTTACTATTTATTTGATAATTTATTCTTTTTGGAAGTCGGTAAGGCTTCGGAACGTGTTCAGAAGTGAATTTAGGAGTATGGACGCTTGGGGAAGTATTTTAAGTTTAAATACATTGAACAAGCGAAATGAAAACGTAAGGGGTGGAGCCGTGTTTTGAAAATTTATGAAAAACATGAAAGTAGGAGCTGTAGGCCCACCGCCTAAGCGATGAACCACCGCTTAGGTGGTAAAAATACAGGATGTGTGTTTCTCAGCACAAACGGCCCACCGCCTAAGCGGTGAACCACCGCTTAGGCGGTAAAAATACAGGATGCAACAAATTTTGAAAATACGCCCCACCGCCTAGGCGGATAAGCAGCAGAACAAAATGTTTTCACACTAGTGTAATTTCGGTTAGGCGGAAAATCCACCGCCTAGGCATAATTTTGTCAGAAAGTTTTTTTTTAGAAAAGGGCTCAACCGCCTAAGCGGTGGACCTTCTGCAGTTAAGCAACCCCTGTTTGTTCAAAAATTGAAATCGCAAGGCTTCTTCCCCAAAATCTTCAACCTTCTCTCTAAAACCTCACTTCCAAACCGTTCCAATACTCAAAAATCATTCTTCCATTACCAAAATTTGTGTTTTCCACCCCAAATCATCCACCACAAATCAATTTTCGCGATTTTCTTTATCACTTTGGGATTTTGGTTTGATTTTTCGTGATAACTTAGTTTCTATGGATTGTTACATCGTGTGAAACAAAATAGCATGCTATATTTTCATATTTTGTTGAAACGTTGTGATTAGTGTGTGTGCTAGATTAGACATGTGAGATCGCTTCGGGATTACCGCCGTACTTTTTACAACCGCCACAATTTCCATTCCGACGTGATAGTGGTGGAGAGGAATTTCCTGTCAGGTGAACAGTAGGGAATAAGTCTTATTCCCTAGGTATGTGTTTAACCCATTTTGTTTGCATTAATGCTATATGTTTAGTGGGTTCACTGATTTTGGAACAATGCCATGTTCAAGCCTGTATTGGTATGGAATAGATGATTAGTTTAGTGGATGTTCATCCATTTTGATTTTTTGTAGAAAATGATGAACCATTATTTTGAGTATGTATTTTATTATTTTGAATGTTTTAGTTTTCAATTTTTAGTTTAGTGTAGTTTAATTTTTGTTTTTGCATATTTAGTGTTAGATTAATTTATGTATGTTAGTATTAGATTTAGTCTAGATATGTGTATGTATAAAGTTGTGTTTGCATGTTTAGATGTGAGTTTATTTGGGCCAAGACCCGATGATGATAATTATCCCCTAATTGCATATTGAGGTCGGGGGTAATACCTTCCTTGTGTGTTTTGTATGCTTAACATGTCGATTGGGTAAAAATTATCTCGATCTAAAAATTGCACGACATTTGAACTCAATGCATAATAATTTGAACAATTACACGCTGATTATTCGATATTAAGCTTATGATAGAAAATGAGGAAACTAGAACTTGATTTGGGGAAAACTTAAGGCGGAATTCTAGGTAAGGTAATTCCGGAGACGTGATTTAGGCCGTCAATTTTTCGCTTGAACCGTTGTAGCTAACATGAAAATTTTCATTCTTTATTTCCCCTGTCGAAGCCGATAACGTAATCAAATTCTAAAAACGTTCAAATATTCCTTTCATTTAAATTTTTCCTAACCCAATGTCGCTAAGCCTAATTTTCAAGATTGAGTGAAATCAAGTGAGCGGTAGGGTTTCGGACGAATTTTTATTGATTCGGTATTAGTGTTTTCACTTGTCACTTTTGTATTTCTTTTTTGCATGCTCCTAAAATAAGTTTGGGGGTGTGTTTCTATCATTTCTTTTTACATATTCCTAAAATTTTACAAATTCGAATAAGTTTGGAGGTGTGTTTCTCTAACTTCTTTTTGCACTCTCCTAAAACTATAATAATTCGAATTAATTTAGGAATATGTTGTTAAAACAAAAAAGTGAATATAGTTTTCATTTTCTTCTCTTTCGACAAGTGAATATCAGGATCTTCATTTCTTATTCAGAGTTGTACTTTAAATGTGTGGGGTCATGAGAGAGGATAGCGACAAGCAATTTTACCTCGGGTATCGTTAAATTAAAACAACTATCTATTTTCAATTCCAGAGATACCCATGGTCGTTCTCCAAAGCCAAACCAAGCCCTATTGATTTCTGTGAATATCCGAGCCTACATTAGTGGATAGTAGACTCCAATCAAGCGTATGGTTTTCCTGAATCCTTCAACGGTTTAAGTTATGAGCTTAACGATTGAATAATCCAATCCGGTATTTGACTAGTTATACATTTGAGTTCTCACACACATACTTCAAATGGATCTAGAATGGTTTTTATTGTTATTGATCGTTGAAATTCTAGAACACCACTTGGTGTGAGTTACCTCCCGAACTTGATCAGATTTCGAGATGTTGAGGGAGGAACAATTTGGTCATTTCGATTGAACTTTATATTTACATGCATATACTTCTTTTGTGTTAAGTTTTTCATTTTTAGTTGGTTAGTTTATTAGTTAGTTTAGTTTAGTGTTAGTGTTTTGCTCGAGGACTAGCAAAATTTTAAGTTTGGGGGTATTGATAGGTGTGAAAAATCTATCTATTTCTAAACCGGATTTGTTAGTTTTCAAGCGTTTTATTTATATTTAATTGTGTTTTAGTGTAAAACAGGGAAATGACGTTAAAGGGCGATAAACAAGTAAAAATAGTGGAGAAACGGTGAGCAAAATATGCAAAACAAGGTTTCGGTGAATGAAGACCACCGCCTAGGTAGAAAAGAGGCCGAATGTTGGAGTGCTAAAGAGCTGAACTACCTCCTAGGCGAGAAAACGACAGATTGTTATGCCAGCAGCCACTGCCTAGGCGAAGTTACCCACAGAAGCTTAACCAACTTAACGCCACCGCCTAAGCCGTGAACCACCACTTAGGCGGTGACTCTCTGCATAGAAATATATGTTTTCAGATATTTTGAAGATATTTCCAAACCTTGCCTATTTAACCCCTTTCTCCCCCAATTGCTCAAGGACCTTAGACCCCTTAGACCCTTTCCTTAGATGTGGGAGGGGGCTTGGTTGTTCTTCAGAGCTTTCTTCCACCTTAGTAAGATTATATTAGTTTTAGGAAGTGTTCTTGGCTAATCCTTGAAGATCTAGAAGAGGAAGTTCATCAATGGAGAATAGGAAGCTCGGGAGGATTGTTCTTTGGCGAAAGTGGACTACTCCACTTTGAGATTTGGCTTTTCTTCCCTTATTTCCATCTTTCTATTTAATGATTGTTGTTGATATTGATGATCTCCTCTTTATTTAATGTTGTATTGGCTAAGAACATGTTAGTGCAATTTAGACATTAGTTAGGGAAAGGTGTAGTTGTATAAATACTCGTTTGGTTTAATATACTTTTCTTTAATGATTGTTGTTTTAATTCCGATTGTGTTTATCATTTGATGACGATATTAATATGCTTGTAATGGTATTAGGGTTGGATTTGAGAATCTAGGATTTGATACTCGGGAGAGGTAACCCTGGATTCGGACTAGGGTAAACACATCGTTACGACCTAACGACCCGGGAGGGCGTTAGTTAGTGTGCAATCGATGACGTTGGGTCAAGACTCACACGGCCTAGAGTCGTTAAGACATATAGGGGGACCTCTTTGTCGACACGAAGTCGCGTATTCCCCCATCTTACACTCGGAAGAGGTGGCGGAAGAGTTTATGAACCAAGATTGTCGGATACCTAAACTCCGTTATTGTTAACTAAACGAAATCAAACATGTATTAAGTGAACGAAATCAATCCCTAATTAATCAACTTAGTTAGGATTAACCCACTAATTGTAATTTAGCTTAGTTTAATTTTAAATCGTGTCTTTCGTCGTCAGGATAACATGAGACTACTTAAATTACGGTATTCAATTATTCACACTTTTCTCTGTGGGAACGATATCCGATCTTTAAGATCCACTATATTAAAACTTAGACCTCGTATACTTGAGAGAGTAAGTAGATGCGTGTTCCGCGCCCCTACCACGTCCTTTGGCTTCTTAAAGAAGCCAGACTGTCAGTCCGTCCAGATGCCTGACACGTGGCTGAGGCGCGAGAATCGAAGATCCGCGAGCCATTCGATGTGACCGACATTTCAACTTCTCGGCACCCTATAAATACGTGCCCCATTTTTCAATTTTTCTTACTAGATTTTTGCGAATGCTCTTACCATCCTCCTGAGCACGGTACTCTTCCTGTCCTTATCTTCTTTTCATATTCTTTATGTCTTTTGCTTCTAAGGCCGTCTGGTCAGGGAGTAGTGCGTCCCTAATATACGTAATAGCGGCGTACTCCCCAGGCTTCTAGATGGAGCTCAACTCATCTGTGATGAAGTCGGACTGCACTGTCCCTCCAGTCTCTGGGTCGGCAGGTGAGCAGGAGCTTTCCATTTAGTGGCACTCCCTGATGTTGGTCCATCCCGCGAATCTCAAAGGACAGGGTGTGAGGCGGACTCCTCCGGTGGTTTTGCGGTAGCCAGACCATCTATATCCGGGCGTCCTTCCCAAGAGAGGTCGCCTTCCCATCGGTCGACCTGTGAGGTTCCCTTGGACGCTGCGGTATGAAAGTTAGATTTCAAGCTTTTGGAGAAAGTAGTCCACAAACTACGTATAAAGTACACGATCCCCAGATCGATAGTACTTTGGGCTGCTGGAATGGATGACCGAGCATGCGACCCACCTGAGGGGTTTATCGCGGTTTAGGACTAGTAACTACAGGCCAGGCTACGATTTTCTATCCACCCTTGGGTGAGGAAAGTCTATTGCGATTTGGGCCAGTGTCCATCATAGCTCTCTCCCAACAGTATCCGCCTGATCGTGTCGTTCCATATTATCTGCCTGGCAAAGGGAGTTACGTCGTCCCTTGACCTATTCTACACCTTTTTCCTGGCGAAGGCCATGCCTGACGAGAAGGTCTAGTTTTATCTATCAACTCAGAGAAAGTTCCTTAAGGGCTACCCGGACTCCATTAAAGACTGGAAGTCGGGGTTCTTCTTCTTGGAAGGTATCGGGTGGGTGTTCGACGAGAAGCCATCATTCGATTTTCTGGTCCAGAGGCAATGGGGAGATCTGGGTAAGCATTTTCAGCTCGGAACTCCTTCCCCTTACCCTGGTTTTCGTTCTAATGAGCTCGTTTTCTTTTCAGTGACGAGAAAATTCAAGCTTAGCCCAGAGATCCTAGAAGAGAAAGAAGTGATCCTCCGGACGCCGTTTATGCACGTCAGTTCTCTGCTGACGTCGTGCTTGTACGACGTCTACTTCTGGAGCAACCCCTCTCTGCTGTGCTTGTCTTTGTCTTTGACTTTGAATCTTTCTAGTTGTTGTAATAAATTTCATTTTCCAAATCTCAGTGTAGAAATGTTATCTTCTCAAGTTGTTCAATCTATAAATTCAAGTTGGCAATTAACCTAAGCACAACTTGGATTGAAGATATTTAACTACCGGAGAGATTTTTTTTTTTCAAAATCAACAACTTTCTTCTAAGTAAATCCC
Source organism: Eucommia ulmoides (assembly GCA_016647705.1). Lineage (NCBI taxonomy): Eukaryota > Viridiplantae > Streptophyta > Magnoliopsida > Garryales > Eucommiaceae > Eucommia > Eucommia ulmoides. The sequence continues at coordinate 32,662,466 of CM028336.1, forward strand.
TTCACCAGCAAGTCAATCTTTGTACCTTGGAAATGAGTTACTCTTTAGTTTTCATTCCATAAACCCATTTATTGTTCAAAGTTCTCTTGCCTTTCGGATGTTGTACAAAGTCCTATGTGTAATTATCATGCAAAGACTTTATCTCTTCTTGGATGGTTTAGCTCAACTTATTTTTGTTTTCACTTGACATGGATTCTTTTTAACTTTTTGCATCTTCCTATTTTTAAGAATCACATACTATCCAAATTGATATTTTGAAGGAGTCCTTTGATTCCTATTCGACCTCATCAACTGAACATCAACTAGAGGAGGTAGAGGTGGTTGCTCATGAACTATTTTGTCACCTGTATGTGCTTTATCGATAGTTCCATGGAACTGCTCTTTTGGTGGATCTGTTGTGGGTACTGGAGATTGATCTAGCTTGACCGAATACTAGGCAAAGAGTTTTGATTTTTCACTTTTCTCAACTTCCTCGATAGTTTGATCTTAAAGAAAAATTATATTCTTACTACGAATCACTTTCCACTCAATTGGATCTCACAATCTGTAGCCAAATTTTTCATGGCCATAACTGAAGAATATGCATTGTTTTATTTTTTTCATCAAGCTTGGACCTCTGATGTTCTAAAACATGAACAAATGTCCTGGATCCAAATGCCCTCAATTGTTTGTAGGAGAAGTCTTTTTAGGTCCACATACTTTTTGGGGTATCTCCATAAAAGAGAACGGATGTAGATAAATTGATCAAGTCCACTGTGGTTTTAATTGCCTCACCCCAAATGAATTAGGAAACTTTGCATGGGAAATCATACACTTCATCTGTTCACAAATGGTCCAACAACTCCATTATACTGGCGAGTCCTAGGAATACTTTTCTCAAGTTAGATGTTGTATTTCCTGTAGTATTCCTAAAACGGGTCTCTGTATTCACCACCATTATCTACATGCACACACCTAAGTTGTTTTTCAATTTTTCTTTCTTCTATATGGATTATATTTCTAACATGCAGCATTATGATGTTTATCAGCAAAACAATATGCATAATTTTCAAAAGATTTACCTTTTACACCTATCCATAGTTATTTTCTAGTGATCACGTGAAGGACCTTTTCACTTAAGTAATCAAGGCATCGATATCATAACTCAATGGAAGAATCCTTAACTACATTGACCTTTCCTTTAGCCAATGTCACTAGCATCACATGTAAACTGCTTATTTTATTACCTCTGTCCAATACGAAAGAATATCTGGTGAGTGTCTATTTTCTTTCACCGAAATGATTGTTTTAACCTTCATCATCTAGTTTTTTGTTGGAGATCAAATCAAGTCGAATATTTGGAACATATCCGATATCTTTAAGTAACAATTTACAAGGGATATCAGTTTCTACATAAATGTCTCTTATGCTAATGACCTTGGATAAATCATTATTCCCCATATTTACATAGACAAAGTAATCGCTAGTGTAAGATGAAAAAAAAATCACCATGAGAAGTGACATAAAATGAGGCACCTAAATCAATCACCCACTTGAGTCTTGACATGTAAGGTTGACACAACCATCTCTAAAGAATCAATATTTCTACTAGCAATAATTGTGATAGTCTCTTTATCATCTTTTTCTTTGTCATTTCGATCTTTAGATTGTTCCCTTTCCAATATTCTGCAATCTCAAATCATGTGTCCAGACTTTTTGCAGTGGAAGCACATAAAGTCCTTTTTACCTTTCAATCTACCCATTAATTTGTTAGACCACCCATTATTACAAGAATTTTTTATTTTGGTTACCCCTTATTTTTTCGTGATTTTTAAAAACCAATGTTTGTTATTGTATGGATAAATCTTACTCTTTCCTCCTTGCCTCTTTGTTAATAACAAACTTCTTTACCATATTCATCGTCAACTTTCCATCTGGCGTCGAATTGCTGAATGATACTCCAAGTTTTTTTCTAGCTGTCAGATAATGTGTTGAGAAATAGTAATTCTTGCACTTCATCTTCCAAAATAAGTTTCATAGTAATCAATGATTAATAAATCCATGAAAATCATTCATGTGGTTAATTATGTTTTGTCTTTCTTCGTAGGTCAAGTGAGCATCTCTCTTAATCAAATAAACCTTATTGAATCCAATTTTTGCTCATACATGGACTCTATTTTTTTATTTTTTTATTTTTATGCTATCAGTTTTTTTTTTTTTCATTAATAACATGTTGATACACACTTTGACTGATCCATCGATGAACATTATAATTATTTTTTCATGAATTTTCTCCTATTGTTTATCACTTTGTCACTTGGTTTAGCTAAATCACCTTTTAAAGGGAAATAAAAATGCTTACAATAAAAGATGTCTATCATTCTAGATTTTTCAAGTTGCATAATTAACCGATGTCAATTTTACCATGGCCACACTACTATCTTTCATTTTAAATCACATAAATAAATATTTCTGCAATAACATGAATCTCTTGATACCACTGTGATGGAAAAATCCACCAATTGATTAAATTTTATTTTCCCTTTTCATGTGATTAAAATAGGTTTAGTCAATTTCAATACCCACAAATACGAACCAAAATAAAGCAAACAATAAATAAAGCAGGAGACGCAATTTTACATGGAAAACCTTAAGGCGGGAAAAATCCTTGAGATCGCAATTTAATATCAACTTCCACTGTCACAGAATAATAAGATTACAATCACTCACAAGTTCAAGAAAATTACTCTTAGATCACCACATAAATATCACTGAAAATAGTGGACTGAACAAGAAACGTTAAATATGGGGTTGAAGAGGAATATCAAAGAAAACCCTGAAATTTTAGTCCAAAGAGAATCTGGATCAACGTTCGATTGTCAGCCGAAGTCATAGTTCTCTCTCTTCTTCTTTCTCTCTAAGCCACTGCCGCATATGTTCTTGAAAAAACCAACAAAAAACAATTGTTGCTCCTTTCGATTTACTTGTTTCAACAAGTGCAGAATTAGAGACTTACTGAGTTTTGTTTTTCTTTTTTATTCATTTATTAAGGCTATAATGGGCTTCACCCAGACGGGCTCGACCTACCCAACATTTTAAAATGTATTTTTTTATTTTTTAATTGGTTTAATACTTTTAATGTTTCAATTAAATTTACCAATTGATAATGTCAAACGAGTAACTTCTCTTATTTTTTGAAAATACATATATTATTTCTTTCGTTCTATTAACATTCACATGGAAAGTTAGGGAAGCAATCACATCCAGAAGCCTCTCTCTGTAAGGTTTTCATTTTATTGGAATGGATATTTTGTTAGCATTCCAATTTTGGAAGAATTTGAATGTCGTGATAGTAATAGTATTATGAATATTCTCATGCAATCTTTGCCTTACTTAATGATTTGATTTGTTTTCTATGGATTTCAGGCAAGGAAAGATTAATGTATAGTTGTACCAAAAACAATTAAGGTTGAAAAGCTTGAAGAGTATTTACATATTCTGGCTTTTCACTTCTGTTATGGAGTATTATTTTGTGGCAATACATGCAATTGCATGCTTTGTCTTGTTGCTAACCTCTAGTACTTAACATGCAAACAAAGAAATATAGAAAGAGAAAGGGCACATTATTTTCTTTTTCTCTTCGTTCATGCACTTACACATGCATATTAGGTTAGTTCTATAACCATTTATTGAATTTGTTTTCACCATTAACTAACTATTTTTATTTATTGTAAACATATATAGTAATTTATTTCACCACTTTCAATAAAATTTATTTATTCAGACATTAATATGTTCAATTCACTCCCCAATAAATTTTGAACTTCATGTTAAAAGTTCATTTTGCAAAGATCGATTGTTGTTCTCCCAATGTAAGTTCAGCTTTCTTTCTTTTTCTTTTTCGGTTGAATTTGTTTTCATAAATCTGGGAACATAATCACTTTTTTTATTTGCATCTTTCATGCTTTCAATTTCGTTTCTAGAATTTTCAGTGAGGTAAAGTTAAATTTGGGAATAGAAATAAGTGAGTTAATTTGTTTCACGTCTTTTATTTTATTTTTTCTGGGTTTCAAGGAATGAGAACAAAAAGTAGGAACGAAAATATTTTTGAATACATTTTTAGTTTGAATTTATGTTTTACTTCCCACATATTTGATTCGAAAGAGGATTTTCTACCGGATTTATGAACTTACTAATTATTATATTTGTAGTGTTTAATTTAATAATTATCATTTTTCTCTTGGTGAAATAATACTTTTTTATTAGACAATTGAATGCCTAATTGTATCAATTGGACCATCCTAAGCAACTATTTATGTTGACCTTGCTCAATAAGGGCTACTCTCCAGATTGGGATCAACTTTACTCGAACCCACATTTCGTTTTAATGTAGAAGGGGAACTTTACCAAAACAATATTATGCAATTTGGGCTATTGTATACTATTTGCCTCCCAATAGTGTGCGGGTAGTGTGCGGGTTTGTTAGTGTGAACCGTGGATTGCCCAATAGTGTTTAGGTTAGGGCTATTTCTGGTTGGGCTAATTAAAACTATTAACCTAAATGTCTCCCCAAGAGAGGGTGAATTGGGTATTAAAAAATAACACTCAAATTGATTACCCTAACTGATTTTTATCTTAGTTAATTTACGAAAACGTGAATTACTAAGTATGCATGCACAAAGAGTTTTAGGATAGAGAAATTAATACATTAAAATTTTATAGTAGTTCGGCAAGCTTCTCATGCCTACATCTACTCTCCCGAGCTCTCACAAGGAATTCAAATCCACTAACCACACATGATTATTTTTCTAGGTAAGAATCAAACATTTACTCTAATTGTTTTCCTATGTAAGAATTGCACCTTTGCACCTTCTCAATTCACAAAGAATATCAAGTTTATTTCTAAGCTCAATTGCCCCCGAACCATTGTAAGTTCGATTATCTATTTCAAAAAAAAATGAGGGAAAAAAAAAAGGAAAAATGGGGAAAAGGGGAAAAAAAAAAAAGAGAAAAAAAAGAAGAAGAAAATGACAAGAAAACAAATGGTATAAAATGGGGTAAAATAGTCAAACCACTAACTGAATAAGAAGCGCTAGTGTAAGTATGGAAGAGATGTGAAGTGAAAAGAAAGATGATAGATTGGTTCTCTCAATGTTTTCGCTTCAGGCCAACCTAGTGGGCAAATGACGTTTTTCTAGATTAAAACTTGATGGACTTGAATGGAATTAGATTTTGCGAAAAGAAACAATGGTTATGGTCAATGTTGATCCTGAGGTTTTGATGGACAAAAGGTTGATATTTTTTGTGGAACTAATAAGTTTGTTGAATGTTTCAAAAAAATAGTTCCATTAAAATATTGTATCATGAAGAAAATATCAAGGGTGCAAAGATGGAGATTGAAGAAAAGAAGAGTGTTGAAGATCCTGAAAAAATTAGGTGAAAACAATTCAATACTCTTATACTTTTAATGCAATGCGAATTAAGATCATACACGACACTATTAAATGAGTTATATTTTGTGTGTTGATATGATGAATTTTAGGATCCTAATTAGTGTTTAAATATATGCTCCTATGTGAAGCTAAAAAATGAAAATTGATTGGAGTGAAAATCATGTTAAAGTCAAAATTTAGAGTCAATTTAGTTAACTGAGAAAAACAATCGGTTAATTGAATTAAACGATGAGTTTTGGAGCTAAAATTGGTGAAGGAATTGACCAACTAGCATCAATCGGTCAACTAATCTGAAAATGATTAGTCAATTGATTGAAACAGTGAGGTTTCAGAGCAAAACGTGAAGATCCTGTATCAGTCTGTCAACTGATCAAGAGGTAATCGGTCAACCAATGGGTCTAAGGTTGGAAAAGTGAAAGTCTTTGAACCAGTCCGTTAATCGATTAGTAGGCAATCGGTCAACCGAGTGTGGTGTAGTTTGGCTGGGAAAACTCTCTAAATCGATCGGTTAACCTACCGTGGGGGGGTCGATCAACTGACTTCCTGTTTGGTTTTGGCCTGATTTGCACACTGAATCAATTGGTCAACCGACAGGGCAGGGTTCAGTAACCGACTATTTCGGTTGAGATTTCGAGGAATTTGTGATTTCGGTCAAAAACTAGCCGTTACTAGCCATTTTTTAGGATTCCAATGGAGTATTTTTGGTGATTTAAACCTACTAAAGATATGGTACATATATTTTGATATCTCTATTGATTTTCTCCATATAATTAAATATTCTCAATTTTATCAACTAAATACTTCATGTCTTTGTGATTGATGTTTAAGAAATATTTTATGGACTTAATTGAGAGTTTTAAATATTTTGTTTTAAGTGAAATACACCAGAATTGAATGAATATGTTATATGGGGTCTATAAGTGCCTTTTAGAGGCATATTTTTGGAAAACTAGCCGTTGGAAGGCTTGATCCTATTTTAAGAGTTATCATTCTACTGAGATTATTCGAGAGAGAGTTTATTTTAACAGTTCTTGAGCTAAAGCACTGTTAAATTGGTATCACCAATCTGTGCTATCTTGCGATTTTATTTTTATTTTTCGGTGTTTTTTGGTGAGATCTTTCCAAGTTATTGTTCTTAATTTAAATTTCATATTATTATTGATTGCTTGGATTTAACATCGTTAAAAAATCGTTTTCAAAATTAAGAGTATAAAAATCTTTTTAAAACGATTTTGTGTTATTATCTTATTACGTGCTATATTTTGTGCTATCCACACTTTTTATTAATTAGATATTAATTTGTCTCACTTTAATTCTATTACGTATTAAATTTTGGGACATTAATCGATTATAACTGTTTTGAGGTAGTAGAAGCTCCAAGTGGGAAGAAACTCATAATTTTTTGTATTTGTGAGTTTGAGCGGATTAGACAAGATTGGGTCGGTGTCTAGTCAGGGTAGTTAGATTATTATTTTTACTTGAAAATAACTAGGTTTTGATTTTTCCGGAAATTGAATTAATTTTGAGTGAATTGTAAATGTTCAATATTTACCTAGGAAAATGATACTTGTGAGAGATGTGAGGTTGTGAGGTTGTGATTCTTCCTGTAATAGAATTAAGTTTGTCTTTACCCTAGTAAAAATAAAAGCTTATTCCTTAGTCTGGAAAAAGGAAAATTGTAAATGTTGATTCTTAGCCTGGGAAAAGAATTGTTGTAAGGGTTTGATTCCTACCGTTAAAGAAATTAGGGGTTTAGAGGTTGCGAATCTCCTGGAGCACGTGGAACTGGATTAGGCAAGGTTAGCTTGCTGAATCAGAGTATATCTTAGTGTACTGCATTGTTATTATCCTTTACATTTTGTTTGGGTGTGTACTTAGAATTAAACACTTATCCGCTGTGTAACGAAGATAATAATTGGTTTAGGATAAATTGTTTATTTAATAAATTAAGTGATGGAAGTTTTAATTGTTTAAATTTTTATAACTACCCAATTGACCCCCCTCTTGGGTAGCTCACTAGGTCAACAGTCTAGAAATGTATTGAAACCATATTCATCTGCAATCCGACTCAAAATCTCTTAAAAAATCATATCGGCAATTGAAGGTACTCGTTTTAGTAATTTTCAAAATTTTGCCTATTTCTTTGGACTAAATCAGTTTTGCAAGACTCGAGAAAATATAGAACATGTAAGAGTATTAGAACCCCAAGTATCGAAACACCTAAAAAATTGGAATGACAAGAATCCAGTTTAGCAAGCCAAAGAAACCTTGATGATGCATGTTGGGCCACCCTTGAGCTGACAAGCGAAGTCTTTGAATTCAAAAAAAAAAAAAAATGAGTCTCAATAAATCAGCCCGATACATATTGAGCCACGCCTCTGAGTTGGAAAGCAAAGTTTTTTAAATAAAATAATCTCATCGAATCACCCTGAGAAAGTCAAGCACTGTCGGCTGAGTGACCACGACGGAAAATGAGGGAATTGAATTGTGAGTCATCAAAGGTGACTAATTTTTTTCTTTTCAAACTAACATTTTTCGAGGAAGTGTTATCTTGTCCACTTACAAGAATCTTAAAAAGGGTGGGAGCATGGATTTCCTTATCGTTGGGTCCTCTCACCTTCCTGCCAACTCGAACTGAAAATTCTTGTTGCTGAAAATTTAGAAGCTTTAAATAAGTATCCAGGTATGCATTTTTCCCTAAAAGGGGCATCTGTTGAACTACGCTAAACCCAATCCTCGGTTTAATGCTAAAGTACGTAGGCAACATGTAAAGGTTCAATCATCATTTTGAATCTTTAATCTTTCTTTTTTGTCCATCCACAGGCTGGGGCACATTTGATATCTCTGGACTTTCTTTTATCCCCCCAGTGAATAGGGTTGGGGGCATGAGTGTCATTTTTATTACTCTAAACGATCCTCTAAATGGATACTTGTTTGTCATGAGTATCATCAAGAGTCATTTTGTCATTACTCTAAACGATCCTTTAAATGAACAAGTGTTCATCATGAGTATTGCCATGAGTCATTTTTCTTTCATTACTCTAAACGATCCTCTAAACGAATATGTGTTCGTCATGAGTATCGTCATGAGTTATTTTGTCATTACTCTAAACGATACTCTAAATTGACAGTTGTTCTTCATGAGTATCATTATGAGTTATTTTTTCATTACTCTAAATGATCCTCTAAACGAACATGTGTTTGTCATAAGTATCATCATGAGTCATTTTTTTATTACTCTAAACGATTCTTTAAATGGATGCTTGTTCGTCATGAGTCATTTTTTTATTACTCTAAACGATTCTTTAAATGGATGCTTGTTCGTCATGAGTATCGTCATGAGTCATTTTTTCATTATTCTAAATGATTCTCTAAACGAACTTGTGTTTGTCATAAGTATCATCGTAAGTCATTTTTTTCATTACTCTAAACGATCTTCTAAATAAACACTTGTTCATCATGAGTATTACCATGATTCATTTTGTGATTACTCTAAACAATCCTCTAAACGAACGTTTTTTCATCATGAGTCATTTTGTCATTACTCTAAACGATCCTCTAAATGAACATGTATTCGTCATGAGTATCGTCATAAGTCATTTTTTTTATTATTCTAAATAATCGTCTAAACGATTACTTGTTCATCATGATTATCGTCATAAATCATTTTTTCATTACTCTAAATGATCTTCTAAATGAACATGTGTTCATCATGAGTATCGTCATAAGTCATTTTTTTTCATTACTCCAAACGATCCTCTAAATGGACACTTGTTCGTTGTGAGTATCGTTATGAGTTAATTTTTTTTCATTACTCTAAACGATCTTCTAAACGAACACTTGTTCGTCATGTGTCATTTTTATGTTTTATTTTATCAGTTTGTAAAAAATGCTTTGCAAAATCCAGAAAATGGGATGTTCAAAATGATGGAGTCTCCTATCTTTGTCAAGCAAGTAAAACTTGCGTGACAAAGAGATACAATACTAGACACGATATTTTGATCGTCTCACAAAAATATTTTATGCTTTATTTTTTATTTTATCTTTTATTCTGTTTTATTTTTAGAAAAAAAAATGAAAAATGGGGAAAAAATCAAAAAAAAATGTGAAAAGTAGAACAAAGGAAAAGGGGGGAGTAAATGGAAATAGAGAGCGAGGGAAAGAGAAGGGAGAGAAAACCGAGAGAGAGAGAGAATAAAAGGAGTGGGGCCCACGGTTTGAGATGAGAGAGAAGAAAAAGAGGAAAGAGAGAGAGAGAGAGAGAGATAAGTAAAGGAGAAGGGCCCCACCTAACGGTCAAATAGAAAAAAAAGGGCAGCGGACACGTAGTAGCTTCTTAGGCTGCCACGCGTCCGTATCAGTATGAAAATATCTTCCTAACGCCTTTTTTCTTCTTCATGATCAAATTAGGTTTAGGATTTGGCGGCCAGTGCTAGTTTTTTAGGATTTTTTTCATTCCACATTTTTTTTATAAATAAGACCCTTCCCGTCACAGTTTACGTTCTCCAAAATTCAGAGATGAACCCTCATAATGAGCGAAGCCATCTCTAAGAGGATAAAAATCTGTACATCGGGGATCTTTATCATGACAGATATGATTCTTCTCCCTTATTTTATTTTTTATTTTTTATTTATTATCGCAATTTAAATTCCTGCAAGTTTAGTTCCATTAAAATCATCCGATGATTCGATGAAAACATTAGGACGAGGCTTTCTTTTTGGGCTTAACCTTGAAGCGTGAGATGAGGATACTTTTTTTATTTTTTGTTATTATTATTATTATTATTATTATTATTATTATTATTATTTAAGTTGTTGATATACCTAAATTCATAAACAATGAAATGTAAATAATAATAAAAACAAAAATAATAATTAATTGCTTTGTAAGAAATAATTCTCACTAGTCTTAGAGCCAATTCAACAATTCAATATATTGAAGAAAATATTTATTTACTGACGATTTGATTTCTCAAATAAAATAAATTTAGAAACAATCGGTTTAGTAAATTGTTTTCTAGGGTATGTCGTTTCATTCGATTTTACTTAAGTTTTGGTAGAATTCATTTTGACAAAATGTATTGCCGTGATATTTTCTTGATTCTCATTTTCATATAATTTAAGATAATGTCAAAATGGAATTTCTTTAAAGTAATTGAGCAAATGAGGAAAGTAGGCATTTTGTGACATTGCATTTATAAAAAATAATATCATATTTCACGTCGCTTTTCATGTTAACTTTTGCATCACTTAGAAAATAATTAAAGTGATTTTCCCACTTACATTAAAGAATTTCATTGGAAACATACATATTTCTAAAAATCCAAAATTTTGTCTCGCCTTATTTTTGAAAAATACAAAAATGATTTCATAAGAAGGAAAAGATTTAAAAATAAAATAAATCATTCGAACTTCAACCAATTGGACTTAGTTAAACATAAAGTACTATTTTTGGACAAGCGTCTTAAGGTTCCTAATACCTCCCCCGAGCGTAACTGACCTCCGAGCTCTTTACATGTGTCATACCCCCATCTTGGGCCCCTACTGCCCAAGGCCGGGCATGACGTCCCCTCGACCCAACCTGACCAACAACTATATATATATATATATATATTTATTTATATGCTCGTGTACCACTATCATTTTTTTTCTCCAAAAATAAATATATTTACACATTTCAAAAATTTGGGAATACCCCGGTCCCAAATATTTACAACAAAAATCACAAAAAGGCTGAACCTCCCACGGTTCACATCCGACCGGAACACCTCCAAAATGGCACTACTTCTAGACTCTACCTAGTGCCAGTAGTGGACCCACTCCTAACTGCTGTACCTAAAATCAAATATTTTATCGGTGTACTGTCTTCTTAATACAAAAATATTTTATGGATCGAGCATAATTATTAAACACCACGTTTCAAAATATAATATCATATAACCGCATACCATACTAGAATCAATTTTCACTGTCATCAATGCAATAAAATAATAAATTTAAATCGACCAATCCAGGCAGTTCATCGTATAGTAAAATACCGCATACATCATTTCCTACTAGCCATAGGATCGTTTCACCTCACGATTGGGAGTGACGACGGTACTGTAACCTTTACAACTGTGTCATCTCACGTGACTATCAGTGCTAGGGTCATTTAATATCCCCAATGGTAGGGGTACCACCCGCATGATTTGCACTCCTGACGGGTCAATCAACCACCTGCAGGACTAATCCTCCTGACAGGTCAAAATAATCAACCACCTGCAGGACTAATCCTCCTGACAGGTCATAATATAATCAACCACCTACAGGACTAATCTTCCTGACAGGTCATAATATAATCAACCACTTGTAGGACTAGCACTCCTAACAGGTTATAATATATCACAACATAACCAACTACCTGCAGGACGTGCCCTCCTAATAGGTCAATACTATCCTGCAGGACATGCCTTTCTGACGGGATCAAACTATGGCATAGTCAGACAAAAATCACTTTACACATTTAAAATCTACTTGATCTACATTAGTCATAAAGTCGTCCAATTTTAATAAACACTTTTTTTCCACGATTTATACAAAAATATAATTTGTAAATTTACATAGAAGACAGTACACTCACCTCGATTTTCGTACTGCAAAAACTACATTCGTCAAAACTACCAGGATGCTGGTGCCTGTGAACCTAACAACGATAGAGCCTAAATTAACATTTTATTTAAAATAACCCTAATATGAAATGCGTGACCCTAAAATTCACAATTTCCCATTCTCCAAATTTAATTATGCAAAATTATTATTTACCCCAATTCACTATATTAATATTTACTGTATAACATTATTAAAATTAACGGTTGCAAAAATTATTATCATCACGATTACAAAAATGTAATGCTAATAATTTAATTTGAATAAAGTATTAATCGACGGAATCGTTACCTGTTCCGAATCTTTCGCCAACCGAGAGGTTGGTGTTTGGTTTTTGTTTTTATTACTTTTTTTTGTTGGGTTTCAGTCGACCACACACACACACACCCCGACTGATCAACACACACATACACCGCCGACAACCAAATAACTGAACACACACACACAGCCGACGACCGAACAACCCACACCGCCGACCCAATGGACACACTGCCGACCCTCTTCTCTCGTTTTCTTTTTTTTTTTCCTTCTTTTTAGGTTGTATGTAATGTGTGGATATATGTATATGTATATATATATATATATATATATATATATATATATATGGAGAGTGACCTCATTCCCTTCTCAATGAAGGAAATGAGCTCACCTCCATTAAGGATTTTTATTTTTATTTTTATGGTTAATTCTGTTAATTCCCCCCTTAATTATTTTTAAGTTATATTAGTTAAACCCAAAATCTGGAATTAATATTTTTAAAATTGTAATTAACCCCTAAATTTTTTAAAATAAGTATTATTTGAGACAATTTACCCCGTTATTTTTCTAAATGTTCTAGAATGCAACTAAAATTATGCGTATGCAAAAATTAGGGTCTTACAACCCTTCCCTCCTAAAAAAAACTTCATTCCCAAATTTTAGTTACCTTGACCGAACAAATGTAGATATTTATTTCTCATCTCATCTTCTTGGTCCCACGTCGCTTCCTCCACGGAATAACTGTGCTACAGCACTTTCACCAATGGAATTTTTTTTGTCCGCAACACTTGATCTTTACAATTTAGAATCTGGACCGACTCCTCAACGTATGTTAATTTCTCTTCTAATTCGATTGGTTGAGAAGTCAACACATGTGAAGGATCTGGCACATATTTTTTAAGCATCGACACGTGGAAAATGTCGTGTAATCTGGACAATTCTGGCGGTAGGGCAATTCGATAAGTTGTCATGCCAACCCGTTCTAAGAGCTCATATGGCCCAATAAATCTTGGGTTTAACTTTTTTTTCTTCCCTAATCTCATTATGCCCTTCCACGGGGATATATACAAAAACACGTGATCACCCACTTCAAATTCTAATTCCCGTCTACGCTTGTCAGTATAACTCTTTTGCCGACTTTAAGTAATCTTCAATCTTTCCTGAATCATGTTCACCTTGTCTGCCGTTATTTGAGCTATATCTGGCATTAATAATTTTCTTTCTCCCACTTCCGTCCAACAGACTGGGGTCGTACATTTCCTGCCATACAAGGCTTCATACGGGGCCATCTCGATTGTTGAATGGTAGCTGTTATTATTGGCAAATTCCATTAACGTTAAATGATTATCCCAACTACCAGGAAATTCTAGAACACAACTTCTTAACATATCCTCCAATGTCTGAATCGTATGCTCTGATTGACCGTCAGTCTAAGAATAAAAAGTAGTACTAAATTTCATCTTGTTACCTAGAGCCGTTTAGAGACTCGGCCAGAACTTCGAAGTAAATCTTGGATCTCTATCCAACACTATAGAAACCGGAGCATCATGTAACCGAACAATCTCGTTAATATATAATTGGGCATACTTATCAAGAGAGTACGTCGTCTTTATGGCCAAAACATTAGCAGACTTAGTAAGCCTATCAACAATCACCTAGATAGAATTATGTCCCTTTTAGGTACGGGGTAATCCCAAAACAAAATCCATCGTGATATGCTCCCATTTCCACTTTGGAATAGGTAGAAGTTGCAATAATCCACCTGAACGTTGGTGCTCAATCTTGACTTGCTAACAAATGAGACACTTGGCAACAAATTCAGCAATTTCCCTTTCTATTCCATTCCACCAATAGTGTTCTCGCAAATCCCAATACATTTTGATACTGCCTGGGTGCATTGCGTATGCTGAGCTATACGCTTCCTCTAAAATATCCTTGTTGAAATTGGCATCATCAGGCACACAGTCTATTCTCAATCATCATGGCGTCATCATTATCCCTGATACAATAGTCGGCTCTATGACCATTTTTCACTTCATCTAGAATTTTCTCTAATTAGGCATCTGACTTCTACGCTTCTATAATACGGTCGATCAATGTTGGTCTCAAAGTCAAAGTCGCAAGTAACATTTCCGTTTGACCAACCGCCAACTGAATTTGCAAAGATCTCAACTCGGTATATAGATTAGTATGAACAACTTGAATATGTGCAATCGAACTTGCCGATTTTCGACTCAGCGCATCTGCCACAACATTGGCCTTTCCAGGATGATAGTGGATAGTACAATCATAGTTCTTGATCAATTCTATCCAACATCTCTACCTCAGATTTAGTTCATTCTAAGTAAACAAATATTTCAAACTCTGATGGTTGGTGTATATCTCACAAGTCTGGCTATACAGGTAATGCCTCCAAATCTTCAAGGCAAACACAATCGTCTCCAACTCTAAATCATGCGTCGGTAAATTACGCTCATGATTCTTTAATTATCGGGAGGCATATGCAATCACGTGCCCATGTTGCATCAGTACAACCTCTAACCCTTGGTGTGAAGCATCACTGTAGATCACAAAGCCACCGCCTTCAGTTGGAAGGGAAAGTATTGGCACAGATATTAGTATACTCTTCAGCTCTTGGAAACTCTGCTCACATTTGTCAGTCTACTCGAATTTAGATTCCTTGCAGGTCAATCGGGTTAATGGGACAGGTATAACAGAAAATCCTTGTACAAACCGACAATAATAACCCGCCAATCCTAAGAAGCTTCAAATTTCGGTCAAACTTTTTAGCCTTTCCCATTGGACAACGACTTCAATTTTCTTTGGGTCAACTTGAATACCACCCCCCGAGATAACATGTCCCAAAAATACAACTCTATCCAACCAAAATTTACATTTACTGAATTTTGCATATAACTGTTTCTCTCGCAAAGTCTGCAACACAATCTTGAGATGCTCTGCATACTCTTCTTTATTTTGGGAATAGATCAATATACCATCAATAAACACGATAATAAATTGATCTAGGTAAGGTTAAAAGATCTGATTCATCAAATCCATAAAAGCACCAAGAGTATTCGTCAATCCAAATGGCATAACTAGAAATTCATAATGCCCATACCTCGTATGGAACGCCGTCTTCGACACATCACTATCTCTAACTTTCAACTAGTGATATCCTGATCGAAGATCTATTTTGGAAAACACCCTGGCCTTCTGCAATTGGTCGAATAAATCATCAATCTTAGGCAATGGGTATTTATTATGAACCGTCACCTTATTCAACTGTCTGTAGTCAATACACATCCTCAGCGCGCCATCCTTCTTCTTTACGAATAACACTAGGGCTCCCCACAGAGAAACACTAGGTCTGATAAACCCACGGTCTAACAAATCTAGTAATTGAATTTTCAATTCCTTAAGCTTGGTAAGTGCCATACGGGAGGGTGGAATTGATATAGGAGCAATTCCTGGAAATAACTCAATGGTGAATTCCATTTCCCTATCCACTGGAAACCTTAGTAATTCTTCTAGAAACACATCGGGAAAATCCTTGACCATTAGAACATCCGCCACCTGAACTTCATTCTGCCTGGTCTCAATCACGTGTGCGAGGTATCCCTGACATTCTTTCTTTAATAACTTTCTAGCCTCTAGAACTAAAATCAAACTGACAGTGGTAATGATTCTGTCTCCCGAAAATACAAACTCTGGCTCGCCTGAGACCCGAAAAGTAACTACTACTCGCATGCCGAACCCACCTACCGACACGCTATCTCAAGGTCCACTACTGACTAGACAACTGACATGTCTACAGAACTTATAACCTAGGCTCTGATACCACAAATTGTTACACCCCGACCCTGGGCCCCTACTGTCCAAGGCCGGGCGTGACGTCCCCTCGACCCAACCTGACCAACAACTATATATATACGCACATATACCACTATCATTTTTTTTCTCCAAAAATATATATATTTACACATTTCAAAAATTTGGGAACACCCCGGTCCCAAATATTTACAACAAAAATCACAAAAATGTTGAACCTCCCACGGTTCGTATCCGATCGGTCCACCTCCAAAATGACACTACCTCCGGACTCTACCTAGTGCCAGTACTGGACCCACTCCTAGCTACGGTACTTGAAACTAAATATTTTATCGGTGTACTATCTTCTTAATACAAAAATATTTTATGAATCAAGTATAATTATTAAACACCATGTTTCAAAATATAATATCATATAATCGCATACCATACTGGAATCAATTGTTACTGTTATCAATGCAATAAAATCATAAATTTAAATCGACCAATCTAGGCAGTTCATCGTATAGTAAAATACCGTACATATCATTTAGTATTAGCCATAGGATTGTTTCCCCTCACGATTGGGAGTTACGATGGTATCATAACCTGGACAATTATGCCATCTCACGTGACTATCAGTGCTAGGACCATTTAATATCCCCAATGGTAGGGGTACCACCTGCATGATTTGCACTCTTGACAGGTCAATCAACCACCTGCAGGACTAATCCTCCTGACAGGTCAAAATAATCAACCACCTGTAGAACTAATCCTCCTAACAGGTCATAATATAATCAACCACCTGCAGGATAAATCTTCTTGACAAGTCATAATATAATCAACCACCTGCAGGACTGACACTCCAAACAGGTCATAATATATCACAACATAACCAACCACCTGCAGGAAGTGCCCTCCAAACAGGTCAATACCATCCGGTAGGACATGCCCTCCTGATGGGATTAAGCTATGGCATAGTCGGACAAAAATCACTTTCCATATTTTAAATCTACTTGATCTACATAAGCCATAAAGTCGTCCAATTTTAATAAACATTTTTTCCCACGATTTATACAAAAATATAATTTGAAAATTTACATAGAAGACAGTATACTCACCTCGATTTTTGCATTGCAAAACAATACCGTCGTCAAAACTACCGGGACGCTGGCACTTGTGAACCTAACAGCGATAGAGCCTAAATTAACATTTTATTTAAAATAACCCTAATATGAAATGCATGGCCCTAAAATGCATAATTTTCCATTCCCCAAATTTAATTATGCAAAATTATTATTTACCCCAATTCACTATATTAATATTCACTGTATAACATTATTAAAATTAACGGTTGCAAATATTATTATCGTCACGATTATGAAAATGTAATGCTAATAATTTGATTTGAAGAAAATATTTATCGACAGAATCGTTACCTGTTCCGAATCTTCCGCCAGCCAAGAGGTTGGTGTTTGGTTTTTGTTTTTATTACTATTTTTTTTTTACTGGGTTTCAGTCGACCACACACATACACACACACACACACACACACATACACCGGCCGATCAACACACACACACACACATACAGCCGACGACCGAACAACCCACAACGCCAACTGAATGGACACACCACCGACCCACTTCTCTCATTTTCTTTTCTTTTTTTCTTCTTTTTAGGTTGTCTGTAATGTGTGGATATATGTATATATATTCATATGGAGAGTGACCTTATTCCCTTCTCAATGAAGGAAATTAGCTCACCTCTATTAAGGATTTATATATATATATATATATATATATATTATGGTTAATTACGTTAATCCCCCCTCCTTAATTATCTTTAAGTTATTAGTTGAACCCAAAATCTGGAATTAATATTTTTAAAATTGCTAATTAACCCCTAAATGTTTTAAAATAAGTATGATTTAACACAATTTACCCCGTTATTTTTCTAAATGTTTTAGAATGCAACTAAAATTATGCGTATGCAAAAATTAGGGTCTTACAACATGAATATTTGGTTTGACCGTGTTTTGGAGTCAATTTTTACTTAGGCCATGTAAATTGTTTTTTAAAATTCGGTGACCTAGCACACTATTTAAACGTAATGTTAGGTAGCGACTCCTTATTTTAAAATGGGCTATGTACTTTTTTGACAAAACTAGCGCTTTAAAAAACCCTTTCTCTTTTACGCATGTAATATTTCATGTCCTTTTTCCTTTTGGAAAGTCGGGACGCATTACTCCGGCGAACCATCATATCTTTCTCTCTCTCTCTCTCTATGTGTGTGTGTATGTGTGTGTGTGTGTGTGTACATATTAGTTATACACCGTGCCTAAAGGCACGAATGCAATTCGTTGGAATACAATTTTAAATTTCTATTGTAAATTTAACACACACAATTACCATTAACACACACAGTAATAAGAGAGTTTAATCGCACTCATTCAAATATCCATGACACCAATTGTCAGTGAATTACGATGCTAATAAAGAGCGTATTAAATCAATTTAAGCAAAATGAATATTAAATACAACAGTTTCATTTGATTCAAATTTCTTAAAAATTATACATCTTTAGCTTGGCTATAAAATCCTATTTTGTCAGTTCTAAACTACAGTTTAAGAACATAAAATACATTAATCAATACAAATGAAGAAATAAATCACTTAACCAGTAGGGTTAAGAGATTACCCATTGACATTTAAATAACAATAGAATCATCCTCATCTGATTTGAATAGATGCTCAGTTGTTTCGAAATAACAACTGTAATTACAAAAAATAAACAAATTCAATAAGAAATGAATACCCTAATAATTCAAGCAATTTAAATGGAGCAGTAATATTTACAATCAAACTCAATAAAAGAAACAAATTTAAATCAAATAACGACACCTAATACAAAGGTTGGTTGAAACTGTTGAACAACTACCAAAGACTGGAGTAATCCTTGTCACTATTAACATTTTAGTCAAAACCATTTGATAATCGAAAAACTAAATGCCATTTAGAGAGCAAGACATTGAGGTTAACAAATGTACTTGACAAGCTTTGTGAAGGCCTCACCTTATAGATATGCAAATATCAAAATTGATAAGACATCCGATATATTCCTAAAATTCTATCCTACAGGGACAAACAAACTATACTTCTCAAACCTAACTCTAATACCATGTCAAGAGATTCCAACTTAAAAACATATGGTGTTAAGTGGAATAACTCTTTTCATATACATACTACTTTGGGAACACACACAAATTTGATGTGGGATTCTAACACAAATGACGCCTAATTTATTTTTGCAGGCTATCGGATATAACTGTAACCAGTTGCAGTCTTAGAACCTGGGATGGTGTGAGAATGTTGGTGATGCAGGGGTGATGAGTTTGGCATATGGATGCCCTGATCTAAGAGCCCTAGACTTGTGCGGATGTGTTCTAATAGCGGGTATGCTCTTTAACTTATTGTTATAAAAGTTGAATGCCATTCCAAATATTTAGGGCCTGTTTAAATTATCTTATTATTGATGAATTGATTTGTATGTTTTTTCATTTACCTATGATTTAATTAGATTTACAAATTATTTGTTTGAACAAAGAAACATGCAATTATTTTAGTTTAGCAACATTTTTCTCCAATTATACTAGAAAAATAACATTAGAATTAGCTAGGGTTCTCATATAACCAATCACTACACTCTTAACAATTCATAAATTGACTAATTAAAAAATAGTACAATTTGTAAATGAAAAGACTACCAAGCGGTCGCTTAGGTGGCGAGTGGTTAGTGTTTCTGTTTTTTAGTTTCTACTTCTAATAAATTAGGATGAGAATTTTGTTTCCGTTGTGGAATATATCTCAGGAAATAGAAACATGTTTGGTAATGATCATTGTCCGGAAATTGTTTCTTTTAATTTATGAAAACAGAAACAAGAAACACGTTCAGTTGTAATAATTGTTCTTTTTTTTTTCTTTAAATGTAGTGGGAATAGTTTTATGGGAGTGAATATGAATCAATGTTTTTTTTTGTTTGTTTCTCATATTCTTAAGGAGAATTCAAGAAATACTCTCAAAGTACTCTCAAAATTTTGGAAGCGAGAACAAAAATTGTAATCAAACGAGGCCTAAAGTGTTGAGGCATTAGAAGCATATTTGTTGATTTCCTTGTCCATTTCATTGGCTCTATTCATATTTTTTAGCTCATGATCTGTAGAAAGTAGGAACATTTCATTGAAATCTTTCTAGCTACTGCTGTTGAGGTATTTCCGAGCTTGTATTTTGTTGTTTGATGTTTTGTCCATGTTGCTATTGTTGGTGTTGAATGTGGGATTATTTACTGTTGCTGTTTGTTGTTTGTCCCTGTTGTTGGGGTTGTTGCTGGGTTTGGTACGGATAGTTGGTCCTCTTTGGTGCTATTCACCGAGAAAAACATAAATTTTCAACTCTAATGAACACTTGTTTACTGTTGGCATTTTTTAGTTGTCCTCATATTGTTAGTGGCAGTTTATCTTTAATTGGATTGGTTATACTTGTAGTTATTACTTGTATATCTCTAGGGGTCTTTAATTCCCCTTATAATACAACACACATTTAACCAAAAATAAAAAAATCATTAACTTGTATTGGGTCGATTGTTAACGTGTATAAACTGTGTGAACAAGTTGTTAACTTGTAATGACCAATTCCTTCGACTTCATTGTTAGGATCTAGGTTTGGTATTCTTGTGCAGGCACCTGTTTGCTCTACTGTTTGGTTTCCTCATTTGAGGTTTTTGTGTTTTGCTTGTATGGCTACTGCATTTCTATCTCCCCGGGTACAGACAGCGTTTTGGTTTGGTTTGGTTTGCTTTTGGATTCTACTGTGTTATTCTCTTTCAGGTTTTCAATTTTGGATCAGGCCTGGAAGTTCTAATTGCTGACTTCACTGTTAGCTTTGTTTGATTATTCCATGACCAGTAAATACATGCTGGTAAGGTTGTTGTGTAGACAGTCTCCTCTTTGTTGGAGGATGTTTTGTTTTGTATAGTTGGTTTAAGCCTTCATTGGGTATCTTTTCTTGTGTATTTCTTGGGGCTTTTAATTCCCCTATTAATGAAATTCTCCCTTTATTTTAAAAAAAAAGTTATTAACTTGTAATTGGTAGGTGATGGGTAAATAGGTAACGTCTTATTGGGTCGTGTCAACCCATTTTGTTTCCTGTTATTGTGTAACACGATAAATTTATCGTGTTACATCGGCATGATAATTTTCGTGTCCTATTCATTTTCAAGTTTTATGACATTAACTTATTGTGTCCTGCTCGTGTCACGAAAAGGTTTATTCCTCATCCTAACAACGTAAATGGATCAATTACAATTTCCACCCAAACGTTTAAACAAATTGAAGGCATTAATTACACTTTCCAACCAAAGGGTCATAAAGGCCTTAATTACAATTTTCACCTATATTTATAAACAAATTAAAACAAAATAGTCACTAATTTATTACACTTTTCATAAAAGATGAAAGAATGGATTAATTACACTTTCAACCTACACTCTTAAACAAATTGAAACAAAATAGGCACCAATTAATTACACTTTCATAAAAGATGCAAGAATGAATTAATTAAAGTTTCAACCCACACTCTTAAACAAATTAAAACAAAATAGGCACCAATTTAATTACACTTTTCATAAAGGATGCAAGAATTGATTAATTACACTTTTCACCCACACTCATAAACAAATTAAAACAAAGTACGCACCAATTACTTACACTTTTCATAAAAGATGCAATAATGGATTAATTACACTTTCCACCCACACTCATAAATAAATTAAAACAAAATAGGTACCAATTGATTACAGTTTTCATAAAGGATGCAAAAATAGATTAATTACACTTTCCACCCACACTCATAAACAAATTGAAACAAATTAGGCACCAATTAATTACACCTTTCATAAAAGATGCAAGAATGGATTAATTACACTTTTAACCCACACTCTTAAACAAATTAAAACAAAATACGCACCAATTAATTACACTTTTCGTAAAAGATGCAAGGATGGATTAATTACGTTTTCCACCCACACTCATAAATTAATTAAAACAAAATAGGCACACCGATTAATTACATTTTTTCATAAAAGATGCAAGAATGAATTAATTACACTTTCAACCCACAATCTTAAACAAATTAAAGCAAAATAGGCACCAATTAATTATATTTTTTTATAAAAGATGAAAGAATGGATTAATTACACTTTTAACTCACACTCTTAAACAAATTAAAATGAAATAGGCACCAATTGATTACACTTTTCATAAAGGATGGAAGAATTGATTAATTACACTTTCTACCAAAACTCAAAGAAATTAAAACAAAATAGACAACAATTGATTACACTTTTAATAAAAGATGCAAGAATGGATTAATTACACTTTTAACCCACACTCTTGAACAAATTAAAATAAAATAGCCACCAATTTGGGAGTTTGGTTGAAGTTATATTAAACCGCACATACGTCATTTTGCTTAGTATGTTTGGTTGGATGAATAGAAAATGAGTGAAAATAATATGTCTTAGACAAAGAAAAATAAAACAAAAAGACAAAATATACTCATGTAATTTACTAGTTTACCCCTATATATTACCGAAAAAAAGAATCTAATAGGGGTATCATGGTAATTTTAATATATTTCAATTTAATGGTAGCCTAAGTGTAATGATAACACTTAAACCCCAAATGGGAAGCAACAAGTACTATTATGGATGGGTTTCACATCGGTTGGTTTGAGTTAAGTATATCCCCTTAATATTACCACTAACTAGTATCATGAAATGGTTTTATAAATTGTAAATCTTGAGTGAAGCATACGTGCTTAAAATAGAAGATAGTGGTTGAAGTTCTTACTAGTAGGTCCCGTAAAGAAGTGGTCCTTCCACAAGATCAAGATATCTCTTTCTCTAGTACCATTGTTTTCTAATCTGGTGGCACCATGAAGGAAAGTTTTCTCCTACTGGCAGAATGTATGCATGCATGGTGTGTTCGTCGGTTTGGCAATTAAAAGTTTAATTTTTTTCTTTCTTTCGCCGTTGAGAAATGTTGTTTAAGACTGAAACCCTTTTTTCTTTAAATTGTTTATTAGTTCTTATTCTTTATTTATTTATTTTTTATTTTTTTTGGGAGAACCATGAAATAAACTCATTTGGCTTAAAAAATTAAATTAAAAGAAACATTATATGTTTATCTAGAATTCTTCAATCAATCTGTTTCTCTTATTTTAGTTCAAAAACTTTAATTTTAAGCATCTTCTTTTCGGTTATTGAAAAGTACTCGTTTTTTACGAAATGTTATGTGATTTATGTCTAAACCATGCAGTAAATAGAGCACAACAATGGTTGGTAAAGAGAAAATCCCTTTTGATTGTATTAAGTGACACGAAAGTAGATTCAAATGGCTATGATGAAGTCTCTCTCAAACACCTGGAGTTGGAAGGCGCTACGTACGAGGAAAGAGAAAAGGAACCAGCCTCAAATCAGGGGTTGGATGAAATTTCCAACATTCAAATTATTGAGAAGACATTTTCGTCGATTCGACATGCAGAAACATTTTACTATAACTGTGCTAATGTTGACGGCTTTCACGTACGAAAAATCTGTTGTACACGCAATAAAGAAAAAAATATGATAGGTCGAAAATTTGTATGTTCTCGAGCTGGGCACAGAAAGACCGAGCTTCAATTAGGCATCGAGTGCCGTGTTTGTCTACGAGTCCAGTACGATCTGGAGCTAAAGTGATTTGTGGTTTGGAAATTTATTAGACACCATAATCATGATGTTGGAAAACATATCCCCATTTGCCGACGAAAGACACATTGTGGTTTTTGTGGGTAATTGCCTTAACATCTCTATTTACTTATGTTTGTTTTATTATTATTATTATTATTATTATTATTATTATTATTATTATTATTATATTGACATATCTACAATTGCCTAATGTTCAACACTATATAGGATGGAAGGTCACACGGTCCTAAAGTGTCCTGGTTAAAAACAACATTTGATCAACGATTTTGATGTAAATGATACCGTGCGTCTGGCCAACGGAACTGGTGAGATTTAGCAGAATCAACCGGACCACGAGAACTTCACTAATGAATGTATTGATGGTTCAGATGACATCATGCTTTCGAACAGTCGCACGATCGATTTATTCAAATAGCTATTTGTAATTAGTGTACCAAATCTTTTCCAACCTATTAGGACTTTGGATGGATTTATTGTCAATATAAAAATCCCTTGTTATGTGTTACTGTAATATTTATTTTGGATTAAAATGCCATTTGTTTTTTTTACATATTTTCACTGTATTCTCTTATTTTTGAAGTGTATTAGTTGTCCCTTCATCAGAATGAAAAAATTCCAAAAATTAGGTCTCACTTGGTCAATTATACGGGGGAGGGGGGAAACTCTAATATAACCTAAAAAACTACTAATGTCAAGAGATGTAGACTTATTAATATGTCATTGGATATCAACTTGATTATTTTTTTATTTATATTTATTTATTTATTTTTAATGTTATCTTTTAAAATATATAGTAGCTAATAATGATTATAAATAAAAATTCACTTCAAAACATTTTTTTTTTAACAAATATAGTTATTTTGTCTAATTCAATATGTCAAAACTGAAATCGCAAAATTGCAGACGATTGTTTCTTATGTATGAAAAAAAAAAGGATAACTAAAATATAACAACAGTCTCCAAATCATTCTCATACAATTAATTTTTAATCTTGCCAAATCAACTGATTGATTCTGAAGAGGAAATATGACAAGTGAGATTTAAGAACCCTACCTATAACCATATATTTATACTAGAGTTAGTGGGTAAAAATGTTAACTTATAAATAAATAAATAAAAATAAAGATTAAACTGTAAATTTCTTATTTATGTGTGTGTGTGTGTGTGTGTGTGTGTGTGGGTTATACGGTTCGGTCACGTGATTCAGTTACGCAGTTATTATCCCAAAATCAAAACCAAAATCAAAACTACTTCGGTTGCTAAATCTAAAACCGAAACCAAGACCAAAACCATTTAGTCAGTTTCAACCCGGACCATTCGATTCGGTTTCTCTCGGTTACCTGTCGATTCAGTTTTTTTGGGCATCCCTACATGTGGAAACATATCGAGACTCAAATACATTTTTCCCTTATACTTTTTAGCAAATAAAATTGGAAACATAAATGAATATTAAATTTATTGTAGCAAATCTTCTGATTGACATCATGCCTATCCTCTTCAGTGTTCGTTGAACCCTTTACCCATCGACATAATGCCATATTGAATTAGGAAAGTGAAGTAAATTAATCTGACGGTTTTGATGTGGGAATGATCATTGAATCAAGCACTTGGCATAATGGGAATGAACATTGAATCAAGCACTCGGCATAATAAATACAACTCTCGTCGGTTGGTAGGTAAGAGCACTACCAAACTGTTGCCATTCCGAACACAACATGAGTGCCTTGGAAGTCGAAGTGAACAAATGCTCCCCTTACTTACACTTGTTGCAAGTATTTAATGCTCACTAAACTACCCAAGTTGGTGAGCATTAAGTCCCTCTATAAGAGGGGAGAGGAAACATGGGATAGACTTCACTGATCCGGTCCAAAAAAAAAAAAACAAAAAAAACAGAGGTGTTCTTCAAGTCTGCATCATTCTCTTTAAGCAGAGGTGCATCATTCATCTATTCAGTTTGCTTAATATTGGTCCCATCGGAAAATGTAAGCCCTAATATTTTTTTCCTCTTCGTTTAATTTTTTTTACATGTAGCAAAACATATATTTCCATAAATAAATGGCTGACTGTTTTGAGCGAGCAGCCTGCCGATTCTTACGAGCATACAGACAATTTGAAGAAGAAGTAATAGACTTGAGATGGAGACTAGGATCGACCGAAACTGGCCTGCGGTGGGCTCAGGAAGATGTGTAAGAAGGGGTGCAGCGAGAACTGGAAATGTCCATGCTCGCTGCAAATTTGGACGGAGAGGGACCGACTTCAAGCTGAAAACGAAGCAATGAGACATATGCTTGGCAACTGGCTGCCCAACGGTCACCATGCAAATGGTCACCATGCCAATAGTCACCATGCCAATGACGACCATGCAAATATTAACCATGTATGACCTATTATTTTTTCCCGGGGGGGAGGGGGAGAGAGAGGGTTTGAAATGATTGGTGTAAGGAATAAATGCTTATGATAATGTATTGATTTTGTTATGTTGAAGTATTAAGTTTATGTTACAAATCAATTATGGTTTTGGATGATAGAATTAATGTTCATAGTTATAAAGATTTTATAATTTTTAATTTCATATTTTAAATAAAACAATGGTTTTGTATTTTTGTAACCATCATTGTGATGTTTTTTTAATCATAGTCAAATATGTTTAACTAAAAATATATGCCCCCTTAAAGTACAAATGTGTTACATAAAATTACAGTAATCCAGGATAGGTTAGAACAATCACTTTCATAAACTTCCACAACCAAATCTGTAAATAGTAAAAAGAAAATTGTCTACAAGTCTATAACTTCGAATATTTTTCTTGTGGTTCAATCAACTTATAAATATGTAAGATGTTGAAACATATCGAGACTGAAATATGTGCTTTCCCTTATAACTTTTAGAAAAATAAAAATTGAAAACAAAAACTATATATTAAATTTAGGGAAAAACTACTGTACAACGGCTGTACAGATATAGCCGCCAAAGTTACAAGTGTGTGGTGAAGAAGTTACAAGTTTTTAGATGAATTTGTAACTTATAATTTGTAACTTTTCAGACAAACTTATAACTTCTTTAACATGAACTTGTAACTTTGGCAACTGTATTGATATAGCCGTTGTATTGTTCCTTGATGTCATGCACCTGTCTTGTTAAATGCTCCCCTCACTTACACTTGTTGCAAGTATTTAATGCTCACCAAACCACTTCCAAGTTGAGCATTAAGTCTCTCTAAAAAATGGGAGAGGAACTATGGGATAGACTTTACTAATCTGGTGCAAAACAAAAAGCAGAGTTTGTCTTTGTGTTATCTGGGAATATGAACTTTAAGTTTCAATTGTGTTCCCACTGGGATTGAAAGTACTCTCTGCTGGTAGGACAATTTTTCCCCTTTCATTCAGTTTACTTGTCATGAACTGACTACACTTAAGGTGTAATTTAGTAGTTGCGAGTCTAATAAGAATTTGGGACTCAACTATTAATGGAAACAACCTACCCGGTTTGACCAATAGAGGCACTTGCTATAAATGGACTACTATTTCATCATAATGATATGTACTTAGTGATTTTTCTCAGATTTATTCTCATTGTATCATAGATTCACTGACATTCACAGTGCAAGTGATATTTCATTTCCAAAATCTAGCATTAATGGAAAGAACCTACCCTCCATTTCAAATTATGCACTTGTTACAAATGGACTACAAGTTATTATAAATGCACTTCATGTGTTCTCCAAAATTCATTTACATTTGCAAATCCAGCACTTGGTACTTCTTGAGAAGATAATTGAAGTACTATCACAATTGATATCGTCATCCTCTTTTTCAAGCAGTAGTGTTTGATTTTCCCCGGTATATGTTATCAAGTAATGTTAATCTCATCCCTTGTACGGTAGTAGATATGGTCACAATAATTAGTACGAATTCCGGTGTCTTGGTTAAAAAAGTAAAGACATTTTATTGAAATTAGTTTTTAAATTTTAAGATTCTAGGGTTCAGGTAATAAATTTCAAAACTCCAAGTGTAAAAATCCAAACAGCTTTTCAAACTACTTAAATGTAACTTTGTTCACATCTTAATCTTTTTTTATAATAAAATCTTGCAAAACCTATTTGTATAATACCCATTATTTTAGGTCCAATGACATTATTTATGTATTGATGGTGTATGCAATTATCCATTATTTTGACAACTGCTTACAAGTCCGTTCCTTAAAAGTTAAAAGTTTGTCTACAAACATATAACTTTTATGGAAGGAACTTGTGACTAAGAGAAATAAATGGTAAACCAAGGCATTTTGCCAAGTTACAAGTCCATTCTATAAAAGTTACACGTTTGTCTACAAACTTTTAAATTTTGTAGAAGCAACTTGTAACTAGGAGAGATAAATGTTACCCAGGGTATTTTTTGAAATTAAAAGTCCGTTTCATAAACTTTACAAGTTTGTGTAGTAACTTGTAACTTTTATGGATGAAACTCATAATTAGGAGAGAGAAATGGTAAACTAGGTGATTTTGCAAAGTTATAAGTCCGTTTCGTAAAAGTTATAGGTTTGTCTAGGAATTTGTAACTTTTATCAAAGCAACTCATAACTAGGAGAAAACAATGGTGAGAAAGGTGATTTTAAAAAGTTACCAGTCTGTTCCATGAAAGGTACAAGTTTGTCTAGGAACTTGTAACTTTTTCTGAAGCAACTTGTAACTAGGAGAGAAAAATGGTGAGTAAGGTGGTTTTGCAAAGTTACAAGTTTGTTTCATAAAAGTTACAAGTTTTTGTAGGAACTTTAAACTTTTATGGATGAAACTCGTAAATAGGAGAGAGAAATGGTGATCAAGTTAGTTTTGCAAAATTACAAGTTCGTGCCATAAAAGTTACAGTTTTGTCTAGAAACTTGTAACTTTTATTGAAGCAACTCATAATTAGGAGATAGAAATGGTGAGTACGGTGGTTTTGAAAAGTTATAAGTCTGTTCCATGAAAGTTACAAGTTTCTCTAGGAACTTGTAACTTTTTCTGAAGCAACTCATAACTAGGAGAGAGAAATGGTAAGTAAAGTGATTTTGTAGAGTTACAAGTTCGTTCTATAAAAGTTACAAGTTTGTGTAGGAACTTCAAATTTTTATGGATGAAACCCGTAACTAGAAAAGAGAAATGTTGAGTAAGGTGGGTTTGCAAAGTTACAAGTCTGTTCCATATATATCACAAGTTTGTCTAGGAACTTGTAACGTTTATGGAAGCAACTCGTAACTAAGAGAGAGAAATGATGAGCAAGGTAGTTTTACAAAGTTACACGTCTGTTTAGTAAAAGTTACAAGTTTTTCTAGGAACTTGTAACTTTTATGGAAGCAACTCGTAACTAGGAGAAAGAAATGGTGAAGAATGTGGTTTTGCAAAGTTACAAATTTGTCCCATAAAAAGTTACAAGTTTCAAAACAAACTTGTAACTTTTACAGAAGAAACTTCTAACTTCGCAAAACAACCTGGCTCACCATATCACTCTTCTAGTTGTGAGTTACTTCCATAAAAGTTATAAATTCCTAGACAAAATTGTAACTTTTATGGAACGACCTTATAACTTTGCAAAACCACCTTACTCACCATTTTTCTCTCTTAGTTATGAGTTACTGCAAAAAAGTTAAAAGTTCCTAGATAAACTTATATCTTTCATGGAATGGACTTGTAATTTTACAAAATCACATTGCTCACCATTTCTCTTTCCTAGTTACGAGTTGCTTCTATAAAAGTTACAAGTTCCTAGACAAAACTGTAATTTTTATGGAACGGACTTGTAACTTTGCAAACCCACCTTGCTCACCATTTCTCTCTCCTAGTTACAAGTTTCTTCCATAAAAGTTACAAGTTCCTACTGTAACTTTCAAGGAACAGATTTATAACTCTGCAAAACCACCTTGCTCATTATTTCTCTCTCCTAATTACGAGTTTCTTCAATAAAAATTACAAGTTCCTAGAAAAACATGTAACTTCTATGGAATGTACTTGTAACTTTGCAAAACTACCTTACTCACACTTTCTCTCTCTTAGTTACGAGTTGCTTCCATAAAAGTTATAAATTTCTAGAAAACCCTGTAACTTTCAAGGAACAGATTGTAACTTTGCAAAACCACCTTACTCACCATTTCTGTCTAGAACAGTTACAAGTTCCTAGACAAACTTGTAACTTTCATAGAACGAACTTGTAACTTTGCAAAATCACCTTACTCATCATTTCTCTCTGCTAGTTACGAGTTGCTTTCATAAAAGTTACAAGTTCCTAGACAAACCTATTACTTTTACACAACGAACTTGTAACTTTGCAAAACCACATTGCTCACTATTTTCTCTCTACTAGTTACGAGTTGCTTACAAGTTGCTTCTGTAAAAGTTATAAGTTCCTAGACAAACATATAACTTTAATTAAAACAAATTGTTACTTTGCAAAACCACCTAGTTTACCATTTCTATCTCCTAGTTGCAAGTTGCTTCCAAAAAAGTTACAAGTTCTTAGACAACGAAGGAATGTTTATGGAATAGACTTGCGATGTGGAAAAATACCTTATAAAGTAACATGTAAATTATCCTCAAAACATGCAGCGTGTAATAATCCAACGATCAGCAAGGAAATGGCCGATAAAGGGAAGGAAAAGATGATAGAAACCGATGAACGCTAGTACGATGGAAATGAATCTTCTCAATTTGTGTTGGACGAAAGACACGTCAGTGGTATCAATACCCTCTCATTGAATACGTCATGAGAAAGTCTAGCGGACCTACATGACCATGATGATGTACTTCCACAAACACAACATGAGGATTTTGATGATGGACTACACACCTTGTCACAAATAGATATAGCATCGAAGACGTTCGCAACACCGGAGGATACAGAAACATTCTACAATATGTACGCCAAATTAGTCGATTTTAGCATACGGCGAGACGTGAGGCAAGTTGACAGTGACAACAACATTTTAGCTCATATTTGGGTATGCTCAAGGCAGTGTTGTAAAGCCAGAACATATTTAAAATTAGAGAGCCAGAAACGTCAACCGAGGGCTCTAACACGTTTGGGATGCGGTGCACATCTACGCATTCAATACAATGCAAGTACTAGTAATTATGTCGTTGCAACATTCGAGATAGAACATAATCACGACCTTGTCAACTTAAGAGTTGTTCAATTCTTACGTTCTCACTGCCACATCAACGAAGATGACGAAGCACAAATGCAATCCATGCATAGTGTTGGGTTTAGAAGCAGAAATATCATGGATTTCATTGTACAACAAGTCAGCTCGTATGACAGCATGGGTTTCACCAAGAAAGACCTAGACAACAACTTTAATCAAGCACAACGCAGATCTGTAATACATGGTGACGTTGAGTCGGTGTTGGCTTATCTTTGTGCAAAACAGGACAGTGATTCATCATTCTACTATCGCTATATCGTTGACCAAGAAAGCTGGATGAGTCGACTATTTTGGAGTGATTCGATTAGTCGATCAGATTATGGATACTTTGGGGATGTTATTGCTTTCGACACTACATACCAAACCAATACATGCGTAAAACCCTTTGCCATATTGGCAGGGGTGAATCATTATTACCAAACAATAATTTTTGCGTGTGCATTATTGGCAAGCGAGACGGTTGAAATACATATATGGGTTCTAGAGACGCTGTTGATAGCTATGAATAAAAAACACCATAGAGCTGTAGTGACTGATGGTGATAAAACAACGAGGAAGGTAGTAGAAGTTGTCTTACCAAATTCACGTCACCGACTGTACAACTAGCATTTATAGCATAATGCAATATTAAACGTCCGACCCACCGACTTCCTCCAGGACTTCAAGCGGTACATGGAATTGAATGGAAGCCATGAGCAATTTGAGCAGAAGTAGCTGACATTGATTGAGAAATATGATCGATAGTCAAACAAATAGGTGTATAACACCTATGGTCTGAAGCATTAATGGGCCAAAACATATCTACGGGGTAATTTGTTTGCCAACATGAAGAGCATACAACATTGTGATAGTATGAATTCTTTTTTCAATCTCTTTCTCAAGAGACAATTGCAATTGTACGAGTTTGTTCGTAGTTATGATTGTGCACTGGCCAGAATTCGTAATAACGAGGCCAAGATGGGTCATAAAACAATAAATACAACACCTTTTCTCGTCACTTCATTACTGCCAATTGAAAAACATGCCTCTAAATTCTTCACGCATACTATATTCAACATGGTTTTCAAGCAGATTTAGAACGAGAGCAAGTATTTCATACTACAAAGAATAGAACGCGATGACTCAACAAGTTACTATTTGGTCAAGTATTCGAGGCTAGAGAAGCGGTGGTAGGTCGTATTGTACCGGGCAGAGAAATACTTCATATATATGTTCTTGAAAGTTGAGTCATTTGGGATACCGTGCTCTAACATAATTGTTATCCTGAAGGTCGAACATCTAAAGAAAATCCCTGAAACAGGTTACTTACAGCGATGGACAATGGGGCCAAAATAGAATTGTCTTCCAGAGACAAACTCTATTCCGGAGACAATTTCGCAGAAGACAAGACATGGTTTTCTATGTGGTTCATGCTTGAAATTGTGTTACTATGCATCGCAAAGTTGCAAAGCAATTGAGGTTGCTCGTTCAGGGATTTTGTTCTTAACTAAAGAAGCTAAATCGACATGGGATAAACAACAATACCCATCCACTTGTATAGAAGGTTTAGGCACCCACTTCGGTGTACTAGATCCAGATATTGTGGTGACGAAAGGTTCTCCATGCATTGGAAAGAGCTAGACAAAAAAATCAAAAAGCACGCTGCTATAGATATTGTCAGTATATTTTTTAACTTCTCTATTCACGTGTGCGTACGTTTTTTTATTATTCGGACATCAAGTCATTGCCTGATATTTTTATGCCTATAGGATGGAAGGTCATGCGAGGCCAAAATGTTCAAAACTAAAGAAGGGAAGATGACTCAGTTGACGTGGTAAGTCTTGGACATGTCACTGATGGTGTAGAGAATCCCCCGGACCTGTATGGGGTAGGTGCGACGACGGATCATGTTGATAATGACTTTGATTTTCCGCATGAGTTTATCAGTGCCGACGATCCTGCGTTCGATTACTTTTGTAAGACCCCGACTTAGCACGTACGTCATTTTAGTTATATTTTGGAGCAATTGGGAAAAATATGAGGTAGAATTGAATTAATCATTATCCGAATTAAAAGTTTAGGGGGGCGAATTGTAAATTTGTATACATTGAATCCAACCCTTAGGATTCAAATGGTATTTCAATTGATAACATGTAAACCTTTAGGGATGAAATTACAATTTGAAGGAAAATTATAAAATGGTAATTTGGGCTAGAATAGGAATTAAAAAAATTTGGGGGGAGGAAGGAGTAATTAGAGTAAAAGTTTTTTTTTATATATATACGCATACGGTGGGTGCCGAGAGAACGACCGGATCGGAGAGGGGAAGGATCGAGATTCATCAACATGGCGAGCTAGGAATACACCGATCCACCTAAAACATGCAATTGTGATCTTTGAAATAGGGAACCGTGATCTTCAACGGAGGAAAAAAAAAAAGAAGCAGAAACTGGAAAACAGAGGAGAGAGAGAGGGGAGGTCCGGCGGTCAGATGGTGGTGAGATCCGATGATCGTAGGTGTGAGTGATTCGCTCGGATCGTTGATCGATCGTCGGTGGTGCCGACGGTGTGAGGTCCCGTTCAGTGCCGACGGTGTGGAGTGCCGACGGGGTATTTGTCACGGTTTCGTCGAAGGTTGCCGTCGGTCAGTCCGGCGGTGGGCTATTCAGCAGCCGACAGTGGTAAGCGGGGTTGATGGTAAGCTTCCAGTGGTTGTCGTTGACGTTGGGATATGTGTGTGTATTTTCTGCTTCGAACAGTTCATGTTCTTTCTTGTGGTGTACAGTACGACGGTGACGATCGGTGGCGTGGGTGGCTCTGCCCCATCGGTACGTGTCGACCCTACAAGGTGTAAGCGTGCTGGGGGTGCATGGGGTTGCCGAAGTTTCTGCCAAAAAATTAGAGAGAGAAAGAACAGTGTGTGCATGGTGGGTGGGACGGTCGGCAGTGCATGGAAGGGTATGGGTTGTCTGATTGGGTACGTGTGTCCGATCGGTGGGACGACGAGCTTGATCGACGGTGAGACGACGTCGGCGGCGGCGCGACGGCGAGATGTCATCGACGGTGGCGAGACGGCGTAACAAGAAGCTTGAATACAAACCAGGGAAAGGAAGAAAAAAAAACGGGAAGAAGAAAGGGGAGAAGAAGAGAAAAAAAAAATTACGTAAACCCCCCCAATAAAAATCCAAATATCACTCTCACGACCAACGGACGATTCAAAGCAGGTAAAATCTAAATCAATTACCATTATTGTTAAAATGAAATAGTAGCAAACGAGATGATAATCTTGAGTCGTTAATTTTACTAATTTTTGTCGTCATCCCTATTAACAAACGCATGCAATAATTATTAACAAAACGGAATTTACCGGATGTCAATTATTCGTAATAAAAAGTGTACGGGGGGGATTACGGAATTTAGGGCCTGCATTGTATGATTTGGTTATTTTACATAAAATATTAATTTAGGCTCTGTCGCTATTAGATTCGTGGGCACCGGAGTACCAGTAGGGAACAAGCGGTTAAGTCTACAAAAATGGATATTAAGGTGAGTGTACTGTCTTCTTACCGAACCATATTTCTATGTATGTGTATGGTGAAATATGTGCTTACTTAAATTGTATGAATTTATAAATGATATCGATCAAGTAGGATTTTGGTGAGTTGGTAAACGGCTTTTGGGAAGATTTCGATGGTTTCCAAAATGAAACTGAAAATGAACTTTCGTTGAATTTGGTAAAATCAGACGGTGTTTTTAAAAGGAATTAGAAAACATCTGTTTTCCTAAAAATATATGGTTTTCAAAATAAAAATAAAGAGTGGAAAAATAGTTTTAATAGAATCTGATGGTTTCTCTAAAAAGAAATATGCTTTTGGGATTAAAAGTTGGTTTTGAGGAAAAGAGATAGACGTGATGATGTGACGATATTTATTGAGTTGTGATTCGATGATGCTGTATTTGATTTGACAATGTCCTAATATTTATTTATTTCGGTAGAGTGAGATTATCCGCTTCGGCAGAGTGATGTTATCCGCTACGGCGGAGTGATGTTTATCTGCTTCGGCAGAGTGATGTTAGACGTTTATACTGCGCAGTGATTATCCGCTTCGGCGGAGTGATGGGTGTTCATAGGAAGGCATATCCTACGGATGGTACGGTACCATTGCAAACTCCCGATCGTGAGGTTAAAACGATCACTAGGGCTGGCCAGTGTGTGTGTGTTGGAGGTGTGTGTTTGAAATTGGTGCTTGAGATGTGGTGTTTTACGTATATTGGTTGACTTGATATTACTTATTATAATGTTTGGTAGGATTTTGTACTAGATGGAACTTATCTATATCGCATTATTGTTGTTGTTTATATACTTGTGCTTGATCCATACCAAATTATGGAAAAATTTAGAACGTAGTAATATTTTAAAAATGTTTTTCTAAGAAGGCAGTACACTCGCAGGTACAACGGCTAGAAGTCGGTCCCTTACTGATGCTAGGTAGAGCTACGTGATGGAGTCATATAGACGGTTGAGAGAAGCTGTCAAAGGGAATAAAAACAAAAGGTTCATGAATAACTACTGTTAGCCGGTACAAGTTCGGGACGGGTGTGTCCCTCATGGTAGATGTCTGTATTACACCGTAGGTGTATATTGTCATTCTTCGAAAATTTGGGGATTGGTGATGTCATATTGTAGTCACGTCAGCCTCGGGATGACAGGTGTCTGGGACGGGTTGTGACAACTTTCATTAGATTTTAATTAAAAATAAGACATTTTGCACTCGACACTCTGATATTGTTTAATAATTCTAAGTTAAATTTCTTATCATGTTTGATTCCACCGGACCTTGAGTCACTCTACATTATACGGGTTGGCATTACAGTGTACCTATAACACTCACTGCCGGTGGCACGAGAACACTCGCAGGTCTCTGCCTGTAGTACGCTTTGCAATAGAGCTTGAAACTAAAATACCTAAACTCACATCCGATATATAGTAGGAGGTAAAGGAAATTGAAGACAATAACTGTAATAATTTACAAGTCACATAGAGAACAAAATTCAATTTTGTTCCCCCAAAATAAGATAATTATCAATCCAATATTTAAATTGTTTGTTCCCCAAAAAAATAAAATCAACCGACATCAAAATTCATAATAATCACACATGCACTAATTTTATCAACCCATTTTGAAACACATGATGACATAAACAAATCACTATACAATTTTAGCAGCTCCACAAGCTCATTCCAGCAGGAAGGAAGGCTATTGAACAACTAGCATCTGGTAAACAAAATAAACGACAATGTTCTAGCACGCCCGCTATGCATCCGATAATCACAAAGAATAAACTTGTGATTTTAAAAATAAAATTAGAAGATTCGTCAATGAATCAGCACAAGAAATAAGTAGTACCACCTAGAACCAAACCAATAAGTGATCTCAAACAATTTACAATCAACGTAAAGAATAGTACGTTAAAACAATATTACCATCCCTATAAGCAATATGACAAGATCGGGCATCATAAACATAAATATATAACATCCATTTATCCACAAATATATAATTATATATCAAAAATTAAGAAAATTAGTGATAGGAAAAAAAATCAATTAAATAAAAACAGAAAAAGATCAAAAGTAGGGAATTACAGTTCAACCCTATCCTATGAATTGGTGACAAAAACCAATATACTTTCAAGTCGATAACATTTGGTTTTATAGGCTAGGGCATGAACTGGACTACTGTTAGCTCCTAACAATGCTGGAGGACCAAACAACACCAGATTGGTGCACTCTGCTACTGTACACGGTTCATGCGGCACAAATGGGGTCGTTTACAAGGAAGGCACCAACTTGGTGCACGTCGGTGGACAGAGGCATTGTGGCACAACACTAGCAGTTGCTGAGCAGTAAGAAAGACATTGGTGTAGTCACGTGTCGAACAAGTGTCGGTTTTCTGCCTAGGCAGTTGGGGTTGTTAACTATTGTTTTTCCCTATATATAGTCATGTTTTGGGTCTGTTCTTAGTTAGTGAATGTATGGACAAACTTTTTCAAATCGTTGTTGTAATTAGGTTTCTTGTTTCCTAACTTAAATAATACAAGGTTGGGTTTTTTCGTAATCGTTGTTGTGCCGTTACGTGGGTGCGTTTTGGTACTCTATTTTATTGTATTCAGTTGTATAACGTTGCAGGAAACATAGCTATTTTACAGATGTTCGGTATATTTCAGCTGGGGGGCAAGACATTCACGGGTTGACTAGTTGTTAGTGCAACTAGGCCATCACTCGGTTACAATTTTTAAGATAAAAATTTAACCCTATGACAACTGCCAAATAGTGAACAACTTACATGGACTTCAGATTCCGCAAAACAGTATACGAAATAGAAGAAATTAACAATTGAAAAATCATTTATTGAGCTTAATGTGTAAGGAAAACAACATAAGAAAAGATACAACTATATAGCAGAATTGCAAACTTAGGGGGAATTTATGCATCCACGACACACATACTCCACCTTCAAAAGAAGCATTAACGTTTCTACGAAATCACAACGTGTAATAGCTACATGTATGTTGGAGAAGATGATCATAAATAAATCCAACAAAAAACACTAAATGAGAAAATGAGAAAACATAACATAACATTAAATAATTATAGAAATGTAAGTCGTTACCATTAATCTTCCGCCGCACTATCAGACGTATAGCTTTCAACATCTAGCGTTGAAGCGATAAGATTTTCAATGTCCACTATTTTTCGATCAATGTGAGAAATATTGTCCGAAAGTTGTTCTAGCATTCGGGCAAACCCATCCTCGATCATCCTCTCCAATCTCCCCACCCGATATGCTAAATCACCATTACCACGTCGTGTGCGACGGGATTCATTTTTACGTCGTGGGGGACGGGGTGTTGAACGTATCCACCCTTTCCAAATCATGCCATCTCCTATCATCAACTTTCTCCATGTCCTTGTCTTTAATTTTCATCTTCCGTAATTTCCCTTCATCAATGCAATACTTAGGGGACCAACACTTCTCTTCCTATAGAGATAGACCAAAATATTTGAATATTTTTGTCAATAATCTTGGGAATGGTAGAATGAATGTCTTCCCTTTGTCGCTAACAGCTTTAGCCATTTGTTTCAAGATCAAGTAAGGGACTAAGAACCTAGTACGACATATAAAATCATACAACACCATACGGTCAATGTACTTCACAATATCGTAGTGTCCCCCCCAAGGCATTAAATTATCTTTTACGTATTGGTGAAGGAGGCGTATGTGCAGTCTAAGCTTGGTAGAAATTGGACAACCACCTTCAAATGAACTTGTTGTTAATGCCCTATACATGTCTTCGGTGTTGTGGTGTAGTGCACCGTGCAAATCTAATTCAGAGTCAAAATATTGCTTCCTTGATTTACGCAATTATCCCAATTTATAATATAATTGATCTTGTTAATTGACACGTTACATCATCGAATTGCAAAATTATCATAGGACACATCCCATAATCTAAAACTTTAATTTGTAAATTATTTTTCAGTAATATTGTAATTACTACGATTGCGGGGGTTTAGATTTTAGAATATTCAACTTCTAGTACAATGGGTTCAAGTAATTACATTAAGCACCTATATCCTTTACCATAGGTGATATTAATATCTTATAATTTTATTTTTCTTAAATTAACCCCAATTATTTTATGAATTACCCATTATTGCCTCTAATAATTCATGATTTAAGAAAATATCTCAATTTATATTGTAACGGATCATGTTAATTGACAAGTTAAATAATTCAATTAGATGATTATCAAATGACACAACCAACAATATGAAATCTTAATTTATAAATTACCTCTCCATCATTTAATTGCACCATAATTAGTACAAATAATCAGTTCTTTCTCAACAAATAAAGAAATGACCGTAAAATTGGGGTTTGAAGTTGAGGGTTCAGGGTTATGCGTTTAGGGTGCATGGTTTAGGGTTTAAACATGTTTCTCAATTGAAGAAGTTCATATAATAAGAAATAATTATTCAATTTATGTTAAAATATACTTAATTGATTGTCCAATTAAATTGTTCAATCTGTAAATTTACATACTGATTTTTGATATAGTGAAATTATCCCAATTTATAACGATAGCATAATTTTATTTTTTAAAAATCAGCCCCCAGCACTTTTATAATTGAAAATATTTATTCCATTTATGTTCTTCTTATTTAATTATACCATTCAACAATCGGATATGAAATTAATTGTTCAATATTGATATAAAAACGTAATAAATTTAATAACTTTTTTTTTTTTTTTTACAAATTAGCCCATAATATTTCAGCAATCGAGAATATTATATCAATTTTTGTTCTAATAGTTCAATCGTCAAACTAAATGCTTCAATTTACAAATTAAATATTAAATTTTGGTATCGAAATGTAACAAATTTAATAACATTTCAATAGATTGACTTTTAACAATTTAGCCCCTCGTGTTTATATTGATTCAATTTCTATTCTACTTATTTAAATGTATGATCATTCAATTACACCATAATTAGTTCAAATGTAATATTTTATATTGAAATTAGGACTCAGGGTTTGGGAGTCAAGGGTTTACGGTTTAACGATTTAGAGTTTGGGGTTCAGGGTTTAGGATTTAAATATGTTTCCTAATTAAAAAAGTTCATATAATAGGAAATAATTATTTAATTTATGTTAAACTGCTTAATTGATTGTCCAATTGAATTGTTCAATCTATAAATTACGTATTGATTTTTGATATAGTGAAATTATCCCAATTATAACGATGGCATAGCTTTATTTTTTAAAACTTTGTCCCCAGTAATGTTATAATAGAAAATATTTATTCCATTTATGTTATTCTTATTTAATCATACCATTCAACAATTGGATATGAAATTAATTTTTCAATATTGATATAAAGACGTAATAAATTTAATAACAATTGAATAACTTATATTTTTTTTTTAACAAATTAGCTCATAATATTTCAGCGATTGAGAATATTACATCAATTTTTGTTCAAATAGTTTAATCATCCAACTAAACGCTTCAATTTACAAATTACATATTAAATTTTGATATCGAAATGCAATAAATTTAATAACAATTGCATAACTTATATTTTTACAAATTAGCCCCTAATATTTCTGCAATCGAGAATATTACATCAATTTTTGTTCTAATAATTCAATCATCTAACTAAACACTTCAATTTACAAATTAAATATTAAATTTCGGTATCGAAATGTAATAAATTTAATAATATTTCAATAGATTAACTTTTAACAATTTAGCCTCTCATGTTTATATTGATTCAATTTGTATTCTACTCACTTATTTAATTGTACGATCATTTAATTACACCATAATTAGTACAAATGTAATATTTTATGTTGAAATTAGGACTCATGGTTTAGGAGTCAAGGGTTTACGATTCATTGTTATAGGGTTTGGAGTTCAGGGTTTAGTATTTAAACATATTTCCCAATTGAAGAAGTTCATATAATAGGAAATAATTATTCAGTTATGTTAAACTGCTTAATTGATGGTCCAATTGAATTGTTCAATATCTAAATTACATATTGAATTTTGATATAATGAAATTATCCCAATTTATAATGATGACATAACCTTTTTTGTTTTTTAAATTAGCTCCCAGTACTGTTATAATAGAAAATATTTATTCCATTTATATTCTGCTTATTTAATTATATAATTTAACAATTGGATATGAATTTTATTGTTCAATATTGATATATAGACTTAATAAATTTAATAACAATTGCATAACTTATATTTTTATAAATTCATCCTTAATATTTTTGCAATCGAGAATATTACGTCAATTTTTGTTTTATAGTTCAATCATCCAACTAAACACTTCAATTTATAAATTACATTTAAATTTTGGTATCGAAATATAATAAATTTAATAACAATTGCACTTATATTTTTACAAATTAGCCCCTAATATTTCTACAATCGAGAATATTACATCACTTTTTATTCTAATAGTTCAATCGTCATTAAATTTTGGTATCTAAATGTAATAAATTTAATAACATTTCAATAGATTAACTTTAAACAATTTACCCCCTCATGTTTATATTGATTCAATTTGTATTCTACTTATTTATTTAATTGTACGATCATTCAATTACACCATAATCAGTACAAATGTAATATTTTATGTTGAAATTAGTACTCGGGTTTAGTACTCAATGGTTTACGATTCAATGTTTTAGGGTTCGGGGTTCGGGGTTTAGGGTTTAAACATATTTTCCAATTAAAGAAGTTCATATATATAATATGACATAATAATGTTCTACTACTTATTTTAGTAATACAATCAAACATTCAAATTTAAAATTTATTATTGAATTTGAAATAAAAAAAACATAATTATTTTAATAAAATTAAATTAATCAAATTTACATAACTTAATTTTATTTTTTTTACAAATTAGCCCTTAATATTTTTGTAATAGATAATATTTATTCAATCTATGATCCACTTCTTATTTGATCATTCAATTTAACAATTCAATTTACCAATTACTTGTTGAATTTGATATAAACAACACACTAAATTTAATAAGAATTCAATGAAATAATTATTTCGAAATTAGCCCCTAATATTTTTATAACAATTTAACTTGTTCAATTAGTTCTACTTCTTTTAATCATACATTTCAATACTTCAATTTACAACTTTAATTTTTATATCAAGAACATAATAGACCAATTTAATAATAATATAATCACTTAATTTTTCGCAAATTAGTCGCTAATATTTCTGAATATGTAATTATTAACATGCAAGTTCACAATTCGAAAATTTGTTCCATAAAATTACAAGTTTGTCTAGGAGACAGAAATGATGAGTTAGGTGATTTTGCAAAGTTACAAGTTCGTTCCATGAAAATTACAAGTTTGTGTAGGAACTTTAAACTTTTATGGATGAAACTCATAATTAGGAGAGAGAAATAGTGAGCAAGGTGATTTTGCAAAATTACAAATCCGTTTCTTGAAAGTTACAGGTTTTTCTAGAAACTTGTAACTTTTATCGAAACAAGTCGTAACTAGGAGAGTTAAATGGTGAGAAATGTGGTTTTGCAAAGTTACAGGTCCGTAACATAATAGTTATAGGTTTGCCTAGGAACTTGTAACCTTTATGGAAGTAACTCGTAATTAGGAGAGAGAAATGTTGAGCAAGGTGGTTTTGCAAAATTACAAGTTCATTTCATAGAAGTTACAGGTTTGTCTAGGAACGTGTAATTTTTACGGAGGAAAATCGTAACTAGAAGAGAGAAATAGTGAGTAAGGTAGTTTTGCAAAGTTACAAGTTCGTTCCTTGAAAGTTACAGATTTTTCTAGAAACTTGTAACTTTTATGGAAGTAACTCGTAACTAAGAGAGAGAAATGGTGAGGAATGTGGTTTTGCAAAGTTACAAGTTCATTCTATAAAAGTTATAATTTTGTCTAACAACTTGTAACTTTTATGGAAGCAACTCGTAATTAGGGGAGAGAAATGGAAAGTAAGGTGGTTTTACAAAGTTACAAATCCGTTCCATGAAAGTTACAAGTTTGTCTAGGAACTTGTAACATTTTCTGAGTAACTAGATGAGAGAAATTGTGAGCAAGATGGTTTCACAAAGTTACAGGCCATTCCATAAAAGTTACAATTTTGTCTAGGAACTTGTAAATTTTATGGATGCAACTCGTAATTAGGAAAGAGAAATGATGAGCTAGGCACTACAAGAAAAATGTTTTTTAACAAGAAAACTTTTTGTTGCTAAAAGTACTAGATTCGTCACTAAAACTTTTTAGTGGGGAAATGGGTTCGTCGCCACAGTTGTTGTAGAAACTTCGTTGTCAAAAGTCTTTAGTGACGAATTTTGAATTCCTTACTAAAACTATGTATTTAGCTAGGAATTAACTTGTCGCTAATTTCCTCACTAAATGAACTAATTGGCCACTAAAAATCATCTTTTGCAACAAATTTTATTTGAATAATTTCGTCGCTAATAGTTAGCAACCAACTAAATTTCTCGATAAAAGTAACAATTGGTAGCAAATTTTATTTGAATAATTTCCTCGCTAATAATTCACATTTAGCAACCAATTAAATTTCTCACTAAAAGTAAGATTTTACAACAAATTTTATTTGAATAATTTCCTCGCTAATATAAGCATACATTCGTCACTATTAGAATTTGGGACAAATATTTAGAACAATACATGTTTATCACATTCAAAATTTAAAGAAAAATAAAAACCCATAGCAAAACATACATTCGAAACATATGTAAATAAAACTCCCATAACGAATAAACATGTCTCAATTAAAGTTCATATAACGTAAATCATATCAAACTACATAAACATTTTTTTTTTGAATTCTCAAACAATATATAAAAGAAAGTGTGGATAGATAAAACTAAAACAATCTCATTCTTGTCCCAAAAAAAATAGTTGTATTACATATCTTCTCTTGCACAAAAATAGTCTTCGTAATTTCAAATGAATGAACAACCAATCTGCATCACAAACAAATCAGATAAATCAATAACTCACATCAATTAAAATAGATTTTTAATTGATTGTCTCTTACTTCGTTAATTGTGAATGACATTGCAAAGTAATCAAAATTAGAATCGCAAGGGAAAGTCAAAATCCCAACCATTGCAAAGTAGAGGCTCCATTCCTTCGTGTACCATAGGGGTAAAAATGACAAATGCAACTAGAATCCAGGGGAAGAAGTGAGACATGAGTAGGACCCTAGGGGTAAAAACATGAAAAGAAAAATGCTAGATACGAAAAAACGGATGATATGGCAATGGGACGAAAATGTTAGAAGACTCAAGTAGGGGTTATATACCAGAAGCCCATACATCAATCCTCAAATATGGAAAACCTAAGAAAGAAATAACCTTAAGTACATCTTATCTTCTTATTCACAATCCTACATCTTTTACCAGTGCCTTGGTTATTAAATATAATGAGAACAAGGGGATTACAATTAACGCCTAGCAAAAATATTTGCAAATGCAGACACCTTTGCTTCAAATCCTCATAAGGCTATACTGTAGAAATTCTAGGAAAATAGATTTACCTTACGAAAACCAGCTGGAGTAGGTATGAAAACTTTCATTTTCTTTTCTGAGGGAAGAGAAAAGAATATAGGAAATGTTAAAAG
Source organism: Eucommia ulmoides (assembly GCA_016647705.1). Taxonomy (NCBI): domain Eukaryota; kingdom Viridiplantae; phylum Streptophyta; class Magnoliopsida; order Garryales; family Eucommiaceae; genus Eucommia; species Eucommia ulmoides. The sequence continues at coordinate 32,706,797 of CM028336.1, forward strand.
CTTCATATTGCCTTCAGGTAATTTCTGAAGATAATCTTGGACGAGCCTCTCAACATATTCAATCTCTTCTTGGCTAGTAAGGAAGAGCAATATATCACCAGGACCCTCATCCAAATGAATCTAACAAGTGATCAAGTGAAGAGATGTAAATAGATGTAGCAAATAATAGTAAAATTAGGCAAGTTAAGAAAAACGAAAAAATCATATCAACAAGAACTTATGACAAAAAAAAAATCTAAGAATTATAGAAAAAGTTAAATAAATAAGGAAATTACAAAATAGAAAGGCTGATATAAAGTACAAACTAATTTAAAAATGAAAAACTTCAACAAGTTATAAAAATCAAAATCAAAATCCCAACCATTGCAAAGTAGAGGCTCCATTCCTTCGTCCCCAGAAGCACTGTTTAAAAGAATGAATATGGAAAGATGTTACTCACATTGCTACAGTGAAGTTCTAATATTCTACTTAAAGTGAACAAGAAAGTGAAAGTGAAGAAAAACTCATGTCAAACAAGTACACCATGTACTTTTCATTCCTTGTGTGCAATGGAAAGCGAAAAGAAAATGTAGAAAATAAATTTCTAAGAGATCCAAAGGTTAATAAATGAGAAAATGAACTTGTCGAAATTTTTCAAGAAGAATTTCAAAACACAAAGACAGAGAACTACAGCTAGGGCATGATTGGAAAACATAGTACCTCATGGAAGTTCAAATCTGGTTTAGGATAGTGTTCTAGACACAGATACCAACACAATAGCACAAAATCACAACAAATCTCATCACCGATTCTCAAACAGATATCAATGAATAAATAAATCTTGATAGGAAAACAAGAAAATAAGCCTACTCACACGATTGACGGCGGCATAGGCTCTTCAAGAAGGAGAAGTTTGTCGAATCTGGAAATTCGAACATGAAAACACTATAATCAATCATCATGAAGTTCTAAGATGGCACAAATAACAGCTTTGTTCCTCCTCCATTCCTATCCATATTCTCGTCGCTCTCCAGCAGTGCCTCCATATGCCATGAGGATCTTCATTCAACTATCTTTACTGTTCTTTGCAAATACTCCTATGACTTCTGGAAACCCAAGATAAAAATTGCAAACAAATCATATACATGAAAGGTTTTGAAGTTCAAAGGCATTTCATCGAACACTTTTTGAGCCTAACACATACCAGAAACTGTGTGAAGTAATAAAAACAAACAAAAAGAAAAAACCAGTTAGCTTAAACAAGGGAAAAAGGAATCTAATTTAGTCACTCTAGCACAACAGATTTGCTCATCCACAAAACAAAAAACAGAATTGAAACACTAAAATTACCCTTTCTAATGCTCAATTTGTGAAAGATAGAAATAAAAACGTTAAAAAAAAAAAAAAAAAAATCATGGTCAATTCAGTTAGTGTTATAAGAAAGAAAGCAATACTTGATTCGTTAACAACAAATCACGAAGCAACTGTTTGTAAGAGAATTAGGTAATCGGTTTTTCAATCATGAATTAGGTAATCACTATTTGCGAGAGAGAGAGAGAGAAGAACCAATTGAGATGAGAAGATGAAGCTGGGGAAATGATGAGAGAGGCGTTGCGGCTGTAGGACACTGCGTGAAGAAACTAGGACAGATACGACGACAACGAGGTAGAGGCTGAGGCAGTCGCGTGGTAATGCTAGTAAGGCCATATGGGAAAGAATACGAGGTTGAGCAATCATTTGGAGAAGCCAGCACTCGTGCGGGATAGATGAGAGGCTAATTTGTAGAGTTAATGTTGAATTGGGGGTAAGTAGGTTTGGAGCAATAAGCAACAACAAGAAGGAGAAGTATCGGCGCAGAAGATATGAATTAGGTGTAAATGGGGATTCAATTGTGTATGCATATTATAGAATACTAACATTTGATAATTAAATATAAGGTGAAATTATATTTTAAACCCTCTAGGTATTGACACTTTTCTAAACGGTCACTCTTCGTTTGAGTGTTTCATTTTAAAACCTCGAGGTATAAGCACGTTTTTAATTAGTCATTCCGTTAGAAATTTCATCCAAACTAACAGGATTTTGAGGGCAAAACAATCATTTTACATTTTTTCATTTTTTTAATTTTTTAATTTTTTTTTCATTTTTTTTTTAAATTTTTCTTTATTCATTTCCATTTTCTTTTATTATTTGACCCACCTCTCTCTCTCTCCCGCTCAAGACTCTCTCTCTTTCTCATTTTCCCCATCTCTCTCTATTCCTCTCTCTCTCTCTCCTTGTCCCCGCTAGTAGAAACCAGCTCCTGTTATGAGAGGTGGCACCCCCTGTTACGGGGGAGGAACCACCCTCTGTTTCGGAGTTGGTTCCCCCTGTTTCTGGGGTATTTTCACCCCTTTCAACAGGGGGTTATACCCGCTATTGAAGTGGGTGAAAATACCCCATGCAAATGGGGTGAAAAATCACCCCCATCTGCAACAGGGGTGAAATCACCCTTATTGCAACATGGGTGAAATCACCCCTATTCCAAATGGGGGTGATTTTCACCCCTGCAGCAGGGGGTGGTTCACCCCCATCTACAACAGGGGTGAAATCACCCCCATCTACAACAAGGGTGATTTTCACCCCCTATTTTGGTGGGTATTTTCACCCCTACAATAGAAAATGAGGAAGGGAAGGAAGAAGAATGAAGGAGAAATAGAGAGAAGGAGTTGAGCTAGAGAGAGAGAAAGAAATGTAGGGAAAAAAAGAAAAAGAAAAAAAATCATTAAAAAATAGAAAAATATGTAAAATGACGGTTTTTTCCCTCTATTCTGTTAGTTTTAGCAAATTTTTTTACGGAATGACTAATTAAAAACGTGCTTATACCTAGAGTGTTTAAAATGAAACGCTCAAATTGAAAAGGACCATTTAGAAAAGTGTCAATATCTAGAGGGTTTAAAATGTAATTTTTCCTAAATATAATTATATATTAATACTAATATCTTAATATTTTGATAATTAGTGAGGAATTATTTGGTGGGTATATATTATAAATTTTTTAGCCACAAAAAATAATTGTTGGTAATAATTAGTTGTTCGTTGCTAAAATAAAATTAAATAAAGGTAAAGTATTTGTGACTAATTTAGTGATGAATTTCATATTTCGTCGTTAAAACTAATTTTTAGTGAGGAATTTTTTGTGTCGTGGCTAATAGTCATTGAGCTTTAGTGAGAAAACCAAATTTCCTCGTCAATACAACCCTTTAGCGACGAATTTTATTTTCGTTGCTAAAATTTGTCACTAATACTACTTTTTCTTATACTGGGGTGGTTTTGCAAAGTTATAAGTTTCATCCATAAAAGTTGCAGGTTTGTCTAGGAACTTGTAACTTTTATAGAAGCAACTCATAAATAAGAGAGAGAAATGGTTAGGTAGCTGATTTTGCAAAGTTACAAGTTTCATCCATAAAAGTTACAGGTTTGTCTAGGAACTTGTAACTTTTATGGAACTAACTCGTAACTAGGGGATAGAAATGGTGAGTTAGGTAGTTTTGCAAAGTTACAAGTCCGTTTCATAAAAGTTACAAGTTTGTCTAGTAACTTATAACTTTTATGGAAGTAACTGGTAACTAAGAGAGAGAAACGGTGAGCTAAGTGGTTTTGTAAAGTTACAAGTTTCGTCCATAAAAGTCACAGGTTTTTTAGGAACTTGTTACTTTTATGGAAGAAACTTGTAACTAGGTAGTTTTTCGGGTTACAATTGCGTTCCATTAATGTTACAAGTATTTAGATAGACTTGTAACTTTTGAGGCAAAACTCGTAACTTACCTGCTACTGGTTGGTGACCGAGTAGGATAAAACCACCTTGTTTTTTGCAAAAAAGGACATGGAATTGATACCAACGATTCAGATGGTGCCACCTGGCTCATCCTACGGTTCATATTGAAAGTTCAATTTGGTTGTATTGCATACAGCTAAACCGCTACCAGTATGGTAGAAAAGACCAAAATTATTTTTTATTATCATGTTTAATTCAAAAAGTGAGATAAAAAATATTTTTAACCATAGTTTATATTTTAAACGGGATTATATTTCGCTTATATTATTTTAATCAAAGTTTACACAAAAAAATGAGAGAAATTATACTTACTAAGCATGATAAAATGTCTTTTTTCTTCCAGTGAACATATTTTTGTAACAATGATTGCAACAAGACTGCTTCCCCTGCAAAGGTAATCAAATATCAAGATGTGGATTTTCTTGTATCAATATCACCTACTATGTCTATATCTATTTAACCTTCTAGCATAGGTTTTTTATTGTCGAATTATAAACATAATTTAGAAGTGTCTCTGAGATACCTAAAAATACATTTTACTACTGCCCAATACTCTTTGCCCAAATTTGAGAAATTTGACTTACAAATCCAATTGTGTGAGAGATGTCTAACCTCGTGCATGCCATGACATACATTAAACCAACAACTACTAAAGCATACAGTACTTTCTTCATTTCATCCTTGTCATTCTCAATTGAAAGACACTCAATTGAACTTAATTTGAAGTGACTTGCCAGTAGAAGATTAATAGGTTTTCCATTGCTCGTATTTAATAATTCTAAAACTTTATCAATATATCATTCTTGAGACAACCAAACCTTTCCATTTTTCCTTTTTTGATTGATCTTCATACCTAGTATTTTCTTTTCTGGTCCTAAATCTTTCATCGAAAAAGTCTTGCTGAGATCTTTCTTCAAATTCCGAATCTTACTTACATTTTGATCAACAATCAACATATCATCTATATAGAGTAGGAGAATAAAGGGGTCACTATCTGGGAACATGTTCATGAACAAAAAATGATCAGAAGTAACCCTCATATACTCGTGATCCATCATAAACAAATCAAACTTCTTGTACCACTATCTTGAAGCCTGTTTGAGCCTTACAAATTTTTCTTCAATCGATAGACAAAATTCTCTTTATCTTTGACTTTGAATCTTTCTAGTTGCTCTAATAAATTTCTTTTTTCAAATCTTTGTGTAGAAATATTATCTTCTCAAGTTTTTCAATCTCTAAATTCAAGTTGGAAACTAACATAAGAATAACCCAAATTGAAGATATTTTAAGCACCGGAGAGAAAATTTCTTCAAAATCAACACCTTTCTTCGAACTAAGTCCCTTAACGATAAGTTGATCTTTGTACCTTGGAAATGAGTTATTCTCTTTAGTTTTCAATCGATAAACCCATTTTTTCTTCTAAGTTATATTCCCTTTAGGATGTTGTGCAAAGTCATAAGTGTGGCCCTCATGCAAAGACTTCATCTTTTTTTTTTTTTTTTTTGCATGGTTTTACTCCACTTATTTTTGTTTTTACTAGACATGGCTTCTTTATAACCATTGGGATCTTCCCTATCTGTAACCATCACATACTCTCTAGATTGATATTTGGAAGAAGTCATTTAATTCCTGTTCAACCTTATCAATTGAACATCAACTAGAGAAGGTAGAGGTGGTTGATCAAGCACTATTTTATCACCCGCATATGCTTTATCGATAGTTCCATGAAACTGCTATTATGGTGGATCTATCATAGGGGCTAGAGATTAATTTAGCTTGACCAGATACTAGTCAAAGAGTTTTGATTTTTCATTTTTCTCAACATCTTTGATAGTCTGATCATAAAGAAAAATCATATTCTTGCTACGGATCACTTCCTGGTCAACTGTGTCTCACAGTTTGTAGCCAAAATTTTCATGTCCATATCCCAGGAATATGCATTGTTTTGTTTTTTCATCAAGCTTAGACATGAACAAATGTCTTGGATCCAAATTAATTCCCTCAATTGTTTGTAGGAGAAGACTTTTTGGGATATCTCCATCCAATGAAACGGATGTAGACAAATTGATCAAGTCCACTGTGGTTTTAAATGGCTCACCCCAAATGATTTAGGAAACTTTGGGTGGGAATTTATATACTTGATTCATTCACAAATGGTCCAGCAACTCCATCATACTGAGGAGACGAAGGAACACTTTTCTCAAGTCAGATGTTGTATTTCCTCTAGTATTTCAACCATTGCATCTGATTCATGTGCTTGCACCTGAGAAAGATTAGATTGAATAATGAAGATCAATTTTAAATGAGTTGCAAATAGGATTAAAGGTCATAGTATTTATCGCTAAGATTATGATACCCCTTCACCCAAAAAGGGGAAAAAAATATCTGCATTGTAAATTCGTGTGACATTATAAAGATAATCTAAAGAATTCTCTTAACAAAAATTAAAATGCAATGAACTCGTCAAATTTAAAATTCTATAAAACTCAAATACCAAACTTTTGATGGAGAGATGCTTGGGGTTTTTTGAATCGTTGTGAACATGGGACAATTTTAAGAAGAATGAATATGATATGACGATTAAGAGATGATAAAATTTGACAGTTATTTGTGTGTGTTTTTACAAACAAAGATTAAGAGATCAAAAAATCAAATAGAATAAAAAAACATGTATTAGATGGTGTGTGTTGCAAGAGTGGAATAGATGAGGGATTTTTCTTGGCTAGAGAGATAGATGATTTGGAAGAAAGTGTAATTGGGTTGACAGAAATGGAGAAAAATGAAAATGAAGAAGACAAGGAGAAGAACTTACCTGAAAAACTTGATTGGAAGAAATGAAAAGACTTTGTCCAAATTGAACTCTAATTGAAGGATCTGAGAGGTGTTGGGCACGGCTGGCGGCTAGAGGAGGACGGCGTGGTGATGGCGATGGCTCAAAGATACCGCCATCATCGTCGCGAGATCGGGTCCGAAGAGAGTGAAAGTGAAATGGAGAAACCCTTGCAGCTGAGCTTGAGAGTGAAAGTGAAGAAGAGAAATAACGTGTCGGCTATGGAGATAGAACATACGTGTGCGGCTCCAACCCTAATTGATTTGGTGTATAAGACAAAATGATCCGACGGTCAGAAAATGTCATAGATGTTTGTCTTTTGATCCAACGGCTCTCTTTATAAGTGAGCAAATTTATTATATACTAGAGAATAACCTGTGCCTGAAGGCACGGGCGGAAAAAGATAATTTTAATATTTAGGCGATTAAGCAAAAAAATCATCAGACTCAACACCCAAAATATCATTACAGAATATACCACCAGTATCCACAACTGTAAACATCAAAACCAATAATGAAAATTATTAATCTGTTATTTCATAGCGTGTGTCTTTACAGGAGGGTATGTCCTTCGGTACATTTTTCCTGACCGAAGAGTTTGTCATGTAGGATATTATATAGTTGATGCCCCGTGCTTAGGCACACAAATTATTTTAATATATTAAAAAATAAAACAAAAGGATATATGATAAAGAAAAAAAAAAAAAAAAAAAATTAAAATCAAAAAGAATATCTAATAAACCATGATTCATCAAGTTTTAGAAATAATCACATTAAGAATGGGATTTTAAATAGAGTTCGTTTTGTCTTCTGCACAAAAAAATTGCCCATGAATACATGGGGGTAGGTTATGGATACCAATCAGTCGTCACTCATGAGACTACTTAAGATATAAACTTAACCAAAAGAATTATTCTACAAATTCTTTTTTTCTGATTGAATTTTTTAACAGAATCCATAAATTGAAGTCTTGAATTACACTAAATGACTAAAAAATATTTGAACATGCCTTCACCTCCACCACCACTTGTCAAAAAAAAAAAACACAAAAACCCCACCACTAACATTCTACACCTGTTTTTTTTTTTTCAAAAAATAAAAAAAAAAAAAAAATTAACAATAATTAACATTTAAATGTCATCATCAACTAACAATGTACATTACAAATACAACAAAAGTCGAATAGATTCCAATTGGTTTGCAGTGTAACAAAAGTTGACTAAATAGGCCAAAACCACATATCCACTAAGCTGGCGGGAGTAATGGAAAAAAGATCTAGAAGTTAGAGATTTGAAAAAAATAATGCCCATAACCTCCACCCTTCTCTCTTCACCGGCCTCTTTATAGACTTCTCCATTCACCGTTCGTCTTCTTCGTGTAACTCCATTCCTTCGACGATTATTTTCTATCACCAAGCTTAATCGCTGAAGTGGGTGGCCACACGAATTATACACTGGAAATAATAAATCCCATGGTATTTTTTACACTTGTATCTAATTAAATAGAAACACAAATGGGAATAGAAAGCTAAATAATCCAATTGCAACAGAAACACAAATGAAACTGAGAAAAAAAAATAAACTCAAACGCAAACACAAACACAAACGTTTATAAACTCAAATTAAGCGAGACAAAAAAGGGAAAAAAAAAAAAATATAACTCACCTTTTAACGATCTCGTCGAATACTATGGACTCTATTGTTCAAATTCATTTTACCTATCTAGAAAAAAATAAGATTTAATAACATATCTAAGTAGAAATTAGTACCAAATCAAGAACCCATAACATTAGATATTGGAAAATAAATTTTAGTTGAGTGAAGACCAAATCAAACCACTCTATTGCAAGATTAATGCAATGAAATTAGGCAGCTTAAAAAGAAATATAAAATACAAACATAACTAAAATTCAACGAACTGGATTATGAAGCAAAGCAATCAAATAAATAACTAAATAAACAATAACACAAACAGATCAAAAATACTAAACAAATGCCACATTAAGTACCCGAGCTCCAAGTAAGTAGCGAAATTAGCACCAATGAGATATAAATCTTTATCGTCTTCTACTGAGTCGCATAATGATTTGAAATAATCTTTGAATCCAAAATATTCATCCCGAACCATCCTAAAAGTTTTTTTTAAACAGGAACAAAAGCAGATGAAATACTGCAATTAGGAAATGAATTGACCAAAAACAGAAGTAGATGAAATAATGCAATTAGGAAATTAGGGTTTCAGTCAAACAATCAATGTAATGAACTAAAAACGAAATTGAATGATGATGTTCAACATATCTAAATTCAGATAAGCAGAGCTTCGGAGAATTAAAATTCAAGACAAAAAACTTAATCTGAAATTAAAAATGCAAACAAAAAGTATTGAAAATCTCAGAGGTCAATACTTGTCTCACAGTGGATTTGAGAAGTTTTTTTGCCAAAAAAATAAAAAACAAATCCAGCTAATATCACACCCCAAAAAGTTTTGGTATTAATTTCGGCTAAATATGGTCAATCATGACCAAATCAAACCCAATGGGAACCAAGTTGTGGACAATTCGTTGTTAGATCTGAACAAATTTTAGGGTCCCCATTATCGTCGTTGGCGAGGTTCAAGGTCGCAGTTACCTCAGATTTGTCGTGCTATTGTGATGCAGTAATGCATCGAAGCTACCGACCTTCAGTGTCCTCAAAGTAATTAACGAACTGTCAAATTCAATCTAAAAATTTAGAAATCAACTAAAACTAACTACAGAGATAATCCATATACAAATCAACAGAAGATACTTAGTTAAATAAATCACTTATAAATAAGATATATAACCACCAATGGCGAAAAAAATCTAGATCTACAAAACCCAGAAACAAAACCCAGAAACAGATGCTCATATATAAACAGTAACCAATAACCTAAATCAAGAGAGATATACATTAGTAAAATGAAGAACCCCTAAATTAAGTTGTTGCAAGAGGAAAACGATGAACATATGCAATACCATTTTCAAACATCTAGCAGTGGACATTGGCGAGAGTCGTTTTCGAACCAGTGAACCTGCGAATTTACAACAAACAGGGAAAAACTTTAAATCAATGAAAATTGTGAGGGAAAAAAAACTATTAGATGCATGCACGTTCTTTGGTATCTGATTCGCACACAAATATAAACAAATCCAGCACCAAATTTTCAGATATGGACAGACAAATCTAGATCTATAAAGTTATATAATGGAATCGAACACAAATCCCCATCAGCTAGCGTTCAAATCGCAAATCTGGACAAATCAAATGTAGATCTCGGTTTTGTAAAGGGGATGGAGAGAAGATTAATCACCGATGGTTGTGCCGCAGGGGGTGAGCTACAGGGGAGAAAGTCGAGCTCTTACCTTGAAAATCGAGCAACCGTGGTGGTGGTGGCGCTGGCCGTGGCGGTGGCGGCGGTTACGGTGGTGGTGGTGGGAGAGTGAGAAGGAAAGACGACTGAGAGTGAGGAAAAATAGAGAAATCAATCGCCAACCAAATTCGACCTTCACATTCCTGGCCGATCACCACCGATCAGAAAGAGAAATAGAGTTATTTGACCGAGAAAGAGATGACAATGACGATCGCGGACTGATGGAACGGTAAGGATCATGACCTGATGAAACGGCGAGGAAAGAGAGGATCCCGCGGTTGAACGGCAACAGTTGGGAGATGCCGAAGAGAGGAATGGGGGGATGATCAAGAGAGAGAGAGAGAGAGAGTTGGGATTGAAAGTGGAGAGGTCACCTTTTAGGTTAAATTAGGTTAATTGGAAAGGTAAAAATGGACAGTAAGCAAAAATAGACGGTAGCCCATGCTCTAAGTACATGTGCGGCTCCAAACCCTAAACCATGTAGTGTATTATGTAAAACTCATCCAACGAATACCAATATCTAGAAGTTTGTCTTTTGATTCGACGGTTCTCTTTATAAGTGAGCTAATTTATTATATAGATATATATGTGTGTATTATTTTTGTGAAAATTATCGGGTGATCTCAAATTAAGTATGAAATTAACAACTGATTCCAACTACTTGAAAATTAGCCAAACAATCCTAGCCTACATATTTTTTAAACCGTCTAGTCCCAAATTCAAAAAACGCAGAAATTACATGACAAGCCCTTGCAAGATTCGGGATTGGGATTTTCCACATTTATTGATTTCAAAACAAAATCATTTATTAAAATCAGAATAACTATTGTTATATACATTTTTTCACAATCTAAATATTTATATTCGTCTGAATAAAATTTTCAAAATAATATCCCATTAACTATTTTTCTAGTTAGTTTCAAATTAGTATATTTATGTTACATTCGACATGATACGTCCAGAATTTTTATTTTTCACATTTGTGTTACATTGTAGCACGGTCTTATAAATTATTAAAATACAGTTGAATGTTACATTCAATATCCAAATCACCTTTATCAGTAAATCATGTTACATTCAACACATTCAAATAATTTGTATTATTATCAATATTTATTGATGTTTTATATAACATTAACATCATAGTTAATCTTATATATAACATTCATATGTATTCTAATCCAGAATTCCAAAAAAAAAAAATATTAATATCTATTTTTATTTTTCAAACAATATATTTTTTCCAATTAAATCTTGAATGTATTGGGGGAGTGCGCCTTTAAGAACGTCTCGGAAAGTGATTAATGGAGATACACGTAAGTTGATCCAGACTCACATTAATGGAAAAAAAAAAAAAAAGAAAAGGAAAAATAAAATTAGTCATCAATAATAATGATTGTTTTCGAAATAAGTTTTCATTTACTTTAGGATTTCATTTAGCATTAAACAATGCCTTAATTGTTTCAGATTTTGCAAATTCTTCTTCATTTAACATTTAACATTTAACATTTAACCCAAAAGGAAACTTCAATAAATACTACAAATTCTTCTTCATTTAACATTTACTAAGATCTCATTTTGGTGTCCACTATATATATATCAGAAAATCAGATCCAGGAGCCATCGAATATTATTACATTTTCTCTCCTCTTGTTCACCAAAATGGCCATTCACTCTCAAGCCATTTGCGTTCTCCTCCTCATTTTTGCATCAGGTAGCTTCTTTGCTTTCCTCCAATTTATTTCTTTAGTTTTTAATTCTTTCTAGTCCCCTTTTTTTTTTTCAAACGATCGTTTAAAATTATTAGATAGTCCTTGAAATTAGTAAATCGTTTAAAAAATGAGATCATTTTATTTATTTATTTCTGAGTTCTTTGATTAAATATTTAGCTATTTAATACCATTAATTAAATTAAATCTATTCCCTTGATGTCAATTTTTTTTAATTTGTTATAATAATCAAATTAGAAATGATTAAAAACTAAGTTTACATAACTAGAAAATAAAAGAGTCTTAATTATATAATCCTCTATTTTTGTTTAAAAAGTTTTTATCCTATTTATATAATAAATTCTTTTTTAGTCCTAACCAATTTGTTTTCAATTTAATTTTCAATCCTTATATAAATATTTACTAAACATTATTGTGAAATAGTTATCAAAATAAAAAGGGGGAAATGATAAAAAAATTTCCAAGTGATTTATTTTAAGGGCAGTCTATTAACTTTCTCAAAAATAAGTCACTCAATAATAAAATTTAAAAAATTATAATATATATATATATAAACATTCATGCCTCCATTTATTTTTAATTCCATTCATTCTTTTAGTTTTTTCGAAATAACATGTTTTCAAAACAATGGTAATGCAGTTGCAGGAAATATGGTGCTAATGGTCGAATCTAAAAGATGTAGTACTAATTTGGGAGCTTGCAATGCGGATTGTTACACCGAATGTTGCACTCAAAAATGTGCAAATGGTCTTATTAACGGAGTAGGAATGTGTGAGAGAATGCCTGGAACTGGATTTTCATTTTGTACTTGTTATTATGATTGTTAAAGGAAAAATAAAAGGAATTGAAGCAATAATATGATTGTCCGATTAATGACAAACAAATTTATTGTCTTATAATGAATATCTCTTTGTTTGAATACTTTTAAATTGAGAAAAAAGTAATGTGTATGGTTAAATTAATATTGTTGGTGTCGGAATTTGATCTAACCAGCAGTATGGTCCAAACACTCTCAGATCAGGGTTGAGAGGGGCATTGACTGAATAATCCTAGCATGCTGCAGCCGAGTCGGACGGGTCCGGCCTGGCTTGAGTCCGAGCCCGGGTCTTGTTTTCCTTCCTTGCTCTTGGCCGTTGTCCGAGCCGAGCTCCTTGTCGTCACCTGCACAAAGGACAGCTGGATTTTTCCCAGCGTGTCTCCTCCGGCGTGAGAGTAAGAGTATGGGGTGAAAATATAGGTCGGAGAGTTGCCGTTACCTCGACCTGTCTAACCGATCTGAGGTGAAGTTTTTATCTCTAGAATGGTTTTCTCCTCCCCCCCCCCCCCCCCCCCCTCCAAAGTGTTGGAAAAACCTCCTATTTATAGGCGAAAGTGTGATTAGCATAAACAAGATTAAGGCCTTAAGCTCGGATTATCGGTAAGTAGTCAGGCGTGTAGGCGACACGGCGGATTAGAGCTATGGGCCTGGGCCTTGGGCCCATTACTGTTGACGATGGGTTGACGTCCGACCTTTCGAGGAGATGAACCGGGTCGGCGTCTCACCAGGAGACTGGTCTGGATACTCCGACCTCCGGTGGCCGCCGGGCATAGAACATCCCGGGTTGTCTATACACCAGGCTGATATGAGATGGTTGGCGATGTGGCAGAAACTGTTCTTAGTGGTTGACACGTGGATGAGACCCGACTTTACTCACATCAAATATTATATAGCAAACTATTATTTGAATAGACAAAAGACACGCGCGTACACACGCACACTCTCTCTCTCACACACACATATAGAGAGAGAGAGAGAAAATAAATACAATGTAGGGTATATACATTAACAACTCAATAAAAAATAAAAAATAAATAAAAAGATTAATATCCCATTTTGAAGATCATAATTTATCGACCATTGTGATATTTTATTAGGAATGCATAAAAGGAAGGTACATACTCATTAGGTTTCGTATTTAGTTTCATTAGTATTTTATTACCATATTTTGTTCCGCATTTTTTGGAATGCATATGAGAAAGGTATGTACTCATTTTATAGGGGTAAATATGTCTGCGAAATTACAGAATGAGTGATTAGTGCATAAAAAATCAATTAGGTTCAACCTGTAGTTTCCATAGAAAAATGAGAGTGAATGACCAGTGCCCCAAAATTATAAAAGTAATTATGTACATTTCTAATTTTTCCTTATTAGAAATAATTCCCCATAAGTAGAAATAATTGTCACTAATTAATATATAGAAATTATAGAATTTCATAATTTACCCTAATAGAAATAATTCTCATTAATTAATATACAAAAATTATAAAAATAATTATAGAAATTTATAATTTTCCCAAATTAGAAATAATCCCCCCAATTAATATAAGAAAATTATAAAAATAATTATAGAAATTTCTAATTCCTCCTAATTAGAAATAATTCCTTGTAATTAATATACCAAAATTACTGAATGAATCAAAGAAAATTCTAATTCCCCTAATCAACATGCAAAAATTATAGAAAATTTTAATTCCCCCTAACTTGAAATAATTCCCCATAATTAGAAATAATTATCACTAATTAATTTACGAAAATAATAGATATAGTTTCCCCTAATTAATATACAGAAATTATAGACATAATTATAAAAATTTCTAATTCTCTCTAATTAGAAATCATTCTCATTAATTAATATACGAAATATTATAGAAATTATAATTAAATTTCCCTCCCCTCTCCCCCCCCCCCCCCCCCCTCCCTCTCTTTCTCTCTCTCTCTTCCATCTTCTATAAGAATCGATTAAAGTATAAAAAATAATTTCACACCGGTTATAATCATTCTTTATCACTTTCTATAACACACAATTCCCTCAAGTTACCTTGCGTTAGCTGTTGTCTTACTCACGATTAGTTTGGCGCTCTCTCAAGATAATTCCAAGCTCATTTGGCATATGTCATGTCAATAAATAAATCACAAGGGCAATCTATGAAATTTGTGGGAGTTGATTTGACTACACCGATTTTTAATCAATGACGAATTATATGATCCTTTATCAAGAGGCACACAATTCTTTCTAGTCCTTTTATTATTATTATTATTATTATTATTATTGTTGTTGTTGTTGTTTTCTTCAAAATACTATTTTTTTTTCTTCATATTATTGGATTTCATTTTATTTTTTCTATGATAGTTTTGTGTCCAACTTTTTTTTCCAAACAATCGTTTAAAATTATTATATAGTCCTTGAAATTAGTAAATCGTTTCAAAATTTTTATCATTGTTTTCTTTGTTTTTAAGTTTCTTGATTAAATATTTAGCTATTTAATTCAGTTAATTAAATTAAATATATTCTATTGATATAAATTTTATTTTTATTTGTTATTACAATCAAATTTAGTTAAAACTATTAAAGATTAAAAAATAAGTTTGACAATAACTAGAAAATAAAAGGGTCTTAATTATATAATACACTATTTTTTCTTTTAAATTTTTTGTCATATTTATGGAGTAATTTTTTTTTTAAATCCTCACCGACTTGTTTTCGAATTAATTTTCATTTTTTACATAAATATTTACTAAACATTATTGTGATGTGGTTTTCTAAGTGGCTTATTTTAACGGCTGCCTATTAACTTTCTCAAAAATTAGTTACTCTAAAATATAATTAAAAAAATTATATTATAATATATCTAAGTAAACATTTGTGCCCCCATTTATTTTAAATTTCTTTCATTCATTTAGTTCTTTTGTATTGAAAGATGTGCAAATGGTCTTAATAACAGTGTGGCGATGTATGGAGAATGCATGGAACCGAATTTTAATTTTGTACTTGTTTTTATGATTGTGAAAAGAAAATGGAAAGGAATTGCAACAATAATATGATTGTGTGATTAATGATAAAATATATCGTCTTATAATGAATATCTCTTTGTTTGAAGATATATATTACTTTTAAATTTAGGAAAAAGTACTGTGTATAGTTAAATTAATATTATATAGCCGACTATTATTTTAATAGGCAAAATACACACACACACAAACACAAACACACGCACATATACACAGACACACTACATATATATATATATATATATATACTAGCGTATAACCCGTGCCTGAAGACACGGGCATAAAACATACATCATCTATTTGAACAATTATATCAATTTATTTTATTATTCAACTTTAAAATGTTGCATCAACAGAAACAATTACAGTTACAATAATACTTCAGGATAAACAATATTTGTCGTGGATAGAGATTCATATTCGGGAAGAAGTACACTTAATTGATCAAATGATGTACACCTTGATAAGGCCACATATAGTTGACCGTGACTAAAAACCGGTGTAGTCAAATCAACTCCAACAAATTTCACTGATTGTCCTTGTGATTTATTTATCGTCATAGCATACGCCAAACGAATTGGAAACTGGCGCCTTGTCATTTGAAAAGGAAATTCAGAAGACGATGGCGTCAAGGATATTCTCGGAATGAACACCAAATTTCCTGCTTTATCCCCTGTCAATATTCGAGCTTCTATTATACGTAAAGAACACCTGACAACCATTAATCGTGTGCCATTACAAAGTCCATCACTTGGTGCGATATTTCTCAACAACATAACTGGACATCCAATTTTCAAATCTAATTTGAACGGAGGTAATCCTGAAGGATCTAAGGAATTCAAGTACTCGTTAGGATAACGATTTGTAATTTGACGATCGGCTCCATCATCTTCAGACATTTTATCTGCGGCCAGATATGTGATCATTTCTCCGGGAAAAATATTTAAAGCAGCTGAATTAATAGCACTAATATCGTCATTTCTTGCAGAAAGAATAGAACGTTCAGTTAGAAATGTAGGGGTAACAACACTGGGTATGCCTAGATGTGGATAAACTGAAGATATTAGTTCAACCACATTACGACACTTGTGTATGGTTGACGGCAACTGTACGATTTCATGCGGATCACTGCCAACCTAATTAAAGAAAAAATAAATGTAAATGAATAATTTAGTATCAAAGCATATATAAGTAATCTATTAAAAAATGCTAAAATATATTTAAATGAAATATTACCTGAAGTAAATATCTCGAAAACTCTGCATTTTCAATGTTCTTACTATTTAAGCGCATGTTTAAATTCAAAGTTAAGACATGTATATCATTCCAAAGGTACGAACGTCTCAACCATACTGCCATAATTTGTTGACGGATACCTTTAGGTATAACAGGTAGAATTTGCCGAAAGTCTCCTCCAAGAACGACCGTGATACCCCCGAATGGATTTGGATTACTGCAAATATCTCGTAGCGTGCGATCCACAGACTCAACGCAGTACTTATGTTGCATCGGAACTTCATCCCAAATGATTAACTTTGTCTCTCTAAACAATTCGGCATGCAACAATTGTTTACTGAAATGACAAATTGAATTATCAAGAATATCTAAAGGGATGCGAAATGTGGAATGTGCAGTTCGACCTCCTTCAAGTAGTAGCGATGCAATACCGGACGATGCCACAGTAATGACAATATGACTGTTACTATGACATTTTGCTACTATGGTATTATATAGAAACGTTTTTCCCGTACCAGCACCATCATTAAAAAAAAAACATTTTTCCTAAATTTCCGAACACTGATGAAGTGATTGATTCGTATGCAACACGTTGGTCTTCATTGAGACGATCAATATTACACTGCACATTCATTTGTTGTGCTTCACTTTGCATTTGACGATGTTCCCATATCAATCTATTTCCAACTACCATATTCCAATTTTGGACAGGTTGTGGAATCGAAGGAAAATCTACTAAGCTCTTGCCCGATTCTTGAAGTAATTGATTCAAAAGGTACAAACCGTAGTCTTTAATCTGTGCCTCGCTTGGGACGGGTATCGAAAACAACGTGCGAACTTTATGTGAGAGATCATCACATATATGCATCCAAAATTGATCCCACAATTCACACGGATTTAAAAGGGAGCATTGTGTAAGAATGACGCAAAATAATCTTCTCAGTTGATATCCAGTACTCATAATAGACGCCTCTTGAAGACATTGTATCCATTCACTATCATCTTCCAATAGCCCTCTTGCTACACATGCGGCTTTGAATGTCGCATGTTCAATATTGTTTACAATACGTAGACACCTAAATGATTGCGGCCCTTTGACTACAGTCAATAGTAGACGCAGATAAAATCGTTCACCCGAATTGGGAGGCACAAAATACATTCTGCCGATGGCAAATCCCCTCTGTCGTGGCTTCCAAAATTTTTCAGTTTTATTCCAAACAAAATGCTGGGGAAACTCTTGATAAGTATACACACGTGCAGAAGCATGTGCATCACAATATGAAATTTTTTTTGTTAGAGTCGACTTCTGTGACTGAGCTCGAGAAATGATAGACTATATTGTTTCAGTAGGATTGAAGACAACCTGATGCATTCCAGGCAAATGGAGCGCCAATCGAACAACTGTTGGATTCTCATCGTGCAAAGGAAAACTCAACAATCGCCAGGCTGCCTCAGAGGGTCCAATGTATCTTGCATCAAGATATTGCTTGATCTCATCCATCATTCCCAAAATCAATGTCGTCATATCACCTCCTTTATAGATATACTTGTGGATATATTTGACGCACCTAATCCCAGCGCATACTTCAATATTAATATGACAGTCGAACATCTTGGAAAGGTACGAATTGTATGGGATGACGTCTCTATTATCAACTTGTTGCCCCCTCACGGTATAAACTTTGCCATTATCACGACGACGGTAAATGGGATATCCATCTGAATCCATCGTTGTATACTCCGCGAAATCTCGTGGATACCTCTTAGTGCATCTGCCGTTCTCCATGCACGAGGCTTGACAATTTCGAGCACCACATGGTTCGTGAACCATGCATTTTTTTATTGTCTCGAAAAGTTCTGGCTCTTCATTTGGATCTGGAAATTCAGCACAAACTATTCTATCTACTTGGTCGCACATTCGAATTTTATCTTGATTATCAAGAAATATCAATAAGTGCATGTGCGGCAGACCTCTTTTCTGGTACTCAATTATAAAAACATGGGCAACTTTTTTTCCAAATACTCGAGTGCTTTCAATCTCTTTCATTAGAGCAATTCTTTTTAACTCGAAAACACGAGCAATTAAGTCTGGACGGTTAGTTGGTTGTTGATGAGGCAATAAAGCTTCAGTGATTTCTGTCCAAATTGGATTCGCAGTCATGGTAAGAAACACATCAGGGTGATGGTAGTAACGGGTTATAGCCATTGAATCTTGGAAGATTTCAAACATATGTCTTGGACTACCAATAAAAGATGATGGCAAAATAATTCATTGACCTATTTGATTAGGTTCCATCCCATCTAATGCCACATCAGTAAGACTTTGATAGAGTTCACTACGAAGATTTGGTTGATGTTGTCTAAAGTCATTCAACCTATTTTGCTCGGTCGCAGCCCAAGCATCTACCAAGAACTCTTGAAATAATTTTCCTCCCCTTAGAATTGTCGAATACTCTGTCAGCCTTTCAAAAATATGGTAGCTATAAAATTGCATTTGAGTTAGTCGAGCGTTTGTGTGTCGACCGTGAATCACATCCCACTGTCTAAATTCAGGCTCCCATCTAAGCTCACCAAAAGGGAACAACAAAACGTAATACAATGGTAGATAAGCAGGATGACATTCATTGATTTTCATTAGTTCATTTCCCCCCCTTAAATGTATAACAATATCTCTCATCGCGCTATTTTCGGTTCTATCCCCCGGTAATATGACAGCCACGTCATCAGTTGTCGGCAAATTATATCGCCGACGATAGATAGATGCTGTGTAGTGAAGAAAAGCAGGCAACGTTTGTTGTTCCAAATTCAATTGATTTAAAATCGCAAAAGCTTGACGAAATTTATCTACGAATGCATTATGTTGCAATAATGTATCTTGAATAGTTTGCAAAACATCTGTTCTCAAATGAGGATTTCTACGGCTTCTCACGCCAAAAGCGAAATCAGGATCGTAGATGTACAACTGAGAATAAATGGCATCTTGTCCCGGTTCTGGGATTAATGCTCCTGTCCGATGACGCAACTCTCTATGTATAGTAAACGTTGTTGGGCTTCTTTCGGAAAGCAGCCTTGTATCCAAGTTGGCACCGAGGCTTGTAAAAGCATTGCTTGCATTGTACTCTCTAGCATAACGTCGGAATGATTTTGATCTATCATCATTACCATCGTATAACGCTTTAATTTGCGGAGAAGGTGTGAGAAGTAATGGAAGCCTAACTTTCCCTTGTAAGCAACATGTACCGAAGCGAGGACGTCGTTCGGATGATCTTGCTAATCTCTCATCCATCCAGTGTAACGCAGAATAATGAGGGCACATGACATTCATTCTACCAAGCGAGTGTCGATTTTCACTTGTATGAACATCACGGTCGGCAGTTGGATTGTTGAACTCGTCAATATCTTGATTATCGTAAAACTCATCATTGGTAGTATTTGGCGGCCTACATTTGATAAATAACAAAATTATTATGTAGATTCTAACAACATATTTGTGAATGCCGTATTTAATTAGATGAATAAGATAAAAAAGAAACTCACCATCTACTCCCAGAAGGTAGATTTATTTCTTCAACTGCTACGGTCGAGCTTTCATTAAGGTTCGTGGAAACAAAAGCTTCTTGGTTACTGCATGCAGAAGGGCATGCATCGTCAATTATACCAAGAGAATGAGGAATCAAATTTGTTACCATCCCATCATCAACAGATGAATTTCCTGCATGTTCAGTATCTTGATTCTCGACAAGGTGTTGATTTGTTGAAGCTGACCTATAGTTGGCAAATATTAAATTTTACACATCAAACACTTTTAAACATTTAATACTTAATAATATGAATAATGGATTAGTATAATACCTTATACCAGGCAATACAATTGGTTCCTCAACTTCAGGCGTTGAGCATTCATTCGGAGTTACGGTAACAAATGTTTCAGTAAGATTACGTGGAAAAGGCAAATTTGGTTCAACAATAGAATTCATTTGATTAGCCATGGACGATGGAGTAGTGCGATCCCTAAGGAGGTCCACAATTCTAGGGGTACATGGACTCGTAATCACTGATGGCCCACATGATTGTACAATCATTATCTGTTGTAGTAGAGGCTGAGATGATTCTTCAAGTAGTCTTCTATTCATTTCTAAATATTGACTATTCTGAATGTGTTGTTGACCGGATCTCTCTCGTTCTCTTCATGCTCGTTGAGCTAGAACACGTTTCGATATGCCGTTGTTGTTGGGTGCTATACATTTAGGAAGTGTAATTGTTTGCTCAACGTCTAACGTTTAACGACTGTTGGGTATTGTGGACACAAACATTTTAGTAAGATTTGGTGGGGACGTCAAATTGGCCTCAAAAGTAGAATCCCTTTCGTTTTCCATTACTGGAGAAGAAACTTGATCACTGAGAATTATAGGAGTATATCGACTTGTGCTTGATGATGACACAGAAACTGTTGTAACCATTCTTCACTTCGGCGTAGGCTCTGATGATTCTCCCAAAAATGGTTGACCTCCTTCCAGGCATTCACGATTATCTTTATTGAAGCGATCACACCGCTCCCGGTCAACTCTTTCCCGTTCTCTTCGTTCTCGTTGAGCTAGAGCCCGTTTCAATACATCGTTCTTGTTGGATGCTATATATTCAGAAGGTATAATTGTTTGCTCAACCCCAGTTGAGCGACTGTTAGGTGTTGTGGACACAAACGACTGACCTCCTTCCATAGGGCCATCACATATCTCTCGATCAACTCTCTCCCGTTCTCTTCGTTCTAGTTGAGCCACAGAACGTCTTGACACATCGTTTATGCTAGATGTTCTGGCAATGTTACATGTGCGGGATCTTCCACCTTCTTGATATTCTAGAATCGGACGACTAAACCTCTCTCGTTCCCTTTGCATTCGTTGGGATATAGCAGATTTTGATATGACGTTATCATTGAATACCTAGAGATAATATGAGGTTGAATCTTCAATTTTCTAGATCGAATAAATGAAAAAGAACAGTGGAGGACAGTGTGACAAAGTACGAACTAAAATTGGTACTAAATGAAACCATAAATAACATGTAATAAGTTACGGTATAAATAAGAATACGGATAATTTAATATCACCATAAAGGCAAGAGTATAAATACAAAATCAGATTAGATAAATAATTATACATTTGAAATCACAGCTAAATATGTTCTTATCATGTTTATTTTCAGGTTAAGATTTTTTCAAAATTTAAGTATAAACCTAACATGGACACAAATAGTCATAATTATTTAATACGTTTAATAGATTAAATATGTGATTATTGTTGAATGATAAAACAATGATAATTAAAACTAAAAAATAATTAACCTTACTAATTAGACACATACCACATTGTTACTGATGTTCCCCTTTTCACTTTTATCTTTCCCTCTACTATTTGAAGTAGAATTTTTATTTGACTTATCATCCATTGCCAAATTTTTTTCCTTGAAAAAATAAAAATAAAAATTCAATGAAAAATAAATGATAAACTAAAATTATATTATGAGCTTAAAAATTAAATTGTAAGATTTACATATTAATTAACAATTAACAAAAGCAAGAGAACAATAAAGACAGAAACATATATAATATTAAATCCATCACATTAAGACAACTTTTGTTGAATATAACAAAGTAAAACAATCAATCACATTACAAAATACAAAATGTATATCATGAATACAAAATACATTCAAAATATATTTTCAACAACCGAAGAAAAAAAACAGACTTGACACGGTAACCCTACAAAAGGAAAAGAAAGAAAAAAATATATTAGACATAAAATATACAAAATGTATATCAAGAATACAAATTACATTAAAAATTATTTATACCTTAAAAAACAGTTTACGGCACAACTTTATTACTTTGGCTGCCAATTTGTAGCTGAACCTCGTATTCCTCCAGTGCCTTTAAGCCAATTTGGTCGTCCTCGATGCTCTCTAACAAAGTTCTTAATGCTCTTAGGTCTAGGAGTTCTTTCTTTAAGACTCTATGAACTCTAACTCTAGGCCAAGATTTCGGTAGAGTACGCACTATTACATACACCAACACTGTCCAGTTTGGTTGAAACCCCTTACGTTTTAGGTGGTAGTACAGGCGCTCTTTTCTAAGTACATGCATTCTAACACTCTCTTTTTCATTCATTTTTCCTCTTTTAAATTCTCTCCATAATGGATGTACATCTCGTTTAGCCTCTTCTAAAAATTATACAAATTCAAAGGCAGTAAGAGGCCGATGATTTTCAAATATATTCTTTGTCGCCACATCCCAATTTGATGATAAACCATCAACAATTTGGTTCATTATGTCTCTCTCACTAATTTTGTACCTATAATTCTGCAAAATTCTAGCACTTGCTATTTTATTCATCCCATATTCTCTAACGTGACAACTCTGTAAATAAAGTTTCTCGTAAAAGAATTGTTTTTCATTACGCAACTTTAATCTAGTACTCGTTCTCAATACGATAGCGGGTCGTGCCATATTGCCTGAGATTGAAGGACATAAATAACACATAAGGCAAACACTAAACTAAAACACTTAACAAACGTTAAACAAAAAAAAAAAATAGAATAAATTTCAGGAACCAAAAAATAATATGTCTCGATAGTGTTCCCTATTTCTTTTTAAGCGTTTCTGTTCTTAGAAAAAACCTAAGCAAACAGAACATTAACAGAAACACTAAATTGAAACATAAATTAAGAACACAATGAACACAGTTTACTAATTCTTTTCATAGAGTGTTTATGTTCTAAGAAGAAACTAAACTAAAACACTTAACAAATGCTAAACAGGAAAAAAAAAATAGAACAAATTTCAGGAACCAAAAAATAATATGTTTCGATAGTGTTCCCTATTTCTTTTTAAGCGATGCTGTTCTAAGAAAAACCAAACGCTAAACAGAAACAACAAACAAAAACACTAAACAAAAATAGAAACACTAAATTGAAACATAAATGAACACAATGGATGACTGAACTGAAACTGAATGTGAACAAAGCAACGAACCTGGTGAGCTAAATCAAAATAACGTCAGCAGCTTTTGGTGTCTTGTCAATGTTCTAACACACTTTGCGAATTGAATGCGTTCTTACCTATAACAGTGCACACGGTGCATATGTTCCGCGTACATTTGTGTATTGGTGTTACATATAACATGAACTACTTATAAAAATGAGGTACGTCTATATGTTCCACAAAATCATACCCCTCATATTTTATTTAAATATAATATTTGTTGATTATGAGTATTCGATTAAAAAATATTGGTGTTTCATATAACATGAACTACTTGTGAAAATAAAATACGTATATCTTCCACGAAATCATAATCCTCGTCTTTCGTTTGGATGTTGAATATGATATTCGTTAACTATGAGTATTCGATTCAGATTTTAAAATTTGAATGTAACCGAAAATTTTAAATCTTGCCGGTTGTTATCAGTAGATTTTTTTTTTTTTTAACATCGTTTAGTAAATTCCGCACTTCTCTCAATGGTGTTTTGATTAGAAATTTTTTAGCCTTGATTTAATAAAAAAATCAATGGGTATTAATCAATAATTTAATTATTTAACATAAATTTGTCCAGTAATTTTCTCTATTTTTTAATATATTTTTTTCTAAATTTTTATTTTCATTCCAAAAAAAAATTTTATTTGGCAAAAAAGTAAGGATCAATACACAGCAATCAAACCATAACTAAAAGCAAAAACTACTCTTACAATATATTAATTCATTCTTAACCTCTGATCTGATCATTGATTAAGAAAAGAAACAATGGTCATTATCAAACATGAACAGAAACAAAAAACAGGAACAAAAACAGAAACAGCAGGAACAGAAACAGAAACAGGAAACAGAAACAGAAACAATTCATAAACAGAAACAGAAATAGAAACCGAAACAAAAAACCATTTCAAAACCATTTTGTTCTTAGTGTTTTAGTGTTTCTGTTTTAGTGTTTCTGGGAACAAAACCATTTCAAAACAGAAACCGAAACAAAAAACAGAAACATTTGGTTAGTGTTAACTGTTTCTGCTCCCAGAAAACTTTGAATAGAGAGAAAAAACGAAAATAAACCAAATTAGTTTCTGTTCTGATTTATAAATTCTGTTTTAGTGTTTTAGTGTCTCTGTTTTAGTGTTTTAGTGTTTCTGGGAACAAAACCATTTCAAAACAGAAACAGAAACAGAAACAAAAAACCATTTGAAAACCATTTTGTTCTTAGTGTTTTAGTGTTTCTGTTTTAGTGTGTTCTTAGTGTTTTAGTGTTTCTGTTTTAGTGTTTCTGGGAACAAAACCATTTCAAAACAGAAACCGAAACAAAAAACAGAAACATTTGGTTAGTGTTAACTGTTTCTGCTCCCAGAAAACTTTGAATAGAGAGAAAAAACGAAAATAAACCAAATTAGTTTTTGTTTTGATTTATAAATTCTGTTTTAGTGTTTCTGTTTTAGTGTTTCTGGGAACAAAACCATTTCAAAACAGAAACAGAAACAGAAACCGAAACAGAAACCAAAACAAAAAACCATTTCAAAACCATTTTGTTCTTAGTGTTTTAGTGTTTCTGTTTTAGTGTGTTCTTAGTGTTTTAGTGTTTCTGTTTTAGTGTTTCTATTTTAGTGTTTCTGGGAACAAAACCATTTCAAGTTTTCAAGAACAAACGTTAAACAGAACATAAACAATGAACACAAAAATCGTAATAGTGTGTATTATTTTTTCATCCAATAAAATTCTCTATTCTCATCATAATCTGATTTGTAATAGTGTAAAGTGATATTAGATTTCGATTTTTTTCTCTTCGTATTGGGAACTTTTTACATGAAAATCGTATATTTGTTACTTATTTTTATTTGGTTGAATATTTATGGGTATTGAAATTGGTTAACCATATTTTAAAAGTTTTTACCCGTCATTGACACCCCTACTATTATGTTCAAGCCTATTAACACCTCTTGACGCAAAAATAAAAAAATAATTATCAATTTTACCCTTTTGAAAGTCAATTCACGTTTTTTTATTTTCACTAAATTAACCCTATCCTCTTTATCCAAATACTAAATTACCCTTGTGTTAAAGATTTGAGGCAAAGTACAACTTCAAAAATAAAATAAAATTAGGGGTAAATATCATAATTAGGAGTTTGCTTTTTCATCTTCATCATAGCAAACCCCAAGTTTGTTTATAAAAATAAAAATAAAAAATAAAAAATTGTTATAAACATAGAGGGATATATTTGTAATTTAAGTAAAATAATTCTTTTTTTAAAAAAAAACTTCTTTCTCCAATTTGGAAAGTCCCACTCTCTCTCTACCTGATTACAACTTCCATTCTCTCTCTACTTATCACATTGCTCAGTGAGTTTTCGTATACCCATACCCATATGTTTGTGTTTTCTCTCTCTAACAACGTTAAAATGAACTACGAACCCAAAATTTTCAAGAAATTAGTTTAAGATTACTTGTTTACAATGTCGATATATATATATATATAGAGAGAGAGAGAAACAATAGATTTAAAAAAAAAAAAAAAAACCAGAAAATTAATGTTTTAAATGTCAATCAATTGATGAAACTTGTTTCTGTTTTAGTGTGTTTATAGTGTTTTAGTGTTTTTGTTTTAGTGTTTCTATTTTAGTGTTTCTGGGAACAAAACCACTTCAAGTTTTTAAGAACAAAACAGAAACAGAAACAGAAACAGAACATGAACAGAAACAAAAACCAAACAGAACATGAACAGAAACAAAAAACAGGAACAAAAACATAATGCTACCTTGCGAGGAGATGATGAAGCTACCTTCACCGTCCAAGCCCTTGACTGAAACAGAAACCGAAACCAAAACCAAATGCTACCTTGCGATCTGGGAACAAAACCATTTCAAGTTTTCAAGAACAAAACAAAAACAGAAACAGAACATGAACAGAAACAAAAACCAAACAGAACATGAACATAAACAAAAAACAGGAACAAAAACAGAATGCTACCTTGCGAGGAGATGATGAAGCTACCTTCACCGTCCAAGCCCTTGACTGAAACAGAAACCGAAACCAAAACCAAAACCAAATGCTACCTTGCGAGGGTTTTATAGATGCGAGGAGCGATTCCATTAGGGCAGAGAGGATTCGATAGGCACAGATTAGGGCACGGCAAACAAAAATCTGATTCGATAGGCACAGTGAGTGAGGAACGACACGGTTACGAAGATTAGGGAGGCGACGAAGAAGAAGAAGAGCACTCGGATTAGGGCATGGAGAAGCGGCGGACGACAGCTACCTTGCGAGTAGGGAGGCGACGGCGACTGCGACTGCTTGACAATAAGGGTCTCTGCCTTTTTTTTTTTTTTTTTGATAAATTGATGGTAAGGCTCCTTTTGTATATTGTGTGTGTATTGTGATTGTGTGTATATCAGAGTAGGGAGTACAGCTACCTTGCGAGTAGGGAGGCGACGGCGACTGCGACTGCTTGACGGTAAAGGTCTCTGCCTTTTTTTTTTTTTGATAAATTGACGGTAAGGCTCTTATCTATATGTGTGTTGTGTATATTATATTATATATATTATAGATTGTGTATATTATATTATAGATTATAGATATAGATTATAATATTATAGATTATAGATATAGATTATAATATTATAATATATTTTATAGATATTATAGATTGTGTATATTATATTATAGATATATAGATTATATATAGATGTTGTATATATCAAAAGACATCCAACGGTTACGAATATCCAGAGACATCCAACGGCCCTGGATGTAAATGAGCTGATTTATTATATAGATATAAGGGTTAATTATACCTTATCCTTATGTGGTTAGCCCATTTTACACTTTTTTCCCTGTGGTATTTTGGTCATCAGTTTGTCCCATGTAATTAGACTTTATTGCATTTTACCCTTTGATGTAAGCCTAATTATAGAGGGACAAAGTGCAAATAAGAGGGATAAAGTGCAATAAAGATATAATCATAGGGGATAAAGCGGTGATGCGAATAACATGGGGGGCAAACACATTTTACAGAATAAAAGAGGGCGAGGTATATTTGTCTAGCACATTTTCATTACATATTTCGAGGACTATATAGGGAAATAATTTCTCCTCAGTAGTATACATAAATTTAATTTTGTACCCTAATTGTCATCTCGATTAATATACATAAATTTAATTGACAATTTTCTATAGATAAGCAACGAATTAAATGTAACAATCCTAAAGAATATTGGATATAAAGGAGAAAAATATAGAAAACCAAAGTTAAATAAATAACTAAGTAAATAATATTTTCAGTTTTCACATTCATGTATAATAATTAATAAGGTCTTATACATTATTAAAACATAGTTTAGTGTTACATTCAACATCTAAATTATATTTATTAGTAAGTTATGTTACCTTTAACTTGTATATAATTTGTGTTTTTATGAATTAATTGATATTATTTCTATTATATTAGCTGTTATATTCAATATTTATGGAGCACAGATTTTAGTAATGTTATATATAACAATAACATCACAACTAATATTATTATAAAATTTACATGTATACTATTTTAGAACTTAAAAAAAAAGGGGGGGAAGGGGGGGGGGGGGGGGGATTAACATCCCATTTTAATGATCATGATTTATAGGTCATTTGGGTGTAAAAAAAATCATTGAAAAAAAATCTTAATAGGGAGAATTTTAGGTTACTTGTTCAGTTTCATTGTTACTTTATTATCATATTTTGTTCTACGTTCTTAGGAATGCAGCGAACATAAAGAAGGTATGGATTCATTTAAGAAGGGTAAATATCCGCAAAATTACAGAAGGATTGATTAATGCATAAAAAATCAATTAGGTTCAATCTGTAGTTTCCATAGCAAAATGAGAGTGGATGGTTAGTACCCCAAAATTATAAAACTAATTATATAAATTTTAAATTCTTTCGAATTAGAAATAATTCTCCATAAATAGAAATAATTGTCATTAATTAATATTGAGAAATTATAGAAATTTATAATTCACCCTAATTAGAAATAATTCCCCGTATTTAGAATAATTCTCACTAATTAATATACAAAAATTATTAAAACAATTTGTAAAAATTTATAATTCCTCCAAATTAGAAATAACCCCCCTTAATTAATATAATAAAATAATAAAATAATAAAATAATTATAGGAATTTCTAATTCTCCCTTATTAGAAATAATTCCCTTTAATTAATATACCAAAATTGTAAAAATAATCATAGAAAATTCTAATTCCTCCTAGCTAACATACGGAAATTATAGAAAAATATAATTAATTTACGAAAATAATAGAAATAGTTTCCCCTAATAAATGTATGGAAATTATAGAAATTTATAATTCCCTCTAATTAGAAATAATTCTCACTAATAAATATACAAAAATTATAAAAATAATAATTAAATTTTGCCCCCCCCCCCCTCTCTATTTCTCTCTCTCATCTTCTATAAAAATTTCATATGATGCTGAAATTATGAAAATCATTGAAAGATGACAGAAGAAGGATTGATGAATTTGTCATACTTTAATTTAAATTTGAAAATTATTTAATGTCGGCAAAATAAATATTGATGAATTTTCTAAAAAATGCAAAGATTATTTAAAGTCCATAGAAAGATAAACAAAATCATGATAAGTAAGAAGAGTGACGTTGGAGAGCCATTGTTTACTTAATATTGGAGCAAAAACATTTTATTTTCTTATATGATAATTTTCAGCCCGCACAATTATTTATGTATTTTTTTTATTTGTAGTTGTGTTTAAATGTATTTTTGTTATATATCAAAGTATTTAGTATCGAGTCATTTGATAATGATATAACAAACACTTTTTTTTCTTTCCAACAGTGATTATATTTATATAATTGTAAACTCTGTTATGCAATTTATTTTTGGGTATAATGTAATAACATCGATGTGTAGGTTCTCTTATATTGGAAGTCAATAAACTTGTACGGGAAAAAAAAGAAGAAGCCAATGGATCATTAGAAGGAAAAAAAAAAAAAAAAAAAACCAAATAGATGAACAATTAGTATCAAATTTCCGATTAACCTTATATTAGTGAAATCATTGAAAGTTAGTTTTAATTTCTTAATTCATCCTTTGCTAAATTAGTGCCTTTTTTTTTTTTTTTTTTTTTTTTAATATCTTCTAGGATGTCTAAATTAATCTTGAAAAATTATAGTTTAACCCGAGGTTGATTAATTTAAATTTTAAAATTGTGGTTTATCTCTATGATGGCTAAATTAGGTTTTCAAAAATTATAAAATGACCCAAGGTCAGTTAAATTATATATTTTATGGTTCAATCTTAGTCATAAAATTGTTTAATCCATCAAATAGATCATGAGATTTTTTATAAGCAAAATAAATTGATTTCAAACGAACTCATTCATTATTGTACGAAATCCAAATGTCCAAGATACAATATATCTGGAAAAGAAAAATAAAAAAATAAAAAAATGACACCATTGACATCTAATTACACACTGGAGGAGGATCTATAAAAACAATATAAAATTGACATTAGAATTTAAGATAATCATGATGGAATATGCGAGGATATCCACTGCAACCATAGAAGATACATAAATAGACAAAACTTGATGGTACAAAATAGGTAAAATAAAAAAATCTGTGGGCATTGTTAGATCCATGCGAAGCCAGTAACTAAACAAACAAAAATATAACATAAAATAAAATAGATCAGAATAAAAAAAGAGGATTGTAGAGTAAGGTAAAGAATGAAGTTCTCACCAGAAAGAAGTAAAAAAAAAAAAAAGGATGACAGGAGCGTTATTTATTGCCGATTCACTATTTTTTTTCATAGTCTCAGTCATTGTAGATCGTTACCCTCACCACCGTTGTCACTACCACATGAAGCGCTAAAAGATCAAACAATTAAAGATATTGACAAAAAATAATAATATTGAAAACAGAAAATAACAGTAATGAAACACAATAATTTGTAGGGTTAATTACACTTTATCCCCTGTTGTTCGGCCCAATTTCACTTTATCCCCCTATGGTTCAAACGTCGCCACTTCCCCTCTGTAGTCTTGGGTCTAAGTGAAAATCTAACACTTTCTGTCAAAATTGACAGAAGTGTGTCTCACGCGCCAGCAATGAGGATGAGCATGTTTTTTGTGTTTTTTTCCCTCCAAAATGCTAATTTCTTGTTCCCATTTTGCCCCTATGTTTCTCTATATAATCTTTATGTTTCTCACACATTTTCTACAACAAACCAAACCTTCTCATTTATTTATTTTTTTCTCCCTCTTTTATTTTTTCTCCCAACAAACTTGAAACTAGAAACAAAAAGTTGAGAACAGTTTTATTTTGTTCCAATAATTTTGTTCTAAAGATGGACACTAAACATAAACGTACTCCCTTTTGTTCTCAAATTTCTGTTGCAATTTCTAATTTTTTTAGAACAGAAAAAAAGTTTTTTTTTAATTTCTGGTTGCAATTTCTAATTAAATGTTTCATCCAATTTTTAGATAAAATAGATGAAATTGATGTTTTATTTTATTTTAATTTTTTTTTTTTATCATTGATGTTTTAAAAATTTAAATTAAAATTAAAATAAAGAGACAAATTCGTCTATTTCATCTAAAAATTAGATAGAAAATTTAATTTCATCCATTTTTTAGTATATTCTGTTAATTTCAATGGATAAAAATAGTTTTTCACTTTATTAAAAAATAGAAGTAGGTAAAGTGTAATTTTTTAAAATAGAAGAAGCAAAGTGACAATTAAAATAGAGGGGCATAAAAAGCAATTTACCTAAATAAATGGATATTGAAATTGCACCCAACTGCCTATATCTCAATTTCTCCCCCCCCCCAACCAAGCTCTCTCCCTTCTTTTTGTTCTCTCTCTCTCTCTTTCAAGAGAATCTAATCTCCCTTTTGATGAACCAGAAGTCTTCTGGCCTTCCCAAATTCCATTTTTGCTTTCGAGATTGAAAATTTTGAAAGGTTAATGAAAATTATTGGTGCAGACAGGGGTTAGTGTTGTAATTTTAGTGAAGCAGAGGATGTTTCGAAAGTTGAGATTTTCTCATAAATTTCAGATTTTTTGTTTAGTTTACGACGTACCCAATACCCCAAATTCATCATCAGAAACCTACTCTTCCATTTTTTGCAATTTCAGTTGAATTTCACAGGTACCCATTTCGTTGTTTGTTCTTTTTGAAATTCATCATCTAGAACACTTCTCTCTCTCTCTCTCTCTTAAATTTCTTTCGATGAAGTTCGATTTTTATTGTTAATTCTCAAAATTGGCATCAAATTCAGTTACTAATTTACAATTAGAAAACCTTCAAATTGTTTTTTTTTCCCTCTCTTTTGTGTGTGTGAAATAAGTGTGTGTCTGTGTGTGTTTTTCATTTGATTGGTGTCAAATTTGAGAAGAATTTCTCCATCAGCGATGATATTTCTTGAAATTCCCCCAACTGGGTATTTGATTTTCTCTATGAATGAGAGAGAAATTTAAAAAAAAAAAATCTTCAGATCGTGTGCTTCTTTCTTCTTCTTCATTGCGTCTGGACAATGGACTAAATGGTCATTTTAGCCATTGATGAAGCAAAGTGTTTTCATGAGGTTTTTGTTTTGCAAGATGCAGTGCCCTTCATTTATCTGCTTCTGCAAACCCTCAGCTGCTCATCTCTACACTCCTGGACCATTCAAATTGGAAAATAATTGTCCGTCCAGATTCAACGTACGACGACCAGATTCGACCAACCATTGGCCATCACAACCAGATTCGACGAACAACGGAGGCTATGGCCTCCAAGCTCCTGCCATCTCTGTTCCTCCGCCATTTCGAATTCCGATTCCTCAAACCGACCTTCTCCAACACCTCCAATCGAATCCTCTAAGCGATTGAATCTTGATTCAAAGTCAATCGCTCAAAAAAGAGCCAAAAATAAAAAATCAACACATGAAGAGAACGGAGGAGAGAGAGAGAGGTGTTTTATTTTTTGGTTGAGTGAGAGAAATGGGAAGAGTTAAGGGTTTATTATATTTTACACCCCAATAATTGTGAATAATTATGGAAGGGCAAAATCGACATTTCATGTTTTTCGTCAATGGAGTTAGCGTTGCACTTAGGTCCACAAACCACATGGGGCAAAGTGGTGACGTTTGAACCATAGGGGGGTAAAATGCAAATTGAACAAACTACAGGGGATAAAGTGTAATTAACCCTAATTTGTAAGTAGATTTAAAAAAGAAATAAAAAAATGTGGTAAGATAAAGAATGAAGTTCTTACCAAAAAGATGTAAAAAAAAATGGGCGATAGGAGTGTTGTTTATTGCCGCTTGACTATTATTTTTCACAGTCTCAATCATAGTTGAAGGTTGTCTTCACCACCATTGTCACTATCACACACTATCACACGATGCCCTAAAAGATAAAACACTCAAATATGCAAACTAAAAAAAAGTTGAAAACAAAAAATAACAATAATGAAACACAATGATTTATAAGTAGAAATAAAACACACACATAGAAGCACAAAAAAGATAAAAAATGAATGATAATGATTATATCAACCAATAGAAGATTCATGAAAATCATCTATGAAGATTGTCGTTATTCCATTGAGAGTTGAGGGTGGAAGTAATTTACTATATAAAGCATGACAGAAAAGAGAGACGACCAATATATGAACAAAGAAGATCACTTTGGAATGGAAATGGAGATGGATTTTGTCTCCCAAAATCAAATATATTAGACCATTTTCTTTAATTAAATTAGTAGAATAGAGATAGTCATAGAATATAGTCATTCTAAATTCTAATCCTTAATTAGTAGAATTGTGAGGTGTTTTCAACTTGTAACGGTTAGTGGAATTATGATAATAAAAGTAAGACCTTTAAAATACTCATAAATGACAATAAAATCGTTGAAAATGATACAAAAACTATATGCAAAATGAGAAGTAAGAAAAATAGCTTTAGACTCTCGTTCGTTTAAAGGTTTGAGCTTCCAATTAGTAAACCATTTAGATTTTATTTATTTATTTTTTCAGTTCTTGATTAAATATTTAGCTATTTAGTTTTGTCAATTAAATTAAAGATATTCCGTTGATATCAAATTTTATTTTTATTTGTTATTAAAATCAAATTTAGTTAAAACATTAGTAAAGATTAAAAACTAAGTTGACAATAACTAAAAAAAATAAAAGGGTCTTAATTATAGGATCCTCTTTTTTTCTTTAAAATTTTTTAATCATATTTATAGAATTTTTTTTTTTTTTTTACTCCTCACCACCTTGTTTTCAAATTAATTTTCAGTTCTTAAATAAATATTTACTGAACATCATTGTGATGTAGTTATCAAAATAAAAAGTTGGAAAATCGTGAAAATTGCTAAGTGTTTTATTTTAAGGGCAGTGTATTAACTTTCCCAAAAATAAGTAACTGTAGAGTAAAAAAAAAAAAAGTTAATTATACTTTACCCCCTCGTGGTTCGGTCATTTTGTACTTTGCCCTCCTATAGTATTCGCGTTACCACTTTATTCCCTGTGGTTAGGCATTTGTTGCACTTTACGCTCCTCGTTAGCACTTTGTCCCCCAGTGCTTATACCAACATCAAGTAGTAAAGTACAACAAGCCTAACTACAAAAGGTAAAGTGGTGACGAAAATACCACAGACGGGCAAAATGCAAAACGTTCTAACCATAGGGGGTAAAGTGTAATTAACCCTAAGAAAGTTATTATAATACATCTATGTAAACATTCATCCCTCCATTTATTTTTAATTTCATTCATTCATTTAGTTCTTTCGAAATAACGTGTTTTCAATGGTTCTGTAGCTGCAGCACATATGGTGTTAATGGTTTGCCGCAGGACATATGGTGTTAATGCGTTGAAGCTAAAAAATGTAGTACCAATTTGGGAGCTTGCAATGCGGACTTTTACACCTAATGTTGTGCTGAAAGATGTGCAAATGATCTAATAACAGTGTGGCGATGTATGAGAGAATGCCTAAAACTGTATTTTCATTTTGTACTTGTTATTATGATTGTTAAAAGAAAAAGAAATGGAATTTCAGCATTAATATGATTGCTCGATTAATGAAAAATAAATTTGTTGTCTTATAATGAGTATCTTTTTATTTGAAGATGTGTCTCACTTTTAA
This sequence comes from Eucommia ulmoides, assembly GCA_016647705.1. Classification (NCBI taxonomy): domain Eukaryota; kingdom Viridiplantae; phylum Streptophyta; class Magnoliopsida; order Garryales; family Eucommiaceae; genus Eucommia; species Eucommia ulmoides. Next base: position 32,741,794 of record CM028336.1, read on the forward strand.
ATTGAGAAAAAATTATTGAGTAAAGTTGAATTTATATTATGCAGCCCACTATTATTTTAATAGGAAAAAGACACACACAAATATGTATCTATCTATATATAATAAATCAGGATTAGTATATTCACGGCCGTCGGATGAGAGACAAAACTCTAGACATTTTAAGATTGTTAGATCATCCTATTTATACATAATTTAAAAAAAAAAAAAAATAGGGCTTAACCAAATGTGACATTAGCAGCTGCCCTTTCTAAGCCTTAACTCTCACTTCTGTCTCTCTCACTCCCCTCTCACCATCACTCTCTCGACGACAACCAATCGTTGCCGATCGATCGCCTTCTCGACGACCACCATCGTGCTCGTGCTGACTGATACGTGTAAAATACCTATCTACTTGTAAACCGAATTTGGTAGTTTTCGAAAGTATTACTAATATTTAATTTCGTTTTAGTTTGTTTTTAGTTAAATCAGGTGTAGGGACGTTAACGAGCTATACAACAGGCGAAATAGTGAGAAAACGGTAAAGAAATGATGAAGAAACAAGGTTTTAAGATCACAAGACTCACCGTCGTAGCGAGAAGGTCACTGCCCCGACGGTGAGAATGCTGAGAGTGCTGCAAATACACAAGTCCCACCACTTAGGCGGTGAAAGTGCAGAGAGTTGGAGTTGTTTCACCGTCACGGCGCTAATCTCTACTACTGCGGCGAAGTTCAAATCGACTTACTTACCGCCTAGGTGGTGAAAGAACAGAGAGTTTGGAAAGTTGGCCGACGTACCCACCACCGCGGCGCCGATCCCTATCGCCGCGGCGGTCAGCTCTGCACAATAAAGAAGATATTTTCAGATATTTTGAAGCCTTGCACCAATAAATACCCATTCTCCCACTTCCATTAAAGAGGCTTAGAGCTGGAACGTCCCTAACCCTTAGGAGGTGGTCCTTGGCCATTTTTTAAGAGCTCAAAGAGGAAATTCATCATCTGGAGAAGAGGAAACACTAGTGGATTGATTGTTGGCGAAAGTGGACCACTCCACTTTAAGATTTGATTTTTCTTTCTTTGTTTCTCTCTTTGTAATTTAATGTTTTGTTGTAAATGATGATGAATCCCTCTTGCTTTAATGTTTTAATGGCCAAGATCATGTTAAATTAGATAAATATTAGCTAGGGATCAATGTAGTTGTGTAAATACTTGTTTAGTTTAATATATGTTTCTTTAACGGTTGTTTGCTTTTAATTCCAATTGTGTTTATCATTTTATGGCAAATTTAATATGCTTGTTAAGGAATTAGGGTTGGATTTGAGAATACGAGGTTTGACACTCAGGAGAGGTAACCCCGAATTCGGACTAGGGTAAACACATCGTTACGATCTAATGACCCGAGAGGGCATTAGTGAGTATGCAATCGATAACATTAGAGCAAGACTCACGTGACCTAGCATCGTTAAGACGTTGAGGAGGACTTCTTTGTTGACTCGAAGTCATGTATTCACTCGTATTACACTCGGGAGAAGTGACGAGTGAGTTTACGAACCGAGATTGTCGGATACCTAAACTCCGTTATTGTTAACTAAACGAAATCAAACATGTATTAAGTGAACGACATCAATCTCTAGGTAATCAACTTAGTTAGGATTAATCCACTAATTGTAGTTTATCTTAGTTTTAATTAGTTTAAATTTAAAATAATTCTTGATCTGTCTGGATAATAAGAGATTATGCAAATTGCGGTATTCAATTATTCACACCGTCTCTGTGGGAACGATATCTGATCATAAAGATCCACTATATTAAAACTGGATCTCGTGCACTTGCGAGGAGTCAATACGCGAGCGTGCAAAAACACTCGCTGTACAAGTTTTTGGCGCCGTTGCCGGGGATGATGTTGAATGTGTAGAATTGATGTTGCGACTAAGTAGTTGAATATTAATCCAGACAATTATTTTGTTCATTTGTTTCATCAGTTGTGATCAAACAATGCATGCAACGAAAAAGGAGTTTGGAATTCTTGACTCTTGATCCCGAAATCAAGCGTACGTTGAAAATGATAAGGAGAGAGAAAAAGCTAACTTCAATACCATGAATCGTGATCCAATGAAGCATTCTATCTCAAATTCCTTGTCTATGAGGAATTTTGGTGAAAAATGCCCAACCAAGTCCAGCTAGGGACGATAAATCAAGCAAGTCACGTTTTTTTATCCAAAACCGAGGGTATCAAATTTTACTCGATTTTTGCTATTATTTATTTTTTGGAGGCCGGAATGGTCTCGGAGTGTGTTTGGAAAAGAATTAAGGAGTAAGGATACTCGGAGATGTGTTTCGCACTTAAAAACATTGAACAAGCGAAGTGGAAACGCATAGAGTGGAGCCTTTGTGTGAAAACTTGAAGTAAAAATGAAAATTTAGCAGCAGGCTCACTGCCTAGGCCATGGACGCACCTCCTAGGTGTTGAAAATACTGGATGTCAAGTTTTCAGCATAAACGCCTCACCGCCGCAGCGGTGAAACAATAGAGTGTTCAATTTTGAAAAAGGCGCTTCATCGCCGAGGTGGTGATTCCCACCGCCGAGGCAGTGAAACAATAGAACGTTCAGGTTTTAAAAAGGCGCTCACACCTCCGCGACGGTGAGGCCTCTGTTTGATTTAAACCGTCCCACTAATTCAAAAACACCACAACCACTTCAAAAACTCCAAAATCTCTCTATTTTCATCCTCCCAAACCGTTTTCAACCCTCAAATCCATCATTCTCTTTACAAAATTTGTGATTTCCACCTCAAATCATCCACCAAAAATCAATTTTCAACCCCACTTTCGCGATTTTCAATTTCTATGGGATTTTGGTTTGATTTTTGGTGATAAACTAAGTTTCTATGGATTATTAAATTGTGTGAAACAAAATTGCATGCTACATTTTTAAAATTTTGCTGAAACTGTTGCGATTATTGTATGTACAAGACATCAAGATCAAATCCACCGGATCGTGTGAGAGCGTGTTGGCTTTGACATGAGTGCTTATCCGCATGTGCCGTCGTACCTCTTGCAATCGCCACAATTTCTATTCCGACTTGATAGTGGTGGCGATGACTTTCCTCCCAGCGAACGGTAGAGGGTGGGACTTTTACGTCTTAGCCCCTAGGTATGTGTCGGCACCTAATTTTACCTGTCATTGCTATAAACTGTTATTGGGTTCGTTGTTTAGTCAGTATGGACACTGCAATGTTTAAGTTTGGGGGGGTGTTCATCCATTTTTGTTTTTGTATAAAAAGGATGAACAAATTTTTTTATGTATTTAATTTAAATGTTTTATGTTTTGTAGACTTTAATTAAATAGTTAAGTTGTAGTTTAATTTTCAAGTTTTTGTATGTTAAATGCTTAGTTTAGTTTATGTATATTAGTACTTAGATTTAATATAGTATTGCGTATGTATAAAGTCGTATATGCTTGATGAGTTGTTGAATTCGTCTAGGGCCATTTTCCGATGATGAAATTTTTTTCTTAATTGTATATCGAGGTAAAGGATAATGCTAGTCATGTGTGTTTTGTGTGCTTAGCATGTCGATTAGGTAAAAATTATTATGATCCTTAAATCGCACGATCACATGGACTCAATGTATAATTATTTGAATAATTTGACGTTGATTATTCAGTAATAAGTTCATGACACAAATGAGGAATCTAGAACTTGATTTGGGGTAGACTTGAGGTGAAATCCTAGGTAAGGTAATTCCGGAAGTATGATTTAGTCCTTCACTTCTTTCGCATGAACCTTTTGAAGCTAACTTGAAATTTTTTATCCCTCATTACCCTATCGAAGCCAATAATCTTTTCAACTCTGAACTCGTTTCAATACTCTATCCAATTAAAATTTTCCAAACCATTGTCGCGAAGCCTAAGATTCAAATTGAGTGAAATCAAGTAACATAGGCTAATGCTGACATGAAGTGAGTGATTGGGGTTTCAGACGAATTGTTATTGGTTCAATATTAATGTATTCACTTGTTATTCTTTTTGCACTCCCCTAAAATTGTACAAATTCAAATAAGTTTGCGGGTGTGACAGTTCTTTAACGATAAAAAAAAAAAAAATAAATAAAATAAAAATGTGAATATAGTTTTTATTTTTATTTTCATCGACAAGTGAATACAAAGTTCTTAAATTCTTGTTCATGGTTGTATTTTCAAATGTTTGGGGTTACGAAAGAGAGATAGCGACAAGCGTTTGTGCCTCAGGTGTCGTTCAATTATAACGATTCGCTATTTTCTATTCTTGCGATACCCTTGGTCGTTCTCCAAAGTTTAACCAAGCCTTATTGATCTCTATGAATATCCGAACCTACATTAGTGGATAGTCGAGCCCAATCAAGTGTATGGTTTTCCTAAATCCTTTAAGGTTTAAATCATGAGCTTGTCTATTGAATAATCCAATCTGGTGTTTGGTTAGTTATATATATGAGCTCTCTCACAGACACATTTCAAATGGATTTAGAATGGTTTTTATTTATATTGAGTGTTGAAATTCTAGAACTCCACTTGGTGTGTGTTATTTCCCGAACTTGATCAAATTGATGGTTGTTGAGGGAGACCCAACTTGGTTTCTTCGATTGAATTTGGAACTCGCATACATATACTTCTTCTTTGTTAAAGTTTTTCATTTTTAGATTAGTTGTTAGTTAATTAGTATAATTAGTTTAATTTAGTGTTAGGGTGTTTTGCTCGAGGACTAGCAAAATTCCAAGTTTGGGGATATTTGATAGGTGTAAAATACCTATCTACTTTCAAACTGAATTTGGTAGTTTTCGAGTGTATTATTAATATTATATTGTGTTTTAGTTTGTTTTTAGTTAAATCAAGTGTAGGGACGTTAACGAGCTATAAACAGGCGAAACGGTGGGAAAACGGTGAAAAAATGATGAAAAAACAAGGTTTCAAGATCACAAGACCCACCGCCGCGGCGAGAAGGCCACCACTGTGGCGGTGAGATGCTGGGAGTGTTGAAAATACACAAGTCCCACCGCCTAAGTGGTGAAAGTGCAGAGAGTTAGAGCTACTTCACCGCTGTGGCGCTGATCTCCACTGCTGCGGTGAAGGTTAAACCAACTTACTCACCGCTTAGGCGGTGAAAAATCAGAGAGTTTGGAAAGTTGGACGACATACCGACCGCCGCGGCGCTGATCTCCACTGCCGTGGCGGTCAGCTCTGGATAGCAAAGAATATATTTTTAGATATTTTGAAGCCTTACATCTATAAATACCCATTCTCCCACTTCCATTAAAGAGGATTGGAGCTGGAATGCCCCTAACCCTTAGGAGGTGGTCCTTGGCCATTTTTGAAGAGCTCAAAGAGGAGATTCATCATCCGAAGAAGAGGAAACACTAGCGGATCGATCGTTGGGGAAAGTAGACCACTCCACTTTAAGATTTGATCTTTCTTTCTTTGTAATTTAATGTTTTATTATAAATGATGATAAATCCTTCCTGGTTTAATGTTTCAATGGCCAAGATCATGTTAGATTAGATAAATATTAGTTAGGGATCGATGTAGTTGTGTAAATACTTGTCTGGTTTAATATATGTTTCTTTAACGGTTGTTTGGTTTTAATTCCAATTGTGTTTATCATTTTATGACAAATTTAATATGCTTGTAAAGGTATTAGGGTTGGATTTGAGAATACCGGATTTGATACTTAGGAAAGGTAATCCTGGATTTGGACTAGGGTAAACACATCGTTACGATCTAATGACCTGGGAGGGCATTAATGAGTGTGTAATCGATGACGTTGGAGAAAGACTCATATGACCTAGCATCGTTAAGACATTTAGGAGGACTTCTTCGTTGACGCGAAGTCACGTATTCACTCGTTTTACACTCAGGAGAGGTGGCGAGTGAGTTTACGAACCGAGATTGTCGGATACTTAAATTCCGTTATTGTTAACTAAACGAAATCAAACATATAATAAGTGAATGAAATCAATCCCTAGGTAATCAACTTAGTTAGGATTAACCCACTAATTGTAGTTTAGCTTAGTTTTAATTAGTTTAAATTTAAAATAATTATTGAACCGTCTAGCTAATAGGAGACTATGCAAATTGCGGTATTCAATTATTCACACTGTCCCTGTGGGAACGATATCCGATCTTAAAGATCCACTATATTAAAACTTGAACTCGTGCACTTGCGAGTAGTCAATATGAGAGCGTGGAAAAAACCTCTCCGTATACTGACCTCAAAAGCTTCAGGTATTCTCTCTATTATCTCAAATATCCTCATCAGTCAGGCCCTAAATCACTAGCCTCCTTACCCTTCTTCTTGCTCTCTCTCTCTCTCTCTATTCTACTAGAAACAAGCGCTATCATATAACCCTAGCCTCTAAACAACAACAACCACCGCACAATCCCAGTCGTTATCATTGAGCTCACTAACCTTGATACCCCCAAACGTTGAAAATACAAATGCAATCGAAAATGGTCGATCAACGGTGGTTGGCAATGGTAACTGCGATGCAGATTCGGTTTGCAATAGTATGGTACTTTCTCTCGCTCTCTCTGTCTCTCTTAATTTAATTTGCAGAGAGCTCTACCCCGAGTCCTCCCTTTATCTCTATCGATTTCTGGCTAGATTTGACCAAATTGAGGTCCGATTTGGTTAGGTCTGGGTTTAAGTTTGTCCGAATTAGTCAGATCTAGCCAAAATCGTATTTAGTTAACCACTCTCTTTATCAATGTTTTGTTGATTCTTTAATAGGTTTTTGATCTGCTTTAATTTTTTTGCAAATTTGTAAATATATTGCATAATCACAATCATCCTCTATAGATTTTGATTACCGTTTTAACTTTTTTAATTTTGATTTGCAGTTCTTCTAATTAGGCCATCTTTTCTCTGTCAGACCAGATCGCGCGTATCTCTATCATATATTTTCTCTCTCTTGGCTTTCCTAAATTTACCCTAATTTTTGTAGACTTATGGAAATCTCCAAACATCTTCGATTTTCCCTCTTTGTTCTCATTTTTCCCAAATCACAGTTTCCTTCTTGCAATCTTTGTCGCAAGCTCTCAATAAAACCCCTACACCTCGCATCTTTCTTTCTCCACCTCTTATATCATCTATAAAATCATTCCTTGCTCCTCACAGTCATTCCTTTGACCTCTTGCAGTCACTCTTCACATTAGAGCATTATCTGTTGAGATCATTGATTTGTTTAATTTTACAGTTCTTGGGTGATTTGTTTAGTTGGCTTTGATTGATTACTTATGTTGTTGATAATTTAGTTAGTTAAAATCCTACTATTGTTTACTTATGTTGTTTGGCAAATGCTTTTCCTTTTATTTTTGCCCAGTTCCTCACATGACTTTTATTTGTTCTCATTTTGATTCTTTTAATTTGATAGGACATTATGTGGATTTGTGTTTGAAATATAGTTCAAATTATTGGCCATTGTTACATGTATGTGGAATCTAGCAATTTATTTTCAGATTCAATCGTTTTTGCTTGAATTTTGGTTGAGATCATTTTACTAATCTTATGGTTTTTGATTATAAGAGAGGCTAAGGAGGATGAAACTAATTGTTTCTTGAAGAATTCAGGTTGTTGTATGGAGGATTAAGGTTAATTGAAGGTCTATGGGGAATTTAGGAAAATTAATCTTTTATTCGTCAACTTTTGTTTATTGTTCCCATTTTATTACAGTCGGTTCTTCAATTTCGTAGCTGGTTTTTAAATAGTATTCTTCAATTTATTTCTTGCCAGGTAAGATTTAGTTCCATTTTCATTTCTTTTGTTTACTAAGCAAGATTTCATATTTAGGTGCGTGTATCACTTTTGCAGAGATTGATATTCATATTTAACTTCTAACATGGTTTAAAGTAACTTGCTTGAGAATCCGAGGCAAAACCATCGTTTAGTGTTTTTGTTTTTGCTTATTTCTTTTTTATTTTTTCTGTTTCAAGAAAACTTGAAACTGAAATAGATTGGGATAAAATTCTATTTTTATATTGTTAGGAACAGATTTCTGTTAATTTTCTATGTTTTTGGGAACAAAAACAAGAAATTAAAATCACACCCACGATTGATTGGTGATGATAATGGCATGATATCTATTATGAACAATATTTTTCATGAGAGTTTTAATAAACTGTATATTTTTAGCTTATTTCATTTAAAAATTTTGTATAGATGGAGAAAAGTAATGAAATTTGAAAGGGGCGATATCAGAAGAAAAAAAAAACTATTCTTTTAGCCTGATTTGAAAGTAGCGCTACAGTTGTTGATCCTTGATTCTAATCTTAATACTGAGAATTTTAATGCCAATAGAATGCAACCACTTTGTGAATCATAGTAAACGCCATTCAGCTCCTAGGGTTAGGTTTGAAGGAATTAGGAAGAAGAAAAAGGTCAGATGAGGGGAGATCAATTTTTGCTGCATTCAGACCTTCTATTAGACCCTTTTGATTGTTTATTATGAAAATAACTGAAGTAGAATTCACAATTCATTAATCAAGTAGCAATGGAAGCTAACATTACCAAGCAAAGCTTGGAGATTTGCGCTTGCATTTGAATTTGAAAATGAAGAATAAGAACAGTACAAACATGAATACAATTTCAGAACTCTCCTTGGGGCTTAAAGATAAATTAAGGATGAGAAAAAATATAATGAGGGGTTTGTCAATCGAAAGATTTTAGGTTGCAATCCTATAGATTTTGTTAGTTTGAAAGAGAAAAATATTGATGTTGAAGGGTATTTTAGGAATTTGGGGTAGATCGATTTTGCCATCCAAAGGAATGAGTGGATGCCGGTAAGGGTAAGAATATTCTATAGCAATCTCACTTACAATAATGTTGAAATTACATCCTACGTTAAAGGAAAAGAAATCCAGTTTAATAGGGGGTTATTATGTGATATTTTGGAAATACCTAGAGGAGATGTAGTTCCGTACAATATCCCTCATTGGCTTTCGATAAATTTAAATAGAATGGAAATTGTTGAGAAATTTGACTTAGAGGGCGATAAAGCAGGATCATTATCTCGAGTATCGATTCCTTCATTTGGTGCTAACCTATACGGTTATGACTAGAGCGGGAAGTCATGCTAATGTAAATGACTTTGACCTTTATTTGATGAATGAGATTGTTGAAGGGAGAAAATTGGATCTAGTACATATCATGATGGACCACATGAAGTATCATGTTCAGAAATCCTCTGGAGTATTACCCTATACTAATGCGCTTCAAAGGTTGTTTGATCACTTTGGAGTTGAAACTGATCCTGATGAAGAAAAATTCATGACAATCACACCTGGATGGATTAATGTGGGTAATGCTTCGTTAATGGGATATGAGTACAGAGGAAATAGATGGGTAAAGAAGAGGAATTACAAAAGGCAAAGAGTGCAAGTTGTGGGCGAAGAAGAAGGTGATGAGGAAGAAATGAATGTTGATCAAAAGATAGATTTTCTTCGAGAACAGATTGATGATCTACGGGTACATGCAGATATAATGGATGATTGGATGACTGGGTTAGAAAATAAAATGGTCTAAATGAATATGAACATAGAAGCTAGATCTGGGAAAATCACAGGAAATTTGGAACAAATGCTTCAGTTTATGTAGTCATTACATCACGGATATCAGCAGCAGTACAATGCTCAGCCATACTTTACAGGACATCCTATGTTTGGAGCACAACAGTCATTTGGAGGACCATTTGTTGCAGGGCCATTTGGAGCAAGACCGTCAATGTCGTTTCATCAGCAAATGACTCTAGGACCAACTGTTCAGCCAGGAGTTCAGTATCCTCAGTAGCCAGCCACTAGTCCAATGGGACTTTATTATCACTTTTCTAGACAGAGCCCTCATTAGACTTTATCTTTTATTTTCTCTTTGAATTTGTTATTGAGACAAGTTCCACATTTACTATTTCGGTCTGTAATAGCTAATTTAGGTTTTTGGTGAAACTTGACTTCTAGTGTAGGAATTTTTATGAATTAGCTAGACTTGATCTATTTAGTTAGATTTTTTATTCCTAATGATGATCCACATGGTATTTTGTTGAAAATGATTTTTTTGTGCTTAAAGTTGATTTTATGGGTTGATTCAATGTGTTTTTAAAGAGTTATATATATAAATATTCTGATTTAATTACTTTAGGTTTATTCTTTCAAAGTACATTAGATGTTTTCCTAGAGTAGTGTTTCTTGTGTTCCCGCCTTCCCATTTTTTTTTTTGAGATCACAAAGGGAGAAAATTAATTGATGTTTTAATGAATATCTTAAGGGGGAGTTTTTTTTATATATATTAAAATTTGTTATTTGTTGAATTTTTTTATGATTATCTTCATTACTCTGCTTTAATAAGTGATAAAACTCATCCTTGGATTCAGGGGGAGTGTGGATACATTATTGTTCTGAAGAAAACATCAAAATTAATTGTCATCATAAAAAATGAGGAGATTGTTAATCCTAAGAGTTTGATGGACAATTAAAGGTTGATGTTTTTGGTGAAACTAACGGTTTAATTGAGTGTTTCAGTTTATTAGTTCCAAATGATGAAAACATGATGACAAATAATAAATGGATGCTAAAAGATGATGAAGGATTAAGAGGTTGAAGAATTTAAAGAATCTAGGGAAAACAATTCAAGTTAAATTTCAACTCTTAATATTCTAATTAGGATCACACACGATACAAAAAGATTTTTAAATAATTTTTATAAAAGGGAAAAAACGTCGATGAGAATGAATTAAAAACGAATTAAGAAGAGATTCCAGCATTGGTTAGTCGACAGGTAAGTCGACCGGAGCATAGAAGGAAAAGTCTCTGAATCTCTCAGTCGACAGGTAGGTCGACCTGAGTTTAAATATGAACTCTCTGAATTAATAAGTCGACAGGGAGGATGACCTGTGACGTGAAATAGAACTCTATGAATCTCTAGATCGACAGTTATGTCAACCGATGGGCGATGAATTTTTAGCTTGGCTACAACCTGAATCGAGTGGTCGACCGGTGATTCTTGGTCAGTCGAATTATGGCACTGTTTCAGGATATTGTAGAATTCTGAATTTTATTCTAAAAGTAGTCGTTACTAGTCGTTTTATGGTTAGGATTCATGAGATATATTAGGGATTTAATGTTATTTGAGATATGCAACATATATTATGATATCCCTATAGATTTGGTTCATTAAGTTTGAATATTTCTCAATTTAGTACGTGTAATTCTTTCTATCCTATTTAATTGTGATTATGAAATATTTGAGAGACTTAATTGAGAAGTTTAAAAGGTATAATTAAGTGATTTGAACCAGGATGAAGTCTTAATGATATAAGGGGTCTATAAGAGCAATTAAATGTCATAACAAGTTGGAACTAGCCATTAGAGAGCTTATTTTATTCCCTTCTATATAGACCTGTGTTTTTTTATATTAAAGAGAAATCAAGAGAATTATACTGAGCTTTTCTAAGAGAAATCATATTGAGAGAATTGCGAGAGCTTTTCTGATAGTTATTCTTGGGAATTATTTGCTATGAATTATTACTGTTACTGATCTGAAGTGATATTGCTATCATTTTTTTTTCGGTGGATTTTGGGTGAGATCTTTCCAAATTACTTTCTATTAATTGATTGCTCAATTATATTTGGAATTTGATCTTTGAAATTATTTTTAATTTTTTACTTAAAATTATTTTTGAAACAATTTCTTGAAGAAATCTTATTATGTGCTACCCTATTTTCGTTTAAATCAGATTTTAAATATCTCACTTTTCTATCACTAGTTTTGAGATATTAATTAAGTTCTAATTTTTCTGGGGTGGTAGAAGCTCCGAGTGAGAAAAATCACTTATCAATCTATAATTGGTGAGTTGAGTAACGAATTAAATACTATTGGGAGTATTTAATCTAAGGGTAGCTGGTTTCAGTCTCTTCCTGTAAAGAGATTGAGGTAGTAATTTTTCTTGGATGGAATTGATTTGTGAGCAATTTTGTAACTGTTCAATCCTTACCAGGTAAAAGAATATTTGGAATGTTTGTGAGGTTTTGATTCTTTAGCCTAAGGTATAAAAAGAATTTGGTTATTCTTGAGCCTGTAAAAAGTGGAGGTTATTCCTAAGCCAATGAAAATGAATTTGTAAAGGTTGATTCTGAGTCTGTAAAAAGAATATTTGTGAGGGTTTGGTTTTTACCTTTAAAGGAATCTTGAGTTTAGTGGGTGCGATTCTCCGTGGAGCTCGGGGGACAGAATTTGCCAAAAGTAGCTTAGTGAACCAGTATAAATTTCTAGTGTGCTACTACTTTTCATTATTTATTTTTGTTGTTTGGTATGCCCGTAATTGATATTATATTTCTGTTGTGATATAGAGATAATAATTGATTTAGGATTAAAATTAATTATTTGAATTTTTGAACTATTTTCTCTGGTAATTTTTTATCTACTCAATTCACCCCCATCTCTTGGGTAGTTCACTGGGCCAACACTAGTGATAGATGTGTGTATGCAAAATGTTAGAAACTTATAAATCTAGAGTGTAGAAAGATATGCACAAATATAATTTGAAACGAGATTTTAGAAATATCATTTTAAAAAAAAAAAAAAGAAAAAAAAATTTCAACAAAAATGATTTTTTATAGAAAATAAGATCAACTCATAAATATAAATATATATCAATTAAAGCACAACTATTTTGAGCACACAAATATAATTAGAGACATCTCACTGAGATTTCCTCAATAAAAATAATGACAAAGATAGTTACGTAGTAAACTCAATTTTTGCAAAGAAAGCCTTTTTCACGATAAAAAAATTCTGTCAAAGTATAGCCTCAAAAAAATTTCAAAAGAGTAATTTTTCATTAGTTTAAAAATATGATATCTCTTATGATTCTTGATGATTAATTTTTGTAAAACATAGGTTTATATATATTTTTTTCGAAGATAATCTATAACGGCTAGTTTTCAAAAAGCAAATATCCCAAAAAATAACACATATGGACCCCTTTTGTAAATATGATTTATATTGACTACGTTTGGAAAAAAAAAAAAAAAAAAAAACCTATAACTTTTAAAATGGTCAATTTAGTTTCAAAAATAATTTGATCAAAGCCCCCAAAAAGGATAGACAAAAGTTATCCCGAAAAAAATTGTAAAATCAGAAAATATATGGACTACATAATAAGTTATTCAAATATATATAGTATTTTCAAAAAACTATTTTTTTCCAATAAAATATTCTTTTTTAAGGTTCAAATGTTGAAACCAAGGCCAGAAGATCTCTGAAAAATGTGGAAGTCAAATTAAAAATTCAAATTGTATTGGTCAACCTATTCTTCCATCAGTTGACAAGTTAAGCTTAACTTTTAAAAAAATAGTCCGTTTTTATTTTCTCCCTTGAAAATATGATTATTTCACAATTAAGATCAGATTGTTAAATGTGAAAAATATAGCTATTGTATTACTACAAGTTCAAAGTTGTATTACAGTGTATTCAAAACAGCCTAAACTAGGTCTTGTCTGGTTTATTACAATGTATTAATAGAGGAACAATTAATTCAGATCTTCGAACATCTAAGAACAGAAATACAACCAATTCAGATTTACAAAATCAATTCCAGAGTCTAGAGAATTCAGATATATTAGGTTTTTCAAATGAAGACTAATTGAACCTGCAAATTAGGACAAAAGTAGCAATTGAAAAAAAAAAAAAAACGAATACTACAAAAAACAAGCACAAAACCTGCCAATTGAAACAAAAACCTAGAAACTGAAAAATGAACACAGAACTTGCACCGAAAATAAAAATAAAAACTAAGAACTACCCAACACATTATACACTGGAAGCTAAAATCAATTTAGATCTACGAAATCAATTCGAAATTACGAACAAGAAGAACATATCTATGGAAAAAAAAATCAAGAAAAGAGTTGAACTACACAAGTAATTGGTGATTGAGATTGGATAGTGAAGGATCCATGGAGATGGTCAATACCTGGCTATAGCAAACAATTAACAGAGAGTAAGGAACATACCTACTCTGGTGACGGACCATTTCTGGTGGTCCAGGACCATGACGGGGCACATTTATGGTGGTAATGGAGTGTTTCTCCACAAAGACTAAGAAGAAAGACGTATCTAAAGATTCTGAATGCAAGCAGCAGCAGCCATGGGTACTAGGGTATAAGAGTGCGATAGAGAAATTTGAGGAAAACAGAAGATCAAATGAATCCCTAGCTCTAGTAACCAATAGAGATTGTATATATATATATGAGGAACAAAACAACATTGTTATTACACATCAGATGGGTTAGGTTGAGCCCGATATAGCATCTCAACCAACCTTCTGACCAAAGAGACTCAGGTTGGTGTAATACATTAACGGTACAATGAACGGGTCTATGTTGGACAACTAATTAATTGGGTGGGTTAGGGACAGTTGGCAGGTTGGGCAGGTTTTTCGCTCACCCCTACTTCTTTCATTGACCAAGTTCCTACTGGCTTTAAAAAATGGTCTATGAACTCATGATCATTGTCATAGTTATTTTTCCATGGTCATATTTTGATTAGGTTGTGGTGAGGGGACTAAATGATTATTTCTCTCGTGTAATTTAGACACATTTTACTATCTTAAGAAATCTGGGTAAGGTAGCAGCAAATATATATATATATATATATATATATATATATATATATATATATATATATATATATATTTTGTTGTATGTGTTAAATTTTTAATTTCACATAAACTTTTGTGTTATAAGCTTGTGTTCGTCGTTGTTTTCTATTTAGTTAATACCTCTAATGCTACTATTACGGTCAACATAAATTATATTCAATGCTTAACGGCACAAACATTAAGGATTAGAGAGATAACATTTCAATTATTCTCGACTGCATAAGTCTTAACTTTGCACTAAGGAAAGAACAACCTTGACCTCTCACTGAAGAAAGTTCCCTTGAGGTTAAAAGGGAATATAAGAGGTGGGATTGTTCTAATCGCGTAAGTCTTATAATGATCAAACATAGTGTTTTGGAAACATTTGGGGACGATATATTCGATAAGGTAACTACTGAGATATTCCCTGAGGAAATAGAAAAACATTTTGTAAAGAACGAAAAGACAGAGACAAGTACGCTTTTAGCTGATCTTGTCTTGATAAAGTATAAATAAAAAGGGAACATAAAGGAGTACAATATGAAAATGTCCAATTTCGCTTCGGAACTAAAGGCACAAAAGTTAGAGCTATCTGAGGACTACCTCATACATTTAGTACTTATTTCTCTTCCTGCACAACACAAACAGTTTACGGTGAGTTATAATACTTGAAAGGATAAATGGACTCTTAATGAGCTCATATCTGATTGTGTGCAAGAAAAAGAAAAGAATTAAGCGAGAAAGGACATAAAGTGCTTACTTAGTCACTACCTCTAAGGGTAAGAAATGACAAAGAGATAAAGTTCAGGAAGTTGCAGTTGGAATACGATAGTCCAAATTGCAAAAGAATCAGGATAAGGAACTTACTTTTGCAAGAAGGAATGACATATGAAAAGAGAGTGTTCCAAGTACGCCACATGGCGTGTAAAAAAAAAAAATATTTCTCACCCTGGTTTGTTCTAAGGTTAATTTAGCTTTTGTACCCAGTCACACTTGGTGGGTAGATTCTGGTACTACTACTCATGTAAGTGTGTCTATGCAGGGTTGCTTGTGGAGCCGAAAGCCAATTGATGCTGAAAGATGCATCTATGTGGGTAATGGTGAAACAGTTATTGTTGAGGCAATAGGGACTTTCAAGATATCCTTAAAGACTGGTTATTTTGGATTTGAACGAGACATATGTAATACTGTCATTTAGACAATATTTGGTTTCTATTTTTACTTTGGACAAATTTGTTTTTTTCTTGTTCATTTGGAAATAATAACCTCAGTCTTTTTCGAGTTTAAATATTATTGCAATTGGTTCTTTAATTGATAATCTATAATTGT
This sequence comes from Eucommia ulmoides, assembly GCA_016647705.1. Lineage (NCBI taxonomy): Eukaryota > Viridiplantae > Streptophyta > Magnoliopsida > Garryales > Eucommiaceae > Eucommia > Eucommia ulmoides. Next base: position 32,757,756 of record CM028336.1, read on the forward strand.
TAGATACTATTGCTTCACATAATGAAATCTTGCAAATGACTACTCATGGTACAAAATGTAAATTAGCTAATGAAAATTCCGCAATACTTTGGCACAAGCGTCTAGGACATATTTCTAAATAGAGAATAGAGAGGCTTGTTTTTTACGGAATTCTTAATCCCCTTGATTTAAAAAATTCCAAAGTTTGTATTGAATGTGTAATGGGTTAACAGACGAACATAAGGAAATATGGTGCGAATAGGAGTTCTGGTGTCTTAGAACTAATACATATTGTGTACCATTCCTTACGGTATCTTGGAATGGACTATAATATTTTATTACGTTTATAGACGACTACTCTTGTTATGGGTACCTATATTTAATTCATGAGAAATCTCAATCCTTGGACCTATTTAAGTCTTTCAAAACTGAAGTTGAACTTCAACTTGGAAAGAAAATTAAGGCTGTCACATTGGACCGTGGTGGTGAACACTACGAGAGATTTAACAGATCAAGAAAACAACGTCCAGGACCATTTGCTAAATTCCTAGAGGAATGTAGAATCATCCCATAGTACACCATGCTGGGCAAACCTAAAATGAATCATGTTGGTGAGAGATGAAATAGAACGCTTAAGGATATAGCAAGAAGTATGATAGTTCATTCTTCTTTACTAGAATCATTCTGGGGAGAAGCACTTAAGATTGCAGCATATATTCTGAACAAAGTAACAAGTAAAGTGGTAGCTAAAACCCCTTATGAACTATGGTTAGGTGTAAAGTCTAGCATAAAGAATTTACATAATTGGGGTTGTCCAGCTGAGGCAAGGCCTTATAGGCTAAATAAAAGAAAACTGGACTCAAGAACAGTTAGTTGTTGTTTTGTTGGGTACACTGAACGATCAAGAGGATTTAAGTTTTATAATCCCTCAGATTAGACATTTTCCGAGACAGGAAATGCGAGATTTGTTTAGGGCGTTGAGTTTGAGGAGGAAGGAAACATGAGAAATGTTGTCTTTGAAGAAAAATCTGCTATTGACAGTGATCAAGTCTCTGTACCTATTGATGTTTAGGACACAGTTTTCTTCGAAAGAGAATCTATTATTGATGGTGATCAGGTCTTTATACCTATTGCTGCTCAAAACATAGTTCCAACTCTAGATCACAATGTTTAGGCTCATATTTCAAACATTGTTGCAGACCAAGACAATAATGAGATTCTTCCTCGAACACAATCTATAGAATAAACTCAACAATCTCAAAAAAGTGTTATTAAGGAGATCCACTAGAGAAAGAAGAAGTGCGATTTCAAGTGACAATATCATCGCCTTTCTTCAAAAACATGGGTTTGACATAGGGACAATGGAAGATGATCCAATCAACTTCACTCAAGTCAAACAAAGTCCAAAATCTCAAAAGTGAATTATAAAGAGACTATCTTTCCAATTTTATTGAAAGACTCATTCCGGATTATCATAGCACTTGTAGCTCATTTTGATCTAGAGCTGCATCAGATGGATGTCAAGACTGTATTTCTCAATGGAGACATTGACGAGATAATTTATATGGATGGTACAACTAGAAAACTTTGTATCAGACAATCCAAAGTCTATGGTCTGTAAGTTAAAGAAATCTATCTATGGTCTCAAACAGGTTTCCCGTCAATAGTATTACAAGTTTCATTAAGTTATTACCTTAGACGGTTTTGAGGTGAATGTCGTTGATGACTGTGTATATCACAAGTTTAGTGGGAGTAATTATATCTTCCTGATATTATATGTCAATGATATTCTGCTCGCTAGTAGCGATATAGGCTTGTTACATGAAAAAAAGAAATTTTTGACGAAGAAATTCGAGATGAAAGATCTTGATAACGCCTCTTTTTGTATTAGGTATCTAGAATCCGAGAGATCGTTCTCGAGGTATCCTTGGATTTTCAAAAAATAGCTATATCGATAAGGTTATGAGTAGATTCGACATGAAAGATAGTAAATCAGGAGTCACGCTCATATCTAAAAGAGACAAGTTTAGTCTCAAACAGTGCCCCAATAATAATCTTGAAAAGGAAAAGATTCATAAGATTCTTTATGCGTCGGCCGTAGGTAGTCTTGTGTAAGCTCAAGTATGTATGCGTTCGGATTTAGCTTTCATATTTGGAATGTTGAGCAGATACTTAAGTAACCCAGGGATAGATCGTTGGAAACCATCCAAACAAGATAGTAAATCAGGAGACACACCCGTATCTACAGGAGACATGTTTAGTCTCAAACAGTGCCCCAATAATGATCTTGAAAGAAAAGACATTGTCGGCCCAGTAATCTACCTAAGAGGGGGGTGAATTTGGTAGTTATAAAATCAAAACAAATAATTATCTTTTCAACACTCAAGTTCAAACAATTAATTTAATCCTAAATTAATTATTATATTTTTATATAATAGCGGATAAGTGTAATTAGCTCTAGGTGTACACCCAAACAATAGAAAATGAATAAAGTAAAAATGAAGCACACCATGATATATATTGGTTCACCAAGTTACTTTTGGCTAATCTAGTCCTCCAAACCACACGGAGAATCATACCACTAAATCACTAAGAATCCTTTAACCAGGTAGGAACCAAACCTTTACATAATGATTATTTTCAAAGGCTCAGAATCAACCCTTACAATTTTCTTTTCATACGCTAGAAAGAACCTATCTTTTTAATAGGCTAAAGATTAACCTAATTCTTTTATATTTAGGCTAAGGAATCAAACCTCACAAAAACAAATCACTCCAAATATCCTTTTCACGAGAAAAAATTGAACCTTTACAAAGTCACACAAACTAATTCTATTCAGGAAGAATTAACACCTATCTTTTTTCACGGAAAAGATTAACCTAATCTTTTTATACCTTAGGTAAAGATCAACCTTCAATCTCTTTACCAGAAGAGATTGAAACCAAGCTATCCATGATTAGATATTCCCAATAATATTTAATCCGCACACAACTCACCAATTACAATAAATTGGTAAGTCTTTTTCCACTCGAAGTTTCTATCACCTCAAATTAATTTAAACTCAATTAATGTCCTGAATTTACTAGTGATAGAAATTTGCGTGAGAAATTTAAAATTTGATTATAAAATATATGGGTAGCACACAAATAAGCACGTCATCAGATTAACACAGAAATCCTTTTAAAAATAATTTTATGCACTTTAAAGTTTGAAAACGATTTCACACAAATCTTAAATACAAGCTAATAATAATAATAATAATAATAATAATAATAATAATAATAATAATAACTCATAATACAAAACAGTAGCTTGGAAAGATTTCACCAGGATACCACTGAAAGAATAAAAATTAAATCGCAATTAAAGCTTAGATCGGTAATCGCAAAATTCTCAGCACTTTTCTCAAGAATAATCTCACAATAAACTCTCAGTATATTTTCAGAATAATAATTCTCAGAAAGCTCAGGAACTGATTTGTTCTTAATAGATTGATATATAAATTTTAAAAGTGAAAAACGCAAGTCTATTTAAATAGATTTGAAACAAGCTCTCTAACGACTAGTTCAATTCACTTAATTTTAGCTTTAAAAATATTCAATTTTGTCCTCCAAATATTTCACAATCTCAAATAAAACAAGAGAGAAAGTATTTAATATACCAATTTGAGAAACACTTAAGATAAGTGTACCATATCTATAGGGATAATCAAATAAGGAAGATATATCTATCATAAGTTCAAATGTCTAAGATAACTCCAAAAAATTAGTCAAAAACGGATAGTTAACGGCTACTTTTAGATTAAATCCTTAAAATCCTCCAATCCTAAAATTGCTAGGTCAGTTGATCGACCAATGACCCATTGGTCGTCCGATCGATTTAGGTTATAGCCCAAGCCATTTTTCAAACAAGGTTGGTTGACCGATCCCTCAAGGATCGATTGACCGATCGATTCAAGATACTCCTCTGGCCATTTTTTGGCCCTAGTCGGTTGACCAATCAATTCAGAGAGTTCACTTCTCAGTCATCGATTGACTAATCTCCCTCGGTCGGTTAACCGATTGATTCAGAGACTACTTTATTTTCCAGCCTATACCCATTGGTTGACCAGTCTTACTTGGTTGGTTGACCGATCAATGTTGGAACAACTTTACCTTAGTTCATTTCAACTCCAATCTTTGACGTTTTCAACCCTTTAACCGATTTCTTTTCTCGATTAACTTAATTAACACTATTAATAAATTTTAGACACTAATCTTTCTTTGATCAATATTTCTTCTTCAATTTCACATTGAAGCAATTATGTGAACTAATTAGGATCGTATTAAAAACACATATAAATATAAATTCATTTTTGTGTCATGTATGATTCTAATTGAGATACATTAAGAGTAAAAATTAGTCTGACTTATTTTCATCTAAATTCTTCAGAATCTTCAAACTCTTAATATCCACTTCTTTGTCTGTCTCTTTACATCCTTAGTATCCTTATCAAATTCTCCATGATAACTTCATTAATGGAACTTTTACATTGCAACACTCAACAAACTCATTAGTTCTGCAAAAAATATCAACATTTAATTGTCCATCAAAATTTTGGGATCAACAATCTCCCCATTTTTGATAATAATAATTAACTTTGATGTTTTTGTCAAAATAATAACGTAACCACACTCCCACTAAATTCGAGGACAGGCTTTTTTTAACTTGTTAAAGCGCAATCATTAAGAATAATTTAAAAGCATATCAAATATTCAATGAAACACAAAATATAATGATATCATCATTATTCTCCCCCTATATTAATGCAATGCTTAGATGAACAAATCTTAAACATTAACTAACTCGTTTTAAGCATAACTATGGTTTTCCCTTTTATATCTTCTCCTTAAATCAAATTCAATTAATTAGATATTCAATAAAATATCAACATATTTTCCCCATTTGTCATCTCAAAAGGTGGGAAAGGGGAACCACATATCACCACTACTCTAGGCAAATATCATTATGCTTTGCCATACCCAAATTGCGAATGATTTTCACAAACTGATCTTCCGCTAAAGGTTTGGTAAAAATATCAGCAAGTTGGTCAGAGGTATCAATATATTCAATAATAATGTCCATTTTCTGAATAGGATCATGAATAAAATAATGTCTAATCTCTATGTACTTAGTTCATGAGTGTTGTGTAGGATTCTTACTTAGACAAATAGCATTTTTATTATCACAATAGATCGGAGCTTCTTCCATACATATTCCAAAATCATTCAACTGTTGCTTAATATATAAAATTTGAGTACAACAGTTATTAGTTGCCATGTATTTAACCTCAGTAATGGATAAGGCTATCAAATTTTGTTTCCTGCTTAACCAAGAAACCAAGGCAAGGCATGTCCTAGTAAATGACATGACCTAGTTGTGTTTTTTCACTCGACTTTACAATCGAAAAAATCAACATCAGAGTAACTTATTAACTTAAAATCACTCTCCCTAGGATACCATAATCCCAGGTCAGTCATCCCCTTTAAATATCGAAAGATTCACTTAACCGCAGTCAAGTACGATTCTTTAGGACAAGACTGAAATCTAGGAAATAAACAAACGCTATACATAATGTCAGATCTACTAGCAATTAAATACAACAGACTACCAATCATACCTCGATACAATTCATTTACCTTTTTACCTGTATCGTCTTTGTCTATCTTTGTAACTGTTGCCATGGGAGTTTTGTACTCTTTAACACCATCCAAGCCGTATTTCTTTAGCAACTCCTTGGTGTATTTATCTTGGTTTATGAAGACATCTTCTTTGGTTTGCTTGATTTGCAATCCAAGAAAGAAATTTATCTCTCTCATCATCCTCATTTCAAATTCAACCTACATTATATTGGCAAACTCTTGGCAAAGATCCTCATTAGTAGATCCAAAAATAATATCATCAACATAAACTTGTACTAATAGAATATCAGAATCAATTTTCTTAATAAATAGCGTTATATTACTAAGACCCCTTCGAAAATCATTTTCGATCAAATATCGACTAAGTCTCTCATGCCAAGCTCTAGGAGCTTGTTTGAGCCTATACAAAGCCTTACGAAGTTTAAACACGTGATCTGAAAATTTATTACTTTCAAATCCCGGGGGTTGTTCTACATAAACTTTTTCAGCTAGGAAGGCATTTAAAAATGCACACTTAACATCCATTTGATATAGCTTAAAATTACGTGAGCATGCAAAATCGAGTAGCATTTTAATAGCTTATAATCTAGCTACAGGAGTATAAGTTTCATCATAATCAATTCATTCCTCTTGATTATAGCCTTGTGCAACTAATCTTGCTTTGTTTCTAATTACCATACCAGATTCAACCTTTTTATTTCTAAAAATCCATTTAGTACCAATAACTAGATGAAAATCCAACCTAGGAACTAGAGACTACACTTTGTTTCGTTCAAATTGAACTAACTTATCTTGCATCGCGGAGATCCAAGATTCATAAATTAATGCCTCATTCACATTCTTAGGTTTAATTTGAGATTAAAAAAGAAAAAAACCAAGATTAATAATATCTCTAAGAGAAGAACGAGTACTTACACCTCTTTCAAAATTACCGATCATTTCTTTTACCGAGTGTCCAGGTACTTTCCTTATAGCTCGTGGTAGCGTCGAATCCTCTCCCTTATACTCCTTTTTTGAGGTTCCATTGTCACATTATTGCCTTGGTTTTGGTTATTTGAAATACTTGCATCATCATCATCTAAAACCTTTCTCGACAAAAATGGATCAGCTTCTTCAAAAACAACATACATAAACTCCTCAACTACTAATGTACGTTTATTATAAACTCTATAAGTCTTACTGTTAGTAACATATCCAAGGAAAATCCCATAATAAGATTTATCATCAAATTTACCTAGATTATTGATAGGTGTGATCTACCTACATATTTCCAAACCGAATTAAGTTGGTTTTCGAACATTTATATAGTATTTTATTCTGTTTTAATTAGTTTTTATCTTTTTGTATTAAATCAAGTGTGTGTGGCAAAAAGATAGGAAACTGGAGCAAAAACGATGAGATCGAATCGAAAGTGAGTCGAAGTTATCGTGGATAAACAAGTAAGGAGGCAAAATGATGAAGGAAGCCCACCGCCTAGGCGTTCAGACCTCCGCCTAGGCAGTGAAGATGCTGAGAATGATAAAAGGCTATTGACAGCCCACCGCCTAGGTAGGAAATTCCTTCGCCTAGGCAGAAACCCCAGTAGAAACATTTCCAAGTCCACCGCTCACTTCTTTGCTTAGGCGATCACCAAACCTGCAAAGCTGGTACAGGTGCTGTAACTTCAAGGCTATTTTGGACTACTATGCAATCCAATTTTGGAAACACTCAAAACATGGAAGTTGTATATCTTTTTCTTAGATTTCCATAAGTTTTTGAATCGCCTCAATCGGAGTTCGGATTACAGTCAAAACAAAATGCAAACCTACAGTTCCTTCGCCTAGGCGAGAATTCCACCGCCTAGGATGAAAAGCGACAGAAAGTTAACTGACCTACCTTTGCCTAGGTGAAAAACCCTGCGCCTAGGCAAAAACCCCTAACACAGCCTTGATATTTATTAGATATTTTGAGATATTGTGGCTATAAATACCATTCCCTTTTCTCTCCTTGTGAATCCCCCGGCCATTTGGGCACCTTTGGCTATATTTAGGCCTAGGTTTAGGAGTTTTAGTGGTGGATCTCACATCCCGAAGTGGAGAAGACGACAAATTGATCGTTGAGCGTTCTTAGAGGTTTATCTTCGGACGAGGCTGAGTTCTTCAATTATTTTTCCTTATTTCTTTATCTTAGGATCATGTGAGCATGTTTAGCTTGTTATTTTATTGTATATGCGGCTATAGCCTCGAGTTAAATATGGATTGTAGTAGGGATTAACATATAATTTATAAATAAGTTGTTAGGATGATTTCGGTGTTTCGTTTGTGATTGTTCTTCATAGTTTGACTGTATTTATCGTATTGTTTGTTTATCATACTTAGTTAGATAAATGGAGAATACAGGTTTTGACAAATCTTGGATTCGGATTAAGGTAAACAAACGCTATGATTCAATAACCCGAGAGAGAGTTGGATTGTGGACAATCAATGACGTTGGGGCAAGACTCACGCGACCTAGGGTCGTTAAGACGTTGAGGGGGACTTCTTCGTTGATTCAAAGTTGCGTATGTCCCTTTTCTTGCACTCGGGAGAGGTGGTGAGGGAGTTTTAAAACGGAGATTGTCGATAGGGTAAATACAACGCATGATCCAATAACCTAGGAGGGAGTTGGATTGTGTGCAATCAATGACGTTGGGCGAGACTCACGTGACCTAGGGTCGTTAAGACATTGAGGGGGACTTCTTCATTGGCTCGAAGTCATGTATTCCCTCGTCTTACACTCGGGAGAGGTAGCGGTGGAATTTATGTACCGAGGTTGTCAAATAAATCGAACACCGTAAGCGTAAGTAAATCGAAATCGAATACGTATTTGTTAACACGTTAATCCTGAGGCAATTCTTTACCCTAAAACATATTAGCATATTAGTGTAGTTAATTCAGGATATATTAGTATTAGTTTAATTAATTAAATACATTTATTTTTCGCTTAGATAAAGTTAGGTCACGACAAACGCGGTATTCGATAGTAACGACATCAATCCCTGTGGATACGATAACTCGATCTTTCATGATCACACTATACTAAAACTTTGATCTCGTACACTTGCTAGTAGTCATATACTTCGAGGGTGTAAATCCTCACCGTACAAGTTTTTGGCGCCATTGCCGGGGATTGTTTTGATGTTATTGTCGAAGAAACGCGGTAACAGCCAGAGAGTTATGTTTTAGATAGAAGAAGCAAGTGTATTGTATTCTAGTCCCGTCAACGCACCAAGTTTTTGGCGCCATTGTTGGGGATTGGTCATTAGGCGAATTCAATTCTTGGTGATCGCTACCAAGTTTTTGGTAACGATTGCTAGGGATTGATTTGTTGTTATTTTCGATATTGTGTGTAAATGACTTAGTTTTACTTTAGGTATTTCTTTTGTATATAATTTTTGGTTTGTAGTTTTGTTTCTGTTTCTAATGCAGGGTACTTGGCGATGTTAGATCAACGAGTATTGATGCATCCCTTTCGACGGGATTCCAATCCGTTCTTTGTTGGTTGGCCAAGCACATAAGCCAGTGAGGCGTTTCGTTGAAAGATTGAGCCATCCAAAGCAAAACCTTGCCAATCTTGAGGGCGTTTTGAAAATGTCGGGTCGAGGGCATTAAATCACGCACTTCTTGGGAGGCAACCCAAGGTCAAATAATTTAAATCCGTTACATCCGACTTGATTCGGAGGTGAGATCCTCTCACCTCCCAGGTAAGTGTTCTAAACACCCTTCGTCAGCATACTTTAAATTTCATATGTTGAAGAATGATGATTGGGATCGCTGAGGGAACTTTCCATTTTGAGTTCGGAAGTAATGTGTAGTATATTATGTTAGTTTATGTGTTACTGTTTTCTCATATTGCATGTGTGTTTAGGATAGGATGTGTTTATGTTTTTGTGTTGTTGTTTTCATGTTGAGTTTTGTGTTCATCTGGGCGCGTCACCCGATGATGATAATTACCCCTAGTTGTTTTCGAAGTCAAGGGTAATACCCATGCATGTGTGATTCTGTGTACTTGACTATCCGTTTTGGTTAAAATTATTGCAAATCCTAATTTGCACGAACACATAGACTCAATGTATTTCTATTTAATTGACTTGAGGACGATTATTGATTAGCCAAATTCATGACACATTAAGGATTCTATAACTTGATTGAGGGGAAGCTTAAGGCAAAATCCTAGGTGAGGTAGTTCAGGAGACGTGATTTAGGCATTCTTTTTGTTGCTCGAGCCTTTTAATCCTACCTTGTTAAATGTTTATCCCTCGTTACCCTGTCGAAGCCTAAATGGAAATTCAATTCTAAGCACATAAACTAATACCCTAGCCAGTTGACCTTTTTCTAAACCTTAATCGCTGAATTTAAAGGCACATTTGAGTGAATCAAGCTAGCAATTGCAAATGCTACTTGATGTGAACGGTTGGGTTTTGGGTGAACTATTAATTGGTTCGGTATTTGAGTACTCACTTGTAATTTTTTTATTTGTTTTAACCACACCCGTGAAATCATACTAATCGAATAAGTTTGGGGGTGTGTTCGTTGAAAAGAAAAAGAAAAAAAAAAACCAAATGTAAATACGGTTTTTATTTCCGTTTCTTTTTGACAAGTGAGTACGTCGGTCTTAAATGCATGTTCGGGATTGTTTCCAATCTTTCTATGGGGGTTCGAGAGTGAATGTGCCAAGCGTTGAGCCTTGGGTAACGTTAAGTTAACAACATTAACCCATTTTCTATTCCAAATTATCCTTGGCCAAATATACCAAAACCGAACCAAGTCTTAATGATCTTCATGAACTACTAAACCTATATTAGTGGAGAGTGGACCCCAATCCATCTTATGGTAATCCTTAACTCATAAATTTCATTGGGGGATCCAATCCGATCGTTGTATAGCCATATTATTGAGTCTCGCACTAACATGTTTACAGGATCTAGAATAGCATTCACCATTATTGCATGTCGAAGTTCTAGAACATTACATGCTGTGTGTTACCGCCTGAACTCGAAATAATTGGCGGTTGTTGAGGGAAAAATAAATAGGCGGTTAGAAGAAGTCAAAACTCGCATGTTGTTATGTTTAGATTGTTTTTAGGTTGTTTGTTATTTAATTCAGTTTGTTGTTTTTTTTCATTTTAGTGTGTGTGTTTGGCTCGAGGACTAGCCAAATTTCAAGTTTGGGGGTAATTATCCTTATCATTCAAAATAAAACATTTACAACCAAATACTTTGAAGTAGGATATGTTAAGAGTCTTACCATTCCAGATTTCATAAGGGGTTTTATTGAACCCTCTATGAATTGATACCCGATTTACCACGTGTGATGCGCCCCATTTTTTGAAAAGGAAAATAATATTAAATAATAAATAATAATCTTAAGGAGAGAGGGTTTTTTAAGCGCCGATTTTCTCAAAAAATATACTTAGGCCGTTTTCAAAAATAAGGAGTCGCCACCTAGCATTGGGTTTAAATGATGTGCTAGGTCACTGAATTTTTAGAAAAAAATTTAAAAGGCCTAATTAAACAATTGACTCCAAAAACACGGTCAAACCAAAGATTCATTTAAAGACTCGGGGGTCGGTTACTCTCGAGGAAGGTGTTAGGCACCCCAAGATGCCCGTCCGAAAATAGTACCTTATGTCCAAGTAAGTCCAATTAGTTTAGTCCGACTGTTTTATTTTATTTTAAAATCATTCCCTTCTTATAAAATCTTTTTGGTATTTTTCACAAATAAGGTGAGACAAGTTTTTAGATTTTTGGGAATGATCCCCTGGTATAACTTCTTATCGAATATTAAGGATTCGACAAGGATGGTCCCTGGGGGGTTTTATGTATGTTTCCAAGAGATTTCTTTAATTTAAATAGGCAAAATAAGATAGATGAATGAGATTTGGAAATATGAATGCAAAACTAATATCTAAATAAGTTCTATTTTTAATGCAAAAGTGACTAAAAAAAACTAAATGATTTAATTTAAATATGTCAATGCAAACTTATATGAATACGGGAATCAAATAGGAAACACTACATGAATTAATGTGATTATGCATGGCATTGATTTAATTAATTAATATAAAAATAAGTGGTGTGCGTGTGGTGACTAAATAAAAAAGTAGCGTGGAAAAAGAGAAAAAATAATAAAAGTATAAGTGGTGAAAGTGTCCTAAATATGCCTTTTAAATGATACAAAAATAAATATACTAAACGAATGAAAAATATTTATTTTAAGATTACCCGATTAATTTAAAGAAATCCCCATTTGAAATTTTCTCAAATTCTATGGATATGAGAATTGAGGGAAGATTCGCGGAAACAATTTTGTTGGAATTAATTTTTCCGAAATTTAAACGAAATCCTACGAAAAATTTACCGAGGGAAGAGATTTCCTAAAACCATTCGTTTCTAAATTCCACTCGAGTCGGGGAATAGAAACGAGGTTACGAAAAAATCTCCTATGATTTATCGAATCGTCGGATTCATCTTAAGGATCGTAAGGGTTAATTCCTACAAATAAAAGATTTTTTTATTTTATTTTTTTGAGTTTTGATAACAAGAATAAATCAAATAAATAAAAAATACAGAAAAATAAATAATTAAAACATCATTCACCTTAAGATCGAGAGTTAAGTTTAAGCACGAGAAACTCACCCCGCCATTTTCATCGGATCATCGGACGACTTTATTTTTTTGAGTTTTTCTCTATGAATTTGTAAATAAAATAAAAATACAGAAAGTAAAAAAAAATACATCGATATGTTGTCCTCGTCTAAACGCTCAAAGGTTCAGATTGAGAATAGGGAATCTCATCCCAGCATTTTTCATCGAGTCATCGAACGAAAATAAATAAATTAAGTTTACAAGAATTTAAACTATGGAGATATTTAAATGAACTTAAAAATAAAATAAAAACATACCTATTCTAGGCGAAGAATCCCGATACTCAGACTTTTTCTCTCTCGCATACGGCTTCCCGAAAAAGGTATTTTAGGAATCACTTTTCTAGGGGGTGGCTCGTCTCAATTTTTGAATGAATAAACTAGGAGGAGGAGGGTCCTATTTATAGGAGAATATTGGGTGTGAAAAACACTTAAGAAACCCTAAAAACTAGGTTTGGCCGCCAAAGCCTAGTCCAAATTGGACTAGGAAAGGGTAAAAATAGAAGAAAAAGGCCAAAATAAACCTTTAGGGTTATGGGCGAGTGAGAAAGACATGCCCTATCCACCGCCTCCAGTCAGCGACACGTGGCGAAAGCCCATTGGCCACTAATTTTATTTTTTATTTTTTGATTAGCTGACAAGGGCCCACTAGACCACAATTTTCTTTTCCTCTCTCTCTCTCTCATTCTCACGTGCACACACACATGGTCAAAAGGAAATGGCCTTTTCTCTCTCTCTCTCTCCCCTTTTATTCTTTCTCTCTCTCGACACACAAATATATGAGAAGACAAAGTGGAGGGCCCCACCTACACATACCCCATGGTTCTCTTTCTTCTATCTGCCATACACACATACACTTGGCCCTCTTCCTCTCTCTTTGATTCTCTGTCTCTCTCTCTCTTCCTAACGATTTCTCTCTCTTTTTTCTCTCTCTCTCTCTCGCTCTCTCTTCTCTTCTCTCTTTTTGATTTTGACAAAAAAATGGACCCTATTTTTCTTTATTCTAATTTACTCCCCCTTTTTTACTTCTTTCAATTTCAAAACCCTTATTTTAATTTTCTTTCTTTTCCACTTCTTTTTTCTTTATCAATTATTTTTTGTATTTTTTGTGAGGCGGTCAAAATGCCGTGTCTACAACGTGGCAAGCAGTACTTACTGCTTCGGCTCAGAAGTAGGTTGGTAAATGATTTTTATTAAGCATTGTTCTGGCCATCTCTTGAAGTGTCCTGCTCTTTCTTTCCACAACAACATCTTGTTGTGGTGATCTTGGTGCAAAGAAGTTGTGAGCATAACTATGCTCATCACAGTAACCGATTACATCATCATTTTTAAACTCTCTACCTTTGTCACTACGAATACTAATAATAGAGCACTACTTCTCATTTTGAACACATTTACAAAATTTAGAAAATACAGAAGCAACTTCACTCTTCTTCACAAGGAAGAACACTCAAATAAATCTAGAGTAGTCATCAACTATTACAAATGCATAAAATTTACCTCCAAGAGTAGCAATAGAATTAGGACCAAATAAATCAAAATGCAACATTTCAAGCCATCTATACGTGGACCTGTGCATCTTTTTCTTAAATGATGATCTAAACTACTTGCCTAACTTACATGCATCACATACTTTATCTTTCATCAATTTCAAATCAGGTAGGCCATGTACGAGACTTTTCTTAGATAAGTTAGAAATCAATTTCATACTAGCATACCCAAGTCTCCTATGCCATAACTAGCTATTTTCAGATAATGCATTCAAATAAAATAAATTTTGAGAAGTGAAATCATCAAATGAACGTGTATAAACAATCTCAAAACGTGATGTAACCAATAAGATACTACTTGTAAGACCTCAATCGTAGCAAGTACGTCATTTCGGTGGTATTTTAGAGTAATTGTAAAAATTCGGGGTGAAACTAGGACAATTAAAAATTCAAATAGAAAGTCTAGGGGTCAAATTAAAAATATAGAAACAGTAAATCCCAATTTAGGGAAGTAAATTGACATTTAACATTTAAATGAAACTTTTAGGGGGTGAAATTAAAAATCTTAGAAACTTTTAAAAGTTGAAAAGGATTAAAATAAAGGTTTAAAGGAAATTGGGGGAGGAGGAAAGAGCAATTAATGAAAAATGTTTTTTTTTATCATTTATACATACCCACAAGCCGGCGGTCGGAGAAAACACATGGTCGGCAAGGAATCAGATAAGAGGAACGACGTGGCACGCTTAGACAATTCGAATCCACTAATTTCATGCACCGGTACTGATCAAAAAACAAAATCCCATGATCAAGAATCCAAAATCCGAAAATCTGAAAATCCAAAATCTAGAGAGAGAGAGAGTAGACCGGAGTTCGTGTTTGAAAAGTGATCGTCAGTAAGGCAGGGTGTTTCGGTTACAGGGTTGTGGGCGTGCGTGGGCGTGCAGTGGTCGACGGAAAGAGTGGTTCGGTATAGGGGGTGGTGATCGTCGCCGGTCGTCTGGTAAGCGTTCGGTAATGTGTTCGGCTTGTCGTCAACTGAGTTTGTGTGTGTTGATCACCATGATAAAGGTTGGCGGAGAGAAATAGAGAGAGAGATGGGTCGGCGACAGGGGAAGAGAGAGAAGGGTTCGTCGGCGTCGGGGGTCGGATTCGGCGGACGACTGAAACAAAACGGAGGCGGAAATGGTCATGCGACTGTGTGTGTGGGGGCGATCATTTGGTGGTGTGTGTGGGGGTATTCAGCTGCTGTTGTGTGTGTGTGTGTATGTGATCGCCGGTGTGGTCGCCGGTGGGCATGGGCCGGAGGGGTTTTCGTCGACGGTGAGGCCGCCGATCGGTGAGGTGAAAGAGAGCGCATCAGAGACGTGAAACCAGAAATCCGAGAGAGAGAAGAAGGTTCGGCAGAGTGTTCGGTGTGTGGGTGTTCCTCCGGCGGTGACGGTGGCCTGAGTGTTCCGGAGGTGGGTGTGCAGTCGACGGTGTGCTGGTCGTTCGGCGGTGGCTGGTTCTGTTCAGGGAATAGCCGCGAAAAAGAAAAGAAAAAGAAGAAAAAAAAAAAAAAAAAAGAGAAAAGAGGAGAAATTGCAAAAACCACCCCAGGAAAATCCAAAACCCATCTCGTGGTTGCCAAACGTTTCGGAAACAGGTGAAACCTCAATCGATTATAAATTCTCGTTAAATTAAATTTTAGTTAGTGTTACAAATCCTAAAATCATAATAATTTCGTGACGATTAATTAATTTTAAGTACATGGTATATAAAATTAGTAACAATTCGGAATATAGGATCCCTATTACATGAATAAGATGCTTTAGATAAGATATTAATTTAGAATCTGCCACTATTAGGTTCGCAGGCACTGGCGTCCAGATAAAGTGTGGTCAGTGTCAGTTTGGCAAAACGGATATCGAGGTGAGTGTACTGTTTTCTTGCCAGACTATTTTTCTATAAATATATGTGATGAGATATGTGATTATTTAAACTGTATAAATTTATAAATAATATGGATCAAGCAGGATTTGAATAATTTGGTAAATTGAATTTCGATGGTTTTCAAAAAGGAAGGTGAAAATGAAATTCTGTTGGATTTTGGTGAAATCAGACGGTGTTTTTGAAAGAGAATAGAAAACATCGATTTCCTAGAGATGATTGGTTTTTCTAAAAATAAAGGGTGAAAAAGTGGTTTTAATAAAATCAGACGTTTTCCTTAAAAGAGAGTGTGATATATGATTTCTGGATTTAAAAGTTGGTTTTGAGAGAAAAGAGATAGACGTGGTGATTAGACGATATTTATTGGGTTGTGATTCCATGATGTTGTATCTGATTTTGACGATGCCATAGTTGTTTCTCCCCGTAAGGGGTGTGGATTATGTTTCTCCCCGTAAGGGGTGTGGATCATATTTCTCCCCAAAAAGGGGTGTGGATATTTCGTAGGAAGGCATTTCTACGGATGTTACGGTACCGTTGCAACTCCCGATCGTGAAGTTAAAATGATCACTAGGACTGGCCAGTGTGTGTGTGTTGGAGGTGTGTGTTTGAGATTGGTGCTTAAAATGTGGTGTTTTACGTATATTGGTTGATTTGATATTATTTATTATGATGATTGGTAAGGCTTTATACTAGATGGAACTTATCTATATCGCTTTATTGGCATTGCTTATATAGTTGTGCTTGATCCATACTAGATTGTGGAAATATTTAGAAAGTATTAATATTTTCGAAATGTTTTACTAAGAAGGCAGTACACTCGCAGGTACAACGGCTAGGAGTCGGTCCCCTACTGGCACTAGGTAGAGTTATGTGATGGAGTCTTGTGGATGATTGAGAGAAGCTGTCAGAGGCGAACCTAAGAAGGTTCAGAGATAAATACTTTTAGTTAGAAAAACTTCGGGTCGGGTGCGCCCCCATAATAGATGTATGTATTATACAGTGGGTGTATATTGTCATATTTATTAAGTTGTTTGGATTTTGGTGATGTCATGCTGTAGTCACGCTAGCCCCGGGATGATGGGAGTCTGGGACGGGTTGTGACACTACTTTCATGCCCATTCTTGATTATGCATCTATCATGATCAAACACAACATTGTAACCCTTATCACATAATTAACTTATATTGAGTAAGTTATGTTTAATACCATCAACTAATAAGACATCTTTAATAATAGTAGTACCATTACCAATTGTACCTATACCGATAATTTTACCCTTAGCATTGTCTCCAAATGTCATATGACCTCTATATTTAGGTATCAAAGATATAAATTTTGATTTATCTCCTGTCATGTGCCGAGAACAACCACTGTCCAGGAACCGTTTGTCCTTTCTTAACGATACTTTTAGAATTACTTGCAATGAGCACCTCAAATAGTTCCTAAGTGGTATCCAGTCTAAGTAGGTCCGAAATTGTTTGTCGGGACAATTTTAGTTCCTTTTGGAACCCAAACTTGTCTGCAGTTAGATATTTTAGTAAAACATCTACGAATAGTAAGCCCCACAACGTTACATTTAAAACATCTAACAAGACCGCTGGTTTTAGAAAATAATTTATGAAAACATTTTTGCTTCAGATTTTTCTAAAATCCAATACCAATTTTATCAAAAATACCACATGAACTTCCCGAAAGCATTTTCAAGTTATTCTCACCACTAGTGAATTTAAAAACTATTGAATGTAAATCCGACATCTTAGATTTCAATTCAATGTTTTTAGATTCATAGTCCATTACTTACTTGTTTAATGTGTTAATTGTACTTTGAAGGACATTGATTTTAGAACACTGGTTTTTTTTAACCATGCATAAGTTCTTGATATACATCAAATAATTCATTAAAATTTAAAGGACAAGAACTTGAATATTTAGTTACCTCATCATCAGTGGCCATTAGCGCAAACATGGATGATTTTTCACTTCCTAATTTTTCCGAACTACTTGATTCTGTATCATCCCAAGTAGCTTTCATGGACTTCTTCTTACTTTTCTTCCCTTTTATTCTTCTCATCTCTTTTCTTATCTTTTTCCTTATCCTTCTTCGGTTCGGGACAATCGGTTTGAAAATGACCAGTCTTGTGACAGTTATAACATTCCACATTGTTCATGTTGAAATTCCTTCTTCTACAGAATGTTGGTCGAGTCATCCTTCCAAAATTCTTCGTGAAAAGTGCCACATCTTTTTCTTGCTCACTGTTAAGACTCGCATCATCACTATCATCATCTTCCTCAGTTTTATGAACCTTCAATGCCAAAGAATTCTTTTTGATATTCCCAGTGTCATCCTTATATCCTCGAATTACTGTCTCATGCGTCATTAGGTTGCCGATGAGATCATCAATTTCATATTTTGCAAGATCTTTAGCTTCCTCAATCGTAGTCACCTTCGGCTCCCATATTTTAGTTAAAGATCTCAAGATCTTTCCAACTTTGTCCTCCGTGGAATATGGCGTTCGAGTTGACTCAAATGGTTGCAGATATTATTGAATAATGTGTACATCTCTTGAATTAATTCTGGTTCTCCCATTCTGAACAATTCAAATTGACAGATTAAGGTGTTGTTTTATGATTGCTTCACTTGACTAGTTCCTTCGTAGGTAACCTACAATTTGTCCTACATTTCTTTCACCGATCCATAACCTGAGACCCTAGAATATTCATTATCATCTAAAGAGCAAAAGAAAATATTAATTGCTTGAGAATTAATAGAAAGCCTATGTTTTTCAGAAGCGATCAACTGCTATTTTATCTTGGCAACTTCATTTTTCTTAGGAACAAATGGACCATCCTCAATCACTAGCCGCACGTTATAATTTGTGTCCTGGAGGAATACAATCATTCTGTCCTTCCAGAATGAATAATTTGTACCTACAAATAAAGGTGGTCGATATATGGACTGTCCCTCACCTAGTATGCTTAGCGAGTGCACCATGTGATCTTTGTTCGCTAGTGTATCAAGCTAAATCAGTTCTAATACCAATTATTGGCCCAGTGATCTACCCATGAAAGGGGTGAATTGGGTAGTTATAAAATTAAAACAAATAACTATCTTTTTAACAATTAAATTCAAACAATTCATTTAATCCTAAATTAATTATTATCTTTTTATATAGTAGCGGATAAGTGTAATTAGCTCTAGGTACAAACCCAAACAACAAAAAATAAATAAAGTAAAAGTACAGCACACCACGATGTATACTGGTTCACTAAGTTACTCCTGGTTAATCCAGTCCTCTGAGCCCCACGGAGAGTCGCACCCACTAAATCACTAAGATTTCTTTAACCATGTAGGAACCAAACATTTACACAATGATTCTTTTCACTGACTCAGAATCAACCCTTACAATTCCCTTTTCACAAACTAAGGAAGAACTTCTATCTTTTTAACAGGCTAAAGATTAACCTAATTCTTTTATACTTAGGCTAAGAATCAAACCTCACAAAAAAAAATCACTCCAAGTATCCTTTTCACCGGTAAAGATAGAACCGTTACAAAGTCGCACAAACTAATTCTATTCAGGAATAATTAACACCTATCTCTTTTCACGGAAAAGAGTAACCTAACCTTTTTATACCTTAGGTAAAGATCAAACCTCAATCTCTTTACCGAAAAATATTAAAACCAAGCTACTCTTGATTAGATATTCCCAACAATATCTAATTCGCACACAACTCACCAATTACAATAAATTGATAAGTCTTTTCTCACTTGGAGCTTCTACCACCTCAAATTAATTGAAACTCAGTTAATATACCGAATTTACTAGTGATAGAATTTTATGTGAGAAATTTAAAATCTAATTATAAAATATATGGGTAGCACACAAATAAGCACGTAATCAGATTAACACAGAAATTATTTTTAAAATAATTTTATTTACTTTAAAGTTTGAAAATGATTTCACACAAATCTTAAATCCAAGTTGCTGCTACTACTAGTACTACTACTACTACTACTACTGCTAATAATAATAATAATAACTCAAAACTATAAAATAGTATCTTGAAAAGATCTCACCAGGATACTACCGAAAGAATGAAAACTGAATCGCAATTAAAGCTTAGATCGGTGATTACAAAATTCTCAACACTTTTCTCAAGAATAATCTCACAATAAACTTTTAGTATATTTTCAGAATAATAACTATCAGAAAGCTTAGGAAGTGATTTGTTCTTGATAGATTGATATATATATATATATATTTAAAGTGAAAAATGTAGGTCTATTTAAATAGATTTGAAACACGTCCTCTAACGGTTAGTTCTCACAAGATATGATATTTAAATGCTCATATAGACCCCATATATTAATATCACTTAATCCTGGTTCAATTCACTTAATTTTAGCTTTTGAAATATTCAATTTCATCCTCCAAATATTTCTCAATCTCAAATAAAACAAGATAGGAAGTATTTAATGTACCAATTTGAGAAAAACTTAAGATAAGTGTATCATATCTATAGGGATAATCAAATAAGGATGATATATCTATCATAAGTTCAAGTCCCTTAGATAACTCCAAAAAATTAGCCAAAAACGGCTAGTTAATGGCTACTTTTAGATCAAATCCTCAAAATCCTCCAATCCTGAAACTGTCAGGGCGGTTGATCGACCAATGACCCATCGGTCGACCGATTGATTTAAGTTGTAGCCCAAGCCATTTCTCAAACATAGTCGGTTGACCGATCCCCTAAGGTTCGGTTGACCAATCAATTGAAGATGCTCCTCTGGCCATTTTTCAGCCCTGGTCAGCTGATTGATCATCGATGGTCGGTTGACCGATCGATTCAAAGAGTTCATTTCTTGGTCATCGGTTGATCAATCTCTCTCAGTCAGTTAACCAATCGATTTAGAGACTACTTTATTTTTTAGCCTATGCCCATCAGTTGACCGATCCTACTTGGTTGATTGACCGATAAATGCTAGATCAACTTTACGTTAGTTCATTTCAACTCTAATTTTTGACGTTTTCAACCCTTTAACCAATTTCTTTTCTCGGTTAACTTAATTAACACTATTAATTAATTTTAAACACTAATCTTTCTTAAATCAATATTTCTTCTTCAATTTCACATTGGAGCAAATATGTGAACTAATTAGGACCATATTAAAAAAACACATAAATATAAATTCATTTTTGTGTCGTGTGTGATCCTAATTGGGATACATTAAGAGTAAAATTAGTCTCAGTTTTTTTCACTAAGATTATTTAGAATCTTCAGTCTCTTAATATCCAGTTATTTGTCTGTCTCTTTGCATCCTTAGTGATAGGTAGAAAATACCTATCTACTTCTTAGCCAAATTGATAGTTTTCGAGTGAATTAGTTATATTTAATTATGTTTTTGTTAGTTTTTATATAATTCAGGTATAGGGATGCAAGCAAGCGATAAACGAGCGAAAACGGTGGGAAAATGGTGTAGAAATGATAAAGAAACAAAGTTTTAAGATCACAAAAGCCACCGCCACGGCAAAGAAGCCACCGCCGTGGAGGTGAGAATGCAGATAATGCTAAAAATTGAGCAAAGCCCCACTGCCGCTGCGCAAGGTCCACCGCCGCAATGGTAAAAGATCAGAGAGTTTTGGAACTGTTCCACTACCATGGTGAGAAGTCCATTGCCGCGACGAAAGTTAAATCGACTTACTCACCGCCGCGGCGGTCAGCTCTGTACAGAAGAAAATATATTTTTAGATATTTTTAAAACCTTAGGCCTATAAATACCACTCTCCCACATCTGAAAAAGGTTGTTGAATGTTCCTAACCCTAGTATAGTGTTCTTTAGCATTTTTTATAGATCAAGGAGGAGGTTCATCATTTGGAAGAAGGCGAAACATTTGTGGAGCGATCTTAAGCGACAGTGGACCGTTTCACTCTCAGATTTGATTGTTCTTCTCGTGTTTTTATCTTTGTAATTACTTTTCGTTATAAAATCATGTTGAATCACTCTTGTTTTGTAAGTTTTATGGCTATGATCATGTAGTAGTAGATAAATATTACTTAGGTGTTGATTGTAAGTCATGTAATGCTAGTTTGATTTAATATATGTTAATTTAATGGATGTTTGTCTAAATCCAATTGTGTTTACCGTTATTTTTTATATTATGCTTGTTATGATAAACCGATAATAAGGGATTTGACACTCGGAAGAGGTAACCCCATATTCGGACTAGGGTAAACGCAACGTGACGTTCTAACAACCCAGGAGGGCGTTAGAACGTGTACAATCCATGATGTTGGCTTAAGACTCACGCGACCTAGGGTCGTTAAGGCATTTAGGGGGACTTCTTCGTTGACACGGAGTCATGTAATCCCCCGTCTTACACTCGGGAGAGGTAGCGGAGGAGTTGTAGATATAGAGATTGTCAGAATAGATAAACACCGTTATAGCTAATTAAATGAAGTTAAATATGTATTACATGAAAGAAATCAATACCTAGGTAATTAATGTAGTTAGAACTAACCTAATAGTTGTCATTTATCTTAATTGTAATTAAAATACAAACAATTCTTGAAAAGTCGACATAATATAAGACTATGAAAATCACGGAATTCAATTAGGTTACACGTCCCCAGTAGAACGATATCCGATCTCATGATCACTATACTAAAACTTGACCTCGTGCACTTGCGAGTAGAGTCAATACATGAGCGATTAAATCCTCGTCGTACACTTAGCATCCTTAACAATTTCTTCATGATAATATCTTTAATGAAACTTTTACACTGAAACACTCAATAAACTCATTAGTTCCACCAAAAATATAAACATTTAATTATCCATCAAAATCTTGAGATCAATAGAGATGCAAAAGATTCCTTATACGTCGGCAGTAAGAAGTCTTGTGTATACTTGATAGGTGTAAATTACCTACATATTTTCAATCCGAATTTGTTAGTTTTTGAGTACGTTTATAGTTATTTTTATGTGTTTTAATTAGTTTTTCTCTTTTTGTATTAAATCAGGTGTGTGGGGAAAAAAATATAGAAAACTAGAGTGAAAACGATGAGATCGAACCAAAGCGGTTCGAAGTTACGTTGGATAAACAAGCTTGGAGGCTAAAAGATGAAATAGGCCCATCGTCTAGGTGTTCAGACCACCACCTAGGCGGTGAAGAAGCTGAGAAAAAAGCAAAGAGTTACTGACGGACGACCGCCTAGGCAAAGATTTCTTCGCCTAGGCGGAAATCCAGCAGAAGACGAAGATGGGCTACTGACAGCTGCTCACCTAGGCGAAGTTTTCTTCGCACTTCGCCTAGGTGAAAATCCAATAGAATGTTCTCCCAGTCCACCGCCCACTTCACCATCTAGGCGATCATCCGAACTGACCTAATTTCGCCTAGGCGAAGTTTTCTTCGCCTAGGCGGATTTCCCCTGCAAAGTCTTGAGATATTTTTAGGATATTTTTGCTATAAATACCCTCTCTCCTCCCCCTTCTCCGCTCTCTCTCTTGCTCTCTTGAATTTTTGAGCCCCTTAGGCTATATCTAAGAGTATATTTAGGGATTTTCGAGGGAGATCTCTCAACCCGAGGTGGAGGATCAACGAAGAAGCGATCAATCGACGTTTCTAGTGGCAAATCTTCGGATATCGGCTAAGTCGCTTGTTTTCTCTCTTTATTTTCTTCATTTTGGTAAATTTTTAGCATGTTTAGCTCATTCTACATTGTATAAATGGTTAGGGCCATGAGTTAAACATAGATTATAATAGGGATTAACGTATTATTTATGAAAATGTAGTTTTGGTTGAATTTGTGTTTCGTTCTTGGTTGTTCTTCGTGTGTTGATTGTGTTGTTGTGTTTTCTATGTTTATATGCTAGTTTAGATATATTGAGAATATGGGGTTTGACACTCGAGAGAAGTAACCCCGGATTCGGACTAGGGTTAACACAACACGACAAGCTAACGACCCGAGAGGGCATTAGAAAGTGTGCAATCGATGACGTTGGGGCGAGACTCACGTGACCTAGAGTCATTAAGATATTGAGGGGGACTTCGGCGTTGACACAAAGTCACGTATTCCCCCATCTTACACTTGGAAGAGGTGGCAAGGGAGTTTACGAACTGAGATTGTCGAATACACCGAACGCCGTTAATGTTAACTAAAATGAAATCAAACCCATTGAAGTGAATAAGGTTAATCTCTAGGCAATATACTTCCCTAAACAATCTTAAATTAGTATTTATAGTATAGTTAACTTAATTAGTATTTTAGTTTAGTATTAGTATTAAATTAAATTCTATTTTTGTCGCCTAGATAAAGTCAGGTTATGACAATCGCGATACTCGATAATAACAACACCAATTCCTGTGGATACGATACCCGATCTAAAGGTCCATTATACTAAAACTTAATCCGTACGCTTGCAGTAAAAGTGGCAGCGAATTATTTAAGGCTAACAAGTTTTTGGCGCCGTTGCCGGGGATTGGTCATTAGGCGAATTCAGTTCTTGGTGATCGCTACTAAGTTTTTGGTAACGATTGTCGGGCATTGATTTGTTGTTATTATCGATATTGTGGGTAAATGACTTAATTTTACTTTAGGCATTTCTTTGTATATAATTTTTGTTTGTAGTTTTTTTTTTTTTTTTGTTTCCTATGTAGGGTACTTGGTGATGTTAGATCAACGGGTATTGATGCATCTTTTTTGACGGGATTCCAAATCATTTTATGTTGCTTGGCCAAGCACATAAGCCGATAAGGCGTTTCGTTGAAAGATTAAGCCATTCAAAGCAAAACCTCGCCAATCTTGAGGGCATTCTAAAAATGTCGGGCCGAGAACATTAAATCACACGCTTCTTGGAAGGCAACCCAAGGTCAAAATAAGTTAAATCCGTCACATCCGACTTGATTCGGAGGCGAGATCCTCTCGCCTCCTAGGTAAGTGTTCTAAACACCCTTCATCAGCATGATTTAAATTTCATATGTTGAGATTGATGATTGGGATCGTTGAGGACACTGTCCATTTTGAGTTCAGAAATGATGTGTAGTATGTAGTATTGTTAGTTTATGTGTTATTGTTTTTCCGTATTGCATGTGTGTTTAGGTTAGAATGTGTTTATGTTTTTGTGTTATTGTTTATATGCTGAGTTTTGCATTCATCCGGGTTGTTACCCGATGATGAGATTACCCCTGGTTATTTTTTAAGTCAAGGGTAATAAACATGCATGTGTGATTTTGTGTGCTTGACTATGCGTTTTGGTCAAAATTATTGTAGATCCTAATTTGCACGGACACACAGACTCAATGTATTTCTATTCAATTGATTTGAGGACGATTTTCGATTAGCCAAATTCATGACACATTGAGGATTCTAGAACTTGATTGAGGGGAATCTTGAGGCGAAATCCTATGCGAGGTAGTTCAGGAGAAATGATTTAGGCATTTTCTTTGTCGCTTGAGCCTTTGAAACCTACCCTGATACATGTTTATCCCTCGTTACACTGTCGAAGCCTAAATGCAAATTCAATTCAGAACACATAAACTAATACCCTGGCCAGCTGATCATTTTCCAAACCTATATCGTTGAATTTAAAGGCACATTTGAGTGAATCAAGTTAGCCATTGCAAAGGCTTCTTGATGTGAGCGGTTGGGTTTAGGGCGAACTTCTAATTGGTTCGGTATTTGAGTACTCACTTGTCGTTTTTTATTTGTATTTCACACACCCCTTCAATTGTAACAATCAAATAAGTTTGGTGGTGTGTTCGTTGAAAAGAAAAGAAAAGAAAATAGAAAAGAAAAAAAAAATCAAATGTAAATAAGGTTTTTATTTCTGTTTCTTTTGAAAAGTGAGTACGTCGGTCTTAAATGCATGTTCAGGATTGTTTCCAATCTTTCTATGCGGGTTCGAGAGTGAATGTGCCAAGCGTTGAGCCTTGGGTAACGTTAATTTAACAACGTTAACCCGTTTTCTATTCCAAATTACCCTTGGCCAAATATACCAAAACCGAACCAAGTCCTAATGATTTTCATGAATTATTAAACCTACATTAGTGGAGAGTGGACCCCAATCCAACTTATGGTAATCCTTAACACATAAATTTCGTTAGGGGATAATCCAATCCGATCGTTGTATAGTTATATTATTGAGTCTCGCACTAACACATTTACATGATCTGGAATAGCGTTCACCATTATTGCATGTTGAAAATCTAGAACATTACATGCTGAGTGTTACCGCCTGAACTCGATACTCCTGGCTGTTGTTGAGGGACAAATAAATAAGCCGTTAGAAGAAATCAAAACTCGCATGTTGTTATGTTTAGATTGTTTTTAGGTTGTTTGTTATTTATTTCAGTTTGTTGTATTTTTCATTTTAGTGTGTGTGTTTGGCTTGAGGACCAGCCAAATTCTGAGTTTGGGGGTATTTGATAGGTGTAAATTACCTACATATTTTCAATCCAAATTTGTTAGTTTTCGAGTACGTTTATAGTTATTTTTATGTATTTTAATTAGTTTTTCTCTTTTTGTATTAAATCAGGTGTGTGGGGCAAAAATATAGGAAATTGGAGCCAAAACGATGAGATCGAACCAAAGTGGTTCGAAGTTCCGGTGGATAAACAAGCTCTGAGGCTAAAAGATAAAACAGGCCCACCGCCTAGGCGTCCAGACCACCGCCTAGGCGGTGAAGAAGCTGAGAAAAGAGGAAAATATTACTGACGGATGACCGCTTAGGTGAAGATTCCTTCGCCTAGGCGGAAATCCAGCAGAAGACGAAGATGGGCTACTGACAGCCGCTCGCCTAGGCAAAGTTTTCTTTGCACTTCGCCTAGGTGAAAATCCAATAGAATGTTCTCCCAGTCCACTGCCTACTTCACCACCTAGGCGATCAGCCGAACCGACCTAATTTCGCCTAGGCGAAATTTTCTTCGCCTAGGCGAATTTCCCTTGCACAGTCTTGAGATATTTTTAGGATATTTTGGCTATAAATAATCCCTCTCCTCCCCCTTCTCCGCTCTCTATCTTACTCTCTTGCATTTTTTAGCCCCTTAGGCTATATATAAGGGTATATTTAGGGATTTTGTAGGGAGAGCTCTCAACCCGAGGTGGAAGATCAACGAGGAAGCGATTGATCGACGTTTCTAGCGACAAATCTTCGGATATCAGCTAAGTCGCTTATTTTCTCTCTTTGTTTTCTTCATTTTGGCAATTTTTGAGCATGTTTAGCTCATTCTACATTGTATAAACGGTTAGGGCCATGAGTTAAATATGGATTGTAATAGGGATTAACGCATTATTTATGAAAATGTAGTTTTGGTTGAATTTGTGTTTCGTTCTTGGTTGTTCTTCGTATGTTGATTGTGTTTCCGTTTTTTCTATGTTTATATACTAGTTTAGATATATTGAGAATACGGGGTTTGACACTCAGGAGAGGTAACCCTAGATTCGGACTAGGGTTAACACAACACGACAATCTAACGACCCGAGAGGGCGTTAAAAAGTGTACAATCGATGATGTTGGGGCGAGACTCACGTGATCTAGAGTCGTTAAGACGTTGAGGGGGACTTCAACGTTAACACAAAGTCACGTATTCTCCCATCTTAAACTCGAAAGAGGTGGCGAGGGAGTTTATGAATCGAGATTGTCAGATATGCTGAACGCCGTTAATGTTAACTAAAACGAAATCAAATGCATTTAAGTAAATAAGGTTAATCCCTAGGAAATCTACTCCCCTAAACAATCTTAAATTAGTATTTATAGTATAGTTAACTTAATTAGTATTTTAGTTTAGTATTATTATTAAATTAAATTCTATTTTTGTTGCCTAGATAAAGTCAGGTTATGACAATCGCAATACTCAATAGTAACAACACCAATCCCTGTGGATACGATACCCGACCGAAAGGTCCATTATACTAAAACTTGATCCGTACGCTTGCGGTGAAAGTGACAGCGCATTATTTGCGGCCACCAATGCTCAAGTATGTATGCGTTTGGATTTAGCGTTAATATTTGGAATGTTGGGAAAATACTTAAGTAACCTTGGGGTGGATCATTGGAAATCAGCCAAACAGGTTATAAGGTATTTACAAAAAACAAAAAATTATATGCTCACTTATAGGAAGATAGATCATTTTGAGATCATTGGGTATTCTGATTCTGATTAAGTTTCTAGTTGTTAAATAAAGAATTCAAAGTATGATAGTATCTATTAAACATATAGGAACAGACTCTCGTATAGGTGTAGTTTTATCTGATGTTGTGCTGGTTTAGTGGGAGTTTGTGTTTTTTTAATGTTCTTTTATTATATACGTATATTTGATTTCTGTAGAATAAAGTAGATGGATTAAATTTTTTTTACTTTGAATATGTTCTTTCTAATTGTTGTTTAACATAAGGATAGAAAGACTAAGGATTGATCTCACTAAAGACTAAAGAATGACCAGTTGGAAATAGGCATGTCTGAGATTACATTACATGTAATTTTCATGCTACTCATCCACATTTGATCTGTCATTGAGTGTATTTGTATGGTAATTATCGTGGTTTAGTTACGACTGTATTGTGATATAAGCTGTGATAATTCAATTTCTAGTATATGAGATGGACGAGATTGTTTAAGGAGAAGTCTAATGATAAATAGCATACAAATGTGCAGCTAAGAAATTTTGTGATATAATTGTTTCAAAAATAATATGTAGCCCAAGTGGGAGATTGTTAGAATTTTTTTTTTGTTAATCTATATTGGGCAACATATTATTATTTCTCAATTATATTTGTTATTTAAATTAATGGGATAAAATTAAGTTATCTAATTAATTTGGATAAGCCCGTAGACTGCTCAAAAGAATGTGGGTTAAATGTGTGGATACCGGTTTATTATAGGGTGATTAGGGGATTATGAAAACCCTAATCACACCATATATATAGAGAGAGAAAATTTAGGATTATAATCCCCAATAAATCAAATCAATCAACGGCTCCCTTCTCCACATCTGGAAGAGGAACAACAGTCTCATCGAGGAACTAAGGCGATTTGGTTGAGGAAGATCATGTAACCACTCGATCTGTGCCCTACTAGTGATTCATCGTCGCAGATTTTCGCATCGGTAGTTGATTGTTCATAATGAATTTAGGTATGCAATTTACGTGTTTAATAGAACTCTTGATGTGTTCATAATGGTGTTATAGATTCAGATTTATAAGCATTAAATCCCAACAAGAAATGCTAGTAGAAGTAATTGGTGATAAAAAATAAATTTGGTTCATTTGGTAGTTTTCACACTAATTTGGGGTTGTTGGTTAGCACACCTATTTTTTTTTTTTTTTAATAAAATCAGAATAAATGATTGAGATACTAGAAATTTTGAATGTGAAGTATTAATTGCTATTTAGATATTGAATGACAAATTTTCCATTGTTATTTAGATATTGACTGACAAAATTTGGTTAGCATACCTATTATTTTTATTTTTTTTAATAAAATCAGAATGAATGAATGAGATACTAGAAATTTTGAATGTGAAGTATTAATTGCTATTAAGATTTTGAATGACAAAATTTTTCATTGTTATTTAGATATTGGATGACAAAATTTTCCATAAGTCATGCTTTTAGGAATCACATATGTATTTTCAACGTAATTTTTTTTTTTCAATTTTTTTTTTTCCATACACGAAGCCCTTATATGTTGAACGTGAAGGAATACCAAGTACAAATATTTTGTTATGATTCACATACTCACAATTGTTTCTCAAACACCAGCTCAGATATTAACTATTAAATATTCCTTTACAATAATATTCCGGAAATAATAAATAAACGTCAATATTTCCATTGAGGTCACTAAATTCTCGTTAGTTTATAATAGAATGTTCAAAATATGCGATATTTCCCTCAAATCTCATAGTTAAAAATTGAATATTTAATATTCTTTATTTTTCAAACAATATAGTTTTTTCAATTAAATCATAAATGTATGAGGTCGATGTGGAGGAGTGCGTCTTTAAGATCGTTTAGAAAAATGATTAATGAAAATACACGTAAATTGATCCAAACTCAGCTCAACCAAAAATAAAAAGCAAAAAATTGGAAATAAGTTGTCATTTACTTTAGGAATTCATTTAGCATTGTTGGCTTATCAAACAATGCCTTAATTTTTTCAGATTTTGCATAACCACCGTTTATAAAAGGAAATTTCAATAAATACTACAAATTCTCTTTCGTTTATACTAAAAAATTCTCTTAACATTTCTGGTTGGGCTAATTAAAATTGTTGGCCTAAATATGGGGGGGGGGAATTTAGTAATTAAAATATAACAATCAAATTGATTACCCTAACTGATTTTTATCTTAGTTAATTTGCAGAAACGTAAAGTACTAATTGCGCACTCACAGAGTTTAGGGATAGAGAAATTAATACATAAAAAATTTATACTTGTTCAGTAAGCATCTTAATCTACTCCCTTGGGCTCTCGTAGTGAATTCAAATCCACTAACCACACCTAATTCCTTTCTCAAGTAAGAATCAAACTTTTATACTAATTCTTTTCCCATGTAAGAATTACACCTTTACACCCTAATTACGTAAGGTCCTTTTATACGTAATAAACACCCTCCTTTAGACCAATCACCTTTAAGTCTAATCTACAATTGACAACATACAAAAATATATTGTTTTGTTCTCACAAGAGTTTTTACCAACTTAGTTAGTAATAAAGTCGATTAATAAAAGAATACTAGTTATGAAAGTGTGTATCCAAAAATGAGAAACTTATAAATCTGGAGTGTGTCAAGATATGCACAAAAATAATTTGAAACCAAATTTCATAAAATCATTTAAAAATATTTTTGATAATTTCTAGTAAAAACGATTTTCATAACAAATAAGATAAGCTAAGAAATAGGAATATGTATCAATTAAATCAAAATTATTTTGAGCACACAAATATAATAAGAAAGATTTCACCGATATTTCTAGAAAAATATTGACAAAGATAGTTGCATAGCAAACTCAGTTTTTCCGAAGAATGCCTTTTTCACGATCAAGAATTTTCTCAAAGTATAGCATCAATTTGAAAAAAAATAATTCTCCTCTCTTTCAAAATATGATATCTCTAATGATTCAGGATGATTAATTTTTGAAAATTGCAGGTCTATATATAGTGTTTTCAAAGATATAATGGCTAGTGTACAAAAAATATCTACAAAAATAACACGTATAGACCACTTTTATAAGTCTGATTTATAATGATTATATTTGAATATATATATATATATATATATATATATATATATATATATATATATATATAACTTTTAAAATGTTCAATTTAGTATAATAAATAATTTGATCAAAGCCCCCAAAAGAATAGAAAGAAGTTTTTCCGGAAAAATCGTAAAATCAAAAAATATAGGGACTAAAAACAAAACTATTTATCCAATAAAATATGATTTTCAAACGTTCAAATGTTGAAAATATGACAAATTATCTTTGGAAAACGTGAAAGTCAAATTAAAAATTCAAATTGCATCAGCTAGCCAGTTCTGTCATCGATCAACCTGTTCACTTAACTTAAAAAAAGGAAGTAGTCTTCTTTCTTTCTTTCTTTCTTTTTTTTTTTTTTTTTTTTTTTTTTTTTTTTTTTTATCTCCTGAAAATAAGAATATTTCACTTGTAAGATCGAATTTTTTAATGTGAAAAATGCAGCTATTTTAAGAATAAAATCGAATTACCTCCAACGGCTAGTTTTAGGTGAGATTTTCCTCGATTCTTTCTCTTAAATCCTAACCCCTCTGACCCAAAGATTTTGACCATTTTGACTATGAATATAGATATTTTTATGTCCATACAAATCAATTCAAATGTCTGGACAAAACTATAGGTCAATTGAAACACTGTAAACCCTTGAAAAATCGCTTCTCTATATTATTCGATCTACTGACTATAATTTTGGTCCACTGAAATTTACAACAAATTTCCAGATACTTCAAAAGCACTTAACTCTTTCATTTGAGCTCCAATTTAACAATATGACCACTCGTTAGAAATCTTAAGGAGTTTATTTTCAAATTCAATTAGTTTTAGAACCATATTTTATGCGGGTATGGTAAAAAGATTATATTAATATACAATTTTTATTTAACATAACGTACAATTGATGCTTTAAATTTATAATTCGTATATTTTATGAAAATATAGGAAAAATAAATTTTAATATTAAAAAATAATATAAAATTATAACCAAGAAAATTGTTAATGTCAACCTTTAAGATTATTAATGTTGTCACCCATATTTTATTTTCAAAAAAAAAAAAAAAGTAAATGTGCTCCTAGAGGGGATTTCCAAAATTTTTAGCTTTTTTTTTTTTCGAAATAATAATTTTAAAATAATGTAATAGGTCATTTTTATATTATTTAATAGTTTCTATTATTTGATTAAAAATTATTGTAATACTCTTTTGAGCAAACGAAATTTAATAAATTTAGGGTTAATTATACTTTACCTTCCTGTGGTTAGGCCGTTTTGCACTTTGCCATGTGGTATTTGCGTCACCACTTTGTTCCCAGTGGTTATGCTTTTGTTGTATTTTACCTCCCTCGTCAGCACTTTGTGCCTCTGTAGTTAGGCCTATATCAAGGGGTAAAATAAAACAAAGTCTTGTTACAGGAGGCAAAGTGGTGACAAAAATATCATAAGGGGTAAAGTACAAAATGACCTAACGACATGGGATAAAGTATAATTAACCCTAAATTTTATATGTAATTAATACAAGGAGAGAGGGAATTTTTTTAATGGTTGGAAAGAGAGAAGGGGAGGAAGAAATAAGTCATATTTAATTAATTATAATAAAAACAATCATGAACCATATGAGTAAGTTTCAGTGATGTCCATTGTCATTTGGAAAACCTACAACGATATTCCGTGTTATTTGTAGAATATTTCTGATACTTCCTTCGTTTGATTATAAGTATAAAATTACTTATTTGTCCTTATTACCATACTATTAACAAATTAATTAAAATTATCTAATAAAATAATTACTCCGATAACCATCTCAAAATAATATAATTTTGGATAAATTTGATTTTTGTATTTAAATTTTTTTTGTGTAATACATTTTCAATTTTAATTTTTCAATTTAAATCTATATAAAAATATATCAATATGAAATAAATATAAATATGAATTGAATTTGAATATGAATATTCAATAGAATCTTAGATTCCAATACACCTAATGCCAAATAGCTGCCTAAAAGCATAAGCCAAAAAAAAGGGCTCAGCAGTCGACCTATGTTTCCGGGCATACGCGTAAAGACGTAATTAGTTCCGCAAATCTCACTTCACTGACCATAGTAAACTCCTTCTCATTGTCCCATATTCTACCGAACTGAACTAAGAACGATTTCAACTCGAATCAATTATTGGTTGCTACACATTTTCTTTTAATATTTAAGGAGTACTTGGTACTGAATTTTAAGAATTAAATATTATTTTTTTATGTAATACATTTTCAATTTCATTTTTTAGTTACTTTTGGAATCAAATGATGGTTTATTGTAGTTTTTATGAGTATTTAAAGAGAACTTGCTACTGATTTTTTTAAATTTTAAATTATTCTAAGAACTAAATATTTTTTATTTACTAAATGTAGTTACAATTTATATATAAACAATTTCATTTAGTTAAAAAAAAAATATTCTTTTTTTTTTTTTGACTTATTTGGTGAAGTTCTCAAATGAGACTTTATTTAGTAATATTTTTTTGAGTATTTAAAGAGAACTTGCTACTGATTTTTTAAAATTTAAATTATTCTAAGAACTAAATATTTTTATTTACTAAATTTAGTTACACTTTATATATAAACAATTTCATTTAGTTAATTTTTTTTAAAAAAAAAAATTATTCATTTTTGTTTTGGACTTATTTGGTGAAGTCCTCAAATGAGACTTTATTTAGTAATATTTTTTTGAGTATTTAAAGAGAACTTGCTACTAATTCTTTAAAATTTTAAATTATTCTAAGAACTAAATATTTTTTTATTTACTAAATTTAGTTACAATTTATATATAAACAATTTCATTTAGTTAAAGGTTTTTTTTTTTTTTTTTTTTTTTTTTTTTTTTTTTTTTTTTTTTTTTTTTTGGACTTATTTGGTGAAGTTCTCAAATGAGACTTTATTTAGTAATATTTTCACTCAAATTCAAAAAAAAAAATGGGCTAGTGAATTTTTTATTATTTTATATTATTTTGTATGTTTGTACTTTTTATCTCATTTTGTATATGAAATTACTTACATATTGTTTATTTATCATTTAAAATTTATTTAAATAAAATATTAAAGAGAGAAAATTGAGAAGAATGGATTTTGTGAGCATTTAACAGGAGATTAAAGGTGTGAATTGAGAATCACTGACAATGCAAGAAATGTATTTGTTAGGCTTTCTTTTATTTTCAAGTTTGTCTTGTATATGAAATTATTTGCATAAAAAGAAAAAATATTTTTTTTTTCTTACTTCTATCAACACTTGGGATGTAAGATTTAATTTCATTATGTGAAAACCATCATACAAACAAGAACATTCATATTGAATCATCAAGAATTAAAATACTGAATTTGCAGAAGCGTACCTTGATCCATAATGAGAAAGTTGAAATATCCGAGTTTGAGGCTTTATCATCTTCCAAATCTACACTTGTTTTCTGTCTAAATTTATCTCTGACAATGGGAATCAAAAGAATAGAAAAAAGTTGTGTGATCCAGGGACCGTGACCTCTATTTATAAACAATCGTGTCTGTTTATAAACAGTTGCGTCTATTCATAAACAATTGCGTCAGTTTGTAAACAATCACGTCTGTTCGTATTTTCGTATTTTCTATCTTAACCCATCATAAAAATAAAAATTATGTTGTCTCTACACATTAATACCCACACTTTATAATACATTAATTAAGGCCCCAAAACTTAAATTAATCACTTTAATTGGCCTAACTTTATTTGATAGCCTATAATTCACATTTATTTAATATATAAGCCCATATATTTAATTTTACTCTAACAATCTCCCACTTAGGCTATATATGTAACTTTATAAACGTTAATTATATTTTGTGAGCTCATGAGTTTTGCTATCAAAACTTTATGTATTTTAACAATCTTGTCCATTAACCATACCAATACAGAACCAAAGTGATCGTCGTTACATAATTCGTAACTAGACTCATCAATGATCACATATATCAATGCAACTAATGGCAAAGATCAAGTGTAGATGAGTAGCATGGAAATTTCATGCAATGTGATCTTAACATGCCTATTTCCAATTTGTCCTCCTTAAACCTTAGTAAGATCAAGCCATACAAAATTAGAGTGAATGAAAACTAAATACTTTACTGTAGTAAATAACCATAAAATCCATAAAAAATGTATTTATAGATAAAAGCATCTATAATACAATCTCCCACTAAAACAACACATCCTCAAGAAAAACCACACCCATATGAGCAATGTGCTCATGAAAGACCTTGGGTGGTAATCCCTTAGTCAGCGGATTTGCAATCATGGAGTTTGTCCCAATGTGCTATATAGACATAAGTCCACTCTGAACTCTATAAACTTGGAATACAATACTGTTGATTTGTTGTCGCAAAATAACTTAAGTGGTTTTTCAATACCATCCAGAATACGCAACCCCGTGACAAAATTTTGCAACCATATTCCATGATTAGACGCCTCATAACAAGCTAAAAACTCATTGTCATGGTGGAAAAAGTTATAATAAACTGTTTAACATTCTTCTAAGATATAACACCTCCAACAATTAAGTAGATATAGCGTGAAGTAGATTTCAGCTATCTCGGTATCTAGCAAAATCGGAGTCAGTATATCTAGTGATCTCTAACTGATCTGACTTCCGATAAGTGAGCATATAGTCTTTTGTTCTCTATAAGTACCTCATGACTCGCTTGGCTGCTATCTAGTGATCCTTTCCAGGATTGGTTAAGTATCTGCCCAACATGCCAACAATGTACGTAATATCCGGACGCGTACACACTTGAGCATACATTAGACTTCCTACTGCTAACACATAAGGAATCTTTTACATCTCCTGAATCTCAAAATCATTCTTGGGGCATTGACTGAGACTAAATTTATCTTCCTTAGCCACAAGCGTGTCACCTGGTTTGCAATCATGCATGCCAAACCTTTTAAGAACTTTCTCGATATAGCTCTTTTGTGATAAACCTAGCGTACCCCGAAAGCGATCCCAGTGTATCTGTATACCCAACACAAAAGAAGTATTACCAAGATCTTTTATCTCAAATTTCTTTGATAGAAATCTCTTGGTTTCGTGCAACAGGTCTATATCGTTGGTGGTAAGCAATATGTTATCAACATATAAAACCAAGTAAATATGTTTACTCCCACTAAACTTATGGTATATACAATCATCAACCAAATTCATCTCAAAACCAAACGAGATGCTAATTTGATGAAACTTGTAATACCATTGACATGAAACTTGCTTAAGCCCATTGATGGATTTCTTTAACTTGCAAACCATCTTCCTTGCATCTCTTGATACAAAGTTTTCTAGTTATACCATATAAATTGTTTCATCAATGTCACCATTGAAAAATGCAGTCTTAACATCCATTTGATGAAACTCAAGGTCAAAGTGAACCACAAGTACCATTATTATCCTAAAAGAGTCTTTCGATGAAACTGGAGAGAAAATCTCTTTATAAACGATACCTTCTTTCTGTGTAAAGCCTTTAGTGACAAGACGGACTTTGTATCTCTCCACATCACCTTTCGAATCCCTCTTGGTTTTAAATATCCATTTACAACCAATGGGTTTCACACCTTCAAGTAATGGGACAAGATCCCAAACGTCATTGTCTTTCATGGACTTTATCTCCTCATTCATGGCATCAATCTACTCTTGAGATTTAGAAGTTTCCATGGCTTGAACGAAAGTTGATTGGATTATCTTCCACTGTACCAATGTCAAACTCATGTTCTTAGAGAAATACAATGTAATCATCTGGCACTGCATTTCTCCTTTCTTTAGTGGATCTCCTTAATGGCATAAGTTCTAGAGATGGTAGAGTTTGTTCTTCTAAAATGGGAGGTTCTTGGATATTGTTTTGATTTGAATTTACTTCTTGAACAATATCAGGAATATGAGCATGATCAATGTCAATAACAACTGTAGGAATATCAACATATTCCTTTGCAAAAATAAAATCCCTAACCTTATCTCTCATATCAAACTCAACATCCTTAAAGAACCGGGTGTTTCCCGTCTAAAAAACTGATCTAGTAGTAGGATCATAGAATTTGTAACCCCTGGATCTTTCGGAGTATCCAATAAAATAACAACTAACCATTCTTGAATCTAGTTTCTTTTCATGTGGCCTGTAAGGCCTTGCTTCAGCTAAACATCCCTAAATGTGTAGGTGTTTTAGACAAGACTTATAGTCTGTCCAAAGTTCATAAGGGATTTTCGTAGTTGCTTTAGTTGGTACTCTGTTAAGGATATACACTACAGTCTTTAATGCTTTACCCCAGAGTGATTCTGGAAACTTAGAAGGACTAATCATACTCTTTACCATGTATTTGAGCATGTTGTTTTGCCTTTTAGCAACACCATTCATGCTTAGAGAACCTGGAATAGTGTACTGTGGGACGATACCTCACTCCTCTAGAAATTTAGCAAATGGGCTCGGACTTTGTTCACCTGAACCATCATACCTACCGTAGTATTCGCCACCACAGTCAGATCTAACGCTTTTGATCCGTTTGCTAAATTGATTTTCAACTTCAACTTTGAATGACTTGAACACGTCCAGTGATTGGGACTTTTCATGAATGAGATAAAGGTAGTCATAACGTGAAAAATTGTCTATAAACGTGATAAAATATTGTTGACCATTCCATGAAACCATAGGAAATTATCCACAAATATCTGTATGTATCAGTTCTAAGACATTTGTATACTTGTTGGTACCAAATCTCCTTATGTTTGTTTGTTTTCCCTTTATGCAATTTGTGCAAATTGCAAAATCTGTAAAATCATGTGAATCTAGATTCCCATCTGACACAAGTCTTTCAATTCTCCTTTTAGAAGTGTGACCTAATCTTTTATGCCATAATGATGCGAAATTCTCATTGGTTAATTTCATTTTAACACATGGAGTACTTAATTGCAAGGTTTTATGATATGAAGCAACTATATCAAGCATATAAAGGTTATCTATATAAAATAAAGTACCGGTACCAACCAAATTTGAATTCTGAAAAAGACTAAATTTATTATTTCCAAGAGAACAAAAATAACTAAATTTGTCCAACACAGAAATAGAAACCAAATTCAGCCTAAAGGACAGTACAAAAGGTGTCTCATTCAAATCCAAATAAATACCAAGTTTTAATAATAACATAAATATCCCAATTGCCTCAACTTTGACCTTCTTGCCATCACTTACAAAGATGTATATTTCACCATCATTTAGCTTTTGGCAGCTCAAACAGCCCTGCATGGACACACTGATGTGAGTGATTGCACCAGAATCTATCCACCAAGTGTGTTTAGGTATTGAAGTCAAATTAACATCAGAACAAACCAGATTAAGAAGAGTATCTCTATTTGCACGCCAAGCATGATAGTTAGTACATCGCTTCTTCTTATGTCCTGTACCTCCACAGAAGAAACAACCATCAATATTCTTTTCTTTATGTTGTTTCTTTTGATATGGAGCCTCTACAGCTTCTTTATCCTTTTTTTTTCTTTCCCTTTATCTTTGGAAGTACCAATCAAATGAGCATTTTCTATCTTTTCTTACTTCACCATTTCCTCTTCTTGCACATAATATGGGATGAGCTCATTAAGAGACCAAGTCTCTTTTTGGCAGTTGTAGCTCACCTTAAATTGACGGAATTGTATGGGAAGAGATATCAGAACCAAATGCACAAGCAAATCCTTAGAGAGATCAAGTTTATGTGCTCTTAACTTTGAAGCGAGATTAGATATTTCCATAATGTACTCCCTAATATTCCCATTACCTTTGTATCTCATTGAGATAAGATTTTTCAGAAGTGTACTTGTTTCAACCTTTTCATTCTTGAGAAATCTATTCTTAATTTCTTCTAGGAACTCTTTGGTTGTCTTTATCGTCTCCGATATTATGCCCCTGAATGCTTCTAGAATGGCCTTCTTAATGATCATCAAACACATGCGATTTAACTTCTTCTACCTTTCAATGTCTCTCTTTTCATCAGAGGAACTTTTATCAGTAAGAGGTACAAGAGAAGGAACCCTTAAAGCAAGGTCCAGATTTATGACACCGAGAACTATTTAGAGGTTCTCGTGCCATGACGTGAGGTTTGTGCCATTTAGCATAGGAATAGAATTATTGTTGGCAGTACTGTTAGAAGTAGAACTAATAGTTGAATGAGAGAACAATAAACAAATAAAACAAACTCACATAAGCCTCAAAACAAAATAAATTCAAATAAAGACAAACCTCATCTTAAGATACCAAACACTCTATTAATATTTTATCTTTGGATAAAAATATTAACTTTTAAGTGATATCTTGGTATAATAATCAAACACTGATAATAAGAATATATCGAACAATAAATCTTTCTTTGGGTCAATTTATTCTTCATATGTAAAACCAAATAATCATCACGCGTTTATTACCACAAGTGTGCATACGATTCTGTTAAATATTGATTTTCCTTTGGTCCAATTAATATTCACATAAGTTATATGCACATAATCTTTTTATATTTCAAAACAAATTAATTTTCACAAAAGATGTCACTTTGGTGACATATTGTTTCAATCAATTATTCTCAAAATATATATTTAAACAGCAATGTTTGAATCCATGAATACACTATAATTTCAACATATTTAAATATAAATTATGACAACATAATCAGAGTGTTGGCCTTGCCTTAGTGGTGGTTGGGTGCTTCTTCCTCACCAGAGGTCCGATGGTCGAATCTTATTAGGCAAGTCTTTTTGTCATATTTAAAAAACAAGGAGAAAATAAAACAAAAACATAGTTCTTGACCAAGATACCGTTTGTGAATTGGCGCGTGTGAATAAATTCAAAACTATATGCGCCGTCTGAATCAGTTAAAATGAAACGACGTCATTTAGGTCGTCTTCTTTAAGAAACCAGAACACCAGAATTCCGAAACAGTAGCCGAATTCTACATTTTTTTCTGTAACTTTTAAAAATCGTATAAAATCAACTGTAAGTCCAAAAATTATG
Source organism: Eucommia ulmoides (assembly GCA_016647705.1). Taxonomy (NCBI): domain Eukaryota; kingdom Viridiplantae; phylum Streptophyta; class Magnoliopsida; order Garryales; family Eucommiaceae; genus Eucommia; species Eucommia ulmoides. Next base: position 32,797,795 of record CM028336.1, read on the forward strand.
AAATTTATATTGTTGGACTCGTAGTGAAATGTAGAATTTTTTCTATATAAAATTTTTCCAAAAATATTAAATTTTTCAGAAAAAATATTTTCGGCCCTAAAAGGAAAAATTCCTTCCTAATTTATTCTCAACAATTCAACATGAAATGGCTCTAATACCACATGTAAGAATAAATTTCATTACGTGAAAACCATCACATAAACATGAATATTCATATTGAATTATCAAGAATTAAAATACTGAATTTGCGGAAGCGTACCTGGATCCATAACGAAAAAGTTAAAATATCTAAGTCTGAGGCTTTATGATCTTCTAGACTTACACTTGTTTTCTGTCTAAATTTCTCTTTGACAATGGGAATCTGAAGAATAGAAAAATATTGTGTGATCCAGGGACTATGACCCCTATTTATAAACAATCGTGTCAGTTTAAAAACAGTCGTGTTTGTTCATAAACAATCACGTCTGTTCGTATTTTTCGTATTTTCTATTTTAAACCATCATAAAAATAGAAATTATGCTTGTCTCTACACATTAATGCACACACTTTATAATACATTAATTAAGACCCCAAAACTTAAATTAATCACTTTAATTGACCTAACTTTATTTGATAGCCTATAATTCACATTTATTTAATATATAAGCTCATATATTTAATTTTACTCCAACATGGGAAACAAAGAATATAAAAAAGAAAAAGAAAAATATTTTTTTTAAAATAAAAAATAAAAAGTCTAGTAAGTAAAATATTTATAGTTTTATTTATTTATTTATCATTCAAAACTTATTTAAATAAAATATTAAAGAGAGAAAATTGAGAAGAATGGATTTTGTGAGCAATTAATGAGGTGAAATATTTATCTTTATAGTTTTTTTTTTTTTTCATTTAGCATTTAAAATTTATTTAAATAAAATATTAAACTTATTTAAATAAAATATTAAAGAGAGAAAATTGAGAAGAATGGATTTTGTGAGAAATTAATGGGGATTAAAGGTTATAATATTATTTTGGAGAGTTAATGTTAATAGGGCTGAACAAATCCTGATCGTTCAATCATTCAAGTGAATAGAAATTGAGAAATGAGTAATATTTGAACCTGATGCCGCTTTTAAGTATATTTGTTGAGCTCTCTTTCATTATCAAGTTTGTCTTGTATATGAAATTATTTGCAAAAAAAGAAAAAATATATATATATTTTTCATTACTTCTATCACCATTTATATGAGAAATAAAGAATAGAAAAAGAAAAATGCAAATATTTTTTTTAGAAAAAATAAAAAGTCTAGTAAGTGAAATATTTATAATTTTTTTAATTAATTTATCATTCAAAACTTATTTAAATAAAATATTAAAAAGATAAAATTGAGAAGAATGGATTTTGTGAGTAATTAATAGAGTGAAATATTTATAGTTTGTTTTTCATTTATCATTTAAAACTTATTTAAATAAAATATTAAAGAGAGAAAATTGAGAAGAATAGATTTTATGAGCAATTAATGGGGGATTAAAGATTATAATATTATTTAGAGGAGTTAATGTTAGTAGGGTTGAACAAATCATACGTTCATTAATCTAAGTGAATAGAAATTGAGAGATGGACAAGATTTGAACTTGAGGCTGCTTTTAAGTATACTAGTTTTAGACCCACGCATTGTGTGGGCTTAGGGAAAAAATTATAATAAATTCATAATATTGAAGTATTAAACATATCGGTATCATTTGATTACTTTGGTAACAAAATCCGAGAGTAAATACTTATATTTTAGTAAATAATGACATTTTATAAATTTTGAAAATAAATATACTATTAAAATTTACATAAATTAAAAAAAAAAAAGTAAAATAATATTTCTACATATTAATTTTCACTAATATACTATAAAATAATAAATAAATAACCATAAACTAAGATTAATTTTATCAATTTTTGCAAGTCAAAAAATTCTAATTTAATTAATTTATATTGTATCAATTTTCTTTTTGGGTGAAATTATTATTTGAATCACAATTATTTTTTGAAGTAATTTAAAATGTGAACCAGAGAATTAATCATATATATATTTTTACATTAATTAAAGAAAAATATATATAGTTAAAAAATTATTGAATGGGACCGCAACCTCTCATTATTTTATATATAAAAATGGTAGTTCGGTATTACAAAGTTCCCGCTATACGTAGGGTCCATGAAAGGCTTGGACCACTTAGAACTCCCCAAAAAGCCTAAAAAATGTTTTCTTTAACCTCATTAAAATCTTTCCTCTCCTTCCACTTTTAAGTATTAGATATATATTTGTTTTGCTCTCCTTCATTATATATATATTACTTGTATCAACACTTATATGAGAAACAAAGACTATAAGAAAGAAAAATGAAAATATTTAAAAAAAAAATGAAAAATAAAAAGTCTAGTAAGTGAAATATTTATAGTTTTTTTATTTATTTGTTTATCATTCAAAACTTATTTAAATAAAATATTAAAAATAGAAAATTGAGAAGAATGAATTTTGTGAGCAATTAATGGGGTGAAATATTTATATTTGTTTTTTCATTTATCATTTAAAACATATTTAAATAGAATATTAAAGAGAGAAAATTAAGAAAAATGGATTTTTTGAGCAATTAATGGGGATTAAAGGTTATAACATTATTAACATGTTATTAGGGTTGAACAAATCTTAGTCATTCATTCATCCAAGCAAATAGAAATTGAGAGATGATCAATGTTTGAACTTGTCTTTCATTTTTAAGTATAACATATAGATTTGTTATCAATAAGTCATGTTACATTCAATACGTTCAAATAATTTATGTTATTATCAATATTTATTGATGTTTATATAACATTAACATCATAGTTAATGTTATATATAACATTCACATGCATGCTAATTCAGAATTTTCAAAAAAAAATATTAATATCTCATTTTGAAGATCATGATTTATAAATCATTGTGGTGTAAAAAAAATCATTTAACAACAATTAGAATTAGGTGAAATTGTATATTTCATTTTCAATTTCATTAATAGTTTATTACCATATTTTATTTTCTTATTTTTAGGGGATGACAATGTGCATAGAAGGTGACGATTTATTATTAGGGACAAATTAATACAAGAAATGTCAGTAGGAATCACTAGTAAAAAAAAAAAAAAAAGTTGAGTTCATTTGATAGTTTTTACACAAATTTGAGAGAACTGTTGACAAGTGCACCTATTTTTTTTTTTTTTAATAAAATCAGAATAAATGATTGGGATAGTATAAATTTTGAATGTGAAGTTTTAATTGCTATAGTTCTTATTTAGATATTGAATGAGAAATTTTCCGTAAGTCATGCTTTTAGGAATCACTTTCAAAAAAACCTTTAATATTTTTCATGCACCAAGTCCTTACATGCCGGACGCGAAGGAATATCAGATACAATTGTTTCTCAAACACCAGCTCAGATGTTAACTAATAAATATTTAATTACAATAATATCCCCAAAATAATAAATAAATATCATATTTACATTGAGATCACTAAAATCTCGGTAGTTCAGAATAGAATGTTTAATACTTTTGTTATTTTTTAATAAAAAAGTATTTAGGAATATGCAATATTTCCAATTGAAACCCCTATAATCTCACAGTTAAAAATTGAATATTTAATATTCTTTATTTTTCAAACAATAAATTTTTTCTAATTAAATCATGAATGTATCGGAGCGATATGGGAGAGTGCGCCATTATCATTGTCTAGGAAAGTGATTAGTGGAGATACACGTAAGTTGATTTGGACACACCTTAGTCATCAATGATAATGATTTTTTTGGAAATAAGTTTTCATTTACTTTAGGATTTCATTTTGCATTGAATTGGCTTATAAAACAATGCCTTAATTGTTTCAGATTTTGCAAAACCACTGGACCCAAAAGGAAACTTCAATAAATACTACAAATTCTTCTTCATTTAACATTTACTAAGATCTCATTTTGGTGTCCACTATATATATATCAGAAAATCAGATTCAGGAGCCATAGAATATTATTACATTTTCTCTCCTCTTGTTCACCAAAATGGCCATTCACTCTCAAGCCATTTGCGTTCTCCTCCTCATTTTCGCATCAGGTAGCTCTTTGCTTTCCCCCACTTTATTTCTTTAGTTTTTAACTCGTCGTTTTAATATTAGATATTCCGATGATTAAAATTTTCATTATAAAAATTTATTAGATACTCTTTAAAATTAATATGTTTTATAATTTTTTCTCCTAATTCTTTTGAAATTACATTTTTGCAAAATGATGATAATGTAGCTGTAGGAAATATGGTTGAAGCTGAAAAATGTAGTCTCAATATGGGAGCTTGCACTGCGAATTGTTACACCCAATGTTGCGCTCAAAAATGTGCAGATGATTTTAGAAACGGAGTGGGGATGTGTGAGAGAATGCCTGGAACTGGATTTTCATTTTGTACTTGTTACTATGACCCTCCTTGTTGAAAAAACAAAAGAAAAGGAATTACAACAATTATATGGTTGTTCGATTAATGACAAATAAAATTATTGTCTGATAATGAATCTTTCTTTGTTTGAGTATATGTATTACTTTTAAATTGAGAAAAAAGTAACATACAGTTAAATTAATATTATCACTATTATTCACACACACACATATATATATATATAAAAGGAGAACCTCTTGTAACATGATACTATAGAGTTGTGAAGGACATGAAAAAGCCTACTACGACTTCAAAACAGAAGAAACGAAAGTTTTCGTTAATTAAACTACCAAATTAATTAAAGGGGGTTTTAATATGGGCCCCAAGGCCCAAACATATATTAGACTCATCCCCATGTGCCAATACAAATTTAATATAAAACCCAATGATGTACCCGTGAGTTTCCAACATAGAGAGAGCGCGTGAGTGGGAGGAAAAATGGAAGGTTGTTCTTGAGAGGGAAAGTGTCGATTTTTTTGAAACAAAAAGCATTGCAGCCGCAATTCTTCTTCCTATTCCTCTCTCTCACCATAGTGAAGCAGCTCATAGTCTCCCCTGTAGCTGCCTTGTCGCTATCCAACACAGTCGCCGTCGTCTTCATCTTTCATGCCATCCCCGTCCTGTGCCACGCTGTCGCTGTTAAGCCAACTCGCCGTCGCCATCCTGTGCTCCGGTATGTTTTTTCTCACCCCATCTATTCTCCATTTTAGGATTTAAGGAATTTAGATTGTTGTGCAGTAAAGATTATTGTTTGAATTTAGGGTTTGTTCACTACTGTGCAAAAAATCCGAATTTTGATGTGTGTGTTTATTCCTTTTCATATTTGGTTTGTTGATACTTGATATCTTGAAATATTTACTGTTTGGATTGTTAGGATTTTTTATGTGTAGCAAGAATCACATATATGGAATCGTGTTCTTTCTATTCCCCTTTGTTTTGGTTAGTGTTTCTGTTTTGTATTTTTGTTCCAATGCACAAAATTTTGGAATAGTTACTGTGTGGCAATCAATCTTGAGATTTTTATTGTATAGCAAAAATCTTCTATTGAAGGTCTTGTTTTTGGATTCACAATTTGTTACGTTTCACTGTTGATGCGGGGTTTTGATTGAATTGTTACTATGGTGTTAGAATTGATGTTTAGTTAATGTGTATTAAAAAACATATGTTCGATTTATAGAGATTATTACCATGTAGCAAAAATTATATGTTGTTGTTGTGTTCCTGCATTTCGGTTGTTAGGAAATGTTAATGTGTAGCAAAAACCCATCTCCCCCGTTGCATTATTGATATTTTGAGTGTTTAGATGGTTAATGTGCAGCAAAAATTATATATTGTTGTTGTGTTATTGCATTTCGCTCTGATTTCCATCTCTTTGGTGATGTGTGGTTTGTTAGGAATGTTAATGTGTAAAAAAAATCTATCTCCCTCTTTTTATTGTTGATATTTTGGATGTTAAAATGGTTAATGTGCAGTAAAAATTAACTATTAAGTTGTGTTGTTGAGATATTTTGTGTTCAGGAAAAATCAACAATTGAATTCTTATTTTGGTGCACTTTTGTTTTGTAAAGATATGGACTCAGCCTTGTTTAGGGGCACTTCATTTGATAATAGCATAGAGAAAAACTTGTCATTTTGCTTGATTTGAATGAATTGTTCATGATTGGGTCATTGATTGAGTTGTTTTTAATTTTCTTATTGTTCCGTTGCATTGTTGATATTTGAGTATTTGAGATAATTAATTTATAGCAAAAATTCACATTTGAAATCTGGTTTTGAATTTCCCTCTTTTTCTTGTACATTGTTGATATTGAGTTGTTTGAGATAATTCCTATGCATTTTATGGGTTGTTAGAAATGTTAATGTATAGCGAAAATCCATATCCCCCTTGCATTGTTCGATATTTTTGGTGTTGAGATGGTTAATGTACTATAAAAATTATATATTGTTCTTGTGTTCTTGTATTTGTTTGTTTGGGAATGTTAATGTATAGAAAAAATCCATCTCCCCCTTACATTGTTGATATTTTTGGTGTTGAGATGGTTAATGTGCAGTAAAAATTATATATTGTTGTTGTGTTCTTGCATTTGTTTGTTTGGGAATGTTAATGTATAGCAAAAATCCATCTCCTTCTTGCATTGTTGATATTTTTTGTGTTGAGTTGGTTAATGTGCAGTAAAAATTATATATTGTTGTTGTGTTCTTGTATTTCGTTTGTTGGAAATGTTAATGTGTAGCAAAAATCCATCTCCTCCTTGCATTGTTGATATTTTTGGTGTTGAATTGGTTAGTGTGCAGTAACAAATTGACTGACCAAGATCGGACGCAATATAAGATGCTTTTCTGTTTCTGCATTTAACACGGCCTGGAGAAAAGGAAAATTCAAATAAACCTTACAAAAATAATAAATGTAGCTAAACATACTGTTTTTTGCCGACTAATATAGTATTCTTGACGCATGACCTTCAAATCATAATCACCTGCGTGTTTTATATGCACACAAGCTTTTAGCAAATGCTTTATAAATATATAGCAAAGCCTAATGTCATGATTCCAATACCTTGCAATATGTATGTGTCTGTAAGTTGCGCTAGCTCCCAATAACAATCAGGAATAGTCTGTATGTGCCTATTCTAGCTTATAGTTTTAAGGTGCAGAAGAAATTAATGTGTTGCAGCATTGTAAGGTGGTTTGATTTCGGTAAGTGTTAGTATGAACATTTGAGTGAATAATAGCAGGAAACAAGTTTGTCTGTTTGATTGAACAAATAATTGGTTGAATATTTACTGTATATTTATAATTGATTGAATATTTACTGTACAGTTATAATTGGTTGAATTTTTACTACATAGCTTTCATGAATTGAATATTGATATACAATTATAATCAGTTGAATATTTGATACACAACTTATAATGGCTTAATTGTTTTGATGTTCAGTTATAATTGGTTGAATGACAATTATAATTATTTGAATATTTTCTGTACATACAACGATGATAATTTCTTGTTTTAAATTATCCAATTCTTCCTCTACATTGGTAAAGTTTAGAAGTTGAATTTTTGTATGGCACCGTAATTGTTACTTAGGTAATGGCGGGTGGATCCGACAACGATCAATTATCACATAAGCAATCAAGAGGTAAACAGTATAGATGTAATCTACGTAGCTTGTGTGAATTAATGGGAAAAACACGAAGGAGGTTTTGTCCTGTCCATATTGAGGTTATGTCGTCCACTCCGTTTTGGCCTTTCTTTAAGACATTTGTGGACGGGAATGTTGTGATCCATCAATGCACTAAAAGTGACCAAGACATATTGACATTGCTCAAGTATTATAGTCGGTAAAATTTATACTTATCATCTTGGTCCAAGTCCATTGTAGTGATATTTACTAGTTACCTATAATTTTCTAAATATTGTTTTATTGGATTTTTGCAATTGTGTTTTTTGTAGAAGTATGAAAGCGTTTGTGTTTGGCTCGACTGATCGCTCTTTCCTTCTTGAATTCATGTTTTTGTATTTTGCTTTGGTTCCATCTTGTTAGTGATGTTTTGGTTGTTTAGATATTTAATGTGTAGCAAAAATTACAAATTGGCCGTCTTGGATATTTGAGTTTCCCTCTCTCTCTTTTCATTGTTAGTGTTTTTGTTGTTAAGATGACTAATGTGCAGTAAAAATCGCATATTTAATTCATATTCTTGAATTTCACTGAGGTCCCATCTTGTTGGTGATTTTTGGGTTGTTGGGATTGTTAATGTGCAATAAAAATTATTGTGTAGTTATTGTGGGTTTTGAGTATAGCTTTGATTTTTCAACCTTTTTTGTTATGGATGTTTGAGTTGACGAAATAGTTATTGTGTAGCAAAAAATCGAGTATTGAAGTCTTGTTTTGAATTTTTCTTCTTTCCCTACAAATCAACTTTTGAGTTCTTTGAGATATTTAATGTGTGGTAAAAAATCGAATATTGAAATCTTGGTTTGGATTTACATCTGTCCCTTTTCGTTATTAATGTTTGAGTTCTTAAGATAGTTACTGTGTAGTAAAAGATCTAATATTGGAGCATAACTTTGAATTTTCAACTTTTTCCTTTTTCGTTATTGATGTTTGAGTTGCAGAAACATTTACTGTATAGCAAAAATCGAATATTGAAGTCATGTTTTGGATTTTTCTCTTCTTTCTCTACATTGTTATCGTTTGAGTTGTTGAATTTTTCTACTGCATCGTTATTAGTTCTCAAATAATGGCAGGTGTATCTGATGATCGGCATAAATGACGTACAAAATAGGACAACGTTCCAATATCACATAACAGAAGCACACACCAAAAAGGAAAAAAAACAAACTACTAACAGACATCAAAGTCACTAGCGGTGATAAGTACCAATATAGATGCAAGCAAACAAAAATTAAAGTAAATTTTTTTGATAAATACATGTGATTTGTTTGAATTCCATTCTCAGCTAGCATTAAAATCAAGTTGTTAACTTGTTAAAATATTGTGAACAGCATAAGGCCAACATTAGACATCTAAACAATATGCTAATACACTTGAAATGTCATTTATTCTAATTTGGTTCTCATCTGATTACTGTGACATTCCTAAAGTAGTAACATTGCTACACAAAAATATTTTTCTCAACAACTCCACATAAAAAATGAAAAAGTAACAATTAGGGTGGTCGGGATTGAATAAGACAACTTAAAATTTTCCATACGCAACCCCATATAGTTATCACACACTCGGTCAAATAAATCCTCAATGGTTGAAGCGCTATCAATATCAAAAATGTGTGTGGTCCCCATAAGTTTAGCCATGAGTATGGTCGTCCAATTTTTCATTTCCTGGTCAAAATAAGAAAATATTCGACATTTATAACTGTATATCGAAACAATTAACCAATTATAAGTTGTATATCAGTTATTCAACTAATTATAACTATACAGTAAATATTCAGCCAATTATAAATGTGCAATGAATATTCAACTAATTATAAATGTAGAATAATATTCAATCAACTATAACTGCACATTAATATTCACTCAAATAAAAAATTTACAGTGACTTTTAAACCGATTTCGCTCCCATCAAATCAAAACTTTCAAACTAAGGGTTTTTACCCATTTTTTTTTCTCCAATTATATATGTTTATCTACAAAAAAATGAGACGCTTCTTACACAATCAGAATTGTTAAAACCTCCTATGACACCAACAGAAGGGGTATCACCTTGCAGATTATTAATGTGCCGAGCAAAAAAATCCATTAAATCAGATTCTTGAGGTAGAGCTATGCTACTAAATTGGCATAAGGCAATAGCAAAACGAAGACAAAAAATGTCTAATGTGAGTATTTATCTAAAGGAAAATAAAAGTCGGAGCTTGTTTGAGAACTACCATAATTCTGGTTTGGAAACAATCTAACCTTCATAAACAAAGCTTTGATAAAGATGAGCACCAAAATCTAAAGTTCATTGTCGGTAATCTAGGTGGACAAGGGATGGATTATCAATCACAATACATTAACAAACAGCCATACATATGAGAAAGAACACTCCAGCAAGAGAACCCAAAACCACTCTAGCACTAGGCCAAAACACACCAAATTAAACAGTAACAACATATTTCTACAAAGTTTTAGAAATATAGCATGGAGAGAGAGAGAGAGAGAGAGAGAGAGAAGGTTAATGAAAGTATAGATATCAAATACAGATCTTATTACCCATGGATGATTTGATTTAGTTCTAGCTCAAACAACATAGTCCATTTGTACACACACACGTTTACTTATCAAGCATGAATTCTTATCCAATTGTAACACATAGTCCATTTGTAACAGGTTTCAAACAGAGGGGGAAACCGCAACTTTCCTTGCGTTTCCAGATTTTGTCCGATAATTTTAAGATGAAAACATAATCTTGGTTCATGTTTCTGTTCCTAATTTTTCAAAACAGTAAAAAAAAAAAAACTTAAATCTGATAAATAAATATAAGAAATATGACATGGGAACCAAGATCTGTTGCTCAGCCACCGATGTCGTCACCGCCGCCGCAGTAGCTGCCGCCGCAATGGTTGAATCAGAAATTGGTAAAATTAGGGTTACCCACTTTGTTTCTTTGCAATTTAGGACAAAAGAAAATAGGAATATAAGGTATAATCAACACAATATCTTTCATTTTTGCAGCTTTGAATGAGTGAATTTGGTTGCTATTTCCTTGTTTAGCTTGATATTGTTTCCAAAAATACATGAAACCTCCTAGTGTTGCCAAGCCGTGCGTGAAGAGATGCATTGTGTTTTTTGGGGTTTTCTCTAAATATAAATAATTAGATGGGTTTTTCTTTGTTTGGGTTTGATTATTGGGACCCATTCTAATATCTTACATAAAAGTGGATGTCTAATTAAAAATTCCTTAATTATATTTTAGTCCATACAAATATTATGATAAATTTTAATTATGATATATAATATACAATCAACATCTATACGATAAAACAACTTGTACTGTTTAAAGGAACTCTAATTCAATTGAAGTAATTTTTATTCTTTAACATATTATTAATGAAAATTAATTAGAATCTAAATATGAAGACTAGGTTAAGGGAATAAAGGTTAAAATCTCTCTCTCATTATCAATACAAGGGTATAACATAACACACAAGGAGGTATGGACCATTCTCTATGTTACTCTCTATAACACACGACTCCCTATCAAAAGTAACCCTAGAGTTGTAAAGGTTAAAATCTCTCTCTCATTATTGTTATTTGGTTGTTTGTAATTTGTTATAAGCTCACCTATATAAGGAGCTTCTTTTTTACTTGGAGAATTCAATTAAAGAGAATGAGAATTTTGTATTTTATTTCATATCTTCTTCATTTCTAATATGGTATCAGAGCAATTACCTTCTACTGCTTGAAGCTCTCTAAAAGAAACCCTATTCAAGGGGGAGGCGGTGGTTATATCTCCACGCCGCCTCCCCTGCCAATTTCGAGTTTTATTAGCGGCGATTTGCCTTTACAATCTGTTTTTAATTCATCTTCTTGATTTCTATTCTCAGAATCTTACTTCAATTATCGATCGTCCAATCGTCGATCATCTTCTTGAATTCGATTCAAAAACAACTTTGATCTTCACGTTCGTTGCTCCAATCTTGATCTTCATGGTCGTTGAGAACTTGGATTGAGATCTGAACTAGATCTTTTGTTATTCATTCATGATTGATGATTGAGCTCTGATCTACGTTGTCTTTCTAGATCCGTCGGCTTCTTCGGTTCGTTTCTCGAATCGATTTCCTCCCCCTGGTCCTCAAGTGTCATCACATTGGCTTTCACTCTGGCGACGCCATTGCCGTGGAGCTTCGATACTGGCGATTTCGGTTTTTCATTTCTAATAGTATATTGTTCTCTCTTTCTCTGGAT